>OY728158.1:293487538-294687538 GCA_963277665.1 Viscum album
ACATCCACTATCCTCCACTATATGATTGCTATAAATTGGGTCGATTTAGTTAAACGATCCACTACCTCCCAAATAGCCTCATGTCCTCCCCGAGATCTAGGTAAACTAGTAACAAATTCCATTTATATTTCCTCCCACTTCCACTGTGGGATATCTAATGGTTGGAGAAAACCACCCTGAACATGGTGGTCAGCCTTCCACTTATGGAAGAACAAACATTGAGACACAAACTCTGCAACCACACGTTGCAGCCCAAGCCACCAAAACTGGCTTCTCAAGGCGTGGTACATCATTGTCACTCCAGGATGCACTACTATAGTAGATCTATGAAACCCTCTGAGAACTATCTCACATGTCATCAATGGAAAAAATATCCTTCCATGATTGAAAAATCGGTGTTGTTCATCCTCAGACCAACCATCAGGGGCCTTACCACAAATAACTCATCCTCTATAGACCTCCACCTCTGGAGCCCCCATCCTGGACTGTTCCCCCTATTGTACCAGTGATGAATGCACCATCATCTAAAAAAGAAAACCTCTACCCCCAACTTCTCCTATATCAAATTTTAATGCTGACAGTTCTTCTATTACTCTCCATTAGTCACCATATTAACGCACTACATCACTACATGACATCCAACTCATCACATCAGCTACAATATTCCCCTTTCTGTGTGTATATGTTATTTCAAAGTTATTTTCCTGAATGAAATATATCCATAATCACTATCATAATTTCATGTCAGAATGGGAGAAAACCTACCTCAATCTCTTATGATCGGTGAATACCACAAAGCGCTCACCAATGAGATAATGTATCAACAACTTCAGAGAAAACAACACAACTGCCAACTCAAGATCATGGGTGACATAGTTACGTTCATTGGGACACTTCTTCCAATACCAATAAGAAACAACTGATATTTTTTTCATTATAACACAACCTAACCCCAGATGTGAAGCATCACAGAAAACAACAAACTGAACTCCATTAACTGGAAAACAATGAACTAGAGAACTTACTAACTTCTACTTTAGATACTCAAAAGTGTAATGACACTGATTAATCCAGATGAATGCCTAATCCTTCTTGGTCAAAAAATTAAGAGGAGTTACAACTTCAGCAAAATCAACTACAAACCTCTTGTAGTAGCCTGCAAGACCATGGAATTTTCGCACCTCTAACATTGTATTAGGTGCTACCCAAGACACAACTAATTATATCTTCATTGGATCCACAGCTACTCCCTACGAGACACAACATTCCCCAAGAAATGGGCTTATTAATCCCATTACCCACACTTTTTCAACTTCCCAAACAACTGATGTTGGTTAAGAACTCCCAAAATAGCATGAAGCTACTCTGCATTCTCCTCCATAGAAATGGAGAACATAGGGATGTCATCGATGAAAAACACCACAAACGTGTCTTGGAACTCAAGGAACATAGAATTCATAAATCCCATGAACATAGTTGAGAATTTTTCATGCCAAAGAGCATTACAATGAACTCATAATGCCCATGATGACAATAGAAAGTAGTCTTCGAGATATCCTTATCCTTCCCATGCATCTAATGATATCCTGACCACATGTATATTTTTGAGAACCAACATGAACCCTTCAGTTGATCGATTAAATTATCAATATATTCCAGACGATATCGATTCATAATTTTCACTTTGTTTAAGTGACAAAAATCAACACACATTTGCAAACTGTCATCATCATTCTTCACAAACAAAATCAGCGCACCGCACGGTGACACACTCGGCCGAACAAAACTACACTATAACAGACCATCAGGCTGTATACGTAACTCTCATAACACATAAGGGTCCATCCTCTATTGATACAAAGAGGTAGGAGACACTCCTAGTTGTAGCTCTATCCCAAGCACGATCCCTCATCAAAGGGGTAATGATATGACCTCTTCTGGAATGACATCTGCATAATCTTCTACGACCATTGGAATCACCAACTGTTGAACCACTAAAAAACTTAGCATCAGCTCATCCATCATGGATGATAAGGATAGAAGACTCCTCAGACTCATTTTAGGGTCTCTCTCATCAACGAACACCACTGGCTTTCTATCCACATCGATGAACACAACCTTCCTCCTGATGAAATCCATGATAGCCTGCACCGAATACAACCAATACTTTCCATGGAAGACATCACATGGTTGTATTTGTAAACATAGAAAATATCCCCAAGAGTGGTGTTTCCCAAGAACTAGCTCATTGTCTATAAATACTTCAAACAATTCAGCTTGACCTCCTACTGGCGTAGTCAACACCAAGGGCACTGGGAGACTCTCTAACTCAAGTCCCAATGTATGGACAATGGTAGGTGATATGAAGGAGTGTGTAGCTCTCAAATCAAACAAGGCATACACCAAAGTACAAAATAATCAAAGGATACATCAAAAGACATCAGGATAACCTGGCGTCAGAAATGCTAAAGCATGAAGCTGACAACGACCACCTTCATGGCCTCTCTGATCTTGATGACGACAACCACCATAGTCGCGCTCTGCTCTCTAGGGATGGGAAGATTCATGGTGCTATCCTCTGCCTAACCCATCTACCCTTTACTGATATAATGCTGGTGAAACCTGATGCTGCTGCCTCGACTAGAACTGCCTCAATAGGGGAACCTAGAGCAGAGTAAATGGTACACATTGACTGCTCTGAAATGTCGGGCACTCTCGCTGCTGATGGCCTCAACCACTGCATGAAAAAAGAGCATGATCCCTTGGCATATAAATGAGAACTGCTGCCCCTGGAGAAATGAGATTCTGAGGGATGGGACCTATCCCTGGGTGAATAGAAACTCTTCTTCCCTAAAAACCAGGAACCTCAGACCACAACTATGCATCTTGAGGAATCTTGACGACTCCCCTCTTGTGATGATCCAGTTTTGGCCAATGTCCTCTCAATGACCTTTTCCCTTGCAAATACCTCCAGATATGTCTTCAGCATATATTGGGTGACCTGGCGCAAGATCTCTACACCCAAAGTCTCCTCGAAACTCCTCTCCCTAGTCTCCTCATCTGGAAACAGGTACAAAGCATATCGTAAAAGGTTCCTGAAACAAATTCCAAACTCTCACAAACTAAATATCCCATATCTTAGGGTAAGAATATCCTGGTGATTGGACACCTTCACAGTCAATGAAATATACTCGACTCTAAACTTTTCTCAAAACTCATCCCATAATATTGTTGAATCCTCTTGATCCCCGAGGAAATAAACCACCACTTCTTCATTGCTCCACGCAACATCATCACAACAAAGGAAACCCTATGCTCATTCTGAGAAGAGATCGAACTAAAGCCTATATTATCCTTCTCCAACAATCCTTCTATGTCTGCATCTGAATCAATGACATCATACTTCTAAATATTCTATCACTGAAACTCCTGTAGTATTATAATCCAATAGTCGTATCGTTAAACTCTACCCTATAATGATCTGCTAGAACAACATTCTAGACATCTTCTATGAAATCCTAACAAGGACGTAAACCTGGATTCAAACCTATAAAATAAAAAACAGTTAGATTACCTAAACTGGTAATATGAAAGACCCATCATTAATTAATTAGTTGTTTTTTTATTCATTTTAGGTTAACATTTCTAATGGTCTACCCATTCAAATACAGGAACAATGATGAATGATGCATGATCCTTTATTAGGTCTCTACTGTGCGACTAGTATCACCTCATTTAGTAGGCATTGTAAACATAGAAGTTAGTGCATCAGATCATAGGGGGCCCTAAACGCCTATGTCTCCGCCAATCTCCATTGTTTAGTTCACTTTCTAAACTCGAATGACATGGTTTCCCTAAAAAGCCATGCAACCTCACCGTGCCTTACAACCCACATCATCATATCTCTCAACAATAGCATTTATACCACTATGTCATGCCCCCCTCCCCATAAAGTGGACCCCTCCTATGATGGAAATGTGACAAGTGAGATAATGACCCCCCATGTCTGGCCTTTAGTAGTCCCTGATTTGGAGACTAGCACTATGGGTACAATAATCACACAAATGGGAGGCATTAACCTCTAAGAAATCACATACAGAAGTGAGAGATAAGATCGACACCAACCAACTCCAACTCAAATAGATATATAAAGTAAATCCCAACTACACATATGTAATGTCATGAAAAAAATACTACAACTGAAAAGGAAAAACTGCATGTTCCAAAAAATAAAAACAACAGAAACCCGGAAGCCCAAACGGCTCATACAACACCAAGCTAGTTGAAACCATCCTGATCTCCAAACTGTTCCAAGGGACCTAAAAATAGTTTATATATATTTATGAAAAGTATAAAAATATACTTAGTAGGATCCATCCATGATCCACTAATGAAAAAGTAAAGAAAGCATTCTAAAGCATAGTGAAAGAAAAGTGAAACAAACTCATCACCTAATCAGGTATACTATGTTATCATCCTCACCATGGATACTCAACATATGTAACGCATACAAGAGTATATATTATAATAATGAATATCAAGGTTACCCCACTACTACATCCCCACTAGTTTCCTACTTTCCCTCAACATCACATGTCCTATGCATCTCTCTCCAAAAAGGCATTCCCACAGACACCTGGGCGTAGCACCAAAATATGCACCTCATGAAATAAAAACACCACATCCATGAAAGTAATGAAACTAGGTAGTTTATTTGATCTACCATATATCGTATAACCTGTATCATACATTAGGTATTAAACCTCAAGACATTATAGTCCATACACCATGTAAGAAACCCCAAGCCAACATAGCCTATTCATGTTACACCTATAGTAGTCCATAGAAAACTATATTCATAATATATCTGTGTGAATAACCACAATCCATTACAGCCCTTTACACATATATATGGGGAAAACTAACCATTGTGCCTACCAGTACAATTAATTACCAAGAGAAAAGAGCAGGGCCAAAGGGGGTAGTCAGCCATCCATCCTCCCACAGAAATGATGGGGAAAACACCCCCCAGGGCTCAGAATACCTAGGATGTCAGTTTCCATAACTGATGGGGTGGAGTAGCATGTAGAAACAAAAAAATTACAGAATATACTATAGCTTAAAACCACACTATGGGGAGAACCTAGTCTTACACAACTACAACTAACGTCTCTCGAATTCCTAGATGCCCCTTCTAAGATGAGTTATCCTATTATCACACATCCATTTAAATAGATTAATCACATTAATTCATTCAATTTTTATCAATTGAACATTAGGATAATTATTTCTTTAAAAATTAATTTACCATTAACAATTCCACAATGATGTTTTTTATAATCACACCCAAAGTACGTTGTCCATTTAAAATTTTAACATCATCATTGCATCCCAGTAAGCTTTAACCCCATGGGTTTTCATCATTTATTCAATTATTTATTTACTGCATTACTTTCTCACAATCCCAGAAATTCTAGAAAACCGTACTATGTTACTAAACAAAAGGGTGCTCAACATGGTGGGTAGATGAACTACCAATCGAGTCTTTTCCTCCTATAGCAAGAGCATAGACCCATCCTCCCTTGAAAAGATAAACATGGAAAGCACACAGTGTACCTCGCGTGTCTTCACCCCTTTTGGAAGAAGGGAAAGAAAGACCATCTACCTTGAGTTGTGGGGAATGTAAAGAAGATAAACAACCAAAAAGAATGAGTAAGAATCCAAACATTCACATGAAACCCATTTCATCATCCCCTATGTCCTCCCCGACACCCACAATCATAAACCAATGCATCTCTCCAATCTTGGCATCAACTACTTCCATAACCAGTTGGCATACCTTCTCCCACATATCACAATAGCCATCCAAGATCACGCCACAAAAAAATAAGTAGGAAAACAAACATCATATCAAATGGGATCTTATCCCTTAAAACAAGCAAGTGGGTAACTCAGAACCCTATAAGGAATTATCTTTTATCATGAAACAAGTTTTTTAATTTAGCATAGATTAACCGATTAAATAATTTTAGGTACAAAATTCAATAAAACAAACTATTAAGCTATCAAAAATTATTAAAAATACATACTGAATCAATTTGATTAACATACAATTACAATAAGAAGAACCAGGTTCATTTACAATCCCATTTTTCTTTAGCCAATCAATTATTGAATAATTATGACTTTATGTTATTTATAAATTTCAATCAAGAAAGAAAATATAATCAATGAAATCATAGATATCACAATATCTAGAAAAACAAGAGGCAATGAGATATGATCGATATCACTTTATTTATCTAGTTCATATATTTATTATCTCAATTCCATTATGATATAGTGGGATAAAACATGCCAACTAAATAGAATCATATAAAAGAAAAGATAACCAATGAATCCCCTACCTCAAATGGTTAATGACATTTATTTATATGAGAATGATCTAGAGAACTTGTTGTGATCTCCTCCCCACGTGACAACTATATCCACCCAAGGATGCAGAGACACCACCACATCTACCAACACCAATGAAAATCCCATTAGAAACATGGGAGTAAAATTCTATAAATGAACAAGGATAAATAGATGGAGATGAACCCAGAATAATGACAATAAATCATACCATATATCGATGATTAATCGATTCTGATTGGTTGCATGAAAAATATAGGAGAACCAATCTAAGGAGGAGAGTTTGATTTCACAAACACTATGGGATGAAATGAATGGTTCGATGGTATAACATCTATGAACAAGTTGGAATAACTTGGAAGGATGATATCTTGTCCATTTAGAGGATTTAACAGTGCAGTAGTTTAAGACACACTAGATTTTTAATTAAAATTGAATTTCACTAAAACACATAGTTTGACCAAGTAAAAAAATTCCAATACTTAGGGAAAAAATTAATATAGGAGCTATGGCCATTTAATCAGACTTATAGTACATAAACAAGGCTTTAAATTCATTTTACATCAAAAGAAATGTCAATGGGGAAAAACTGTAGGAAGCTGGAAACACTATTCATTAACAAAAAATTTGGAAAAGGAAATTGTGGTTATAGTTAGAACCTCACTGTTTTGGAAACATAGTACACCCTACCATTATGGAAACACTATTCACACTACCGATATAGAAACACTGTACACCCAACCGTTCTGGTATAACTACTCACCCTACTATTCTGAAAACATTATACACCCTACAGTTCTGGAAACACTATACACCCTATCATTTTGGAAACAATGTACACCCTACCGTTCTATAAGAAATGTACACCCTACCCTTCTAGAAACACTATACACTCAACCATTCTGGAGACATTGTTCATGACCTCAAAATTTGGCAAAATAAAGAGGTTATAGTTGGAACCTCACTGATCTGGAAACACTGTTCATGAACACAAACTTCTGCAATGGAAAGAGGTCACTGTGGGACTATCAACATAAGGTTACCATGATACTGTTAACATAAGGTTACTGTTGGAATTGTTCATAGCGGTCTACCATTGGAATTGTCCACTATGCTACCGTTGGAACTATTCACAAAATTTTAAATTTGGCCATGTGATGGGGAAAGGTCACCTTGACCCCTAGAACACCTAAGACACAATATTTTTTCAAAGTATTGGACCAGAGAGGTATTTGAAATTATATTTAGGCCCTCCAAGATTTGAAAAATACCTAAATTGGTGTGATGTATTGAGACTAAATATTTTTTTTAACATATATTTTTTATCCATTTAAAATATTCTCTTATCATAATAAAATGACATGGACATCAAATTTGATGGTTCTATGATGTGTAATGTCTCATATGTTTTCTTGGGTCATCGAATGACTTTTATTTATTTTTATCTAATATAAATGGTTAATAATTATTAAGGGGGAGTGATTTGGGTTCCATACATAACATGATTTTTAGATTGATGTTCATGGTAGACATATCACTACGTGAAGATAGAGTCTTACACTGATGACTCCACTATCTACCAGTATGGTTCCCACCTATATCTCGCATCATCAAAAGGTTTGATTGAGTTTTTTATTTGTAAAATTATATTTCATCAAACTATATTTATGTTCCCTTTGTTTTTGGAATTTAGTTTTATACGTAGGGAATTTTGATTTATCCTTCTATTGTTTTTCTTGTGTAGCTACTATTAATATAATGATTGGTTAGGGGATTCATGAAATCACATTACTAATGTTTGCAAGGTTGATGTAGAATTATATTACATTAGTTGGGTGTATAATATAAATTTTACTAATTAATATAATGGATTAGAATAAAAGAAATGTTAGGTAATAGGGTGATGTTCAGGTTATTACCTAATTTAATAGCCCAAAATTCTAAAAATTGAACTTTTTATTATAAAGTGTGTATACGACACAAAACCATGGGTAGAAAGGAATAAAACATACCATGACATTAAATTATGTTTAAAAATTTAAATTAAACAATTATATGGCTTGTGGTTCAATCATCTCTATGGTGGTGTTCATTACAGACAAGAATGACATTGTTTGATAGTTTTTGTTACATTCAAGGAAGTGATTTACAAAAGAACAATGTATTATTAAAATATTATTACTTAATATAATAATATAAAACCTAATCAATAAATTGGAGGTTCTAAATAGGATTAAATAATTTATGAAAATATATTGTTTAATTAAATGGATAAAAATTTATTAGAAATTAATATTGAAACCAAATGAATATAACATGACTGAATTAATAAAAAACTATTTTTATAAACTAAAGTAGTTTTATGTTAGTAAATTAAATTAAATACCATTAGTGAAAGATATTAATGAAATACATATATAATATATATTCACTGAAATATTTTTTATATTCATTGTATATATTTTATAAGAGTAATTTGTGATGAAATCTAGTTTTACACTTAAGAAAATCATTTTTTATAAAATGGTGATTTCATTGCCTTTTAATGTAGAACCTATTTAAGAATGAATTTTGAGACATTTATAAATTACGTATATAAAATTAAACAATTTTCTTACACATTATTGTCAAAATTCTCATAAGGGTAATTTATGTATTTTTTGGGAATTTTCATTGTGGATGAATATTGAACAATACTAAATTTAAATTGAAAATGATTTTTCATCTTATTTATTTATATAGTCATGTTAGATTATTTATTATATTTAATTATTATATATAAAAAATATACATAAAATAATCCAATTTAGTTTATTTTAATCAATTTTACATTGATATAGTATGTAAAAACATTTCCAGTTTTTGAACATTTTAACATTAAAACTCGGATTCATCATCTCATTTGTGGGATTAATTTTAAATTAATTTCACCCACATATATGATTATTATATGAAAAAATGAATTAAATATTTGTAAGAATAATAATATATCTTTTATAGTAATACCATCTTTTTTTTACCAAAATTAATTGTGAATGAAATTAACGTTAATTATAGCAATTAGTGTAAAATTAAGCTTACCAATGGACTAAACCATAATAATAATGGCCAAAATGACTATAAATGTGTATGAAACTCATTGGATGGACATATATTGACTGAATCGTACATATTTTAAAATTTTCACCATTATTGTAGGCATTTTATGCTTAGTATATTTCTCAATAGTGTCTACCTTTTTAAATTTACAAAAATGTCACTCCTCATCCACTATAAAAGGTCCCCACCATCCAAAATCTATCCAGACCATTGGATCATGAAAACCCTATAATCATAATATCCAAATATTCATACCCCCATCCAGCAATTAAATCATTGAGATGAAATAAAACCTAGGAAGTAATTTGGTATAAATAGAACGATGTTTCCCGAATAAGAGATAACGTTCTTCAACGGTCACTTTGGTTTCATTTTGTCCCCGAAAACATCAATTAATTTTATTTCATGGATATATTATTAAATATATATATTAAATATACTGAGACATTTTTATTATAATTTTTAGACATACATTTTCACACACATCCATCATATGGGATACAGAATAACTGTTCCTGCATATAGTGGACTACCACCTCACGATCCGAAGTCAATCGTTCTTCCATTAGCAGTTGTCACTGATAAAAATAATGATTTATTTATAGTTTATATATGTTATATAAGAGGTTTATAATTTTTTTATTTTTCTTAAATTTTTATATAACTCAAACTATTATGTGTTTCATTTTGGAGAGATATGATAGCATGGGTTGAGGATGTGTGGACTACACCCTCCTCAAAACAATGTGATTTTTTTGAACAAAATATATAATGAATTAATGATGGTTTTCATAAATATATTAGATATATATTACATAAGTATTATAAAAGTGTTATAATATATATATATATATATATCAATTATTATTAATTATCACAATAAAATGGAAGTCGTGTTCATTTGTTTGTACGGACCACCATCTACATGAACGGCGCATTTAATTTCTTGTATCCAAATTTTGAAGATTATTATAAATAAATACATACTGAATATATATTATATTGAAATCTTGGTTTACATTGTAGATATTTTAATATCATTATTTAACTGATATGTAAGAAACAACAAGTCAAAACATACTCGAAAATAAAGGCAAGTAACACATGATATCATGAAAATGGTAAATGATTATTAATTAACGTGTTAAAATATGTTATGAATGGGAAATATAAGATATTATATATATTAACATGGTCATATTTTAATCAAAAAATGTACAAAAAATAATTATACAAGAGAATAAATTGTGTTTAACAAGAGGGAATCATAATGTATGGGATTTCATATCAATTTAGATTTCATTGAGTCATAATTTTGGCTGTCCACCAATTCAAATTATTGTAGTGATATAATTCCAAATTTTTATTTAAAAACATGGTTAAATCATAATTCAAGGTATCAAATGTTTCACAATGAATTACCCCACCCATTGGTTTTATCTTTTAATGTAACGAGTGTTAAATTTTATCCTTCAAATCTCACATTCTTTTGTGATTAATAACTTTATCATGAAACAATAACATTATCATAATCAATTTTAATTGGAATATTCCTTATCTATGAAAATTATTTATAGTTAAATATTATTTTTTCCTAAATCATATTCATGGTTTTCATTGATAGTTACTTGATTATTATGGTAAATAATAATAAATCTGTATTCATTATTCTATACAGAAATTTTATATGGCATGTTGTTTAATACTTAAATGAATTAATCGATATGAAGAATATTTTAGACTGGTGGTGAAGGAGGGGGGGTTATTTAATTTATATATCCCCACGATGAATTGAAATATTCTTATTAGATAATTTATTTGGCCAAATTAACAACATTTCTACATATATTTTTAAACTGTCTTGTGAATGGTCATGACAATAAATGTTTCATTATTCTTTAGAAAATGTGTTTGTTAATTAAGAATTTACATAATTCAAAATTGATTAATTATTATTATTATTATTACTTGATATTTTTTCTTGGAAATTATCTAGGGAAAAATTTCGTTCCATTCTTATTTATAAAATGGAATGTGTTTCAGTTTTTCACCTTACCATATCAATTATGCCTTAGCCTGTCATTCAAATGCCATGTGTTCTATGTTATTTTCCTTTCCTTGTTGATTTATTATAATTAATTCATTATTTATTCATCTGTATATATCCTTTTTAAAAATTATATCACCCTTATTTTGTTTTAATCCTCCATGTTATGAAGAAGAATTATTAAAATTTGTTTCAAGGATAGTGATATTTTACTTATGTTATTTTGAATTTTTATTTTCTGAATGTATTATTCCTACCATGCATGTATTATAGTTTTCAAAAACCTATAAAAGGTTGATTTTTTCTTAATTTTATTTCTGGTAGTCATTCCATTATGATAAATTATGGCACTAACTCTAGTCTTCTAGGGTCAGGGTGTTATAGTTTGTATCAGAATAAGTTTAGTCGAAAACATGGAAACTATAATTAGGAAAACCTTGATTGCGGATTATAACATTATGATAGACACAGAGGATATGTATTGAAGAACATAATAGAATTTTTTTAATGAATATATCATTTGGGTCTTCTTGGAAATACACCCATGGTAGGATACTATATGTTGGTGGGATTCTAGCATAGATATACCTAGGGGTAACAACTCAGAAAAGGTACATCAGTCCCGACTGACTCCTAATCTAGTAAATGAAAAAGGGCCTTCTTGAAAACCTAATTTGATACTCTAGGAAAATATTCATTGGATAAATCAAAATTTAATTACAAACCTTTGTGAATCAGTCAAATCTAATGATATCACCAAAGAGGCCATATTTATGATAATAGGATTAGCTTGGCAAAAAATTTTCAAATTATGTTAATTTTGTGAAATTTTTATTATTGATCAATGTTTTTAATTATATGATATAATCTTGGATATGAAATTATTTATAAATGGAACCCAGATATAAGAAGTATACTAATACTCGAAACAATGTATATGTTTCTCTATTGAGAAATTCATCACAAAAAGTTTCAGAACTGAGAATGTTATGGATATATTTGGGATGCTAGATCAGGTTATTAAAAACAACAATTCTTAAATGGGTCAACCTATTCCACAGTTATAATATCTAATGCTAGATTGCTTTATATGATATATTCCTCTATAATGTAGCAGGAATTATCAACCGATGATAGATGAGTAAAGGATGTATTATTTAGAGTAGTTATTTATGGAAATTGGATGTGGTGAAAAAGAAAAAAGTTTTACATTCATTACAGTGTTTTAATGGATATGCATACAAATGGTGTTTTTTGATATTCACTACTAAAAAATAATTTGAAATAGAACTACAAGATTTTATTGTTTTTAAGGATACTTTATTGGAAAAATATTTAACACAGGATAAAAAAAATCGATAATGATAATGTTACTTAGTTTAATATAAAATCATTGAAGAAAATGTTGTGGTGTATGAAGTTACATTTACCATATTATTAAGGTATGTTTCTAATTTCATACACAATATAGAATGAATTATTAGTCATTTATTTGATGGAATTATTCCATTTCATTAAACGTTAAAGGTGTCTCAAACCATTTATTTATATGATGAAATATGTTTATACTGAATAAATATTGATAAATTTATATCTAGGAATTATCAATTCATAGGTAATAAATATAAGAAGAGTATGAAAGACAAAATAACTGATAAAGGGAATAATGGGAAGAATGATTTTCTCAAATATGATAATTGCTAAAATAATCACCACAGAATGCTTGAATGGATTTGGAGTCAGTTATAAGTATGGGGAGAAGGGCCACCGGTAAGAAGAATAAAAAGTGAATAAAGAAAAAAAAAATATTTATTGTTTCAACTTTAGAGTTATGGGTTTTTATGGAAATGAATTCCCCAAGCATCAAAGGAATATACCTTAGGAGAAAATTAGGGTTCAATGTCAAAAATATGTTATTCACACATCATAATGGCAATGATTGATATTATTTTTTATTTAGATCTAAAAAATATTTATTTTAATTATTTTATTGATGATTTTTTCATAATATTATTTATGAACTATATAAGGATTGTACTACATTACTTAGTCCTTATATATTTTACATATTAAGTTGATTTTTACCTGTAAAATTTAATCAATAGAAATATATTATTTTCGGAAAACCCATGGTTGACAGAATGGTAAGCCTCAATTTTTATTATTATTATATAACGATACTGTATAATGATACGATTGAGAGGGATAATTTAAATTACACAGTACTAAAAACCATGGAGATGATTTTAAATTATTGTCTCGTGGGCTTTTTGAATGGTCAACCATTTATGAAATAGTTTGAGTTAAACATTTGATGTATTACTAGAGGTTAATGATTTAAATCATCATATGATAAAACATGTGCTAATAGATGAATGATAAATATTTCATGGTGAAATCAATGGATAATATTGTCTTTATTAAAAATTATATTTACTTATATTCATAGAGAGTGTAAATTTATTTAAACAACATGAAAAGTGTCTTGAAATAAAATTGTGGTCTTATTATCATCGTCTTTGATGAAATCAATGACTTTTATTCACCCCATTGGTCACAAACATTTATCTTAAGATGTTCTCTACAACAATCAATCCAAACATGATAGTAACATTTATTATCCATGTAAGGGTTTTCGCCAATGTTCACATATTTCAAATCCCAGTTTAGGGGTGACATTCGCATTTCCATTTTGTTATTATTATGAATATGTGTTATTAACCAATTTATGAATTTTTTTTCAATAATATTATTTTAAATTAAAAAACAATCTATTGCGGATAAATTTTATAACTCAAGTGTGAATTGTTTTATTAATGTGTGTAGAATGTAACACCCAAAAAATCAATAGTAATTTTTTTTAATAGAGTGTATAACATGAAATATAAGGCATAAAAAGTATTATAAAATCCCATAAAATTAATATTTATATAATATTTTAATTAATTATATTATATATCTTGTAATTTGTGAAAAACTGTGTTATCTTTTATCACATGCAATAATAACTTTACTTGAATGTTTTCGTTACATGCAAGACTGAGTTTAACTGAACTACTGTATATTATTAAATTATTAATATTTATTATATTTTGATGTAATCTAACTATAAAATTATTTTTTTAATATATTTTACTAACTTGTTAAAATATATAGTTTAAATCATTGGTTATCAATTAAATAGAAATGAATATAGATACCCGATGAATATAAAGAGAATAATTTTATATAAAAATATTTTATTTGTCAAAAGTAAATTAATCATAATAAATAAAATTAATCAATAATAGTTAATTATATTATATATATATATATATATAATTTAATAAAATATGTTTTTATATTCAATCAATATATTTTATAGGCATGAATTGAGAAAAAATCTTGATTTACGCATAAAAATTTTATTTTTCTAAAAATTCAATTTTGTCACCATTTAATGGTGTACCTATAATAAAAAAATGACACCTTTATAAAATTTTTATTTAAAAAAACTCAATTTTTTATATATTACTATGAAAATTATCTTAGTTTAATTTTTTTTGCAATTTTTGGTGATATTCCATTCTTGATGAATAGTAAAATATTCAAAATTTTAATTGAAAAGTACATTTCAATCATATTTACTATATGGACATATCAAATTTTGGATTTTGTATATAGGTTATAAATTATACATATATTAATCCAATTTATACCATTTTAATCAATTTTACAATTACACATGATATAAAAGCATTTCAAACATATGTACATTTTTACATTAAATACTGTTTTGTCATCCCGCTTGTGGGATTAATTTAAAAATAATTTAATCCAATTATATTATTTGAATATGGATAAATGTATTCCATATTTCTAATCCACATAATTTATAATTTCTACTATTTTTAACGTGGTTTTTGAAAAAAAGTAGTGAAAGCTTATTTGAGAAATTAATGCAATATTTTGCACAATAAGGGACTATACTTTCATATTAAGGGCCAAAATTACTTACAATCATTTATTAATCCAATTTTATTTCCATATTTAGACCATATACACTCTTTTTTTTATTTGGATAATAATTTTTGGAACCTTATGTTAGAGAGATTGCTCCATTTTGTTTACATTTTTCTATTTACAAATATACCACTCCTAATCAACTATAAAAAGAAACACATCCCTCCAACATATTCTCACATAGAAATAATTTTTTATAAATCAATCCTTTAAAATGTAAATAGTAAAAATAAAGCACCTGATACTAGAATACTATCATTGGGATGAAATTAAATCAAGTAATCCTTTTATTATAAACAAAATTGTGTAACCAGAAATTGAGGTTACATTCTTCAATGACCAATTTTGTGTAATTTACTCCCAAAAGTCATAAATTGTTTTTAAAGGATGGCTACATAAATTAAATATATTAAACATAAATATATTTTTATTATAATATTTCAACTTATTAATTCAAAAAAATCCATCATATGGGATTAGAAATTATCATTAATCTGTGCGGAGGACTACCACCTTGTGAACTGGTGACATTCATTCATCTAATACCACATTTCAAGGATTGAAATTATCATGTATTTCTAATTTATATTTATATTTATTATATTTATGATGTATTTATGCTTATTTAAATCTTATATAATGCATAACCTCATGTGTTCCATTTCTAGTATATGAAAACATCGTTTAAAGAACGGTGGACTGCCACCTCCCCAGAGTGATGTGATTCATGCACACAATTAATGGATTTAATTAATGATGGTTTTCAAAAATATATGTGATTTATGTAAAAATAATTTGACACTCTAATAATAATATAAATATACTATAATTTCACTTACTTTTTAAATATTATTAAAAATTTATAACAATTTTCATGCTTAAATATGGAACATAGTCCCCATAAACGATGAATTTTATTTCCTATCTCAAAATTTAATGTAATATTATAAAAAAATAATTACAAAATATATATGATATTTAATGAATTTTTTGAACACTATAGATGATTAAATAATGATGAAATTAATAGGAACAAAATTAACAAGTCAAAACTTTTTGTGAAATACAATGCAATTAACATTCAAAATAATGAAAATGATAGAAAATTATTAATTAATGGGATATAATATATTAACAAAAGATTATATATGACTCCATATAAATTAATATGTTTATATTTTAGGTCAATACAATGGATAAAATCACAATATTTGAGGTTAAATAGTTTTCAACCAGATAGAAGCATATTATAAGGGATTTCATCATTATTAAAATTACATTGAAACATGATTACTATTATGCACCAATTCACTTTATTGTGCGCTATATAATTCCCAATGTAATTTAATATCATGATTCACTCATAAGTCATGGAATATAATGTTTCAAATTTAATTATATCACATATGGTATTTATTTTAAAATTACTATAGGGTAAAGGATTTCTTTGCAATCTCACATTATGTTGGGATTATTAACATTATCATGAAACAATAACCTTATTATAGTCCTTATAATCTCATATTTTATGAATTATAATCATTAATTTCTGAGGAATATTTTTTTCCCTAAATCATATTCCATTTTTACCTGTAATGTTTACTTTGCTAGTTTTTTTATTATATGTGGAAATTTTGATAAGTATGTATTCTTTATTCAATGTGGATATTTCATATAGAATATTTATGATTAAAAAAATAAATTACCCTATAATAATAATTCATTGGGATGTAAGTGTTGTTGAACAAGAATTATATATCCCCTTGATTAATCGACAATTCCTCATGATAAAAATCAGATGGCCAAATTAAACTGGATTAAACATGTAGTTTTAAAGCATCTTGTGAAAGGTCTTGGTTGTATAGTTTTTTATTTTCCTCACACACGATGTATACTAATTAATCCTTTCCTTCATTCATTATTAGGTTACTACTATTATTATTTATCCATGATATTATTTCATTGATATTATATATGAAATCATATCATTTTAATATTATTAATTAAATAGAATATGTTATAGTTGTTCACCATGCCATACTAATTATTCATCATCCAGTTATTTGAATGTAATGTCTTCTCAATTATTTATCAATTATTATTTACTTATTTAGAATGATACATTATTTATTCGATTTTTACTATTCCTTTATGATAATTTGAAGTCACGATTATGATATTTCAATTCTGAGGATTATGAAGAAGAATATTTTTAATGGTTTCATGGGTGATGTTATTTTGATGATGTTATGCCTTATTTTCATATCCTAATGTATTATGGGTATCATGTATGTAATATAAATTTCCCATAAAACTGAACTATTCAGTTCTTAATTATTTAATTCCTTTTAATAATTACAAAACAATAAATTACTGCACTTAGTCTGATCTTCTTGGGTTGGGGTGTTAGAAATAATCCAATAATTATCTTTTTTGATTATTATCTTCCTGATATCATTTCTAAAAAACCTTTTGTTGTTGATATAATTATATTTTTGTTTTATTGATATAAATTATTAGATAAATTTTCAAAAATAATAATAAATTAAAGCCTATAAATAATATAATTATTCATAATATTGAATTGAATTGATGTTTTTTTAGAAGAAATGAATTAATAAAAATATTTTTTTAAGGGAAATATTGAATCATTTGTTGCTGTACATTTTTTTTCCATTTATTATTTTATGATTTCATTCTAATATTTTAAAATGTATAGGTTTTTGGGACCACTATATTCAAATTATATGGTCAGATAGGGGTTGTTGGTATAAACATTAGGGAAGGGTTTAATCTTCATTTCAATAGTTAAAATGAATTAATATGGATAATGTTATTAGATTATTGTGGAGTAATTATCTGCTAATTCATATTACCTTGAGAGTCCAATGAGTTATTACATGGCCTTAAGAAACATCCCCATGATACCAAAGGCTATCAATAAATGCATAAGGGTTTCAAAAAAATGTGGGGGATGATTTTACCTTTAATAAATAAACCAAAAAACCAACAATAACACCATTCAATAAATGATGCATGAACAAAAGAAAGGCAACTAAACAAGCTCATATATCTCAAAACAAGATACAAAATTTTCAACAATAGAAGACAATCAATTATCAAAGTACAAATTGAATAAACAACTAAAGAAACTCAAGAGACTACAAGATGTCATGCTCCAGAAGATATATGCTCCACAATCACTGAATAGCCACAGTATCATGAGGCAGAGCAAAATACGTGTGAAACATTACATTTTACTCTATCCAGAAGATAGCATATGTAAAACACCAATGTTCCAAAATAGGGGTGAGTATAAAACTCAATAGGTTTTCCCCAATGACTTCCCTACTCACGCCACTAGGATAGAAGAGTTTCCATCATTTATATAAAATTTATTATATAAAAAATTTTCTAAAAACAATTTATAACTAAATTTAAATCAGTTTCCCAAATCATTGACAACCAAATTCATACAAGTGAAATGGAAACCAATTTTTTTAGAAAGCTATTTTTTCAAATTAATAACTAAATAATTTTATAACCATGTCACAATATCCCTTTTTTCCATACCCAACCATTCCTCAATCCCTTGAAACAAACCATTCGAGCTACATTATGACCGTTTAATACTCATGAGAGGCTTCCCGTCGATCTACATTGTCATCATAATGTAATTAAATCCCATGAACCAATTGTCATTTGGAACTTAGCAGAAGGTTCTATTTCAACCATTCCTAATAAATTAAATATGAACACACACACCAAATTTCCCAAGGATCATGTTAAAAAAACATTTCTATAAAATCACATTTTTATTGAAATTTTTTTCCACCAAAATCATTTCAATGATAAACCATTTCAATAAAACACAATTTCTATTGAATAAAAAAATCCCCATTAAACCTTTTATAAATTATGGAAAAAACAATAATTAAAAATTTTAATTTTAAATCTGAGAAACTAAACCACTTTGCCCAATAATTCATTTTTATTTAACAATTTCCCTAAAACCATAAATCATCCCTAAAGAATATTTATTCAATGATATTCAAAATAAATTTCAATCATGAGATTTATTTTGAAACAAATCCAATAAATTCTATAATAAAAATCAATAGAGAAGCCTCCTACCTCGATGATTTTGCTGAAAACTCCAACGACCAAAGAACAACCAAGAAAACCGGGTCAATTTTCCAAGAACGAATCCTAGATCTATTGTCCTACCAAGAAAAAATCTTTATATAATCATATATTGAATCAAAACACTTAGATATATCGAAAAAGGAAAATATCTATGAATACAATAATGAATAAATGTATATCTATGTAGATCTGAGAAACCGATCAAGAACGAAGAAGAATGATCACATAAATCAAGAATCTAGATTCGATTCACCAAGGGAAGCCTTTGGGTCCCCTTTAGACTGCTGGGAGAACCTTCTTAAGCCTTAGGAGAAGAAAAATCCATAGTTATGGCCACATAAGAGAAAGAAAGACCCACCTAATGGATAAATAGTGTAAGGTCAACTTTTTTTAAATCTTACATAAACCATCCACACATTTAGTTCCCACGGTTTGAAAACCCGTACATTGATCATGTGTTAGCTACTTCCTAGGAAGACCATAAAATGGCCTCCTCACACGATTTCCCTAACTGTGCCGAAACTGTGATGATGATCTCTTCCCCAAACTTTCCATTTTTCACAGTTTGGCTGCATTGTTAGATAAACCAGGTGCCGCCCGTGTGACTGCCCATTAGATCCAAAAACATTTCCAATGTTCACCCAAATTACCCAACTATCACCCTGATAGTTTATAACCATAAAAATAATTAATTAAATGTTACAAACCAGAAACCAGGGGTAATATATTCATCCCATTTTTGTTCTTTCCATCCTAGGAATGTAGAAACCCTCCACCAATTTGAATGAGTTTTGGACACCACTCTTTCATCACTTTCCCAAATTCACATGTCTCTTCCTGAATCAGACCATGCTACCATAAAACCCTCACTAGAACGATTATTATCTCATGTAAGTATTTATTTTTATTATCAATAATCCTCAGTAATATATGTACCAATGAAACATCTGATTCTAGGTTGACATGATCCCATCTGATCACATGGTTAGGATCTCGCTGATACTTTTTCAACTGAGATATATAGAACACATTATGAAATGAACTGAACTGTGGAGGTAATTCCAATCGATATTCCTCTTCTCCAACATGTTCTAGTTTCTCAAAAGGTCCAATGTATATAGAAGGTAGCATACCCTATTTCTTTAAATGAAGAGGTCTTTGTATTAGAGAGATACTCAAGAACACATGATCTCTCAAGGAAAACAACAAACACATTTGAACATGATCCACACAAGATTTATGATGACTCTGAGCCATCTCCTACCTCTTTATGATAAATTGGAAATCCTCCATTGATTCTTGAATACGTTTCGGCGCAACTAGTTGTGTTTCACCATTTTCCACCCAACATAGTAGAGAACAACAAGAATGCCCATACATTGCCTCAAACGGAGCCGTGTGTATCGAGGCATCATATCAGTTATTGAATGAGAACTAAACTAATGGTAAATGTTCCTCCCATGAGACACCAAAATCCATTACATAATTTTGGAACATTTCTTCTAATGTTTGTATTGTTCGATCAGATTTCCCATCCATTTGTGGATAATACACTATGCTCATTGTCAACTTAGTCCCAAGGGCATGTGGTAAGGATTTCTAAAAATGATATGTGAACTTCAAATCGCTATCTGCGAAAAGTTAAACTAGATATCCTTTCCTCATTACCACTTATTGGATATATATTTTTGAAAGATCCACCAATATATGAGTTTCATGAATTGGTATGAAATGTTCCGACTTGGTAAGATGATCCACTATCACCCAAATAACATTGTGTTTCTGGACAATTCTTGTAATACCTGTAACAAAATCCATATCTATATACTCTATTTTCCACACTGGGATAGGTAAAGACTAAAACATAACCACAAGACTATGATGCTCTAATTTAACATACTAGTAAGTTAAGCACCGCGAGACGAAGTCATCCACCTTATTTTTCATGTTTTTCCACAAAAATTTATCCTTTTTCACCTTATACTTCTTCTGTATAACTGGATGTACAACCCATCTCGAATAGTGGTAATCATGAAGGAGTAGTTCCGAACAAGTCATAACACAACCATCCGATTTTAAAAACACAAAATTGATCTCCCATCAACTTCATAGACCTCAATAGTATCCCCACCATTGAATTGTGAACTCACAACCCCGAAATATGCATCATATGTTTCTGCCACTTCGACCATTATTACCAAATCAAGAATAAACATAGCCGAAATGAAAACTGCAAAATCACCTAGGTATTCACATTCAAAATGCATGTCGTCTATGAATGCCATCAATATCCATCCATCTGATGCTTCTTTTTACAAAAGAGCATATAAATTTATACTCAATGTATCTACCACGGAATTTCCATTCCCTGGTGTATAAATAAAGTCAATATCAATCATCTAGAGATACTATATCCACCCCCTTTGCCTCAATTTCAAATTTCCCTCTGAGAAAATGTGTTTCAAGCTTTTACGATCTGTAATGAAATTAAATTTATCACCAAAAAGATAATATCTCCCATTCTTCAAAGTAGTGACGATTGCAGCTAAATCAAAATTGTCTGTTGAGTAATTATTCTCATGCATCCACAACTTCATTTAACCATATGCAACCATATTGTCTCTTTTTTGGAGAAAACAACCCAACACTTCTCCTGAAGCATCTTAGTACACCACATACCCTTTTCCTAATTCTAGAAAGATCATGATAATTATTGATGGAAGATGGAATTTTAGTTCCTAGAATGATTTATGGCATTCTAAATTCCATTGTAATTGATAATTCATTATTTTCCGAACTTTTATTGTCGAATATAGTCCTGATAAATCACACACAAATAATCTGAAGTAACCAGTTATACCATGAAAATTTCTTATCAGGATGAAATTATTCGGTGGATGTCATGAGATAACAACTTCTGTCTTTTTAAGATAAACATAAACTCTTTTCGTAGAAATGATATGTCAATGGAAATAAACTTCATGTATCCAAAAAACACACATTCTTAATTTTTAATAGAAACGATGATCTATCAATATTTGTAACATCGTTTCTAGGTGCTCATCATGATAATCCCTTTTCTTTGAATACACAATGATTCTATCCACAAACACCACGACAATAGAGTCCAGATATTTCTAAAATATCTGCTTCATCAAATCAATGAAGAAAACGAGTGAATTCGTTTGACCAAAAGGCATGACTACATATTCATAGTAGACATATATGCTTCTAAAAGCTTTCTTTAGAATATCCTCTTTAAGAACATGAAATTGGTGATATCCTAATCATAATTCAATCAAATAGAACCATTGATCTCTCCTTAATTGATCGAACATTTCATCAATGTGTGGATGTGGATATCTGTTCAATATCGTAACATGGTTAAGCATACAATACACAACACATATCCTAAGAGTTTCATATTATTTCTTCTTGTACAAAACCGATGCTGCCCATGGATACATTTATGGTCAAATGAAACAATTTCATTCCAACTCCTCCAACTATACCTTCAATTCCTGTAACTCTATTGGGGATATCCTATAATACGGAAAAGAAGTAGGACTTTTCCTCAAAATGAGATCAATTGTAAACTCCACTTCCCTTATAGGTGGTGAGCCTGAGATGTTCTTGGGAAATAAATCTACAAATAGATCCAAAACTATTAGAAAACTAATTTCCTCGATCAAATACATTTATGCCAAAGTCAGTGCCACCGACTAGTTAGATATTGTTCCAACAATTGGTTACACTTATCTCTTTTCACCTTTCTTTACCATCCTCTCTCTTCTAAAAATATGCTTTATCTCGTCCCCAGTCATGAATCTCAATGTTATCATATAATAGTCGATGTGATCCTTAAACATTGTCAACCAATACAAACCCAGGATTATATCATATACATTCATGTCCAACACCATGAAGTTCCATTTTATCTCAACTCCATCAATAGTTATACCATATGTTCTACAGATGAATGCTTGAAATACTCTTTCAATGAGAGGAGTTTTTAGTTTTAAAATAGACGACACCATTTCTAACTTTATTCATAGGAAATCCACAGTATGAGATGCAATGAAATAATTTGATGTACCAGAATCTTTGAGAACATGCACAAGGGTAGAATTCAAAATAATTATACCTCTCACGCTAGATGGTATCACCAGATCATCGACAATCATCTGCTCAGATCTATACAATTGCTTCGTTATTACACTCTGCTCCTTGTTACCTTACTGGGATTTCACTCGTTCCATGAAATCATATGGTGTTTGTGACGCTAGGGAAGATTTCTTGACATCCAACCTTGGAGCAATTTCACAACAGTGCAATAGGTGTCCCATCTTGTTAAAATTGTGGCATGCTCTTGGTTGTTTTATACACTCCCACTTGACAAGACTTAGTGAACCGCACTAAAAACATCCAAAATTTCTCTTTCATCTTGGAGGAAGATTAATTTCACCTTTTATCTAATTACGAAGTGTTCTTCTTCGTTTAGAAAAGTTGTCTTATTTCCTATTTCCCTTAGATCTACAGTTCTCCACTCTTCTAGTGAAGACAACCACACTTCCCCAATTAAGATTTTTAGTAGTGACAGATATCGTAAACAATGTATTGAGTTGCAGTCCCAACTCAATTGTTTTAAGAGCCGGAGCGATGCATTGGACAAACAGTTGGTTAGATAATGATTCGGGTCCAACCATTCTCACTGGCCTCTTCTTATTGGTTCTTACGACACCTACTGAGTTCCATTTTTTAAACAAATGACAAAATCTGTATGTCTCACTATCTAGAAACTGATGGATTAGCATTTAAAATTCTATCACACCAACTACCAAAACATTGTTTTCCATTAACAACTTTTTTTCCAAGTTCTACCTTTTTTGAAAATTATTTTCACTCTTTTGAAAGTCAAACCATTTTCAAAATAAGACAAATAAACTATTTTCAAAATAATTAATTTTGATGACAATTTTTTCATTTTTCAAAAAATTCACAATTGCAGAAAATCATAAATTATTAATCCAAATGAAATAAGCAATCCTCGTGGGATGTAATTCCTTTAAATTTCATGACATGTTTGTCTCATTGGATAAACCCATGACAATGAGATATCCAAATCCTAGAAGTTTCTCTAATCACATAATTATCTAACTCCCTGATAACATGATGTTCTGCATAAAAGGGTTATCTACGTCCTTTTATGCTGTGCATTTCATGTTCTAAAAATCCTGATCCTTTATAAGATTCCAACCCCAAGAATAGACGAGAAATAATTTCAAGACCAAGACCATGAAGACCAATTATTACAGGTTATGCAAGGACTGAACAAGCTGATATCATTTGTACCACAAAGCAAGGAATAGACTGATACAATTTTTAATGAACCACTAATTCTCATTTGCTTGAGAGTCAAACGAGTCATTACATGGCCCTATGAGACATCCCCGAGATTCCAAATACTATAAATAAATGAAGAAGGGTTTCAAATACATGTGGGGGACGATTTCCCCTTTATGAAATAAACTAACAGACCCACAACCACACATTTTGCTAAATGGTACATGAACGTAAAATACAACTAAACAACCTCATATATCTCAAAATGACATCAATGTTTGAAACAGTGGATGCCCAAACCAGTTTAAATGTACATAGTGGATAAAAAAATAAACACCCTCAAGAGACTACAAGACATCATGCTCTACATGCTTCAAGCTCCACAATCATTGAACCACCCATGTATTATGAAGTAGTGATAAATACGTGTGAATCTTTACCTTTTCCCCTGCCACAGAAGATTGCATCAGCAAAAGCACCAAATTTAAAATGAATGGGTGAGTATAAAACTCATCTAGTTTTCCCCAATCACTTATCTACTCAAGCCACTATGATAGTCTAGTTAGAAACATTTATTTAAAATAGTTTATATAAAAAAATTTCTCAAAAAAATTATAACTAAATATAGGTAAGCATCCAAAACCATTTATAACCAAAATAATACAACTGAGATTGAAACCAATTTTTTAAAAAGTTATTTTTCTATAAAAATAACTAAAAAAGCTTTAAATATATTTCACAATATCCATTTTTGGCATACCCAACCATTCCACTACCCCATGCAACTAACCATTCTTGCTACATTATGGCAGTTCCATACTCATGAGAGGTTTCTCATCAATCTACTGAGTCTTCACAAGGTAATTATATCCCATGTGCCAGTTGTTGTTCGAAACTGAGAAGAAGGTCATATTTCAACCATTACTCAGAAATGTAATATTAACACACACAATAATATGCCTATGAATGAGGCCAAAAAACAATTTCAATAAAATCACATTTTTTTAAAACCATTTCCCATAAAAAACATTTCAATGACAAACCACATAAATAAAACAAACTTTTTATTGAAATACACATTCCAAACAAAACATTTAGAAATTTCTAAAAAACAATAATTTAAAATAATCATTTCAAAACATAGAAACTAAATCACTTTTCCCAATAATTCATCAATATTCAAAAATTTCACGAAAACCATAAATCTTCACATTTAGAGATTTATTCCATTATTTTCACAATAAATTTCATTCATGATAATTAATTTGAAACTAATACCATCAATTATATAAAGATGTGTGGAGAAAGATTCCCCCTACCTCAAAGGATTTGATGAAATCCCCAACGAATGAATAATTACCATGAAACGGAGTATATTTTCCTAAAACCTACCTTATATCTCTTATCCCAGAAAGAAAAAATCTCAATATCATCATATTTGGAATCTACAAACCTAGATATACCCATACTGGATTGATATCTATAAAACCAAGAGAAGAAGACATGTAGATCTTAGTAGACATTTGAAATCGATCATGAACGAATAAGAGCACAGACATACCTCAAGAATATAGCTTCAATTCAACAAGGGAAGCCTTCAGGTCACCTTCGAACTGAGGGGATAACCATATCCAGCCTTAGGAGAAAAAAATCATGAGTTATGGCCACTTAAGAGAAAAAATGACCCACTAAAATGAAAAAACATGTGAGATCCACTTTTTTATGATCTCACATAAAACTTCAACATGGTTAGTTTGCACAGTTAGACATACTGTGCATTGGCCGGGTATTATCAACTACTTAGGAAGACCCTTGTACGGCCTCCTCACACGATTTCCAAAACTGTGCGCACACCATGCCGATGTTCTCTACCTCAAACTTTTCATTTCTCAAGGTTTTCCCACACATTTAGAAAAACCATGTGCCGCCTGTGAGACTTCCCTTTTGCTTCAAAAAAATTGTCAATGGTCTCTCAAATCTCCCAACAATCACCCTTACATGTTGTAACCATAAAAATTTCAATTAAGGGTTATATACTAGAAACTAGGGGAATAAATTATCCCACCATTGTTATGTCCATCCTCGAAATGTAGAAAACCCCCACCAATCTTAATGAGTTCCAACCACTCATCTTCCATCTCTTTCTCTTATTCCCATCTCTCTTCATTAATCTGACCATGTTTCCATAAAACCCTCAGTAGAGAGATGTTTTTTCCAGGTTAGACTTTATCTTTCTTATCCAGAATACTCACCGAAATATGTACCAATGAATCATCTAACTCTATGTGGACTTGATCCCATCTTATTAAATGGCCAGGATTTGGATGATACATTTTCAACTAAGATATATGGAATACATTATGCACCAAACTGAATAGTTGTGTTCATTCCAATCAATATGACACCTCTCTAACCTATTTTATTTTCTCGGAAGGGCCAATGTATCTAGGAGATAAAATTCCCTTTTTACTGAAATGATTATGTAAATGTCTTGGAGAGATCCTCAAGAACACATGATCCTTCATGGCAGAAAACCACCGCATTCTATGGTAATCAAAATATAATATACGATTACTCTAAGCCATCTCAAACCTCTTTCTAATAAATTGGTTTTTCTATGTTTTTTCTTGGACAAGACTTATACCAACTAGTGATGTGTAACCTATTTCCACCCAACATAGTGAATAATGACTAGGATGCCCATATAGTGCCTCAAATGAAGCCATGTGAATAAATTCCTAATAGATGTTTTTGTATGAGAACTCCACTAAGGGTATATGTTCCTCCCATGAGCCAAATTAATCCATTACAAAATCATGTAACATATCTTCCAATGATTTCATCTTTTTCTCTAATTTTCCATCCGTTTGTGGATGATACATTGAGATCATAGTCAACCGAGACCCAAGGTATTGTTGTAAGGATTTCTCAGAAATGAGATGTGAACCTCAGATCTCTATATGAGACTATTGAATTTGGTATTCCCTAGCTCTTTACCACTTTTAATATATAGATTTTTTGATAGGTCCTCCACAGTAAAACTATCAAAAATTGGTGTCAAATGTGCCGACATGGTATGCCTATACACAATCACTCAAATGGATTTGTGTTTGTGGAACATTATGGGAAGTCCTATAATAAAATACATCACCATCTTCTCCCATTTCCACACTGGGATAAGTAAAGACATCAATATAACTGCTAGACTCTTATGATCTACTTTAACCTACTAAAAAGTTATGAATTGTGTGGAGAACTCATCCACCTTTCATTTCATGTTGATCCACCAAAATTGTGACTTTATCACCATATACATATTCTATGTACCATGATGTAAAAACCATCTCAAATTGTGGTAAGCATGAAGGGGTTGCTCCTGACAAGCCATAGGCACACCAATCCGAATTCTAAAACACAAAATTGAAATCCCATTATGTAAATAACCCTCCACAATCTACCCACTATTGAATTTTGAACTCACAACCTATCCTTATGCATCAGATGTTTGTGCCTCTTTGACCATTTTTACCAAATAAATAACAAGGGAAGATGCAAATAAAACCAAAACATCAAATCAGTCTACACATTACACATGAATGTTGTCTAGGACTGAAATCAACTACCATTCATCTGAATATTATTTCACTAATTCAGCATATTACTTTCTACTCAATGCATCTACCACCAAATTTCCTTTCCCTGGTGTATACATCATGTCAAAGTCAAATATCCCATGATACTCTATACATATCCTTTGCATCATTTTCAAATCCCATTATGATAAAACAAATTCAAGATTTTATGATCCATAAACACAGTATGTTTCTCACCAATGAAATAATGTCTCCAAGTATTCATATTAAGTATGACTACAACAAACACTACTGAAAATATAACCTTTCACAACGATTTTATACCAACGGTTTGTAAAAACCATTGGTATAGGTCCTCTTTCCCAACAGTTTGTCCAAACTGTTGGGAAATCCCACTTTGTGGTCACTTTTCCAAATGGTTTTCCAAAACTGTTGGGAAAGGGTATGTCTTTCCCAATGGTTTGGAAAAACCATTGATAATGGGTATAGATTTCCCAATGGTTTTCCCAAACTATTGGGAAAAGTCCACTTTGTGGCCACTTTTCTCAACGGTTTGGCCAACCCATTGGGAAAGAGGACTTTTTGGCCACTTTTCCCATCAAGTTGGCCAAAATGTAGGGAAAAGTCCCCCATATACCAACGTCGATCCCAAAAATCAAAGGACCTATACAAAAAGTTTTGAAAACTGTTGGTATAGGTCCTTGGATATTTTATTGAATCTTCTTACCTAGAATATTATATAAATAAAAATTTAAAATAATTATGATAATATATTTATATATTTATGAAATTATGTTCATAAAACTCATATTAGGTTAGTGGTTAGGTCGTTGAAAGATAAACTAGAGGTCCTAGGATCAAATCCCACTGAATGTTTTTTTTGAAATATGTATACCATCAGTTTTATGGAACAGTTGGAATAGATTTTCATATTACTTATACCAACGGTTTTAAAAACTGTTGGTATAGGTCCATACCAACGGTTTTCCCAAAACCGTTGGTATCGACCTATCCCAATGGCTTACTTGCCCATGGTTCTCCAAACCGTTGGTATAGGCTATAAAAATGGTTTGGAGGCCTATACCAACGATTCCAAACCGTTTGTATAGGGTATTTTTTCAGTAGTGAAATTCCAAATCATGTGTTGGGTAATTTTTCTCATGCACCCACAACCATCTTGAACCATCGACAACCATATAGTCTCCTTGCATGAGAACACAACCCAACCCAAATCTCCAAGCATCATAGTACATCACATACCCCTGTACTGATTCTAGAAAGATCATGATATGTGCCAAATTAAGATGGAATTTTAGGTTCAGGAAATATTTCTTGCATTACTTCATCAATTAGAATAGATCATTATAAATTGACATAACTGTCATTGGAAAAGCTAACCGTGATAAATCACACACAATGCATCGATATTAACTAGCATGACTCAGAAAACATCAAATCTCGAAAACATTCTTTCGTGGTTATCATGAGTTAACAACTTTTATCCTTTTAGGATTAACATAAAACACTTTATCATAAATAACATGGAAAAAAACATACATCCTTTTTCCAAATATCACACTTTGATAATTATGCATATAAACAACGATCTCTCAAGATTTGTAAGATCATTTCCTGGTGCTCATACTAGTCAGAACATGTCTTTTAATACCCCAAGATGTTGTTCAAAAACTCAACAACAAAAGAGTCTAGATATTGCTGAAATATACAATTCATAAAATTCATGGAGACTGCTAGTGCATTCGTTATACCGAAATCCATGAGTACGTATTCAAGTGGCCACATCTGCTTTTGAAAGCTGTCATTGGAATATCCTCCTTCCAAAATCTCTATTGGTGATATCCTGATCGCAATTAAATCTTCTATGTTCATTGAGATACCCTTAATTGATTGAAAGGATCAGCAATGAATGGATGTGTATATCTGTTCTTTATCACAACTTGGTTATGATTACAATAATAAAAACACATCTGAAGAGTTCCATCTTCTTTCTTCATGAACAAAACTGGTGGTTCCCATTGAGATGCAAATTCTCAAATGAAACCCTTTCTTTCTAACTCTTCCAACTATACATTCAATTCTCTTGACTCTATTGAGGCCATCCTATAAGATGGAAAGGAGATATGACTGGGACTAGAATGTGACCAACTATAAACTCGACTTCTCTTATAGGTTCTTACCCTAAGAAGTTATTGGGAAATGTTTTTGGAAAGCGATCCACAACTGTTGAAAAACTAATTTCCTCGATCACATCCATTGATTCCAAATCCAACGCCACTAACTAGTAAAAGTATTTTCCCAAAAATAGTGCCACCAAGATCTTTTCACCATTTTTACCATCCTCTCTACTTTGATGAGATGGTCAATCTCGTCCTCAACCGTGAATCTCAAATTTCTCCTATAATAGTTGATGTGAGCCTTAAACTCTATCAACCAATCTATACCAAGGATTAAATCACATACATTAATTTCCAAAACCAAGAAGTCCCATATCATATCAGCTCCATTAAAAATTACAGCATATGTTCTACACATGAATACTTAGCATTATCATTCATTGAGAAGAGTTTATAGTTTTAAAACTGAAGGCATCATTTCCAACATTAATCATATAAAATCAATGGCATGGGATGAAATGTAAAAATGTGATGCACCAGTATCTAAGAGCAATTTAAAAAGGGTATAATTCCAAAAAATCACACCTCTCACCATAGATGGTTGAGCCTGATCATCGACAATCATCTCCTCAACTCCATACAATTACTTCATCACTGTACATTTCTCCTGGGTACATTGTTGGGAGTTCACTCATTCCATCAAAAATCATAGTGTTTTTTACACTAGGGAAGTGTACCAGACACCTAACCTTGGAGAATTTAAACAAAAAAGCATATGGTGTTCCATATTATTGCGATTTTGACATGCTCTCGGTTGTGTTGTACACTCCAACTTGATGTGACTCAATGAGACAAACTAAAAACATCCATGACTGATATTGGCTATTAGAGGAAACTTAATTATTCTAATGGTCCGATTACAATGTGTTTTTCCTTGCTGGGAAAATGTGTCAGATTTAATATTTCTAATAGTGATAGAGTTCTCAACTACTCTAGTGAATAAAACCATACTTCATCAAAATTCATTTTCAGCAGTGATAGATATTGTAATCGAATTATCTGGTTTCAGTCCCATCTGAATGAATTAAAAATCCTAAGTGATGATTTTGAACAATTATTTGTTCACATGTGGTTTAGGTCAAACCACATTCTCACTGGCCACTTCCAATTGTATCTATGAAACCAACCATGTTCTATCTTCTAAACCAACATCAAACACAGTGTGTCTAACTCTCTAGAAATCGATGGTTTATCATTTCATATTCTATTACATTAATTATCAGTAATTTTTTTTCCAAAAAAATGTTTTTTCCTATGTTCAACAATTTTTGAAAATCCATTCATGCTTTTGAAAATAAAACCATATTAAAAATACACCAAATATCCTCTTTTCAAAATCAATAATTTTGAAGACCAATTTTTCATTTTTCAAAAATTTCACTATTTCCTAAAATCTTAAATCATTACACTAAATGAAATATGCAATCCTATTGAAATGTGATTCCCTTACACTGCATGTCATGCTTGTATCATTGGATAAACCCTTGAAAATAAGATATATGAATCCTAGAAGTGTCTCCAAACACTTATTTATCTAACTCCATGATAACATGAAGTTTTGCATAAATGGGTTATCAATAACCATTTATGTTGTAAATTTCATGTTTTAAAAATCCAACTCCTTTATAAGATTCCAAATCGATGAATAAAAGAGAATTATTTTCAACACCAAGACCGACAAAACCAATGATTACTTATTATGAAAGGACCAAACAAGCTAATACCATTTTTACCAAAAATGAAGGAACAGACTGATACCATTTTTAATGACCAGTGAGTTCTCACTAGTTTGAGAGTCCATTGAGACATTACATGGCCTTAAGAGACATCCCCAAGATGACAATGAAAGGAAATAAATAACTACGGGTTTCAAATAAAAGTGGGGGATGATATAACCTTTATTAAATAAACCAACAAACAAGTAACCACACCTTTCACTAAATGATGCATGAACAAAAGAAAGGTAATTAAACCAACCACTTTCATCTAAACACCACATCAAAGTGTGTGACAGCTGAAGACCAAACAAGTATCAAATTACATAGTAGATAAAAAACTAATGACTTAAAAGAGACTAAAATACCTCATGATCTATATGCTCAATGATCTATAATCACCGAACAACCCATTTATAATGAGGAAGTTCTACTTACATGTGAAACATTACCTTTTCCCTATCTCGAATGATATAATCTACAAAAGAAACCATGTGCCAAATTATGGGTGAGTATAAAACATATTAGGTTTTCGCAATGACTACCCTACTCATGCAACTAGGATAGAAGAGTTAGAAATATTTATATAAAATTGATTATATAAAAACATTTCTCAAAATACTGTATAACTAAATATAAACAAGTCTCCACAACCATTTATAACCAAAAGCATATAAGTGAGATTGAAACCAATTTTTTAAGAAAGTAATTTTTCCTAATATAAATAACAATATAAGCTTTAAAAACATTTCAAAATATCCTTTTTTTCATACCCTACTATTCCACAAACCCATTCAACCAACCATGTATGCTACATTAATACAATCCCATACTCATGAGTGGTTTCTCATTGATCTACCAATTCATAAAAAGGTAATTAAATCTTCTGTGATAGTTGAATTTTGGCACTGAGCAAAATTTCATATTTCAAGCAAGACTCAAAAATAATATATGACCATACACAGCATCATGCCCAAATATCTTGCAAAAAAATCCCTTTCAATAAAATGACATATTTATTGAAAACTGTTTTCCATCAAAATAATTTCAATACAAAACCATTTACATAAAACATCATTTTTATTGAAAAGAAATTTCACCTAATTTTCATTAGAAATTCCAGAAAATCTATAATTTAAAATCAACATTTTATATTTGAGAAACTAAACCACATTTCACAATAATTCATCAATATATCACAATTTCACTAAAATAATAAATATTCACTAAAGAAGATTTATTCCATTATTTTCAAAATCAATTTCAATAAAGATAAATACTTTGAAACTAATACAATCAGTTATATAAAGGGGAGTTGAGATAATGTCCTCTTAAATTGATGGTTTTGATGAAAACCCCAATGAATGAAGAACGATCAAGAAAACTATGTCAATTTTCCACGAACCCGCATTAGGCCATTTATCCACACAATAACAAATCCAAGTCTCATCATATTTGGCATCCACACAACTATATCAACCCTTAAAGAGTGTAGATATAAGAAACCAATAGAATAGGAGATTTAGATCTAATTAGATCTAAGAACCAGACCAATAATGAAGGTAAACTATCACATAACTCAATAATTCAGCATCGATTTACCCAGGGAAGCCTTTGAATCACCTTCAAAATGATAGAAGAACCTTCTATAGCCTTTGGAGAAGTAAAATTCCATGTCATGGATGTTATGATAGGAAAAAAAACCCCACTTAATGGAAAAGACTTTTGTGATCCACTATTTAGGATCTCACATAATCTATCTTCATAGTAAGTTATCACAGTAAGACAAATCATACACTAACCGTGTGTCTGCTAAGGTCTAGGAAGAACCCCGCACAACCTCCTTGCATGGTATCCATAACTGTGTGCACACCATGAAAAATTTAACAACCTCATACTTTCCATTTCACACTTTTTGGCCGCACGGTTAGAGAAACCCTCCACCGCATGTGCAACTTGCCTTTAACTAATAAAAAATTTCCAAAGTTCTCCAAAATCAACCATCTATCACCCTTACACATTATAATCATAGAATGAATTATGTAAGGGTTACATAAAAAATCTCTAGGTACTACATGTGGAGTTATTATTTTGTGTTTATGTGCTATGTTTTATCGACTTGTAGTTGTAATTATGCGTGAATGGTTGGGAGGAATTTATTAATTTGTACATGATAGAAGTGGATAAATAATGTGTCGTAAATGAAATATGTGAATAAATAAAATTTATAGGTTGATACAATAATAAATATAGTATATGTATGGAGAGGATTTGTCTCAAAATTTAAAATTGAAAAGAATATATTATGTAACATGGTAGATAAATATTAAAAATTTTAATTGTATACTATTGTGATTAAATCGGGAAAAATATTTTTTTTACCACTTTTATATGTGAATTGGGGACAGTTCCTAATAGATTAAGATATATTTTTATTAGTATAAGGTAGTTATTATGTGGTCGATATGTTTGTATGTTCATGTATTTATTGGCTTAACGATTTATTACTAGAAACTATGTAGAAATCAATGTGATGTATTTTCCTTTTGATTTTATTAATCAACCTAACAAAGTTAGATAACATTACCAACATCCAAATATTTTTGGTTAATAGTGTTTTCTCGAAAAAAAATTTATGAGGGAATTTATGTATGAATACATATTATTCCTTACACTTCGATATAGGTGTGTTTGTAACACCCCGAGATACCACGATACTCTTCTTTTTCAAAAATGGAATAACTTGGATTGAACGCAAGTTCGAGAGTCTAACACACCACGATCAATCAAAACAGCCATTATGAATAGTAATACCCACTTTTTGAAATTATATATATTTTATATTTCAAAATTTACTTCATTTGTGGATTCGTAATATCGAAATTAGCCTATGTTGAATTTTTGGTATGTTTCTGAGAACTTCCAATTTTTTATGAATAGTGAAAAATACTTAAAAACAAGATTTTTAATCAAAATAAATTATAGTGAAAAATTACACTATTTATTGGTTTGAAATTATAATTAGAATATATTTTTACGATTTTATCCAATGGTGTTCATTTGAATTAATTTCACTTTGAAATTGGACATAAACAATTGTCATTCTTTTGATATATATTGTTTCATTAAAACACGATATTTGTTGTGACAGCGGGAATTAATTATAAAATTAACTAATGAAACTTATATGTTTGTAATTTTGTAAAATATACATCATTTTTTAATTCATAATATCAATTATAGCTTAGGGTGAAATTTTGGCATTGTTCTGAAAAACTTCAATTTTTGATGAATAGTGAAACCACTAAGTTGTAGTTAAAAAACTGATCTTTCGTTTAAATGAATCATTACCACTTCGATGAATTGAATTTCAAAAATCTGACATATATGGTTGTCATTACGATGTTAAATTTGGTTCAAGGGAATTAAAATAATTTTTTTGGTAAATAGTAACTTTTAAGATTAATTAATCGCGATTAAAGGTAATTAGTGAAATTTAAGGTAAAAATGATATTATAAAAATATAAAAATACCCTTACACTTGTCCTACCCTTATTTGATGAGTCATGGACGACCAAGACAATCCATTGGAAACTTGGGGACCCCATGGAGCCACTTGGGTAAGAAAATGACATTAATAACTTTTTATTTAAAGTAAAAAATAAAATTGTCACAAACATGTGTTGTTTTACTAAAACAATTATTACATTGGGTTATATAAGTTAACTTTTCGACTATAAATATTCATTGGAAGGATAAAAATATTTCATACATCATGGTAAATTTTTTATAGTTTTTATACATTATATAAATTAAAATATTTATGACACCATAATGATGCAACGATTACCTCATTAATTAACGATTTAAATAAAATGGAATGATAATGTAAAATCTAAGGCATGCACTTGTCTAAAACCTATTGGATGAGCATATTTAGAAACCTTATGAACTTAGCCTCTAAATTTATCATTTTTGGACCTTTATAATTGGAAAAGCATTTCATAATAAAGTAACATTTCAATCTTTCCAAGAGTGCCCCTCCTCTCCTCTTATGAAAGTCCCCCACCACTACCACCTTATTCACACCTTCCAAGCCATTTGGCTTGGCCAACCTCTTCCCAAATACTCTCTAAACTTCCATATATTACTACTAGAAACCTCAATATGGGCAGAATTCTTCCCAAGGAAGCCTTTGTCTCAAATCAAAAAGTGTTACCCGATTTTAAAGAGGTTAAAGAACGATCGAGTCAAGTCGGACGCGAGGTAAGGGAACTTCTTAACCCAATTTCTGTTCTTTGGGTTAATCACCTACATTCAAATTATGTCATGATATTATTATGTCCTATCTTGTATTTGTACTTTCATTATGTGTAATTTTAGTGAATACACATAATATATCTATTTTATTTAAAAAATTATCTTTGCAAGGACTTCGTCTCAATCTCCTTTCATTGAGGCATATTTTGTTTTATACAGAACATTATTTTGTACTATGTATAAACCCCTTATAATTTTACATTTATTCAAAAGGAATATTTTTATATGAATCATTTTTACTAAACGAAAAATGGAATTTTTTGTCTTACGTATGCGGCGACAACGACTTCTCCACCGCCCTGACCATTATTTGAGTTTCGCCTTCCTCTACAAGCCATAACCTTTTTAAAATGAAAAATAAATACCAAGTTTTAATTTTCTTTTAGTTTGTTATTTAAAATGGTTTTGAATGTGTTTTTATTATATCAATGTGTTTTATTGATATCTTGTGATTGAAATGTGAAAATGTTATGTTTCCTTTATGCATGTTTTATGTGATACGATTATGTTATGGTTTATGATATGTTTAAACCTATTCAAATAAGGAATGAATTGGACTTAATAAGTGACGGGTGGAGCCAGCCATAGCTCCTCGATGCATCGGAAAGTCTCATGAGACAAACTAGTGTCTTGGCATGAGGCCTTGAAAAAATCTTATTTGTAGTCTAGGGCTGAGGCCTATGATACGTGGTTATGATAGTCTGTCATTAAGTATTCCATCATTATGAAAGTGGTTATTGATATTGCATGTGATTATTCGACCAATAGAAGATCCATGTGAATAAGTACATGGAATTATCTCATTTTACTTTTTCCATATTATGTTGTAGTTAAAGTTTAAAAGGATTTTTTTAGTCATTAATTTCTTTAAATGTTTATGTTTATTTATGAAATCTTCCGCTATATTGGTATCCTTATTGAGCATCTGAGCTCACCCCTTTGAATGTTTTATTTTTCCTAGGATGTGAAGAAATATTTTATGACTGACCTACAGGGATAGTCTGAAAGGGATAGATGTGTGGACTATGGAGAATATGTTATTGTGATTTTTCACTTTATGATGTAATGTAACATTTATGAATGTTTCTAGTGTTTCCAAGGATACTAAACTAATCGGCTTTTCGAGACATGATCTTTTGTGATCATACCAATGTTACCCAATAATGCACCGACTCTAGGTAACTGGGGTCATGGCGTTACAGTTGGTATCAGACGCAGTTTGGTACTAACCATGGAAGCTAGATTTAGATAAACTCTGATTATAACACATAGCCCGAAGATAGACTTTGAGGATTAGTATAGAAGAACTTCATATAATTTTGGTATTATAGATATTTAGTGAGTTTTCCGAGAAATATATCCATGTTTGGATGCGAGCAGGTAGAGGCGGCTTTGGCACAGATGTACCTAGGGGTAAAACCCGAAAACATCGCTTTGAGCTAGAATCAAACGGGAACTGGTGAACGACAACGGGCTTTGCTTCACTCTTGGTTATGACACTCCTAGTGGATATGCTTAGGATAATTTTCATTTTCTTTACAAAACACTATGAAGGGTTATAATTATATAATTCCTCAATGAAAATATTTTTATGATTATGGATTATATCCATAAAGAGTTCAATTTAGGTTAAGTGTTTTACAATTCTGGAATTATGTATTTTAATTCATAAACTAAGACAGTTTATGCTATTGTTTAGAAGTGGAACCTAGTGGGAGGAATGGAAACCGTATCAATGCACGCACTCCGTGTAGGGATTTCCCTCCTGCTCAAGATAATTATTGTGGAGTTGGAGATACAACTAGTGCTGATCAACTTATCACCATACTGGGACAACTCACTCAGGTTATGAATAGTAACCTTACTCGTATGGAGTTCCCTGATCCGCATCATGGAGGATCAATGTTAGAACGCTTCATGAGGCAATAACCACCAAAATTTAATGGGGGTAAAAATCCATTAGTATCTGAGCAATGGATAAACTCCTTAGAGAAAATTCTCCATGCCCTGTGGGGTAGCGAAACGGAGAAAGTTGTCATGGCAGTTTACCGCCTCACTAGAGATGCCGATCAATGGTGGTCACTAATTCAAAACACAAAAGAATATGATGAAGTATAAAATATGGAATGGATGGAGTTAAAAGAGATTTTCTTAGAAAAATACTTCCCTCGTGACCATCGAGCAGATATGGAAAGGTAATTTCTGAGTCTGAAACAGAAGGAAGATGAGAATATTGCAAAGTATGAGGCTAACTTTACAAGGTTAGCAAGGCATGCAGCAGATTATATACATATCCTATGAAGTAAGATTGATCGTTTCTTTGATGGTTTAAAACCATTTTCCATCGAGAATTACTATCACAATCTTTCTCGTCGTATGAAGATATTGTCTCATGTGCTATCAAGACAGAAAAGGAATTCTCTAAATCTTATGACAATAAATTAAAGCAAGTGAAGAAGAGAACGTTGGAACAAAAGACAGATAAAGGGAAAAAGGGAAAGAAGGATTTTCCATTATGTGATAATTGTCAGAATAATCACCCTAGTACTTTCCTAAAAGGAATGGGAGTTTGTTATAAATGTGGAGAAAAAGGTCACCAGGCTCGTGATTACAAGGGAATGAAAGAGGCTATCAATGTTGAATGCTACAATTGTAGGTAAATGGGGAATTATGAAAATGGATGTACTAACCGTCAGGGAAACTTACATCATAAAAGGCCAAGGGATCAAGTCCAGGCTTATACTGTTACTACAGATGAAGTGGAATAATTAATGTATTGGTGCTTTTGGACTGAAGGATTATATTATAGTTATAAGAATAATGTGATATATATAAGGATTGTACTGTAGTACATGTTGTTTTCATTAAGGATTTAATATGTTGAAAGTAATCATATTTTCAGTATGTGACAATGAGAGAATCTTTACTTTGTTTGGGGAATCTGATGTTACAATTGATTTTGGAATTTAGAGTCCTTTTAGAGAATGTCTAGGTAGAGGTATTTTGGATAACTATAAAGGATGGAATGAATTAAGATGAACTTTGGATAGTATTGTTTAAGGTTAAAACATTTCTGAAGATTATTTTTGGAATATTATTATACTATAATTTTAGGAAAAGGACAACCTGTAGGTTGGGGGATAACCCATCGCATCGGACAAAGCTGCATGAATCAAACCCACAACAAAAGTGCGACAAGATTTTATTACCTACCACTAGCCTATAGGAAGACCCTGGTTATTACAAAAATGTTTTCCTAATGTAAATGGAATGTGTTAATATTTGGAACCTTATACAATTATGATAAATAGAATATTTTTGAGTTCTATTACCTTTTAGAGTGAATGATTGGTTTGTGGTAAAAATTTATTAAATAATGAAATTCTACATGAAAAGTATGAATATTCCCTTATGTTCTTAGTAAATCTCCTAAATAAATTCCTCAACTTTATAAAAGGTAACTTAAAACTAAAACGTTGCCGGTTAACTTTTCCAACTCGGCATTCAATGACCGTTTAACAAATCACAGGTTTGTGATTTTATTGTTGTTAAATTTCTCCTAATCCTATTTTCTACAACTCTCCATCAGACCTTGATGGTTTTTTTCCTCCATATCCATATTTTCATATAATCCTAGTATGGGCTATCTCGGGTGACCTTTGTACCTCTCTTTCTTTCTTTTAATGTTATATTTTTATTAACCCTATTTCTGATGAGGGTTTTCCACAAAGGTATTTTCTATATTCCAACTTTTATATTCAAAGAAAAATTTTAAATTGTGAGGACGCAATTTATTAAAGGAGTGGAGAATGTAACACCTCGAGCTTCCACAATACTCTTCTTTTTCAATAATGCAATAGCTTGAATTGTACGCAAGTTCGAGATTCTAACGCACCGCGACCAATCAAAATATCCATTATGAATAGTAATACCCACTTTTTGAAATTATATATATTTTATATTTCAAAATTGACTTCATTTTTGGATTCGTAATATCGAAATTATCCTATGTTGAATTTTTGGTATTTTTCTGAGAACAAACAATTTTTTATGAATAGTGAAAAATACTTAAAAACAACATTTTTAATCAAAATAAATTACAGTGAAAAATTATAATATTGAGTGGTTCTAATTTATAATTAGAATATATTTTTACCATTTTATCCAATGGTGTTCATTATAATTAATTTCACTTTGAAATTGGACATAAAAAATTGTCAATCTTTTGATATATATTGTTTCTTAAAAACACGTTATTTGTTGTGACATCGGGAATTAATTATAACATTAATTAATGAAACTTATATGTTTGGAATTTTGTAAAATAGACATCATTTTTGAATTCAGAATATCAATTATAGCTTAGGGTTATATTTTGGCATTGTTCTGAAAAACTACAATTTTTGATGAATAGTAAAACCATTAAGTGGTAGTTAACAAACTGATCATTCATTTAAATGAAACATTACCGCTTCTATGAATTGAATTTCAAAAATCCAACATACATGGTTGTCATTAAGAATTAAAATGTGTTTAAATGGAATTAGAATATTTTTTTTGGTAAATAGTAACTTTTAAGTTTAATTAATCGCGATTAAAAGTGATTAGTAAAATTTAAAGTGAAAATGATATTATAAAAATATGAAAATATCCTTACACTTTTCCTACCCTTATTTTATGAGTCATGGCCGAACAAGAAAATCCATGGGTCAACTTGGGGACCCCATGGGGCCACTTGGTTAAGAAAATGTCATTAATAACTTTTTATTTAAAGTAAAAAATAAAATTTTCACAAACATGTGTTGTTTTACTAAAACAATTATTACATGGGGTTATATAAGTTAACATTTCGATTATAAATATTAATTAGAAAGATAAAAATATTTCCTACATCATGGTAATTTTTTTATAATTTTTAGACATTAAATAAATTAAAATATTTATGACACCATGATGATACAATGATTACCTCATTAATTAACGATTTAAATAAAATGGAAAGATAATGTAAAATCTAAAGCCTAAACTTTTCTAAAACCTATTGGATGGGCATATTTCGAACCCTTATCACATTATCCTAGAGATATATCATTTTGGGTCTTTTAGAATCTGAAAATCATTTCATAATAAAGTAACATTTCAATCTTTCCTAGAGTGCCCCTTCTCTCCTCTTATAAAAGGCCCACACCGCTACCACCTTATTTATACCTTCCAAGACATTTGACTCAGCCAAACTCTGCCCAAATACTCTCTCAACATCCCTCTATTACTCCAAGAAGCCTCAATTTGGGCAGAATTCTTACCAAGGAAGCCTTTGGCTCAAATCAAAAAGAGTTACCTGATTTTAAGGAGGTTATAGAACGATCGAGTCAAGTCGGACCCGAGGTAAGGGAACTTCTTAACCTGATTTCCGTTCTTTGGGTTAATCTCCTACTTTAAAATTATGTCATGATATTATTATGTCCTATATTTTATTTGTACTTTATTTATGTTTACTTGTAGTGAATACACATAATATATCTATTTAATTTAAAAAATTATCTTTGTAAGGACTTTGTCTCAATCTCCTTTCATTGAGGCATATTTTGTTTTATACACATCTTTCTTTTATACTGTGTATAAACCCCTTTCACTTTTACATTTATTCAAAAGGAATATTTTTATATGATGCATTTTTACTAAACAACAAATGGAATTTTTTTTCTTACGTATGCGGGGACAATAACTTCTCAGCTGCCCTAACCATTATTTGAGTTTCGACTTCCTCTACAAGCCATAACCTTTTTAAAATGAAAAATAAATACCATGTTTTAATTTTCTTTTATTATGGTATTGAAAATGGTTTTCAAAGTGTTTTTATTATATCAATGTGTTGTATTGATATCTTGTGATTGAAATTTGACAATTTTATGTTTCCTTTATGCATGTTTTATGTGATACAATTATGTTATAATTTATGATATGTCTAAACCTATTCATATGAGGAATGCATTGGACATAATAAGTGACGGGTTGAGCCTTCCATAGCTCCTCGATGCATCGGTAGGTCTCATGAGACAAGCTTGTGTCTTGGCACGAGGCCTTGAAAAAATCATATATTTAGTCTTGTCATGAGGCCTTGGATACGTGGTTATGATAGTCTGGAATTATGCATTCCATCATTATGAAAGTGGTTATTGATATTGCATGTGATTATTTGACCAGTAGAATATCCATGTGAATAATTAAATGGTATTATCCCATTTTACTTTTTCCATATTATGTTGAAGTTCATGTTTAAAAGGCTTTTTTAGTCATACATTGCCTTTAATGTTTATGTTTATTTATGAAAGCTTCTGCTATATTGTTTTCTTTACTAAGAATCTGATCTCACCCCTTTCAATGTTTTATTTTTCCCAGGATGTGAGGTAATATTTTATGACTGACCTACAGGGATTGTCTGAAAGGGATAGATGTGTGGACTATGGAGACTATGTTATTGTGATTTTTCACTTTATGATGTAATGTAACATTTATGAATGTATCTAGTGTTTCCAAGGCTACAAAACTAATAGGTCTTTCAAGACCTGATCTTTTGTGATCATGCCAATGTTACGCAATAATGCACGAACTCTAGGTAACTGGGGTCGGGGCATTACAGTGTTGAAATATCCTTCTTTGGTTGAAGTGGTAGCGATACATGGTGGGTACCATTCAGGGAATGAGAAGTGCATGAGGTTGATATACAAATTGTTCAAGATACCTTACTTAGATAAATATAGGATGCGACTATATTGGGCAGTGAAGATGTTGATATTTTATATATGGATGTAATAATGGATATGATATGGATAATACTAGTACAAACTGGGGTTCTGAACCCATTATGGGTTTTGGTAGATGTAAATGTGATCAAAACCAACTCATATGTAATGATATTGGTATGGTGTGTTGTGTAACATTTATGGAAGAGACTATAGTGCCACAAAAATAGATGATAGGGTGAGATAGTGAAACTCATATGGGGATGTGTATTTAGGTCACCTATTTTATTATTTTTCATTGATGATATATTATAAAAAATGATGGTGATATTTGGAGGTTAAATATTAGTGAGTTTGTGAGACAGTTGACTTAGTAAGTGATTTATGGTTCAATTGTTTATTCAATTAATCATTAGTATGCTTCTTCCATATTTCCCAGAGTTTCCATCTAAAGTATCAAAATTAGTATATATGCATGCACACACACAAATATAAAAATTTATTTTATAGATTAATTGATGAATAAATATTTCATGTTGGAAATAAAAATATTTTTCTTTATGATTAATGTTATAGATTTTTCAATGTAATTTATTTTCATATTTTACTTCGTAAACATGTATTTTCATCACTTATCAGTCTTATTGGTCTATTTTTGGATTTTTTTTTTATTTTTTTATGTATTCTTTGATTGGTGAATTTATTATCTTGTTACTAGGATTTATGATTTAATACCTCCATATTGTATGATTTATAGTCTCAATGCTTGTCTTTGACCTTGATCTTATTAAATGTTGGTCTCAGGGGTATCCCTTTTCTTCACTACAGGTGTAGAAGCGTTTTCTATTAGGGGTGGTTCATATAAATCATTCCTTCCTAATAAAATTATCAATGGTTTATTCATTGTATTGTTTTATTTAGAATATTTCTTATAAAATAATTATTAAATACATATATTTATACTAATTAAACTTGAAAAAATAATTATTTGATAGTTAAATTTATTCAACTCTTTCATAATTACGGAGTAACAGTTTTTCTCATTGCATATTTGAAATAGATTTATATTTTTAGATTCATTTATTGAGATTTTAATTCATGAATTTTTTATTCATATTAAACATTATAAATACCAAAATCTCTTATCATTCCCATTATCAATCATTTTATAGAGAAAGAATAAATTATTACTAAAGAAACCATAAAAGATATCAACTATTGATGTTATTTTCTCCCCACCAAATTATGTTCATCTGATTCCAATTTTATTTTGGGAGTTCTAATTCCAAAAATCACATCATATTAATTATATGAATTTTTTTATTTCAAATCATTATTCTTAATAGTGATATATTATGAGTAAAATAAATCAAAGATCAAGGCCTTCCAAAGAAATATGCATTGTAAGTAACATTATGCACCATTTTTTCCATATAAAACATCAATTTTTATATTTGAATATAATATTTTTTTTAATCAACCACACTAGAATTTTTAGGCTTTAATTAGTGATGTTTAGTTATTTTTTTCACATATCACATGTCTCTTTATCTGATTAATTTTCATTTTTCACATTCACATTCATTAGGATCTGTTGTGTTGGTTTCATCATTGAATTATTTTATTATTTTTTATGCATAAAAAATAAAATTTAAAACACCATGTTTTATAAAGAAACCATATTTACTAGATTTATAACAAGGGAAAAACTATATTATATTTCTAAGAAAATTCTAGAATAGATTTTTATAAAATTATGAAAACCATTACTAAAAAAATTGTAAACTTGTACAATGTGTTCATTTTTTCCTTGATGAAATATATATAAATTCACACCCTAAATCAATTAATGACACACATTCTTTAATTCAGGAAAACAACCGTGCCAATAATTCAGACAACCTAGGGATTCTAATAATATTTATATCATGGGAATAAAATTTGAAAACATGGAATAATGAATAGAATAAAATTATCATATAAAAAAATAATGTATACTAGTTATCCAAGTAAAAAATCTGAATACCCATAAAATTATTTACATTTTATAGAAAAAATTGAGAACATAAATTAAATATATTATCCTAAAAAATAAAACAATTTTAAAAAATATCTATTAAACCCATAATAATTATAGAAAATATAAACATAACCATGAAAATAACGAGATCACATGAAAAAAAACAATGTAAAACAAACCATTCCACTTTCAAATCACATAAACACTTCATTCTTCATGAAATAACAATATTTAAATAAAAATCAATATAAAACCTAAATTATGTTTCAGGGATGATCTTAATTATAACCATTGTTTAATTATAATAAACTCATGTTAGAATAACTAATTTTCAGTTATTTATTCTTTTGTATCCCATCAAGTTATTTATCTCATTTTTCATCTTTCTGCTCTAATAATTACAAAATACATTGCAGTGCTATATTAAAAATATCCAATTTTATGAGATATATGTGGTTCATGAATCATAATATAAAAATATCATGAACCTTGTGATGAAAAATAGTCCTCAATATTATACATTTCATTATAAAATCCATGAAAAGATCATTTTTATTACATAAGAAAAAGATCATTCCATATTTTCAAAAAAATTAGTAGAAATATCCCATTCTTTTTAAAATATTTATGAAAACTATTCTTAGAATAATTTGAATATAATATTTTTGAGAAACTATTAAATGATATAGATTAAACACTATAATTAATAGCATTGATGATGGCGGGAAAAGGTATTCAATCTGTATATGCTAAAAATACAATCCTTCACAAAATTTTATAATAAAGAACATATTATCCATATTATATAAATTAAAAATATTATTTTTCTAAACTATATTAAATAAAACAAAAATAGAATTTAAATATTAATAAAAAATTCTATGTTTATTTACTATAAAATTATTTGCAATATTTTTAAAAACATGTATATAGACTACAATGAATTAAAATAAATACTATGAATAAATTACATAATGAAAAATTACTTAAATTATATTTCATATAGCTTCTTATACTATCTAAAATAAGAATAATAAAATAAAGATAGTTATTTAATTTATCATGTGAATTTTTCAAATTCATTCCACTATTTTCATTTATTTTTTATTTATTACAATATTTTATTTGTTAACAAAAAGGATTACATTTATGTTGGCACATTTTGGTTCATTCTGATAATTAACTCACAATAAAATCACTATCATGAACGTCATCAACGAGATCATATTTACATCACATAAAAATGGTAAATATTTTCTAATATTCTTTCATATACATTAAAAATTCAGTTATAACTATCTATGTATGGAACTCATGGGAAATAAAACACATTTTATACTAGAGATGGTTGTATGTACACCGATAAAAAAACATTTTCATTTTACTCATTGTTGGAAAATAAATGAAATTAAATAATATTTAACTCTTTATAAATAATAAATATTTTAAACATGTAATATTTAATCCTTAGTTCCATATTTATTACTATTAATGTGAGACAATAGATAAAAATGATTCATAATGCTTCATTGAGATAATAGTCTGGACATACACATGAATGATGTTATCAGTTTCCAATGGATTGTATAAAAACAAAAAGGGTTGTTACATCAAAATAATAAAATGATATTATATTTAATTATCATATTTAATTATATATACATGGTTAATGAATATTTTAATTTCATATAATAATAAATAAACATAAAAACACTTAGAGTAGAGTTATACCTATTATTTTAAATGTCACATTTGTCTTACTTATTTATCCTTCTAGGATTGGTACATTTTTTATCCTATGTCATCATGGAAATGGAGCAGGATTTTGGTAAGGAATTTAGGAAGTATGAAAACATGATGAATGTTTCAATTTATTTGAAGAAGAGAGGATAATAAGATCACTTTTATTATGAGAATAATTAAACTCTTCAAATTATTCTAATAGTTTGAATATTAGAAATGTATTCCACAATGGAATTTTGCAATATATCTTATAAATTAAATATATTAGGGTAATGTGTCATTATCCTCATATTTTATAATAATTAATAAGATATTTTCTGAGAATATAAAAAAAATATTTTAATCTATTTCACCTTGTTTAGCGGTGAAAAAAAATTACAATGGTCACTGTATATTATGAAAAAAAATTAAACTAATTACCACATTCGAAATTAATAATTAAAAACTATTAATCAAATTTTAGAGAAAAAATTTATATATTTATTTGAAATTTATTTTAATATAAAAATAAAAAATACATTGAAATACAATTTTTTTGAAAATTGATATTTTAATCAAAAAAATAAATTTATAAAACAATACAGTATAATAAAAATTCTTATGGAATACATTGGTTAGTGATTAATAATATGGGAAAATATTTATAATTTCATGAATGGAAATTTGAAAGATAAATTTTAAATACTCTAAAAGAAATTACAGTTTTTATAATAATATGTATTTTCCAATATTCAACCAACAACATGTATTTTATTAAAAACCCAAAAATGTGGCCATATAATAATAATATTTTTTTGATAAAAAATATGAATTCAATTTTATCAAATTCATTTTATAAAAATTAGATATTTATTATTTAAATAGAACAATTTAATACATGAAAAGAAAATTTGGTGAGAAAATACTATTTATTTTTCTAATTAATAGTTATATAAATATTTCATAGTGAATTTGTTTCAATGAAATATAATCCTGAATAATAATATGACATGAAAATGTTTTTATAAACATTTCCAAGGTTGTCACATTATGACACATTTATGAAATTCTCCCCTCTCTATTTTCTATTAAATAAATATTTGAGTGTATTTTTCTCTGACAGGATTTTCTTATTCCTAAATTTATACTCAAATAATTTGTGCTTTTTCATAATAAAATAATGAGACAGGTCACCATATTCCCAAATTTCATCCCTATATGATCTATAATATTAATTGGATTTTCCTATTAAGATGAATTCTCTCCCAACTAAACTAATTTTGTGTTTAAAAATTTTGATTTGTAAGGTACGATATTCAATAGAAATGAATCTTTAAAAATGTCACATAACTATGATAAAAATTTAGTTAATTCCACTAAATATTTAAATGATCCCATTTTTTATATAATTATACATATAACATTATACAATTTTTATAATTTTCAATTAATTCCAAACTGAGTAGCACTTTTCCTGATAAATTCTTAATTAAAAGAATGTTATCCTACTAAAAACAAAATAACTATCTCTTAGATATCTAAAAAAATTTTCTAACAACTCTAAGTTTCTATCATATGGTTTTTAATCATATTTAATTACATAACAATTTCATTACCTACTATAGTCTAAATGAGTTCAATTCACTTTCCTCATCTAAATGTATTGGAGGTTAACATCACATTCAATATAATTCCTCAAAATGTTCAATATATATATTTGAATGAAAAAAAAATTATATATATATGAAAAAAAATAATGATACATATCCCAACATCCCTAATAATCAAATGAGCTACAGAAATCATATATTATATATTATTAATCTTCTAATATGATAATCAATCTGATTATGGATGAAATAAAATATTGAAATATAATTAAGTTTAAAAATACTTATTATATCCTTTGAAACAATTTAATGTAAATATGGGATATAAATAACATAAAATATATATGGTGGACCCATGAAATATTTGTATATCTATATGAAGGATTCTAGAATGTGTATTTGAACTCATCATATCTCATATATAATAAAAATGAAAATAATTTTTCAATTGATAAATATTAACAAGAATTTCATTATAAACATGACATTTAATTAGTAATTCCATTACTAAATCCATTTATATTCCCACATTTATTTATAAGGACTATAAAAGACTAAATTTTCATATTTTTAGTATAAATTCACATTAATCATGTCTATTATTCAAAAATTTCGTGGTAAATTAAATAATATATTTCATATTTCCATTGAACCTAATACAAATGGTCTATGAAAATTTTACTATCATTAGAATGAATAAAAAATTGATATCTATAAGCTTCAATTAAAAATAACATCATTAATTGAATATCACATGGAAAAAATCTTTTAAATTTACTTGTTAAAAAATTCATTAATTTCATTCAACACATGATATAATTTTTGAGCATTATTAAATCTTTTTGAAAAAGGTTAATGCACTAAGAATTGAAAAAGAGAGATATAGGGAGTTCTAGTATGAATATTTTATAATAAAACAACCTTAAAAATTATACATTCATCTATTTTTAGTTAACATGTAACATTACAATATTTATAAGATATGTATAGTCTATAATGATTGAGAATTAGATCATAACACTTACATAGAAATCATGTAAATTACAATGTGAACACATCTAATCAAAATCCCATTTTCCAAATATATAATAATTTTGAAATTATACATGTTTTACTTTCATTAAAATTGTTCATGACTTTAATCATGATTTTTTATTTTTTACACTCATTCAAAAACCCTATAAAACAATATTTTCAAACATTGGATGGGAACAAAAGGCACACTATGAGACACAAAAGACCAAATCTATTATTCTATTATATTTATCAAAACCCATAAAATTGTTACCTCTTTACAAAAATTTATTATGAATATGAAATAAATCATATGAAAAGAAAAAACATACTTTTTCTCAAGAAACCAATTAAATAACATACCTAGAAAATAGAAGCAACATTTTACGAACATATATAAATATATTCATGACTACTAAAATAAATAACTAGATCCAAGATAAATCTATAGGAGAAACCTTTATGGTTAAATACCATCCATTTCCACATCTATGGAGATGAACATTACTGAATACATTGAAGGAAGTATCAAGATCACTTGTCATAATATATATCTAGATAACTTATCTTATAAGTTATATTAGTTTCACCTATTATGAAAAATTTATCAGGCTCACCCATCATCACTTATAATTCTCATGTACCATATCATGAATAAATTATTCTAATATTACACTTTTTTCATTATAAAACCCTTGAATTAATTTATGAAACACATATAAAAAACACTTACATATATCAAAATACCATTTCTTTTTAAAAACTCATTTTCACTACTAGAATACCCAGAACAATGGGATAATTATTTTTTCATTGTATAAAAACTAGATGAATTTAAAGGAAGAAAAACGTAAAATAACACTTATGGTGGGGGTAAAATCCCATGACACCATGTTATTTAAAATAAATCATTCCTTTTAAATTTTCAAAAAATATTCAAAACATTCCGTATAAAATATGTAAAATATTTATTTAAAATCTATTATTATGAAATATAATAATTTTTATAAAATTCAATTAATAATTAAAATATTAGATATGAATACATAATTTTTTTATCATTATGTATGTTGATGAAGATTATTTTAAAAATATGTGTTTAAAACATTGAAAAGATGGTTTTTGGTTAAATTATCCCTTACCGAAAATTTAACTCATCACATACATTATTAATATCATAAATAATTACCATATGTTGTTTATTTAATTTATTAATAAAATTCATGTTTTTATTACTCTTATTTAATTTGTTACCATGTTATAATAAAGTACATATTATCTAAACTTTATATTGGACGAAATGATGATATTCTGCTCATATGTCCATAATTACATCAGTTGGAATCAAACAGTATAAGTAATAATTTTTCCATAATATTTCAATAATAATAATGATATAAGTATATTTGTTGTATATTAATAACAATTTTATATCCATCCATGAAATGAATATTGTAGAAATTAATCTCATCACATCGTGGAGTTTGTAATCCACATGTGTGGGTGAACGACATTATCATATTCCAATGGATGAAAATGTAAGAAATTAGATGATACATTATCCAAATAAAATGGTTATAATCTTTAAATTAGTGGGTTACAGCTTATACCTTCTCCTTGGATAAACTCTTCACCAGATATCATAATCCTTAGGGGTTTAGACTTTTGATAAGACCGAGACCTCTAGTATATGGGAATGGAAGTATTAGAGATATTTGTTTTGTTATTTTTTTAACCAATGTTCCCAAATAGAGTGAGTGACATAATATAGGTGGTTCTATTTTATATTAGTTGAGAGGGGATCTATTAAAATAAGATAAAGTACTAAATAAATAAAAATTATTTTTAGTGGAAAAATTGTATATATTTATATATATAACTTATATGACTTTAATAAGTTTGAGAAATCTCTACTTATAAAATATAATTATTTTTAGGTGATATTTCAGCCTTATCCCTTTGGTTTATCAATTGATATCATTTTCATTGATTTCCATGAAAATAATGTTTTTTATAAAATAGTTCAAAATAAATATACCAAAAATGAAACATTGACCCGTAAATAGACCAAGTAATATTTTTTGACACATATAAAATTATATTATATGGAGATAATATTTTTTTGTTTAAAAGTTTTAATCATTTTTTATTTTTTAAAATATCAATAATGATATTTTTTGAAATAATTATTTTACTTAACATTAAAAAATCAAGATTTTCAAGTTTTTTTAATATAAATCCCCTGAAGAAACAATATATCTAATATTTATTTATAAAAATCATGGAACATTTCAACTAACCCAATAACTAAAAATTTTATATTTTCTTTAATTTTATCTTTTTATTTTTTACTTCATTCAAGAACTCTATGATGGTAATGTGCAAGCAGTTAGTCTATTTATTTCATAACTAGAGATTCAAAATAAATTAAAATTATAAAATAAATAAATTATATATAATATAAAAAAATTATTGTAACATAGCCTTTTTTGATCCAACCGATAAATATCGATATATTAAAACAAACCGAGTGACATTTGTTTTTTTTTTTGTAAAATTATATTTATGTCAATATAAATGCAATGTGATAAGAATCTGTTTCATTTTTTAAACCTGGAGATATATAATAAATATAATTATCTTATAAAATAAATTAAAGTCTTAGAGAGTCAGTTATAACCTAAATCAGTATAGGTAACCTTAATTATCTAATTTACCTATACATTTGTCATACATACTCATGGCATTTACTTTTATAATCTCCAAAAATAAATTAAATTATTTACTAAATTTGTACCTCTATATTCAAAAAAATGTTCATTTTTCAAAATTGTTTTTGTAGATGTGTACAAAATTAATTTATTAATAAAACAAAAAATAAAATGACAACAATTTATAGAAATGTGTTTTTATGCAAAAAATGATCTTATACCAAGACTATGAATAATAGTGATTCCTATATTATTGTTTCTATTAATTATAATTAAATGATACATATGTAACCATAAGAAAATCATGGAATTTCATATATATTATTCAATGAAAATAATAGACATTTTGAAAACAATCAATATTTATCAAAAAAATGTTAAAAAATAAATATTATTTACAAAAAAACCAAAATGTTCACCTTAAAATTACATTTATATGCTGAGTTTTTAATGTAATATTACATTATGTTCCAACAAGAATTTTAAATTTATATTTTTTTTTATAATATCCTTATGATATATTAAAAATTATGTTAATAAATAGGAATGAATTTCCATTTGGACTGAAATTTTTTAAAAAATCTTAAAATGAATATAAGCATATAACAACTAACTAATGATTATTAATACAACATAAAATTGATTTTTAACATTACATGGGTTGTTGAGTTATTTCTAGTCTAAAATTTATTAAATAATTTTCAATAGATTATTTTCCACACATATAATGATCAATGATATATTATTCATTACACTCATGGGATTAGATACCATGTTTTCATTAAAAATACGACAATAAATCTTGTCGAAATATTATTATATTATTTCATTAAATCCTCTATAACTCATGGTTATATATTTTTTCTATATATTTTAAAATATAATGATAATAATATATTAAAAAATATAATCCATACTAAATATTCTTCTAAATATTAAAATGAATAACCACATTTGAAATCCCAAAATCGTGGGTAAGGAGATTATACTCTTGTATTTTTAGTTGACACGAATCATATGGAAATACTATATCATTTTTTATCATGAAAAACCAATTATTTTTAGATAATAATCATTTTTAATGAAAAATACACTATTTATTTTCAGCAATGTTAACAGTGAAATATTATCCTAAATTAATTTCTATTGATGAATATATTTCTGAAATTTATTTGTCCGTATTAATTTTATTCCATTTCATTATAAAACATTTAGAGTGTATGATAACCAATTTTTTTTCTTTCAAAATAACATTAGTAGTTACCCACTAGTGTCGAAATACCTAAAATATTAGTGAAAATTCATGTCTTATTTTTCCATTTAGAAATTTAGTTTTTAAGATGAATAGATATATTTTCATTAGAAAAAATATGATTATTGAATGAAATCAATTATAACCAAAAAAATTATTTTCTAAACATTCAAGAAAAATTACATTTTTTTAATGTATATATAGAAATATTTATATATTTCTCATGTTTCTTTATTCATTTAGAAAAAAAATTAATTTCATTAATTAAAATTGTAAAAAAAATAAACATTTACAAAATAAAATCAAGTTTTATAAGAACTATAAATATAGTGGGTACATTCATCATCCTTAAATGTATAATAAGACATTCATAATGACCATAACTAGTCTGAATCACAATCTAGATAATCGATTACTCATTCACTTTCAACTTGTGCTATAAAATCTTTAGATCAATATCCTAAAATATTTATTTCTAATACATAAATCCAAATAATAAATTTATATGGATAAATGGATAAATATTTTAAATATTTATGTTATTGAGATATATATAATCTATAAAAGCCTTATGTAAGCATTATAAATTTTATTGAAAATTAGGTTCACCCTGTGGTGGAGTTATAAGAAAAATTAAGCCCTTATCAATAATACATTGGAACTAAATTTTAAATTAAAAATATTCTATTAGATCCATTGACTAAGGGTTTTTTGAAATTGTCATAGCTTGTAAAACTATTATAATAATAAATTTATCCTCTTTATAATGAATATAACTTGGAAAAGAAAATTGAAATACATATATATTTCCATTTCCTATAAGCATGTTAGTTTGATTAATAGTTCCATTTATATCAATGACATATGATAAAAACATTCATGATAATCTCAAATCAGTTTCACATCTTGTTAATATATTAGGACTGGTATGAATTAATTATTATTAACAAAAAAACATATTTTAAAAATTCAGTATGACTTATTTATCACTTAAATATATATTTGAATAATTAACTAAATTTGAATCCATAAAATTAAACAAATCAATCACTACATTAAGAGAGACAACAAGGTTTCAAAAATATACTTTTATTCTAAGGATAAAAAGAATATTCTTATATATTTTTATTGCCTAAATAATAAATCTAGGATATTTCAATAATATTTATTTGATTATTTATTAATATGTTGTTTCAAATATAGAAGAAAACTTAGTATAAATAAAATTATTTATAAATCTGAAATAAAAAATTAGATTTTAAAAAAATGAATACACAAGTAATGAACATGAAACTATGTTATTTTTTAGTCCTACATCTATTATAGATGTATAACAAGACATTTCTACCTATTTATACTATTAGCCGTTATGATTCTCAGATTGAGTAACTAACTTTACCAAAGTATTAGCACAATTAACGGACATATTACAATTAAAACTATCATTGCATGTTAACTATTTTTTACAATTACTGATCTAAAGAGATCACTTTTACATATATTCACCATCCCAAAAAAAATCCTAGCACATTGGTCACATTTTTCTTATTGATTCTATCATTCTTGAAAACTCCTTTTAACTCATCAATAATTTTTTTTCTATTATCTCAATGTTTCATTATATAATTCATGTCTATTTATTTAACCATTTAACTCTTACAAAACTTTTTTGGAAGAAAATGTTATTAAAAAAACATTCTAAACATTCATATAATAATCAAAAAAATCTTCTAAGAATTTAATTTCTTATGATTTTGAAAATTATTTTAAATTTGGTTTAAAAATTTGTAAAATCTTACATCTTTACTCTCTTTGACCATTAAAAAATCCTTACCTACCTTGAAATTCTTGTAAATTTCTTTTTTTATGTGTTTAATGAGCCTTCTTAATTTTGTATCGACTTTAAAAATTATTCTTCTATTATAGGTAAAATAATAAAAATCATAATTTCAATATAAAATGATCTCTAAATGTGATCCAATATTTAGAATCAATCATATATTTTTTTCCATTGTGTTGTAAAACTTATATATCCAAGGATCGACTTCAACATCAAAATGATATATAGAAATGATTTTCTTTGATATGTTGTAAATTAAAAAACATCAAATATTTTTTCCAATTCATTAATCCAACCTTTAGATTTCAATAATTTTGAGGATCCATATAAGTATAGATATTGATGTTTTATTATATAAATCACTATAGACATGTTATTTTATAGATAATTTTTTTAAAATAATTTCATGGGTGGTAATGTCAATAGCCCATGTCAACTTAGCTAACACTACCATAACCTACTATGTTCTAATCATTGTTGTGTGCCTATTTTAAAATTTTCTGTCATCTTGATGACTTCTAAATTCAGGTACTTCATTTAATCTATGTAAAACCATTCTCATGTAACAAATATTAGATAAATAAGCACATAAGTAATCAAAATATATCACATGATAATATATAAATAAATTAAAACCACTTAAATGTGTCTTTTAACATCATCTTATCCTTTATTTTTATCAAACCCTTTTCTAAAATGAAACTATTGTGCATGGTATCCTAATCAACCAATAATTTGATGATTTATAATAATGTTTTCAGATAATTACATTTTGAGGATAATTTTGTTTTATTGTTTTAGTGGATTTGGAATGATATTACATAATACCCAGAAGATTCATGGATCAGGAAAGCCATCCTAAAAATTTATTCAATTAATAATAGACATAAAATGTCAACTATTGCATGTGGGTTTACGAAGATGAGACTGGTACACTTCTTACATATTTATATTCACCACTAGTTTACAATATTCAATAATACTAAATGACCACATAGTTCATATTTCCATGATTTCTCTCTTCAAAAAACCATCTTCCATGTGATTTCCTCACTATATACATTTGAAATAGTTAAATTGAGGTAATGGGAATGATTGATACATATAATCCAGTGAGGTAGGAGTGAACATGGAATATCCCTAGTTCATTAGTTGAAGGAATTAACAATAATTTCTTAATATATTTTACCCAGATTGAGTTATTGTTATCCTAGAAAACATTCTGGATAACATAAATCATAGACCATAATGCAACTTCATATTCAATTCCTTTCCCAGTAATGTGTTGAAATATTCAATTGAAAATTCCACGGTGGGTGCATAAGACAACCCCACAACCGGATGTCCCCAAAATGAAATATGATTCCCTATTAACATTTACTTCTATGAATAGATAAATCATAGGGATCTAGTAGAATGATTTCTGCATCATTGTTTTTATTGGTCTACCCAGAATGCAGATCATTATATTAATATTGAGTTACATGAAACATTTTTTCATGGATCCCATAAGTACAATTGACATAGAATTTGTTTCCCAATATATTACAATATTACCCACCTAAATATATGGTGGTTGGTTTTCAAACTAACATTCATTTATTGCTATCAAAATTAATGTAAAGATACATTTCATTCCCACAAAAAAGATATTTTGGATCTAATCACTTCTTCTAATCATGAGAATTGATTTCATTAATTTATATAGTTCCCGTCATAGGAAATGATACATTTTGAATAGTTTGTAATTATATCTCTATAGGGAATACGAAAATCTATATCCCATAAACATGTTTTCCCATGTTTCATCATCCCTCAAGAATATGTGGAATGTAATAAAATTGATGTATATCCCTACTTAGTTGATCTAGTTTTGGTAATCAATTCTTCCATACCCTCCATAGATTTAGAAATATTTAAGGTTATATAAAAGTTACCTTGATGTTTAGCATCCATAATGGTGGTTTAATGGATCCAACACCCTACAACATGTAATATTCCATGACAATCAAGAGACCATTTTAGTTGGGACTTCCATTCAGAAAGCCATCATCAATAAAGGTGTAGTTTTTTATATCCAAGCCACCTTGAGAAAGAATAATTTCATCATGGATGTTAGTATTACCCAGGATCTCAGATACAATCATTCAAATGATGTTCGAAGGAACATTAATGGTGTTGAGTGAGTTTTCCATATATAGAGTATACCAACAATTTAGGATAGACTATCTACTATCCAAACATTTTTTATTTTTTATGAAATTAGTGATTTAATTCCTAATAGATATGAAAAATAGATGATATAATATAGTATGGGTAACCATTAAGATTATTCATTAATAAAATTCACGATATGAAAAACAGTGGCTTCATTATATGGTAAAATCGTCCATAAAAAATTAATTACAATTCTATTGTTGAAGATTTTACAATCAATGATTCCCAGCCCTCTATTGTAAAGTGTTTGACACCTTCCATCCAAGTGATAGTTATCAGTTTTGTTCTGTGAAATGACCCTATCTATAGTACATAAAAATCCTTTTAACTTGAGAAAACATCTAAAAAACCAAGTATAATGAAAAAATCATAGTAAGGCATATAATAATAATTTCATCCAATTAGACTAATAAAAAAACAAATCCAAAGAAAATTGTTTAATATTTTAACAATAAACCATTAATCTAAAAAATAATTTAATTTTTAACACAGATGAATCAAATTAATTCATGAAATAATCCTGAGTAATATTAGATCTCTTTAGAATTTTCCTTAAAAAATAAGACATTCACAATTAAACTTCATATTATTTTAATCCTCATGAATTCAACTGATTTCCATAAAAAATAACAGAATTTTTGAAATAATATTCATGGAAAATAATATTTGATACTCATGTTCACTTAAATTTAACCAATATTAAAATAAATTCTTCCCAAAAAAATCTATTGGGTTATCTTACAGTGGTATATCCTTCAATTTTAACCGTCAATGTCTAATAATTACCCAATTCAAAGGGGAGATATATCCAAATCAACCATAATCATACAATATATTTGGCTTAAATATCATCATATATAAATATCAAGTACCATATCATGTTCAATATTTTTAATAACTCGCATTTCATGATTAAAACCATGAAAAAATAATTCGATCCCATAATTAAAAAGAAATTTCCATTTAAACATAAAATGCATTGAAATAAAACATTGGTTTGAATATAATTCAAGAAAAATATTCCTAGTATATAAAGAATATGATTGTATTTGAAACAACATTAATATTTGTAGAGGATTATTTATAAAAAATAAGATCTATGAAGGATATAAATAGAATACAAACCATATATGTTATCAAAATAATTCATTTTCACTTTGGAAAATGAGTTTTAATGGTTTATATGTTATATGATTAATACAGAATACATTTTGAATCCATTTAAATAATGTAAAATTTTAAGTAAAATGATCACTATAGTAATTTTATTATAAATAAGAACAATTTTTGAAACATTTTAGAAACATGGTTATGGGGGAGGAATATTTGAAATGAATGATACTTAAATAGGTTGTACAGAAAATTATGTTCCCTTATTTCCAATATAGTATTGTACATTCTCTATCACTGAAATAGAAAAATGATATTATTTATTACCATTATTATGAAAATATTACATGTTAAAAAAGAAATATATTTCTATTTTTATTCTTTATTTCGACTTTCATTTTTTTCATTAAATTGGTCAAGTTCACATTGTTCATTTTGTAGTTCGTGATTTTATAAATTCAAAATGACATTACTATGTAAGAAAATTTCAAAGGGTACCTATATCCACTATCTCCAAAAATAATATATATTTTAAATTATTATTTCCATACATATTATGTACTACTATAAATTAAATATGTAATGTGGCCATGAATCTTAAATCACATGATGTACTTGAGAAAATTTCCCACATGTACACATGTATGATGTTTTCATTTTTCTTCAATGTGGAAATCAATTAATATATAAAATATTTCAAATTTAATGAATATAAATTATTTACATCCATACGACCATCCATGTTAGGATATAATTAACAACAAATCACATATTTTCTTAGATATTGTAGTCCACCTTTATGAACAAGAAATGTTATCATTATCGAATGGTTAAAAAATAGATGAAATGGGGGTTTCCAAAAACATAATAACAGTTATGTAAATTATTGATATTTATTTTATTTTAATAATCAGGTTAAATCACATTTCATGGTGGTATAATAAGAAATAAACATTACAATAACTTGTTAATAGTTAGAAATACTCTTTGGAAACCCCACATAACATAGACATTAAGCCTTGAACTATTTGACCTTGGGTGTTTTTTGAAAATCTAGGATATTGGGATGGTTTTTATATTATTTATTTTATTATTGTCTTGATAATATGATTTATGTATTTGAACATGATAATATTGGAGGTTCCCATTTATATGTGAGGAGAGTGGAACTCCTATGATTTTTAATAACGTTGAAATACTATAAATTTTTTAGGCATGGGTAAGCCGATCTAAATCAATTAAATTTAAATGAAAATTTTAAAAAGAGTGAAATAATTTGATCCAATAACATTTAATATTATATTATGGGACCACATCATGATGTTTTAACCATAATTAATACATTTTAACATTTACTATAGTGATCCCAATTTTCCATTGTAACAATTAATTATGAATAAAGATGAGATTTATTTCATTAATAATTTACAAACCCCTAATTAAAAATAATAATTCAAAATTTCAATGTTATATATGATGAGGTGGATCAAATTTATTCTAATATAAGACCAAAAAACACAATTTTTTTTGAAAAATAATATTTCAAGTCTAAAATTTGATTTACACTTAAAAATATTATAATTATGATTCTAATGAAATTAATTGTGCTTTCCTTCTAAAATGACACTAATAGTACATAAAACCCAATAAAAAATATATTGGGATTTTATAATTCGTGGAATTAAATGAATGTTTTTATAAATATCATTCATTATTCATTATTCACCAAAAAATAACTTCTTTCAATATATTCCCCAAAATTCACCATAAAATCATATGATTTGATGATTTCTAAAATGAATTCCAATTTATTAAATAAAATTACCACAATAATTAAATTTTACTTTCAAATAAATCCATAAAATTTATAATTTTTTTTATAAATGGGTATTTTTTGGCAACAGAAATTATTAATCAGTGTAGTGAATATGACCGCATAAAATCAAATAAAAAATGTTAGTAAAAATGAAATTGATTTATTATAACCATTCCATCAGTTTTCAAGAAATTTATTTTGATGTAGGATTATATTATTCAAAAAATATTATTCATTTGAATGTATACACTAATTATTTAACAAAAACCATAAGATTTGTGTGTTTTCATAGGCTAAATCATATGTTAATAAAATTATGCACATTTTTTATGCTCTGAACTCATATACTTATTATAAACATAATTTTTAATATTCTTGTTTATCTTCATAATAATTTTTTAATGGTTCGATTCTTTAACTCCTTCTTCATCAAACCATTTTAATACAATTTTCAATTAAGTTACTTAATGAATCATTATCACGCCATTTTTTAAATTACCATTTGTCTTATTATACTCGTTCTTATTTCTAATAACTTTATATAAAAACCGTTATGTTTCCATATCACATTATTATAACCTATCATTATGTTTAAAATATCACCCATTCCTTTGAAAATATTTATTATGCATTTTTAGCAATTGATCACTCCTCATAATATAATTCTCAAAAAATAACATGATTTTATTATGAAATTATCAACATTATACAGTTTTTAATGTAAATAATACAATTTTTGTCATAATCAGTTTTTTTGTCATATCTTCTATGATCATATTTTTTTGAGATTAATCTAATTAGTATCCCCAACCGTATTCAATAATTTTCAATCATTGTTGACATTCATTGTAATATATGATGGGTCAGTATTCATCGTCAATGAGTAAATCTTCAACAATTGTTTTTAATATTTTTTTTCACACAAGGATATATGTTTTATAAAAATATTATATCTTTATCCCTCTTGTACATTTTCATCCTCTTCTCCATTTTATTCATTACAAGGGGATTTAGTAAAGTATTTAGATTGTTCCATGAATACTAGATAACCAAAATATTACAATTATTAGACTTATGATTCACTTTCATCCCAAGATGATAATTATTTTTTATATATAACATTCCTAATTTTCATGAATTATATATCCCCTTTCCATTAGATACCTTTTTCATATTGTAATTAGTAGACACCATATTATTCTTCTTTAAATAAATTTGTTCCTAAAATTCATCATTTTGAAAAAAATAACTGAAACATATCAAACCATTTAATAATTGAAAAATTGAAAAAGATTTATGTTATTATAAATAAAAATTACATTATATAATTTTTTTTATAGAATTTAGATAAAATCATTAAAATTGATTTTTTATTCTTCAATGTGGAATTGTTAAACCCACTGTTTATATTATTTATTTATCTTAATAAAATAGAAGTGTCTGATTGAAATATCAGTTTATGTTCTCCAATACATATTAAAAAATTAAAAATTTCTCATATCATAATAAATAATGATGTTTTTATGATATTCAATTGTGAACTTATCCAAATCCTAATCATCATAGACTAAAAAATCTGAAACTTTTTTCATATTATAATTCATATCAATCTCTTCATGATTTTTGTATTATCATGTGTTTCTATATATCTAGAATTATTTATTAAAATATTGTCTATTTTTCAGAAAATTATGTATTTAATTCTCATTGTTATTTATGTTCTCAAATTTATAACAAGAATCATATATTTTGAACTCTTTTTAATTATTAATTTCTTAAGGATGCTCATACTATTTTATCATAACGAATTTACAATTGTTTAAAATTCTTAAATTACATTGTTTCTTCTTGAGTGTGGTGAGAGAAATATATTGAATTATCTTAAAAAACCTTTAATATTTTACAAACCCATCCTATTATAAATAAATCCTACATCTAGAATAAATTGTATTTAGGGATTTTATTTGAACCTAATATCCTATGATATAATTTATATATAGATACTATCATTCACTAGATGAAATCCATATATATTGAACATATAAATTCACATTGAATATTATTCATGTTATTTCTTATAAAAAATTAATTTTAAATATATATTATTGTTATAAATTTTTTTGATGATCTAAAAAATTGATCTTTATCTTTAATCCCAATTGAATTTCAAATATTTGAAATAGTATGACAAATAGGGTCATTAATTATTGGGAATAAAATAAATCCTAAAATAAATATTTTCAAAATTATTAGTATTTATTTCTCATCCACTGATTGATATATTCAATCACAAACAATAATAAACCATAATGAACATTATACAAAAATTATTCTATTTTATATGGTTCAAAAACTATTTATGAGTGTCTAGTCTTTACTGACTTACAGATTGAATCCTTTGCCTCAATTCCTTTTCCGTATTATTGACTTTGAAATAATACATCTATATGTGTTTCATGAAAACATTACAATGATATCTCATAAATGTAATAATATTCCTCTTTTAGATTACAATATAATCATATCAAAAAAATTTGAGGGATAATAAAAAATAAATCATCAATCATCAATCCTTTTATTTCATACATCATAAGTTCCTTTTATCAATTTTATATGTGTTCACTAATTTATACTCAAATAATCATCCTTTTTCTCTCAATATTTTTTTAGAATAATTGTATAGAATTAGCACTCTTTCTCTAATCGAATAATTAAATATTTATAGAGATTAAAAAATCTTTTTGTGATGAAATATATCATACTGTAATATTTAACAAAAATAATATACGAAAATTATTATTAAAATACATTAATTTAATCTATAAAATACTCAACTGAATATATTGATATTTATAATGATTATAAATTCATTATAATATTATTTATTGAAAAATTGAATAATTATTTTTTTGTGTTAAATTTTAATTTCCAATTCTGTCCTAATTATCTAAACATATAAATATCAGAAATACCTTACTATCATTATTCAATATTTATAAAAAAAGTATTTTATTACATATTAATTCTTATAGTTATTCCATATTTTCTTCAAAAACCTGCCAATTGATCTAAATACACAGATAAAACACGTGATTTATATCAAAATTAAAGTGTGATTTTTGTTATCCTAAACTATTATAAATTACCAAGATTATTCATAAAAACATTTTCCAAAAAAATATATAATAACAGAAATTGTAATATGTTTTTAGAAACTAGGAAATGGTGATCTCTCTATGATATCATGTTGTTAATCTATATCATCTTTTTAGTCCTCCAGATTTTCAATGAGTTAGAATCACATCCATTGATATTGTTTCTTTCAATAAAAAATATTTTCAATGTGATATTGAAACAATAATTTTCACATAATTATTTATTTTTCGAACCTAGAAAAAATCATTTTACCTATGTAATCCTTAATTTTTAAAAATGTGATTAAAAATTATTGTTTCATTTTTACATCTCAATTAAACTATAATTTTCACAAATTATTCATGTCCCATAAAAATAAAATTAATCTATACGAATATTTTTGTTAAATAAAAAATTAAATTTGGTTCATGGATCATTAATATAAATAAATACTCCATATAATTCTTATATATATATATATGTATATTCATATGGTATATCGACTTCATTATATAACAAATCATAATGCATTTATACATCCAATTTTATAACCAATTATTATTAGAAATTATTCCATACGAATAAATTGAGTTATGTTACATTATTTATAATTTATCACCCCCTAAAACCCAATGAAATCATTTCTATTGTTTTTTAAATTTTATATGGGAATGGAATTTGATTCCTTGTTATTGGATTTACATGAATAATATAATATGTTTCATTTTGAATGTAAAAAATCCTATATAAGATATTAAAAATTAAGTGTCAGTATTATTTTATAAAATCAATAATCCAATTAAGGTAAATGGGATCAATTTTATGCTTCATTTATATAGTAAAAATCATTCTACTATGCAATTCTTTTTTTTAGAAAAATCCATTTTTTTATGTGTTAAAACATTCATTTTAAATTATATTTTTCTACTTCTATAAAATTAATATTAAAAATTGGATTCTAAAATTTGAATAATAATAATTATTATAATTTTATAGTGATAACTTATTTTCTGTTCATTTTGAAAAGTAACCATAAGAAATATTTTTCACCTCTGTATGATTGATAATATTATTTTAAAACCACAGTGATAATAATTAATGTATCATTAAAACTATCCTAGGTCAAATTTGAGGGTTTTATTATGACAGAATATATTTTTACGGAGTCAAATAATGTATTGTTTTTAAAAAAAATTGAACATGTCATCCACCAAATGAATTTTGGTAAGATAAGATGTATAGAATTATTTTATATAATGATTTTGGGGTAAAATTACATTAAACACACACCGCATGCACACAATCCTGAATTTTAGGTTAGAGACCCCATGGATAACTCACACAACCAGCCACGCTATTAAATTGTATATATTTTGGCCCAATCTCCCAATGTGAATAATGCCCATGACATGGCTCGTAGGCCAAAAATTTAGCCCAAGGCCTATTTAATGAGTGGTTATAATACAATACATAGCCACTACATTCCTCGCACCAGTACCCTCCAAGACTATAATACGCGCTACATAACCCACCACTACTACAGTGTCATCCACCACTACTATAACACTTCCATTGTACACCCACTATAGTGATGTAGCAATACATTTGCTCTAATATATTTGAATCCCCAAAATTTGATTTTGAATTATAGGATTCTTACCACTAAACTAATTCCAAACTCATAAGATATATTTCATTAAAAAAACTATAATTTTTAGTTTTTTCAGTTAATATCAATGTTTGAAAACTCCACTTGATTATGTATTTCCCCAATAGTCTAAACAACTCATTTTAATTTTTATTTAACCAACCATATTCATGGATTCCCATTTGGTAAATTCTTTCATGGTAAAAAAATATTGACTCTTAAATCATATGACTTCTTAAAAAAACTTTTCTATGCATTCGATATTGTTATATTAAAAAGTAATTTATAACAATAATAAAATGGAAATATGATAAAATAGATTAAAATTTTTTGAATTAGAGTTTCAAAAATTACTAAAATGTACCATATTATTTTAGTTCATTCATTTATAATATCATGTTAAAATTTAGAGCTATCACGATTAAGGTTAAAATATGTTTGACATTGTGTAACTGGTAAATAATGCTTAAAAATATGTCGATAATTTTTCAAATGAGATATTTTGAGTTTATTTAGACCTTATCACCTTTTATCATCTAAATTTGTGTTCATGGGTTTCAAATGTCAAGTTATGATACACATATATATATTAATAATTCTTTTTAGTAATTCGAACAATGTCATTTATGTAACATATAATTGGATACCACCAATCATCACTTATCCAGAAATCATGAGACATATATCTTCACTAAACCCTAAACAATTCCCTTATTAACCTGAATAGAAATTAATTATATAGTAGTGTATTATAAAATTTTAGAGAATCTAGTTTTTACATGTATTCACGATAATATTACTTTGAATATTTCTGAAGCCTAGAATTATGTCAGTGTGGGATTCTTGTTCTCATAGAGCCTCTGAGTGATAATGTTAATATTTTTTTTAGGTAAATTTGTAATAACTCCATAATAGATTCTCTAATCAGAAATCAGATCCCACGATGGAGACCTAAACATGGTATTTACCATATGTGCGGTATGCAATTCATTAGTATTGGGTTCACAGTTGGGATAAATAATTGGTGGAGTGTTAAATAGGGTATTAGTAATTTAATACAGTTATATTAATTAAAAAACACATACCTATTTCTATTTCAATCATAAAAGAAGGTAAATGTTGTTATTGTCTCATGTATATGGATTACTTGGGGCTGAATTAAGGTGAGGAGGTACCATCAAGATCCATTTTTTACATCGATCATCACAAGATCGAGGTGTAGTAGATTCTTGTGAATTATTTTGGACAATACTATTTGGTTTGTCACCATGATGTATGAATATTTAAAATCATGTAAATACTAGGATATTACTTATTTTAAAGATTTTGATTTCTTAAACAATGATCAGGACCCTTTGAGGGTCTTTCTAATCTAGTTGAAGAGAAATTTGGGGGTTTTGGTGGATAACATGGAATTCCAATTCATAATGCCAGATCACATGATGTGTAGTTTTAGATCAAAATGCATATGTATTTACCACTTTAGAAAGATAATCTTTGGGAACTATGTATTATGTACTAGATAAACACACCTTTTTGTGAGCCTTATCTATGTGGCTGAGGACATTTCACGAGTTTTCATGAAAATGGACATGACATAGTGAATTACACTACTAGGTACAAAATCATGGGGATCTGAACACAGTTATGGGATGAGTACGTGACCAGATTGTATATTATCTAGTACATAACTTGTTCTAAGGGTACACATCATTTGTTGTGCAATGGCCATCTGTCTATGTGTGGGTGAGGACATTCCCATTGGTTAAGATAATGTCACACACCATGGGAGATATGTACACATCCTATTTCGATTTTATACAGTCCAAGTTCTAGTAGGTGACATGGATAGTGGCTAGTTATTAGATACAAATCATGTACTAAGTGTACAAGTCTTTTACTTCCCTTATAATTTTTTCTCACCAGCATCTCTATATGTAAGTCATGGATGGAGTCCACTGTGTAGGATATCATAATAAATTTTCTTCCTTTGACGTAATGGTGGAATAATGACGGCATTACATATGTGACATGTGTTGATGTTTTGGTTTTCTTCTATTAGAGATGTGTAGACCAATATCAGTTGGATAAGTTCCATTTGTCTATTCAAATGAGAGTAGTGTGGAATCACATCCCCATCATAAGATCATTACCCTCTACGACTTCCTCATGCTTTTTTAGTGTGTTTGTGTTACCTTATTATATATCAATATTATTTCAGTCCCCTTGGAATATTAGATCATGTATTTTTCCAAGACTCCTAATCTGGTCCATATTTCCTTCATAATCTCTAGGTATGGTTGTTGGAATTTTATTAAGGCATATTTTCAACCATGTTGATTCACTATCTAGTAGGATATATCAAGTAAGTTATTTATTCCCTTGAAAGAACCTACTAGTTACCCCATTTCATTGTATCTATCCCTTAATTGGTCTACCTTATTATTTTCTCTTGGTGGGGTTCTTGGAATTAAGGTGAAAACATTACATGAGCGTTGATCCCCTGTTTAGCGATTCATCATAGAGTTATCCGATAGTGACATACCCTTTCTATGTTCAGTTTTTCCAGTAGTGCACATAGTCTAACTAGAGATAGCTGGGAACCAAACCCTAATATTTTTATCAATATCTATTCTTCTTTATGAGTTAATATTCAAATTGTGGGTGTATCTTTGTTGATTATTTCTCGTGATCATGAACACATTATATATGGTGAGACTTGATTAGTGTGTTTTATTGGTTGTATTCAATCCAGGATGAAGTTAATGATCCATTATCTTAGTGATAAATTATGAGTGGTATCTCACAGTTCAGTTCCATTAGGTATGATATGGCTCATGGAGTGAGTTCACCTAGTTGAGAATTAAACTTAGTCCTTCTATCAGATTCTGTGGTTTTATTTTGGGTTAATCCATGAATCTAAGAGTATTTTTTAAATATATCATGGATATTTTAGTATAACATTAGGTGTGTTTCCTTTCGTTGACATATCATGTTGAGTTGATAAGCTGAAAAGAAATTTACATTTGTGTAGTGGTCTAGATGACATTTTTTTCTCTAGTGTTTTGGTTTATTCAAGATGATTTTGGTTTATTTATATATTTAATTTCAATTAATTAATTTTATTTTGGTTCTTGTGGTTCCTAATGGTTATTTTTATTCTCACCCCTATATGGGATCTTCCCAATCATTTCGTGTCTTTTATAGATAACATGTATCCTAGTGGATCCCTTAGAGGAGTGGTACCTAGTGGATATGTTCTAGGATAGAATGAATGAGTCATGTAACATTCAAAATAATTACTATTGTCACCTAATTATTATTTGTATATAATATTTTGTAGTTTTTTGTGGGATGCTATTTTCCTCATCATTATTTCCATTACATTCATTTCCCTTTTGGGATATAAATACATTAACTTTTGAATTAGTTGTTTTAATATCTATGTGATGTTGTGTAGAGGTGGATGTATATGAATTAATATAGATGAAAAACTCTATGGAATCCAATTTATATGATATTCTTAATTGACACTGATCTCCATTCATAGGACTATTGAAGGTGAGATTTTGGTAGTAGTTGCTCGACCTTCAGCTAGCCAGATAGGCCTCGATGTGTTTGGTTATTTTGATGTGGTATCATATATGGTCGATCCCCATTACTAGATATAGGTGTTTTATATAATTTAACTTGGTTGGGGTTTTTATGGTGATATTGTTAATGAGGTTCGAGTTTATTTTTCTAGTCATGTACTCGAGTGTTGTTTCGGTGGCAAACACATCCACTAAACTGGACTTTGATAACCATTTTGTTGACTCAAAATATATAGGATATTTTTATAGGTTTTTGTCAATATATGAATAATATTGTACTAGGTTTTGTTTTTAATTTCATTGTCGATACAAATTCCCAGATATACTCTATGATTGGTGTACATATTCACATACTTTATGATTTTTTTCTGATAATGTCGTACAGGAATTCCACAAAATGATTTACGGTTTGACCTGATGAGTGGTATAGCCTTTGTATTAGGGATTGTTCATGATATATATTATCTTCTAACTGAAAATATGTTATTTATTCCCAATGTTTATATCTTGTTCGAGACCTGGTGAAGCCCATAAATCATTTAAGTACAACCGTTGAGTTAGACGGTTTCCATAGGATTTTGGAGTTGTGGTTAAGTTGGAGGTTTTTTGATGGCATGTAAGACCTAAAAATTTCACCTGAGAAACCCTTGTTTTTCATCTATAATGAAAAATGAGTTCCTCGAATTATGTCTTGTTGGTGTCTCCTAGAACTGGGGAAAGCTAGGGATAATTACCCACAACTGGGAATGGATTTATTGTTTTCACAGTTGATAGAAGTAATATGGTTATGAATTTTTTTCCATAGGTTATGTTATAACCAGCTCCATGCTTGAGTGGAGTTTTTACTTGAGCTATATTTTTCAATACTCTATGGTTTCATGAGTTAATGGTGATAACATTTGTAATAGTAAGAATGCCAACATTTTTTTGAGTCAAAGGGACATGATCCACAACCAATTTTTGGATTGGTTCTAGGATGTCTTCTTTGGAAAGTCCTCCTGTGCATGTCCTTAGGGGTTGTTCATGTGAGATTATTCAACATGTATTTTTTTATTTAGTTTATAGATATCATAAATATACGTTTCTCAAAAATAAAGGGATGAAAAACATTATGCCTTTTTTGTGAGGTCTAACATGACATGATATTCATAAGACATGTTCTTGTTGGATTTTCCCATGGTGAAGAGTTAGTCAATAATGACATGTTTGATGATAAAACCAATCATAAGATGAGATTAGGTGTTTAGTTGAATGAATTACCATAATATTAATTAATATTGATTTCTGGGGGTGTCATATAGTGTGAACCATTCAGATTTAGAAGAACATGATTTTGTTCTTCATATGGGCATGGTGTAGTAGTCTCTCCACCATCAGTGTAGAACTATTTAGGCCATGAATTAGAGTCCCGGTGGGTTACTAATACATTATTTGAAGAATGATGTAGAAAATAATTATTATCTAAGATATTAAACTATTTACTATTAAGAAATGTGCAAACCATTTTGAGGAAGATGTGATCTTCTAGGACACCAAAGGGATCATTCAACACTGATAAATATGTCCCATAGAGTTTGATGATGAGATATTTTTCGGTGATTTCATACCTTGATGATAGTTATGAAGACATTTCTATAATATTAGGATATCTTCAAGGTTCATAGAATATTTCCCCATTTTCTACGAGGGTTAGTGAGGTGGTGTGTTGTTAGTTCCAGAGAATACAGAGGGAGTTAGTTCTTTGATATTTCTACCATTCAGATCTGAGAAATTGTGTTCACAATAATTTCTTTATTTTAATCTTGGATTAGTTATAATGTATTTTTTGCATCATTTTTTCAAGGAACCCATTGTAAATTTCTAGTTTCCCAATCAATTCCCTTAATGAGCCTGCACTTCACCTGGGTGTGAGTTTGTTGATAACATGGGATCCTACTTGAGATATTTATAGCGTGTTAGGTAAAGTTAAGAGATCAATTTTTTACATTATTAATTTTCTTTTTCATTTTTTGAAATAATGTCCTGAAGGTGGGGAGAAACTAGCTACTTTGGTTTGGCTGTGTAAGAATGTGGACAATTTCCCAAATTATTCCTGAATATATGAGAAGATCAATGTGTGATTCTAGTGGCTTTAGAGCCTCATTATAATGATATTAAAAATATTAAAGATATATAATAATACATGAAAATATTTTCTAAAAATGAGGTTTAAATCCCAATCAACATCTTCGATATAAAATCATAGACCATGGTAGAGTCAAGAATATATCATTTACAGTAGGGACTATATAAACATTGTTTGTTCCAAGAGCCCCATTGGAGGAAACCATTTGAAGAGAGATAAATAGAGATTTATTAATTTAATAAAATTATATTAATAAAACATCATGTCTTCAATTTTATCATCTATATTATGGGAGAGAGTATGTTTTCCTCCCATAGTGATGGACAAATAAAGGATGAATTGAGTTGAGTGTGTGTTTTAATGCCCAAATTTTTATGAATATATTCATCAATTCGAGGTGAATAAAGAATTTTTGCATCATTTTGGACCCAAATCCTTGGATTTTTACAACAACATACACAAATTTAATATATTTATAACATGATAACTATATATTCTTTTTTTTTATGTTTTAGAGCCCATTCATGAATTCTGTGAACACTATGGCAATCAATCTTCAGTGGATAAAGAGAAATTTGGTGATTCAAGTGGCTTAGAGGGAATTAACAGTTAAATTCTTGATGACATAGGGTGTAGTGTAAGAGAACATGATTTTCACTATTCCCATTCTGGGAATATGATCATTGGGAACCGGAGGCCACATACAAGAGGGATAGACTATGTAGTGAGCCCATGATATGTGTTTGAGGACATTGATGGGGGTTTTAGGTAGAGAGACATGGAATTGCGGAGGTACACATCCATGTATATTGTACCTGGGTGCTGAACACTTGTATGATATGAGGGAACAACCATGTTGTCATGTATCCAATACCCTACATGAACCATGTTTACATAGTGTTAGTAGAGACATGGTCATCCAAACTATGTGCATGTGAGGAATCACACAAGGGATTGTATGAGTTCATATGCCATGTGACATTGGTATATTACTTGTATTACCTTTTATAATTTTCAAGATACAATAATGGAGACATCCATGGGATGGTTAAAATTAGAACCCCATAAAATAATTATACATGCCATGTATATCACATATATACTTTTCCATTACACATATCCTTATACATGACTCATATGGAAGCCTATGAGTGGACTATCATTAGTATCTTTCAGTATGAGACAAGATGGTGGCCACAGTTTTGGAATTAGAAATGTTTCAAGAGGTGAAATTTTTTGTTTCTTCTGTTAGTGATGTATATACAAATAAATATTTTATGAGTTTTCTCGGTCTATTCCTATGAGGGTTCTGTGGAATCACATACTCATTTTAAGATTGTGACCCCTATATGACTTCCTCTAGCTTCAATAGTGTGGTTGTGGACCCTTATTCAAGACTGTGTCATTGTCAATCACCTAAGTTTATAAGAGCATGTATCACTCCGAGAGTTATATGTTAAATCTCATTTCAATCATTACTCATATGTAATATTTTTGAAATTATAATGACTGATATTAACATAAGATTTGATCTCTAATCAAGTAGGATAAATACATCATGTAATAGTTTCCTCCTGATTACCTGGTATTTGACACCCAATCTATGTATCAACATCTTTAGTGTTCTACCATATTGTTTTCCCAAGGCAGTGTTTGTAAAATTGGAGTTACCAACACTATATGTGCATGGATCCCCTACTCATCCTGCTGCCACGAATTTTGACTATTGTATGATATATATTCTATGTTCAATGTTTCGATTTGGGAATGTAGTTCCCCTATTATTCCATGTGTATTAACCACCAGCATATTTATCGATATCAGATAATTAATATGAGATATTATTATTTTCAGTTGTGTATCTCATTCAAATTATATTTGATTCTGGCATGATGTTCTACATGGAAATTCACAGCTTGATTTTTCAATAAGATGCATGCCATTTGTGATGGTAGGGATGTGTCATTTCCACAGTAATATCCAATGAGTTGTATCCAAAGGTTCGGTTTCATCGGGTGTCGTAGGGCCCAATGAGTGATTTATCTTTGATGAATGTTATGTTTGAGACTCTGGTAGGATTATTTTTCATACTTTATGGTACGTACCATGATTCATTGCGTTTTTAGGAGTATATTTTCCATTTCTAGGAGAACATATGGTTTGAGTCATTTTAATTACCATACCTAATGGAAATGTTCTATCCAGTCACATATATCTTAAGAGTGGACAATATAGAGTTTCTTATTCTCTCATGTTAGGTTTTCCTCCTATTCATTTGGTAAAAATAATTATTTCCTTTAGGTTTTCCCCTTTTATTTTTTGTTTTTGGGTATCTTTCAAGGAATTTCTTTACTCACCCATACATAGGCTTTGTAATCACATATCATGTTTTGTGCATAAGATATGTATCTTAGTACATCCCTTGAAGGAATAGGAGATGGTGGAGAATACTTTAGGATATAATTATTGAGACATGTATCACTAAGGAATTTGAGAGTACTCCTCTACTTGTCAGAAGGCTAAGTGATTTTTTATTTTTTTGGTGGAATTGTATTCTATCATTTCATTATTTATAGTACTGTATAACATTGTTTATGGGAAATAAATATAATCATAAATTTCTTAAAATATATCTATTATATTTAGACACATTCATTGAGATAGATGTGAGTGAAAGTGTATAGGTATTATGGGATAACACCTCCCATGTGTGTGATTTTCCAACTCGGCACTGTCCACCAACCATAGGACTATTAGGGTTGGTCTTGGGGTAGTAGTGGATCTAATTTATTTATTCCAGATGTTCCCTAATGGGTTGGGTCATTACAAAAAATAAAATTACACTGTTCCTTTACATATCTATAAATTTCTTACTGCATAATAGGTCATCATCTTACCCAACAAATTTTTTTGATATAATTTATTCTTCTACCACCTCTAAATATAAGGTGTTCATCATAACATAATATAATCAAAATCCATAATATTAAAATTAAAATTATTTTTATTTTTATTATGATTCCAATATTATCCAAACACTTTTCAATCAAAATTGAAGTTAAATTTTTTGTTTTGTGTACGTGCGGACTACAACCTCTACAATGTGGTATAAATTATCTTCCACCACCATCATTCATGGTTGATTATAATGATGGAAAATATTATATAATATATTTTTGATATTATTTTTTAATTGTATATTAATATTTATATTTCATTACTTCTTTTCATTAAATATGGAAATAATTGTTTATGCCTACATACAACATACTCTATCCCTAAACTATGTAAATTATATATATATACAGATATTTTATTGATGAATCAAAATGTATATATAATTAATATATATAAAATTAATATCATGATTAATACTCTAGTTTATATAACCATAATCAATGTTCAATAACTGGAACGAATGAACTCAATCTCGCATAAAAAACGAAATTGTTAACACTTATAAAAGAGAGTTTTAATATGGAATTATTAATAAATGATTTTTGAAATGTTATAATTGTATTATAAGTGAAATTAAAACTATTAAATTGTAGATATCCATACTATTCATATATATATGTGTGTGTTACATCTTAACATATGAATATTGTCATCATTATATAAAATCGTGTATGATGACCATAATGTTTTAGTGTATTTGGAAGCTTCTATACATAAACATGTTGTTCATAAGTGAACAATAACGTGACCCCCAAATTTTATCATAACTATCACCATTATTATACATATCATAGAAAATATGTTTCTTCATAACACGACGAAATAAAATATATGAATGTGTAAGATAATATTCATATTAATTATAGACACAAGTGGTATCAATCATACATTATCATAAGAGTATGATAAAATGATAATAAAATTTTAGAATCACACCCTTCATATTGTAGATCCTGAACAAGTGTCAGGTATTATTTCATAGTTTATTATAATACTTGAATCATAAAGTAACCATAGAACTTAATGAATGAGATTAGAACACTGGTATAAGACAATGATTTTTGGAATACCGTTAAGAATATAAAATCATATTTCAACGATACTTACAAGACATTCATAACATTTGAGTATTGGGAAAACCACTCAAGAACTAATTTTTGGCTTCAGATAACCCACCCTATATCCTATTTTTTCATTGGAAAACCTCATGTGTACAATTTTTTGTCTTGGGATAACCTCCTTTATAAAATTTGAGCTCATAGAACATTAATCACCACACAATGAATTATAGGGATATATAATTTTTGGCCCACCCACTACATAATGAAAATCATACATATTTTCTCTAAATAATCATTCACCATATCATAATTTAGGGAAATGAAATTGGATTCATAATCCTTTCATCGTAGAATTACTTTTGGGATAGAAGAGTGTTTCATAAATTTTTTTATCACAATAATAACAAATCCCAATAATGAATATAGATGGTCTCATTGGATCATATCCCCTATAAATCTTATGTAACATAAAAACAATGTCATCTTATATAGAAAATGATTTTCAATTATCACATGGAACATTTCCAGAGTAAAATATCATTTTCACAACTAAAATAATTATTTAGAATAAAAACTATTATAGAATATTAAAGAAAAATTTTTCATTAGATAACCATTTTAACATGTAATGGAATATCTAAATCATTTATTAGTCAAAATGGTGGAAAATTATTGTCTTTCTGTGTACAGTAAAACAAATATTTCTTCCACATTTTTTGTAAAAAGTAAAAAATATCTTGTTTGGAAAATGAGAAGAAGAATATTTTAAATTTTTTTTATTAAATTAATATATCGTTACAAATGTATTCAATAAAATATTATAATAGTAAAATATGTCATTAATTTTTTTAATGAAATCATGTTCTTTGAAATGAATAGATTTTTGACAAAAGTGAGAAATAATGTCAATTTTTCTTAACAGTGTCTTTTGATATGTTTCATACTTATGGGGTGATATAAAAACAATTATTTTAAAAAAAACAAAAGAATAATAATATTTCTGAGGTTTAATTAGAATTATAATTTAATACATCATCATTGGAATCCAAATATTAAATAATAACAATTCATATGGAGATTATATCCCAAAACCATTACCACGTTGACAATGTATGAATTATAGGACCAATGAATGAAATAACATTAGATAGATATTTATAATAAATAATTTTCCAGATATGAATAATAAAACTCTTTCATGTGTATTATATACACAACAAAAATAAAATAAGTGGTGAATATGGATTCTTCCTCAGAAAATAAAAGTAAGATAAAATCCCATAAATCAATTCATGAATTTTATTGTAGAAGATAGAAAATCATATATAATAAATATAAGTTTATTATAAATATTTCTTATAACCATAACCATATATATAATAACATATATGATTTACATATGTCCTTTTATTAATCTTTTTCAATAATTCCTCTGTAAAACCATGTTTTGGGTAATAACTGGTTCACATTTCAAGTATGTTTCACTCTAGCGTATTCAGACCTTTTTCATTGTGATAGATAATCTATAAAATTTTTACCAGGATATAACTATCATATGTAATAACTATATATTTATTTATATTAATACATGAAATTAATAAAACAAAATCCTCCGTTAATTTATAGAGTGGGTCATACCTATGAATTAATATTGTTTCGATTTTCAATAAGGGTGAAATAAAAGAGAGAAAAAATTATATCAGCCATAAAGAATCATTTTTATTACATATACATAAAATTTATTAATAAAATTTATCCATATCACCAAACATTGAAAAATAAATTAGAAAAATCATGTAACATCATTTTGTGGAGGCGATAGTCTGCATGTACGAACGAGCAACATTAAAATTTTCCAGAGGATGGGAAGGTATGAATATTAAAGGGATATTATAAATATATTATTATTAATATTTAATAAATATCCCATATAAATATTACATCTATCATTATCTCTAATATTGACATGCGGGGAAGGAAAATTAATTACATTTTATTGTGGGGATATAGTCTACTATAGACACGATCGACGATTTCATTTCCATTTGGATTGGGGGGAGTTTTATATAGGATATTATTTTTTCATAGTAAAATATAAGTATATATGAGATAAGGATATTATTATCTAATAATTTATTTATAATATTTGATGAAGATGGATGAAAAAATAAAACAACTATTCTCGGTAAAAAATATTACCTCTTCTACAAACAACCTTCTTTATGGTTTCCCCAAAATACATCTTATGAGTAATTTCCAATAAAAATATGTCTTATATAAAATGGGGTGGGGTTTGAGTAAGATATTTTTAATGGGATCTTTTAAACCAAAAATATTTGGATGTGTGATTGCGAGAGGAGAGTGGGTTCCCTTTTATAAGTAGGGGCGAACCCAAGTTAGATTTTTGAAAATTAAAATGTATAAACACAATTTACAATTTACTAATGGAAGAAAAATGCATTATTATCAAACATAAGATTATATAATGCTAAAATATATCCATAAAATATAAATTATAAATTTTTTAAAGTCATTTAACACTTATCATTTTAGTTTTATCCCTCGATAGACCCTTTTTTACACTGACTACAATAACTAATTTTCATTGTAATTAATTTTGATTATGAAAAAATACCCTATATATTTTTATATAACATTATTTATGATGGTTTAAAATATGGAATCATTTTAAATAAGTTCAATTTAAAAAATTTATAGAATTTAATTTATAATTAAACTCATCGATAAGATGAATCAACTAGTTTCAAAAGAAAAGTCATTAAATATATAATGATATTTTATATCAAAATATATAATTAAATTGACTGAAATGACCTAAACGAAAATAATAATAAAATAAATTTACTTATTTTACATTAAAAAAAATTAAAAAATATTTACTTTTATAGATACATTAAATGAAAATCTAGTTTTTAGTACAAATTAGTATTTTCACACGTTATCAAAAAATTAACAATTTTTTAAAATTATAAAAAATTAACCATATTATTATTTTGAAAATTTTTATTGAAAAATTATTTTTAAAAAAAATATATTTATTGAAATTAGAGAAATAAAATTTATTTTTCACTAATAGAAATAAGATCATTTTTTAGAAGAAATGTATTTTCGATGTATATAAGGACTCTGCCAAAAAGTAAGTACATATTTATAAATATACTTCCTTTCATTAAAAATTAAAAATTATTTTAAAAATCATTTGTCACTATTAATAATTTGAATCTTAATTTAATATTTATAATTCTCATTCCAAAATAATGATATTAATATTATATTATTGTTTGCGAAAAGTCTATGTTGCATTTAACACAGGCGATCAATGAGGTTTATTTTTAAATAAATCCACAAATTTAATGGTGTGAAATTAGACACCCTATAAAAATAATTTATCTCTAAAAATACCATCACTTTTATATTAAAAATTAGGATACTTTTACCTCTTCATATCCTCAGGTTTACATAAAACTTTTTCGGGTCGGTGGTTTCTCCACAAAACATTGACTAGTTGGGTTATCTTGTATCATAGTACATTATCTCTATGAAACAAAAATTATATTATTTATTATTAATATTAATGATCATATTCCTAGGATAATAAATTTATGTGAAGCAGATGTTATGGATCAGTTATATACTTACTCATGACTGTAAAATAGAGCACAACATAGACAAGAGAGAGGTTCAGTGGATGCGCAAAGAGATAAGAAATATTTTTTACTTGATCAAGAATATTGAAAATTATATTATACCTATGGAAAAAATTCATTTCTTACAGAAACATATAACCTTATTCAATCTAAAAATTTATACAAACACCTTCCCAACAATATTTAATAATAGATAATGAAAATTGTTTAAGCATAAATTTTATATCCACTATGATATACCTTGATATGTGGAAAAATTCCGTGGAATATATATTCTATTTATTCAACTATATTAGCTCCTACTATCATATTATCTCTAACTTCATCCTAGAATACTATTTTTTTAACCTTCATTACATTGTGGGAACCATAAGGATCCATCTAAATGACTATGTTAAATCTATTATTGTATAAAAATTGATTATGGGAAGGTGTTGATATTGTACACATTTTAGATCTATAGAAAAAGAACATAGTATATACTCTAGGTTTAAATGGATCTATAAGACTTACTATCTTTCTATGAACAAGAAATCATGATAAAATGAAAATCCATATCCAGAGCAAGTTGAAGACATCACATGAACATTGAGGTAATGTTTTCATTTTGAATTGTGAGAGTTGATTATGGTACTCAATGAAATCCTAACACCTCATTAATGTATAATTAACCAGGTATTCCAAAGATAAACAGTCTCATGTATTAATTATGTATGTTGTCATTGTATGGTGATTGACTATACCCCATATAGATTTATTCCCTTATGGTATTTTGGAGATTCTTATTACATAATATTGGCAAATTTTTGAAAATTTTATTCTAGTATGTGTAATGGATGTAATATTCTATTAAAATTTCATAATTTATACTTAACATGATGTCATACTAAGCACCATGAAAAAATATCAAAAAAAGAATCTATTCATTCTATCTGATTATAAATACTTTTCAAAATATCTATACACCATTGTACTTCCTAGATGAAAAGATAATGAAGAAATATGTGCCTTCTCAAATAACTCCTTATAATATGGTTTTGATAGATCATGTATGTGGTAATCAATCCACATTATTCCACAGTTTCTAAGGTTAAACTCATAAATATTTCCCATCCTCTTCTTTATATATAAATCCTCATTATATACTTCTTCATTCATTACATGTAGGGATGGTTGAACCCTCAATTTTGAATGATATGATTTCCCCCATCCATCAAGGGTTCAATGTCCTTCCATTAATATTCTAGAAATATTTTCTCTTTTTTATCACAATTATCGATAAGTTAGCTTGATATTTTGGACCCAAGGAATCAGTCACATTTTTCACTTCCTAAAAAATATAATGTATAGTGATGTTACAATCTTTAATCAGTTAAAAACCAATTCTCTATTATATGATTATCTACTTTTATATGAATATGCAATTTCATATTTTGTGAGTAACATATATATCACGCATTTCTTCATAAGGATAATGCCATCATATTTTAAATGAGAAAATTATTATGGTGAAATCAAAAACAGGTTTGGTGTAATTTATCTTACAAACATGTAGTAATCATTAGGCATAAGCTACCACCATATTATTCTTCATGATAACACATCCAAATATCATCTTTGAATTATAACTATTGTTTAGAAACCCTTATCCATTAAATGGTAATGTATGATTAGTTCCACTGACTAAAATCACTTATATTCCTTGTGATTTACATTATATTTATTTCTCCAAAGTAATTTACCCCCTTATGAGTTAACATATGAGTTGACTAGGAAAAAATTATATGTTCACTAAAACCCATCAATAATATCAAGAAAACCCAAGAAAACTATAGATCTTACTTGGCATGGATGGTCTGGTCAAATGTTTTATAGTTTCTATCTTGGATGGATTCACCAATATACACTCTATTGAGACTATATTAAACATATACTAAACACGATATAGCCAAAATTTACACATTGAATATATTTCATATAGTTTCTACTTATCTAGTGTGATCAATAAAACTATCAAGTGATATTAATACTCTACAATCCCTTTTAATATATAAGAATATAATTTTCAAATAATAACAAAATCTGGATAAGTTAATCTCTAAAGACATTATTATATTACACCCATGAAGCTAGTGGGGGAATTAATAACACCAAATTAAATCATTGTATGTCAAAAGTTTCCATAACTTATACTGAATTATTTCTTGGGAATATCCTCTTTCTTAATGCACAATTTTTTATATTTATATAGGTGGTATTTTTTAGAAAATTATTTAGATCCTTTTCTTTTATCCTGATATTTTTCAATATAATGTATAAGATACTTTTTTATTTGGATATTATATAACACCATGTAATCAATTAAGAGATTCATAGATCTGTATTTATTTTTAAAAATGAATTCATACACCCCATATTAAAAAATTGGATAAATAAAACCCATGTTAAGATTAACCTAGAATTTAATATTAAATTTTTTATAACTCAACTAGTGAAATTCTATAGGGTTTCATTCCATTAGGTTTATAATGTGGCAGGAGTTTTCTTAAAAACTCCAATTCACAATTTACTAGATGAATTTGAAACTCTTCTGAAGAAACATCAGCAAACTCCCCTACCATAGGAAGATCATATATGTCTATTTTCTCTCAGATTATCATAAATAAAAACCCATCATCTTGAATTAGAATTCAGACCCATAAAATGGATGAGATTTCTATTTTATATGAATTTTTATCATCACATTAATATAAATACATGTGTTGATTTAGTGTATCAAACATGATGTCCTTTCCATAATAATGTATTTTTTATTTCTGTAGAACAATACATTCCATTAGAAATATCCCTTCAAATTCATCCAATTTCAATAATGATATTTGTTGGAATTGAATTCCCACTAACATTTATTACAGAATAATAATAGACCTGAGATGTAATTATCTTTCTAATCTGGGGGTTCAGTAACAATTCCACATATAAATATTAAGGATAAGAATTAAAATTTGTTAACAACTTTTTGATATAATTTAAAAAATATTCTTAATCAAAAATAGAGTACTTCAATATTTTATCCTTATTGTCACCACCTCAACTTCATTGTTATATTATTATGTCCTTAATAATCAAAAATGGATAGCATGATCATCGGTCATATTTGTTCTGATTGGTCAATCATGTCAAATAATTCATAGTATGTCTAATTATTGACACCTTAGTTTCATTTTATCACACCATGGGTTTATACTAGGTGATTAATCATTACAATATATTAAAATTCTCTATGAGGGTTTATAAATACATTCTGAGTTCCCAAAACATATTCCACATTATTTTCAACCCAGGTGTTCTTCAATCAAAATTTTCATGCACCCGATGAAAAAATATTCAAATCCTACTAGTCCTTTCATTGATTTATTACTAATATGTAATACTGATTGAGATCCATATCCACTTGTAGTATATTTGTAGTGATATAATTTCATAAAAACCACTCTCTCAATCTTGAAAAAAATTACTAGGAAATTTATTAAACTTTTACTTATCCGGATAGTTATATCTAATGTTTTATCATCCTATTTTCTAATTATTGACGAAATATTTCTTCATGTTTCAACTATGATGGTATGGTATTATTATCAGTGGGATAAAATAATTACATATTAGTGAACTAAATCGATGGAAATGGCTCTTTGGAAGGGCTCTTCTCAAATTTCATAGTGGAAACCTTTTTATTATAAAGCCCTTGGGGTCAAAGCCGTTATTTTCCCAACAGCCACAAGAGATAGTTCCCATTGATTTAATTCATTATTTCCCTATGATACCAACTATAGATAACCATTATATTTAAAAACATATATTACATCACAATATATGAATATTATTTTCATTATACAAAAAAATAATGGGCACTATAATGTTTTAATGTATTTGGAAGCATGGATACATAAAAAATAATTTTACAAGTGAAATTTATCATATCTCAAAATGTTCATCATAACTAACTCCCATAATATATATATCATATATAATACAATTCTACATAACCTAGGGAGTCGTAACATAAGAAAGGGTGATCTTAGTTCCCCAATAAGGGTAAAAAGGGATATATCCACATAACATGAGTATAAGGTATTGGAAAATAAGAATAACAATTTTAAATCATGCCCTATATATAATAGATCAAGAACTACAGTCTTATCCTAAATCATATAATTTTATTATATAAGAATTATAAATGAGTAAATGATTATAAGAAATGATAGTATAACATTGGATTATGATATATATTTTTGGGATAACATTAAACATTGAAAATAATAAAACGGGGAAACCCAAAAATACATTTGTAAAAATTTAGGGTTGGCCTAACCACATGTTCACATTCTTTTGGATAAATAAAACATGTTGGGTACCATCTTTTGGGCTACATATAACCTCCCATGTACCCTCTTTTGGGATTTGGATTACCTCTTGTATACCCTTAGAGCTCATAGAACATTATTAATTACCAAATTTTTATAGGGATATAATATTCTTATACCACCAATCACATGATGAATTTTAATCTCATTTATACAAAAAAATCATCATTGTAGAAAAACATGTGAAATAGAATTGGGTTTCATTAACATTTCATCACTGCATACCGCATAGTAAATAATATTGTTTTATATAAAACATTCATCAAAATCATACCCCATCTAGATAAATAATAAGAATATTATCATTGTATAATACCATAGATATGATTGTGTGACATAAAATATTGTTATCTTATATGGAAAATGATTTTAAAAGATCATTTGAGCATTTCGTCAGGAAAATAATTTTTGCAGTTTGAAATCACTTATTTTTATTTTTTCGAATATTATAGATGAAATTTAATATTAAAATATCCCTATAAACCTGAAATAGAATCACTAAATAATTTAGTGGTCATGTAAATAATAAACTCCCACCGTGTACATTAAAACAATAATTCCTTTCACAAAATCTTTAAATAGTAATAATTAAATTGGTTTGAAAATGAAAAGGGAATTCCCTATCATCAATTTTATAATATTTCAAAACAAATATTAACATATTGAATAAATAATTTTACAATAATAAAAAAAAATATGTTAAAAATTTAATAAAACAATTGAATGGAGGGGAATGTATTTTCTACAAAAGGGAGAAATAAACTTTATTTTTTAAAACAAATCACTCTCATTTATCATTAAATGGATGAAAATGAATCAAAAAAATGTATTCTCTATAAATAACTATATCATTATAATATTCGTTAGTTTATTGATTGGTAGATCATATTTTTTCAATATCAGAAACTTAATCATAAATGATTCTGATAAAAAATGATAGTGTAATATAAAACCAATACCAAATTTGAAACATCTGAATCATAACCCCATAGAAAGAAATTGAATAAAATTAATATTTCTCTCCCACTATTTTCTTAGGAAGAGTTATAATATTAAATCATGGGTATTATTTACTCCACACAAAAGTGGTAAATCTGGATTGTGTACCTCATTAATAAATGTTGGATGAAAATATATTAAATCCATTTTCGTATTTCTTTTTACATGATAGATAACACTAATATAATAATACTAATAGAATAAAAATATTCCAAAACAACAAAAAAAAATATCATACTATATATTATTTTTTTATGACCTTTTATTATCCATTTATTAACAATTTCTTATTAGAATCACATTTTGGTTAATAACAGTTTCATATTTATTATCTATTTTGGTTTGGAATATTGAATCATTTTTTACTGATTAAGGCTCAATAATATACATAATTTAATGAAATAGGTTAATAAAATATATATTAATTATATTTAAAATTATATTACGTCATATATGATAGATATATAAAATTAAATACACCTTCACTCACATTGTGGGGTGTTGCTATGGATGAACGTTATATCCATTTTATAGATGGAATGATTTAAAAAAAGGTAAATAATATATCACATTTATGGATTTATATTATTTTCATATAGATCATATAAAATCATTAAATATGACCTTATCATCATTCATGTAAAAAACAAATGAAAAACTAATCACATTGCTTCAAATATGAGGTAGTCCACTCGTATGCATGAGCGATGTAATTGTTTTCAATAAAATTGGATAGTAAGAAGGTATTTGTGAATTTATAATACTAGGATTGTAAATATTTAATTAAATAAAATTTATAGATATATAAATATATCATTATCTCTAGTATGGACAGCGGGGGATGGGAAATGTATTACATATGTTACTGAGGTGTGGGTCTGTCATATAGACAATCAACATTTTTCATTCACATTTGAGGGAGAAGGATATTAATATTTATTACTAATTGAAACAATAAAATATAATTTAATGTATGTAATTATTTTTTTAGATAATCATATATGGAAAATATTTTAATGAGGTTGAATAATACATGAAAAAAAATCAGTTAAGAACAAAACCACTTATTCGGACAACCTCCATAAGATTGCAACAATACCCTTCATTGGAGGGTTTCCAAATATAAATAACGCCTCAAGGTAATTTGTACTGAAGTATGGAATCTATTCAAATATTTATTGGCTGAAATAAAATTCTTTGGATTAGTGAAGTTGAGAGGATCTGGTAATCCATTATATAACTATGGGAAATTACAGGCTTCAAATTTTTTATAAGAAAATCATATACCCACATTTTATAAATGAAACAAAAGACTCTAAAATGTCGCATTATAAACCCATACATGAAATAATATCTAAATGAATCCTAAAAATAGAAATTGTACAATTTTATAGGACCTCTCAACAATTATCTTGTTTGATTATTTGTTTAGTAAACCTTCTTTAACTTTTACCGTGATAATTAAATTTACATATGTTTGAAATTTATTATGAGAAATATTAATTTGAAAATATACTTTAATATTAAATATTATTATCAAAAATATTTAATCCATTTTTATAAATACAATTTATATAATTGGTTGTATTTAATTTCCAATGAAACCCACCGACCCAACAAAAATTGTTTTCCAATGAAAAATATTTTAAAAGTATAAATGCTTTTTACGTTAAAAATCAAATTTATATTAATTACAATGTAATATTTAATACTAGTGATATTATTATATATCTAATTTTACATTTAAACCATTTCAACCAATTTTTATCTTTTTAGATAAATTAAACTAAAATAAATTTTTAAAATAAAACGATATTTATCACTATATATCAGAAAAATTATACTTTTCAAATACTTGAAAATTTCACAAAAAGTCTATTTGTAAATTTGTATTCCTAAAATAAAATAATAATTTTATAAAATAATTTTTCTAAATTGGCGAAATATCAATTTTTTATATTTTCACATAGAAAAGTGAAATAATTTTTTATTGAAAATGTATTTTAAAATTAAATAAGAAATTTTGAAAATAATAATTCATTTTTTAAAAATAAAAATTATTTATAAAAAATATAATTAAAATTAGAAATGTTTTTATTCCTATTAATACCAATATTTTTATGGAAATTTTAGTAATGGTTATGCTCAAATAATAATATTAATTATATATTGTGGATCACTGAAACTATATGGTGAATGTAACACAAGATGTCAAAAAAATGAAATTTCATTAAAAATGTCATGAAATATAGGCTATATGTGTACATAATTTTAGGAAATAATTTTAATATATTTAAATTTATTTTAAATGAATTTAGATCACTTTTAATGAAAGTAAGAATTTAGGTAAGGGTTTCTCATCTCACTTTTATTTTAGTTTGGCGTATGCCATTTTAACCAATTGTTTCATTTGTGTAGGGTATATACTACCCATGAATTAATTTAATGATTAAATTATATAAAATTATCGGTATTTAAAAATTCTTATAATTTTATAACATTCATGAGTCTTTGATTCATATATTGCCATGTTATAATTGTTTATCATCTCAAATTATCTTCTTCGGGACATATATTTTATTATATGTCTATATTCATATATGATGTCTATATAGAGACCATTTTATATGTTACATTATGCATATATATTTTATCATGATACTTAATGATTAATTTTATGTTTCCCATTCATTGGTCTAATCATTTCAATTTTTCCAATAGAGTTAATTTTATGTTATATTCTCATTTTTTACTAAGACTGCATAATAGTTTATTACAGATGATAAAATATAATAATATATCTCTCCTTAATCTTATAATTCTTGTTCTACTATTTTTTTTAATTTTAATTTATTAAAACAATTTTTCTCTCTTTGGATCTAAAAATAATGGTGAACATTTCATTATGAAAAATATACATTACTTTATATTTAATCAGGATTTTTTTCAATGTCCATGATTTATTTAAAATATATTAGTGAATGATGTCTATATTATCCTATGACTATTAGAATTATATTTTATAAAATTAAAACTTTTTTTAAAATGTTTTAAAATGAATATTCTTGTTCTATTTTAAATGATGTACTTTTAATTTTTAAGAAACATTTTAATGGAAATATTATTTCTATATATGTGGAATGAATAGAATTTCCATAATCATGAACTCTCATAGAAATATATATTACATGATTGTTTTCAATATCACTTGATAAAAAATTTGTTCTCCACATTATTGTGTAATTTGTTTTGTAAATAATTAATTTCGTGAATAAAAGAGTATTTTCCTCAATAAATGATCCCATGGTTTTCTAATGGAATTTTTTACTCTCTAATAACAACATTGGATGAACACTATTCTTCACTAGTCATATGATCTAATGATACCATCATTATTCTGTATTTTTAAGGTTTATGATTTTGGTGAGGAGATGATTATAAAACCCATTTATTTTCCAAAGGTTTCATTATGATGAAATGTTTAAATTTCTAGGAAACCAATTTTATTTCCATGAGGTGTGATATATGATTAATGATTTAGCATATTTTAGAACACAGATGACTATATAATGATATTTTAATAGGTTGGAATTAAATTATGATGGCCTCCAATGCATTTTCTAAATATTGATATCTTATGACATGAAAAGGACAATAATATATAGCAAACAATATTTATTAAAAGAATATTTCCACTATAATATTATTGGGAGTGATCATTTAAAAATGATATGGTTAAAGGGGTAGAGATCCTAATCCAAACTGGAAGACAAGACAGTGAACCCTGATTAGGAATATGATTTTATTTTATTATGTATATTCCAAAAACATATTTCAATTTTATACTCTAATGTCATGTGTTATTTTATTTTTAATTTTTCATGTCTTATGAACATCCATGATTTATTCCATGATTTAGTGGTATCGTCTATGATTTATAAGGAATGTATTTTCAACTATTAAGAACTATTTCTCATTCCATTATTCTCATTATATGCCTTAGTGGTTTTTAATATCCCCCTTTTTAACTACATCAGAGAATCTTACCACACGCTATATTAATATTTATTTAACTAGGTTATGCAGAATGGTGTCTTGTAGGGCATGTATAATAATAAATATATGTGAGAAAATATTTTTGGAAGATGTTTAGGATATGTAAATAAATTGAAATATTGTTTATGAAGTTTCTAAAGTCACTAAACGTTTGTGGTCCTCCAGTGTTTATTCTCAAAATATATTGAACAAACATATATTAAAATACAATATCAATGTAAAAAATAAAGGGATGCTATATTTTAATACATTTGTTCAATATATAAAATATTAAATACAAAATATCTAATTAAAAATTTAATATATTCTTTGTTTCCTAGATTATATGTAGAAGTTATTATTTCAAATTTATTTGAAATAAAAAATAATTATATTATCCTAAATAAATACTCTTAAAAATATTATTCACATGATATATTTAAATATCAATCAATCATATAACTCATTAAATATTTTATCATTTTATACTTAAAACTATGTGTTATACTATCTCCAAAAAAACATTTGTATCTCATATAAAAAATCTATATCAATAATAGTTAATAAAATTAATGTATTGGATATTTTATTTTTGAAATTTAAAACAATGCATCACTATAAATAAAAAATTTTAATTTTTCTCATCAAATTTTATTTCAGATTATTATAAACACTCAAAATAAAATTAATCATATTAATGTGGATTGTCAAATATCATTAATCCCAAAAAAATTTGCTGATTGAAATCATCTCCTAAAATAGTTCCAATATAAATTCATCAATAATATTTTCTATGAAGAAAAAAATAAATATAGATCTCATAATTCCTTTATTCCGTATTTATAATTAAACATTACTACACCATGACATGTAATATTATAATTTAACTATGTTACATGATCTCGACCATATACACATCTTAGTGGATTTTCATCAAAATAGACAGGTCACCAACCTCACATTGAAATAATTTATATTCTTCAATGAATATACACAATCTTGATTTCCATTAGACATATCCACTAATTCTTTATCAAATATTAAAAATAAAAAACTAATTATATGATTTTTCATATTTATTATCCCTCCTTGATCTCTTATTTCACAATAGATTTTCCAAAAACTAATATCAAATCATTCCACCATATTCCATTATTTATCTCTATTTTTTCACCCATTTATATCATCATAACAAATACTTATTTCTATCATTTATCTAATTAAATGACATCATTAATTTATATATTTTTATCCTTAATATAAATCTTATCATTTTCATAATTTTTATGATTATCTAATTTCACATGTTCACCACAAACTCCACCTGATTAATTCACACAATAGATATCCATAGTGGCCCTTAACATTTTGGATTTTGATTAACTATGTACGAGAAGAATTGTTGTTTTCCTTATCATCAACTAGGAAATTTTTTGGGGGAACAATTATCCACATTGATTAAAAAATCTATGATCAATCATCATATATAGAACACTTTATTATCCTTTGTTGATATATTAAACTTTTTGGCTTTATTTCTTCTACAACTATATATCATATCTTTTGGTTACAATATGATAATCTTATAACAATAAGGGTCACTTCCAACCACAATTGGGGTGAATCAATGTTGCCTACTTATTAACTAATTATCGTTATCACTTTTTACATTTTCACCTCCTGGTTTTATGGAACTACCACTATTTATATTGAATATAATAAATATATATATACGTATGAAAAAAATATAAATAAAAATAAATAAAAATTACTGAGGTTTTACTATAATATGGATGAAAATGTCTTTTGAGTGGTATGGAATTTATCTCACTCACACATAGAACCCCATTTAATCTCAATAAAAAAGTTGAAATGGGTTATATCCTTGAATATATATTCTGAGAATTTTGTTGGTAGAATGAAAAAAAAACATGTAGATATCATGATTTGTTACCAACCTGGTCATTGTTTATAAAATATAGAATATAATTATGATCCTCTTGAATTGACTTGTACTTAATCATAACTCTAAATAATATAATTTAATAGATATATTATTTTTCTACTTAATCAATCTATTTCATGTTATCCTTAAAAATATTTATACTATGTTAGATTAATATATATTTGGTATTTTATTCTTCTATATTAGCTTGAAAAATAATCCGTATATGTTATCATGTTAGAATCTTTATCATCTTTTTAATAAATGTAGATGATGTTCTTTTAAAACATTTTTTGGTCTATACAAATCATTGAAACAAAATATATTTCAGGTAGTAGCTACTTCATGTCTCTTTTATTAATATTAAGATTATACTACTGGATGTTATATAAGTTTTAGTGTTTTCATTTTAATCGTATGAAAATATATTCACAAAAAATAATTTCATATTTTTTTATTATTAACTCTCGTTAAATTGACGCATTTAATCATCCAAAATATACTAACATTAATTCCCATTTTATTCTATCAATCATGTTCCAAATTTAATTCTCCCTAAAGACTCAAAATTATAATTACCATTACATCTATAAATATTATTACCCTATATTAATTATTCAAACCCCAATAAAATCTATATATATTTAAACATCATAACTTCATGGAGATGTGTACAAAAATTGTCAATTCTCAATATATTATAGCAAAATTAGATCTTGTGATATCACTTCAAAAAATGTAATTGCGGAAAAAAATAACATCGTAGTGTGGAAATAGATATTTGTGTAGCTTATTCTTTTTCCTCAACCATCATCATTGAGTTCATTTCCTTGAATAATGATTACAAAATTCATTCATGATATTTAATGATTAAACAAAAAATAACAACATTATAATTCAAGACCAATACATTTCCCATATTTATAACATTTGATTATTGTATATTATGTTTAAAATACTACATATCATATTTTGATATATTCTATATTACATATTACTGAAACTGGAGACCAATATGTAAGATGTTTCTTCTTCGGTATCATGTTTGCTTTCTAACACTTTAATTTTTATGTAGATTTACAAAAATATAATAATGTATACAATGAAATTGTTCATATTCCTATAAATGTTAATATTTATTATAGTAATCATAAATTTTAAAAATTATTTTAAATCTAAAAAATCTCATTTTAGAAAAATTTCATAAATATTATGAATCCATGTCATTCAAAAAGTGAAAAAATGAATTTGATGAATGGACATAAAAAGATCCTCCATTTTAGGAGTCTTATGAAATTCCAATATTCTATAAAAATACACATATATCATATAATGTGGAAAAATACTGTTAAAGAAAAAATATTAAGAAATTTCTAATAATTCCTAAACAAGATATAAAATTTAATACACCGAGTCATAAAACTAAATTAGAGTCCCTGTAAACTACATTAAAAAATCACATTAGTTAATATAAAATATAATGAAACATATAAATTTTTTTAATACATAAATAACACTACACTTCCTATATGAATTTCCTATAAATGTAGAAAAATAAATTTTCATTTACAAAAATAAGAATGGACCAATACACCTCGCTTCCACAATTTCATCATTTATTTGTAATATTTATGAACTAAACAGTACATGGAACTAAAATATTCATTAAGATACTAAGATCATCTTAGAATAATTATAAAAACCAATCTAAAATTAGTATCAAGAACCCCTACTAATTAATACTAGATAAAAAATCATCATCGAGGCCCCTCTGGTGGGATGTAAGACAATAAACACAACACCAATACTCCTTTTAAATGTCAATGGGTTAGAAAAAATCATCGAGAATACCTATAACACATATAAGATGTAATATAATAACATACCCAGACACACAGACACACACACATCCAAGACTATATGATTTGAAGGTAATATAGAACTAAACCCAAATGCATGAAAACATATATACCCCATTACTGGAAAATAAAAAAATTATTGTAATGAATAAAGTCTAAATATAATCCCACCAAAATTGCAGGATATTCTAACCAACCAAAATTGAAGGAAATCATTGTCAATTATTACACCAGTTTGAACCTTAATCCATTAAAAAGAGTAAAATACTTTCACATAGTCCTCCCAGGAAACAATCAATAGATTTTTTGTACACATAAGACCTGACATGTGTTGTAGGAGCCCATGTAGGGGTCGGTATAATAATACCTAGTGGGACACACTAAAATCACCAAAAATAAAGCACAAAGACTATTCTTAAATTTGATAAATAGGTTTTTTAGTTAATATTTGATAAATAATTATAACCAATCGAGATATTCTCATAATAGAATCCATGTTTCAATGACGAATCAACCATTATTCTAATTAATGGAATCTTGTTGAGGGTAAATGGTATCATTGGTTGAGGTGAACTCACACCATGATCCAAATTGTCACTAATGGAGTTCATCTGAGATGTCATTCTCATCATGTATTACATAATAATTACTTTCTAGATCATTGAAGTTCATGGGTCCCAAATAGTGGATCATAAAAAGTAATATTTGGGATCCCACCAAACATACTTAATTGATCATATATATATGGGATTTGCGCCCTTCCCCTAGTTGTCCCATCAATACCATGAATCCCACCATGAAAAGATCATGTGATTGAGGATACCATCCTTTTCAAACAGAGGTATTTTCCAAACATTATCCATTAAAATCCTCGTTGAGGGGATCACAATAATACACATATGACATAATTCCATACTATACCCTCATCGAGATGGACAAACGAATCAACCAAATCTAAATTGGGTATATACTGAAGTGATGGAGGTTATCATAGTATCCTTATAATGGTTCATGAAACTTCCCATATTCAAAAGGTCATCATTTGTACATCAACCCATTCATGTGTACCACTGGTTGAGCCTGGGTAATATATCCATGAGCATATACATAGTGATGTTAGGTTCTTCTAGTATTGTAAAAGATAGTGGCCATGACCATTTAGTCATTCTATACCCATGAACTATTGGGGTACACTTTGAGTTTCCAACAACATGTCACATGTATTGTTGAATCTATCACATGACATGTGATATTATTCAATATATGTAAACAATACATCCAAAAATGAGCAACAATATGGTTTTTTTCTTCAAACTAAAAGTCATGTAGTTGGTAATATTTCAGAAATTCTAGGTTGGTCTATGTGTCATCACTCATGCCACCCTCCTTCAATTCAACCACAATTCCTGCCATAGATCATATATCTCAATCGAACTGAGCCCTATATTCATATCCATCTAATTTTTGGATATCCAAACTCATCCCGAATTAGATTCCATCGAAAAAATCCATCATCACATGTCCGACTAGGAATAAAAGTTTCTCAAATCAGGTTCTAACCTTCCACTGATCTGTCAAAAATTTTATGAAACCTCAATCACTACCATGACCACAAAATGAAAACTATAGTATTAATCAATTTTATTGATTAATCATTATTCAATGTTCAAATACCCGATATTTGTCAAACTATCATCCAATGTATTACTGGTGATGAATCACTTGAATAATGGTGGATTAAATTCATGAAGAAAAAAATTAGAATGGACCATGGTTATTGTTTGGGTTTTCCTTGAATCATTTCCATTAGAATAGAAATCAATGAACAACATAAATTAACAAAAATCAAATATGAAGATCCCAATGAGATAAACCAAATCCAAAAAGCATGAATGAAGAATGAATCAATCTATTTGTGGATACGATTCATGTTAAACACCAAATAATAAACATGGAAATAAAAAATGGATTAAAATAAACTACCATGGTTTCTAAAAAATCATTGATAAAAAATGGAATTGGGTAATCATAATCTACTTCTATAGTATCTCGGACTATTTCTAAATGATAGTATTTTGTAACTAACTAACTGAATAGGTAATAATTGTGTATTTATTGATTTTATTTAATTTAGTCTTTTAAATAAAATACTTAATTAATTAATTTAATTTATTCAAATTTTTATACCATGGTGGAACTCAATCCAATCACCCACACCAACAACGATTATTTCATGCATGTGGTAAAACCAGATTTAAAACTCAATAGTGGTCTCATAATTTTGATGTTATACTCTTCTCGTGAGTTATTCCAATACTCCAGGAAAATTGTGCTTGAAAATTATATAATATATTTATCATTATTATTATATCAATATCGACTCTCACGTTGCCTCATAATATTTCTTCATCCCTCTTCCAAGCTCTGGAAATACTTATTTATATATTAAATTGATTTACGAGGTAAAAATATAATGTTACATTCTCCCCACCTTAGTTATTTTTATCCCAAATAATCATGATCATCCTTAAAAATATGAGGTTATTAGGCTCACATGTGGGTCCCCACTCCTATTTTTAATAATGATGATTCTTTTGCTTCGATTGGAAATGGAAGAAGGGAATCCTTTTCCTAGGGGGATCTTCTCGGCCAATCATTAATATCTATAGGGTACTTTAAAAAGGTATATAAATCCTTAAAGTCAATTTCTCCCCATTTGATAACATTTTTTTGTTTTCTGAAATACCTCCTCATTTGTGACACTAAAATAAATATTATATCCAATATAAGTGTTGTGGTAGTGCCCAATAGTATTCCATATCACCGACCCTATGTAGTATCATTAATGATCCAACAACTCTCAGAGGTATCATATTTCGTCATCCTTATATATGTAATCCACATTGAGGTGAGACCATTAAAAAAATTTACACCTTCTAAAATTACAATGGCCTCTATAATCAGACCTCATAGGACATATGAGGACTCTATGTAGTCCCCATATAATCCAAAATGATCTACACCTTCACTTAAATCAATTATAGAAACGTTAGGCCAGTGAGTCCAAACTCAAATAGATCTATCCAATATTGTGGTAAGGTATAGGGTATCCTTAATATTGGCCAAAAATTGTGACATACGAAGGGCAGAATTTCATCATTTTTTGTATTTAACATCAAACAACGGTTGCTGATCCTCCAATATCCAATATGTAATCCCAAAACATGTCTTGTAGAACCTAAACTATCTGACTAGTTTGATAATCTTCTTGGGGATAGAAAAATATGATAAAACATATCTAATTCCCAAAGGCTACATGAAATCCTCCGCATAATAATGATTTTAAGGGAAAATCATGTCTAGAAACATTTGTTAATGTATCTTTTTGATGTCTGACTACTGCATGAATGTAAAGGAATCATAAGCCCTATATGTGACTCTACTCTTGGATATCTTGGAACATGGCCGAAATGGGGAGTCAGACTACAATAACCCAAAAAGAATGGTTTAGTTTATAATTCATCGAATCCTAATCATGAAGTACATATATATACCACACCACATCTAGTATGGAACCTCAATAGGCTAATCTAAACCCATAATAACATGGTTCACATAATTCACCTACTGAAAAATTATTTATAGAGGAACAAACTCCATTACAATATTCATAATCCATATACACTAAAACAAAAATAAAATATTAGTATTAAATATTTTAAAGACCTTTATATAACCCAAAGGGGTTAATATGAAACTACCTCACAACCACTACATTAAATGTAATTGGTACCTTTATATATTCCCTAAAAATTACTTTGTGTTCATCTCCATCATAATATCCATCTAGAGTATGTATAGTCGATATCTATGAATATATGATCTCAAAATCAATATCTCCCTGATGAAACAACCAAAAAGGATGTAGATGTGGTAGTGTAAAACCCATAGAATGGTTGTAACATACATCATCTTGGTCCAATGAGTCTAACAATAATGAGGCTAGTATCATGGACACCTCAACCAATTACAATAATCATGATTTATAGATAAGAGAAACCACAAAATTATTCCCCATCCTATGTGTATAGGAAATTTCAATGTCATATTCCAGGTGAATAATTCACCATCTATGATAATTCAAGTTAATATATTTATGAATTAATATATAATTTATACTCTGGTGATAAAAATAGATAATAAACCACTCTCCCTTGAGCTTGGTTTGCCGAATATTCCAGGAGATGACTATTTCATCCAACTATATATCTTATATCATGTTGTTTATATAATTTTTTATCAACTACCTGGACCCATTGGAAATAAATTATTACTTATTCGGCATAATCAAATGAATTATGGTATCTATGAGAACTATAAATACATTACACCATACTCAGGGAAGTATCAATATGGGGGAACATTTCATCCTCTTCTATATGTCTAAAAAATATTTATATTACATTTTCATCCACATGAAATAATAAATTTTAAAATTAAAATAATTTTATGGATCCAATATACAAGAATAATATGTATCAAATATCATATAATACCCTACCATACAAATGAATATCTAAACTATAATCATGCTCTCTAGTGTCATCAAAAGTAATTGTTCAAGAATATTTTCTGGTTCCACTTTTATAACATCTACTGAGATAAAATATTTATTGATGTGGATCTCAAAATCCAGAACAAACACATTGATATATGACCAAAAATGTGGTTCTCTTGAATTATTTATGGAATGATATCTAAGTATCTCATGTTCTCATCATCAAAAAACGATTACGCAAGGATATCTTCAATAAAATCTACCCTAAACTGCTCTAGGAATTACTGAAAGATCAACTTCATGAACACCATGGACACTATTGAGGGGTCACTGATAGAAAAAGTAATCACCTTGTACTCTTGCTGCAAATCATTTTTTTTTATTTTCTCCAAAGCCAGTTTAAGGAAAACCGGTAACCAGGCTTACAAACCACCATCCGCAAATTCAAATTTCAAAATAAAACAAAAAATAATCATGAGTCTCGATTACCAGGCCATCTCGAGCAGGTCACCACCTCGAGCCACACCCCATCAGCATGATCAGACAGCGCCACCGGCGACCAACCCCGACGCGCCACTGCATACATTAACACCGGAGGACAAACATCTCCTCGCCGGTGAGCATCACCGGTGATGGACATCCACCGCCCATGACACACTAGTCATCAAGCCCACCGAGAACAGCAGGGGAACCGAAATACCAAAACGAAGGTGAGCTGCACCAACGTCCGCCACCCCATCACCCGTGGTCAAGAGCAGACCGCTGCGGAAGACGCCGACGCGTACCAGGAAGGGTCCAGAGCGATCCGTAGAGTATGCCATAGATGGATTGGTCTTACACCCGTAGATCCAACCAGAAGCGCCGCCAATCTCACCGTAGCCGTCAGCCATCAGCCATCGGGAAGAACAACCATCCTCGGCTAGAAAACACCGGGTACAGATCCAGAAAACCAAAACACACATATAGCGAAACAAAACAGAAACCGAAAAACCCTAATCACAGGGAAACAAGAAACCGTTGCAAGCAGTGGAAACCTGCAACCCAGATCCCATCGTCGCCGCCCTATCAACCTCGGGAGTGGCCGCAAAACCCCAACCGCCTCCACCGGAGCTTTGAGCTTCGAACTCTGACCAAAGCCGCACCTCTAGCGAAAACCCTATCCCGCGAGCGGTCTTGGGCAAGCGAGCTAGCGACGTGATTGGGAGAGTCGGAGAAAACCCCATAGCCACCGGATCTGAGGGGAGGAGACGACGAGAACCGATGGAAGGAGGCGGCGACGGAGAGAGCTTCCGAGAGCCGCAGCGCCCCTTACGGGCTCATTCAACCCACTAGTCCCCACCTTGTACTCTTATTGACCATTGTTGAATCAGAATATTTTCTACGGTATATCCTCATCCAATACACCAAACTAGTGATAGCCAGACCAGAGTTCAATAATTAGGAACCCTCTCACCCATGTCAACTAATTGAATTCGATTTTTACTCTCAATAATGGGTACTTATTGTTTACATTCAGATATTTATAGTGATGGTAATCCACACATAACATCAAGATCCCATCAACCTTCTTGACAAAAAACACATGGGATGCTTATGGGGTGATTGGGTCTAGGAAAGCCCTTCCTCTGGATTTCCTCCAATTGAATATCTCACTAACAATGCTCTATCAGAGCTAAGTGATATGATATGAATTATGTTAGGGATGACCTAGGTGAAATTATAAGGATAAGTCTATTTTAGAAATTTATGGTAAGATCATAACATCCTCTAAAATGACATCATCATACTCTGTAACCATTGTGGAATGCTGAAAACCCATGTCCCCAACTAATCCAATTAAAATACAAGAAAATGATATATTGATATACTATATCCTTCACTAAATGAGCCCATCCTACTCTATCTGAGTTTAATTTTCAGCTAAGTAGGAACAACCTATACTATCACAATGAATTCAAAACATCTTCTACATGAATCACTCATTATTTTAAAGAATTATAGATATATAGTTTATACGTTACGTGAAAATTTAAGGAATCATCACTTCTACCATGAGAAACCATACGAAGAAGTCATCGACTATAGTCCAATAAAAATATATATAGATTATTATCATCACTAGAAAATACCATTAGGATACTAAAATATATATATTCATGCCAAGGGCTCCAAAAAAATCGTTATATATCGAATAAGATATGGGGAATGAAAATATTTTTTTTAATCCATTTCAATCAGTAGTAAACAATAATGTAAATAAAACATAGATCATACCACTAATAAATACACGATAATCATGATTATATACTTATAATAAATTTATATACTCTCATACCTTCCCATATTCCCTCTTTATATAGAGAAGAACACGTGGGGGTGGTGGGTGGAATGCTGTAAATTTTCTATCACCTCTTATTACTCTATCAGCTAGTCTACCACATTCAATTCCATGATTACCTTATTTTCGGTGCTAGTACATCATCATTGTTGGTCCAAAAATCATCTATATTACAATTCTTATGATGTGTCAAACAATAATAGGTTACATCTCCCTGAATATTATAGGAGAAACATTGTCTCTTACAAGGATGAATGAAACAATATAGAGGTAACTAAACATGAGACCCTGTGTCTTGTTGGTGAATCGTGAAGTTTCTATCATTCCCACTTCCTTGTGAATATTTTCAATTACACTTTTCCATGAAATCATATCTTTTCATCCCACTAATAAAAAACACAATTGGTGCCTTTTTTCTTTGAAATGTCTCCATTAAAAAATCATAGTAAAGGACTCTAGCCTTGGTGTGAATATATATTTTTATCACTCCAAAGTTGAAATATTAATGCAAGACTCCCTAAAATCACTACTCTCTAAAAAATGTATTTCTAACCCCATAAAGATAATAAATAGAGAGTTCAGTGAACATCACAAAATAATCTAAAATAGTCAGGATTCCCAATTATAATTTTCAAAATCCCTAGTATGTTCATGAAACGAAACAATTTTTGGTAGAACTCTTCCATAAAGAAATTGTTGAAATATAACAAAGAGTGAATTTACTCATCATGTGTTGGAGTCAACATTATTTACAATCTCTCATTAGAGTAATGAATATGAATCTCTACAAGGGACCCAATCAGATTTTGGAGGTTTTATAAAAAGTTTTTATGCTCTGGTGACTTCCTATAGCTAGTCCTCAGCATACTGGGGGGTCTATCTCATCATAAATCGTAGTAGGTCACTACATCTAAAAATCATGGAGTATGATCAACCTACACACATCCACATTTGGTACTATTGAAATAACCTATTTTTTGAGGGGTGGTGTAATAACTAGAAAAAAATCAAGACATACCACATCATGTATATAACCGCGTACTAAAGCCTCTTCACTCAATGGATCATCCTTGTATCTCGTAGTGGAATCCGGGTTGGCTATCTTTATAGAAAAACACATAAATATGTTCTCAAAGTTCCATAGTGAAATATTTTATCTTTTGGGATTTTTCAATGCGTTCATTGAAACCATAACCCACTCCTATATGATGCAGGTATATATATTTTCCCCATAACCAGTGCCTACATGTACCATATCAAAAACATAGTAATAAAATATTTAGTGAAAGGATATGTTAACTACCACACCAACATTAGATTCTTCAGCCTAAAAACTAGATAGAAAATAATTTTTTATCATTACCTTATGTCCAAATCCAAATCTCATACCTATAAAAACACCAAATTTTGATCCTATCATAGAACATAGACCTATAATTCCTCCCCTCCATGATCCGAACAACATAGAATTTCTTGAATAGTGGTAATCCGACTATTACATTGGTTAGCCTATCTCTGATGGGCTAGGATAAATGGACCAATGATGAGATGGAATATCATAGACAAGGGGGTTATACTAGGGAACCTGGATGCTCACACACACACACATCAATTATCCCTTAAAACTATTAATGCTAAGTTCAATTGATTCCAAATTAAATCTAACATATATATCCAATAATAAGATAATGAAAATTGTAATGTAATGAATAACGACCAAATATAATCACATCCAAAATAGAAATAATTTAAACCGTCTCAAAAGAAGGGAATTATAATCCTATGAAATATCAAAATGATCCTTGTTCATTCTATCCCAATCTATGATATATCAACTCCAAGTTTTCATAGAACACCATTAAAATATCATTAATTTCCATTATACACATCATATGCTGTTATGGACCATCAAATAGGATTATGATAATATCTAGAAAGAAGCCCTCATTTTATCAAAAATAAATAATCAAATGTATTCATCTCACCAATAATAATTTATTTCAATAAATATATGATAAATATTGATAATAAATAAATATATACTAAAAATAATCTCTAATTATCTAATATTACTCAACCATAATATCTGTCATAAGATTCTAATCATAGATTCTTATTATTTATCTTCTATGAGTTCTGACTCCTTGAGCCATTTTTCCACTGATGGTTCTCATTCAAGTGGTCCTTCTATTCATGTATCATCAAATAAAAAAAAATTGGATCTACAAAGAACATGTTTCCACGATTAGTTATCACAACTAGGACCATTTGGGGATTTCAATGAACCTAGTATATTAATATGCTCTATGGGGGATCAATTCTTAATATATGGTGTCATTAAAAATACCATGAAGCACACATAAGAAAAAATATGTTATTTTGGATAACACTTTTGATACATGGAGAGATTATCAAATGTCTAACAAAGAACAAACCTCATAGAGGATTAAAATCATATGAAAAACATGTAATTTTACATTGTACCAATAATGATATAGACCACTTAATAACAAGCAACTAAATGTAGTATATATTTCGGAGAATAATGGGCACACACAACCCTAAAAAATCACATGGTGTGTACTTTGAGTATAAAACATACCTTATATGCCTATGAACCATATTTCATACTAATGTAGATCTAACCATTATTATTTACTCGAGTCATACCAGTGTTCCAGGAAATTTTGTAGTCATCTTATGAGGTTTTATTACATGGCTATGCCCATGTATTATTACTATACCCAAGTGGTTGTTTGTTTCTATGCCCATGTACCCTATGGGTACATGCCGATGTTCTTGATCATGGTCACACAACATGTGACATGTGTCACATGTATTATCAAATTCTTTACTCTATGTAAACTCTATAATAGATGATGTGGGGTCACACGATATGTGATATTTGAAATAGAATTTCTATAGTCTGGTATTTCATAAAAATTGAAAGTAGTTCTATGCATCTGTTATAATTCTGTTGTCCTTCAATCATGCCATTATATGCAAAATAGATTTTGGTTCATGGCCTAATTGAGAAAGACATTACATTACATGGGATTCAGACCATCCAACCCAATTTGGATTTTGTTCTTATCACACTACACCACCAACACAAAACAAATTAAAAAAAAAGATCTTTTATTTTTTCTCAACCCTCCACCAATTAGCCGCCATCATTTCTCTATTGTGATATCTCCCTTAACTATGGACCTTAAACCATCTAATTGATCTATTGGGTTGAATAATAGTTGGAAAATGGTAGCCTTGTAATATCTAAGCCTATGAGCCTTGTAAGGGTTCCCCCTCATCCCTTGAAAGGGGGGTTATCAAAAATAAATAAAAATAATGGCCTTCGGGCCATTCAGGCAGTTGGAAAATGATGGAATAATGGGTATTGGCCAAATGAATACCCAAAGAAATTAAAAAAATTAATCATGTGAAAAACAAATGCTGAAATACATGATATATAAAATTGGAATGAACGTCTTGTTTTTTCAGGTTTACATTGATAAATATCCATTATAATTATGAATAAAGTGAAATATAAATCACATAAATAAAATTTCTAACCCCTAGGATAATAAACCTGATCCCATAATCACGAACGACCTAAAGATCATTATTTTTAGTGATATTAATCAAATTCTCTAAGAGATTATCAATGGAGAAAAATATAAAAAAAATATTACCTTAGATTTGGATCCATAACTGACATATATTATAACAATATCATAATTATTGGAAATGTCTATGAATTTTGTATGTGAAAATGATCTTAATTCCATAGTTATTCTTCAAGATCTCCCCCAACAGTCTCTCTCTATCTAAATCCTATTATTATATGACTAACCTTATGATTTGGATATAATTGTGATTTTTTATACAAAAATTAGGTTATGATTTTAATTAATCAACACAAAAAAATATTTAATTTATTTAATTATTTCACCGACAGTGGTTCTAAAGAAACTCACATGATGATGAAAAATATTATGTAACGTCTCAAGTAAAACCCACATTAGTGATTTGGTGGTAGTCTTTGATTTATGATCAATGATTCAAATTAGAAGCCATTACTAATGTTTTATAAAATTATTTGTGTGATATATAATATATAATATTGTTATTATCTAAAAAATTGAGTCAGTCTAGGCTTCAGTGTCTCCGGTCCTCTTAAGTCCTACCCCTGATGATACTATTGGATATATTCCAATGAAATATATATTGAAAAAACAAATACCTTTCCAATATAATCAGAAAATTTTATTATATTGAATAAAATGAATTGATTAATTTATAATGGATATCAAAGATTTATAGGTATGTATTAAATTTTTTAATGGACATAGTAAGGAGTTGTAGCTCTTTATTAAGAAACAACTTTTGACTTACCCCAAAAGCCATGAAATGATGGTATTTGTGAAATAAAATAATCTACATGATGTGTGTATGGGATATAAAATGATATTATATATGGTATTGTAAAATATATAGTTATAATGATGTTTGGAAAATATGGGATAAGTCAAATAATTTTGTAATAGTGGAAAAGGACAAACATCAAAATAGTGATATGATTATTTATTATACATATCATAATATTGTCAAGTTGAACCAATTCATACCAAATATAATTATAAAATGAGAAATGGTAGAAATAAAATTATAAAATACCACACACACACATATATATATATATATGTGTGTGTGTGTGTGTGTGTGTGTGTTTTGGAACATTTTATTCCATATCACCTTATTAAACCACATTAAACCCATTTTAACCTTAACAGTTATATCTATAAAAACCATGATAAAATATTTAAATGATCAAAAATATATGGGTAATTTGAGCCAAATTTGAAATTGATTATTAAAAAACATTAACAAATTTTATAAAATTCATTTTATAAGTTTTAAATAAATTACAATTAATATTAGAACACAGAACATTTGAAAATTAGTTTTAGTAAACTACTCAATTTTAGAGTAAAAATCATTCCACCTTGAAATCAAGTATTACATTTATTTACATAATATATTATTGTAAAATATTTTCAAAATATTTAATTTATAATTTTATATATATACAATATGAAATTGAATCTTCCAACTATTCTATTTACTGTATATACTCAAAAATACTACTTAATTAAAATAAAATAAAACTCATATTCACAATTATCAATCTTGTTTTACCATTTAAAAGCAGTGATCGAAAAACAATATTTATCCTCATAAGAATATATTTTTCCAAAACCATTGAACCAATAGTATAATATAATGTGTTATAAAGATTTTAAAACATTAACCCTTAGTTTGAACCTAGTTTTACCTCTTTTACCGAGGTGACAAATCGTTACCCGAGTTACTGTCCATAAAGGCAAAAAACTAAGATGAATATTTTAAATTATTAAATTATGAAACAAATAAATTTCAAATCAATGTTATATGAATCATTTTAAATATTTTGTAGAAATTAATTTTAATATAAAACTATAAAATGAAATGGAAAACTATTTTGATGGAAAAACCCTTTTACAACCAAAAATGAACTTATACCAAAATCAATCATAAAGTTTATTCTTATATAATTAATTATGTTTCTTAAAATAATATTTAAATATTCTAATTTATAATAAAATTAAAATTATTATGATACATTTTCATTGAAAATGGATGAAAATTAAAATATTTATTTTTTATAATGTTTCACTACGAAATAAATATATTTAGAAAAATACCAAAATTTCACATTAAAAATTATTTTTATATTATTATTTCAAAAAAGATTTCATTTTTAAAAATAAATAATTTTGAAACATGTGGTATATTAACATTATTATTAACTCATCAAAAAATAAACAAAAATATTTTCTGAAATAAATGTATTTTTCAAGAATAAAATAACTCAATTTAAAAAATATTAATTATTTATTATGAATTAATTAATGATTTTCATTACATACACCATTTATATTTTTTCATATTTTTTTATTCTTATTTTTACCTCTACTTTTAATGACTATATTATAATGGTAACATTTAATTATTAGTATTTATATCTTGCTTCATTTAAATATGATATTTTGTGTAAATAAATTTATCAATGAAATTATATTTATTTTAAGAGTAATATATTAGAAAATATCAAGGAGTTATAGAGGTCCCTAATGAAGCGTCATTCAGTAGATGATTACTAATTTTGTAACTAGTTTTTGGATTATGATATTCTATTTAAATCATAAAATTTTACTAATAATGATCATACAAGGGAGAGAATGTTAATATTGTAAATTTTTAATCATATGAATTTATGATTAATAATTCATTCACCCATATATATTGTTTCGATCCATAAATAACATTATCCTCCATGACAATTCGGACAAAATGAAAATAATATATTGTATTGTGTTATGAAACATATTGAGTTAAATATAATATATCAAGAGGATTTTTGGGATTTTGAGATTTATTATGAAATTTTTTTAGAAAATTTTAACATGATATGATTGGGATATGGTATAATAGCACCAAACTGTGGTATTGAAGGGTATTCCATAAAAATATGGTCTTCATATTTTTGGATGTTTAAGATAAAATATAAATAAATGAAATTTGTTTTGATATTTTAGGTATTATCATAGTTTAATTTACACTAAAATAAAACACTAAATCCATTTAGACACATAGCACTATCATTGAGCCAAAAGAGTACAATAAGTGATCTATGTCATAAAATTATCTAGGTTGTTGAATTAAAAGCTTTATAATATCTATTAACAATTCTATAAATCTAGAGAGAATAAAAACTTGTAATACATATATTTTGTGAAGTATAAATTTTATATATTTAGAAAAATATATACTTAAAAATAATGTAATATTTGCCTCCATATAAATTTCAGAAGAAATATATCAACAAGATAATTATCATCATGTGTTTCCATTATTTTATCAAGATTTATAATTATTTATTTTGGAATATAATTTATCAACCCTAAAATTAATTTTTTTACATAATCAATAAATAGAGTGTTTTATGGATTATATAAGAGATTATAAAAATGACATTAATTTTTGTAGATATAATGAAATTAGGGGCTTATACAAAACATGTATGGGTACTTATATCTAGAAAAAAAATATATGATACTACTAGGACTGTAACCTTACAAATACTTTTACACTGTAATTCATGTCAGATTTGAAGTTGATGTAGCACATAGATATTTGGTGACACATTCCATAAAATTCTATATGAATCAATCCTTGGAAAGGATTGAAGGTCACCTGAAAACATACATCTACCAAAATTAAGTATAATGGATTATTATATACATGTATGTCACTATATGTATACTCCATAGGTTAACCCATAATGGAGATCCATGAAACAATCAGGTGCACCTTTGGTTATAAATTCTATATTAATGATTATCATTTTATGTGTTTAGTGGAATGAGAGAGAATATGATACAAAAAAGTAACTAATAAAAAATTAAAATGAATTAAATGACCTGGAGAATCAAATAAAAATTTAAATGCCTTTTCACCTAGAATCACATCTACAACCCCACCCCACATGCTTCTGATCAACTTTTCCATTATAATTAAATAGTGTATAAGAAAATACAAAGATATTATCTATAAAATGTATCATACATTGAGGACTAGTGTAATATTTCATAGCTAATTAATTAATAAATAATACATTGATAATGATATAGGGGTGATTAATGGGATGAAGGATCTCAAAAACCCCACATCAATGAAATCCATTCAATTTATTTTTTTGGGATATATTGGATTATACCACGGATTAAGTAAATATTAATTATTTCTAGATCACTTACTAATCTACTAATAAATAGAGATCCATTTTCATTCTATGACCAATGTACTAACACTTTTGGTAAATCAATTAAAAAGTAAATTGATTATTTTAAAATGATATATAATTTATGATAATTAAACATGGATATAATTTATTTCTCTAGTGATTATAAAATATTAATATTTCTCAAATAGATAATATAAAAAATCAAACTCATTTATTATTTACCATAATCCTTGATGGAAGAATAGCTTCATTACACATATATAATGATGGTTCCACTTTTAGTATAATTTTTCAAAAAAAATTATACTAATCCTTATTCTCCCTAATATAGTTGTATATATATATATCATGTATCTCTCATATACATTCTGAGAATAATATATTTAAAATGAAAATAGATTCATAGAATCTTTATTTTATAGGATATGATCGTTGAGACAAAGGATAAGATGAGATATACGAATTATTTCACTAATAATATATTAATGATGTAGTTGTTTTTGGTTAAAGATAATGAAATATATATATATATATAATATGTTTTACTTATTATTTAGTTGTTCCATTTTATTTATACACAATTTTTTTATTTTATAATATAAAATTACTTATCCATGGAAATAATTTATCATTTACTTAATCCATAAATATGTTAGTAATTATAATCAAAGTATTATTTTTTCCTAGGACTATACATTGTTCATCATGTTTTTAGATATTTATCTATTCACCTATTTAAAAATAAATTGGATTAAAAGAGAACAATATTAATATTACATCCATCAAGTAACTCTCAGGCCTATCAAATGGTTTTGAATATTCTGAAAATTGGTTTCTTTTGGATCACTCTTGAAAATTGTGTTATAGATTTCGTTATTTCATTTTATCATTGTTATTTTATGTGAAATATATGATATTGAATAAAAATTCCGCACAACCTAATATGTAAGGTGCTAGCTATTTATATATCAGTAAATTATTTTCTATGATCCCTTCCAAATTTATTAAAAAAATACATCAATGTTTCTATTTATTAATCATCAACGTGGGTGAGTATTGATTAAAAATTCAAGTAATATTGAAATTAATGATTTTACCTTTACCACATTAATTCTTCACATTTTAATTGGTGATACAATATATCTTTTTATATAAATTGTTTAATTTATTCTAAAAAATAAATATCATGTTTATTAAAATATTGTAACATTGTATGATCATCAAACTATTGGATAATATCAAAATATATAGTTAACATCCAATTTAATTAAATATTAATAATTATTTATTATCACGTATGATTATATTTAAAAATTTATAAATATAATAACCCTCGATGTGTTATATGAGACGTCATGATACATCAATGTGGGTACCAAATAAATACTTTTAATTGTTAAACGTTTGTTTTTTTATGTGAAATTTACCAGGTATAGTATATTAAAAAAATTATAGAATGGATGTAAATATTTATATATTAATTAGAGATATTATAATTTGAATAAAATTTTATTGAATGATTGGGACATCCATATGTCATTATAACATATATAATAAAAATTTCTTAAAAAATAAAATAATATTTAATAAAATATTGATTTAATCGATCTATCGTCAAACGTAAGACAAAATATATATGAAGATATCATATAAACAATTAGAAATATGGGTGCATGGGATACCCATTAGGTGACTTGTTTTTCTTTTTTTGTGATTCTAATTCTCATTGGTGAGTTTTTTGAGTTTACTATTTGTTGAGGATCCAAATTCGTGATTTCAGGGGTGTCATGGCCAGGTGAATAGCTGGAACACAATTTTTCTACATATGTTTCTAACCATGATATAGTGTTGGTATTTGAGAATTTACACTTTTTAGTGGTTTGATCTTGGGTTCTCAAAATGTTTAATCACAAGGGAAATTGAACACCTTGATTTTGTGGAAGAAGTAGGTCATGTATGTTTGTTTCCTTGTTTCCCAAATTGTGAAGCTAGAAACTATGGTTTTATATAAAATTATGTTTTTTTTTAAATTCCCCTTTAAAAATTGTACAAATATTTCCCTCCATTATTTTCCAAGTAATGCACAAACCCTCCTACTTGACATGGAATATTCTCCCCTCAAATTTGGGATGAATATATGTAGATTCAATGTGTTTTATAATGTTTTAAGAACATTGTTTTCTTAATCCATTTCCCAATATTATACTTTTACTTATAAATACATGCATGTTGGAAACCATAGATGGGGTTTTAGAAGAACCTATGGATTTTAATAGGGTTTTGGTATGTTTCCTTTTGGATTATGTATATGAGGAGATTTCCTTCCAATTTGGTGTAGTTTTCATGTAATGTGATGTAGATAGAACTACATCAAATGTAGGTGTCTATATTTAAGGAAATATTACATGTATTACCTTTAAATTATTATTATTTCTTTATGTTTGTTTTAATTTATAATTTAATTATGTATTGGGTATTATAATACAATTTTTTTTGTTTTTAATAGGTTGTATAGAAAATTATCCATTTTATGTTAATTTTCTCAATTATGGTTTCTTGAGTGCATTCCAAATGTATAATAAAATGGATCAAAGTGATTTTATACATTAAAATGGATTTCAATTGAGGTTTTATAAATGGTTCTACCATATAGAATATTTTTTATAAAATATGAATATTTTATTATTTTTTATTATTTGGGAATATCTTATTATGTGTGGAACGTTTTCTTTGATTTTCATTGGAATTATACAGTATAAGGGAATACCTAGGGTTTATGTTCAGGTTTTATGAGGGACTAAGTGATCCTTTTGTGGAAATACTGAGAGATATTTCATTAGTTTTTAAGGAATTGGGAGAGTTACTAGAAGGAAGACAAAGAGGGAATTAATTATTTGATCAAGGTAATTTGATATCCTCTAGTAGAAGCACCATTATTCCATCCCCTTGTTCGGCCAACAGAACATGTGATATCATGGAGATGAGCTCATTGAAGACCATGAATTGTTTCACATATTTAGTTATATAGGTACCTTTATTTCATCTTCATTCACATTAACACATTATGGATAGATAACATAGTGATCATTAGTCAATTTGGGATGAGATTTATGATTTTATACACTATGTTAGTGCCTCCTTGGATGTGATATAATTTCCATGAATATTTAAATTTTTATGGTTATATGATACTGATGTGTTTGATGGATCCTTTTTTTCCAGGTTTCGTATGTTGATAATGTTGTGATGCCTGGACTTGTTTCATTATTTTGTGCCATATTGGAATTTGGGGTGGGGGATGTATGTTTAACTGAAAACAATGTAATTTCAAATGATTGTTTTAATATAAATGTTTGAATGTGGAATATTTTTTAAAAGGATTTTTCTAATTTGTTCACTAATTTCCTTGCATTAACAATCTTTAAATAGATTCAATGTCGTATCCTAATAATTATTGTTCCTCACATCCTACTTACACCATTGTGAATCTGTATATATTTTTTTCCATGGAATGGGTAAAGAAAATAAAACTATATACATTGGTCACTCTTCTTGACTACAAGAATGAATTGAATTGATAGTGGAGAGGAGGTATAATCAGTTCGTCTCATAAAATGATGTTTTCATGTTAATATTTTGAATTTCACAGTAACACCCTGATATTTTTATGAGATTGAGTTTTTCTTAATTTCTTTGATGTATTATATTGTATACTACACAAAAAAATATTGTGTGATATGAAACACAAACTTATATTAAGGTATACGCAACATCATTCTTGGTTTGTGTTACTGACAATATCATGTAGTTTTGATATAATTCATTTCTTATAAAACTAGTATAAGTGAAAAACTAAATAATTTAACATAGTCATCATAATTGCAAGTATGAATAGTTTGAACATACTTCAAAAAAAATATTTAAATAAAATTTAATGAATCTATAATGTATTAAGACCAAACTTTATAGATTCAGTCTAATATTTAAAATTCATTTTATTTATTTTCTATATATGATATAGAAAAAAAATCAATTTTATTTATTGTAGAATTATTTAAAAAAATGCAGTTTTGACGCCTTTTGAAGGAGCACCCATCTTAAATCTAGTTTTGACACTATTTTATAATAAATTTAACAAAATGAAATTATTATTTAAAATAATAATATAAAAAATTAATGTTTTTTAATTTTTGGTATTTTTCTGATCAATTACATTTTTTGACTAGTATTGAAAATACAGATTTTTATAGAAAATATTATTTTATTTTTATTCCATTTCACAGTAAAATTTATTATTTTTTTAAGTTAAAATTTTAATTAGTTAACTAAAATCAATTAATGTTTTTAAAAATTGATTTTATACATGAATATATTATAGAAACATTTTCTGTTTATAAAGGTGCATTTTTCCAAAAAAAAAAAATCGTGACATTTTACCAATTTTCTTTTAAATTTAATTCTAAAATATCTTTGTGATAAATTTTTATAAATTGATGTCAAATTTTGATTCTTTAGGTTCAAATTATATATGTATGGCCCATATATTTTATACAAATATGAATTGTAACCATGGTAAATTTTGTTACCACGGTATAGGGTAAAATTGGAAATTAATGTCAAAAATAAAATTATAATGAGTATAAAATTGAAAAAATATTAAATACGTATTTATTTGATGAATTTAATTCTACCCTTAACACATAAGTGTGGAAATTAGGTCATTTAATGGACTGTTGCCCAGAAAAATAACTTAAATAATATTTAAATCAAAGGAAGACACAAAGTGAATTTTTTTAGTGTATAATATCTATTATGTGTACACATATGGAAACATGGGTGGTATCAACGAATTGAAATTTTTATTTTTAACTTAATAAATTTATTTCCCTATTATAGATTAATTTTATAGGTTTTTGGGTCATTTGAGAGATATTATAGTATTTATAATATTTTATTTAATGAAATTCTAATGACGTGACATTTATGTTTTAAATAATATGTCATTTTAAAAATAAGTTTATATAAAAATATTAGACTATGAATACTAATTTGAATGATAAAATGTTTTTATTTATCAAGGAAAATTATTATTATTTTTTGTGAAAAAAATGTACTTAACAGAATATATATTTTTGATGTAGGAATTATTTAATTAATGAAAATTCAAGATTCTAATTTTTTATTAAAATTATAATGACAATTAAAAGTCATAAACCCATGACCAACTCAAATTGGATGAGAATATCTCGACCGTAATCATCCAAGGGTAGAGTTATGGACCATTTGGAGCCTTATATATGATATTATGATGCTTATATTATTTTATTTAATGTGATGTTAAACTTTTAAAATTTATATTTTAATATGTATAACATTTTTAATGATTTGTTTTCAAGATATAGATTCTACTACAAGAATTATAATGAAATATATTAAATTTATCATCATAATATTATTTTAATTTTTATTTTTATCCAACATATAATTATACTAAATATTTATACCATATTAATGTTGTAATTATTTTATTAATCGAAATATCAAATTAATGTTATTAAAAATATTAATATAAAGATAAATTAGCTATTTAATATGTCAAATGAATTATCTTGATGAAGTATTACCCATAGGGATATAATAAAATATTTTATTATAGGATATAATATTATCTTGATATTTTAAAAAAATAAGAAATTTATTAGTCTAAAAATTGACGGTAATGTTGTTTTGTCAAAACAATGATTTATTAAATGATTTAAAGATAATAAAACATTTTTAAAAATATATAATTTTTTTATGTGTCTAAAATGATGTGAAGTAATAATTTATGATTTAGTTTAAATAAAATAAGAATAAATTTCATCATTTTAATATTGATATAATTTTTACCCTGATTAAGGTAAAACTGAATAACTAAGTGTTAAATTAAAATTAGTATATCTAAATTCACATAAAAACCATTAAAAATTATTGTATAAAGAGATTTAAACCATATATCATATAATCATTGAATATATTACATTTTTCCTATTTTTGGATGTGGTTTTATTTTATTATAAATTAAAATTTTTTGTAATTCGAAAAGCTCCCCACACATGAATTATAAAATTCAGCATCATCCCTCATAATTTAAATTTACATTGATCCTTTAATCTCATCGATCCCCAAAAAATTTACCTTCTCAACTTCTATAATCACTTTATAGATGTTCTAGTCTTTTCAAAAGACCACCTTTAGTTACATTAAGTGGAGAACTGGAGGGAGATCATTGAAGAAGATGGGGTTCTGATGCATACAATGGATAACAGATCTATAGTAAGGGATAAATTTAAAATCTAATTATTATCCAAGATTTATTATACATACGATTTTTACGATGTATGTTTATAATCAACATCCATTTTTAATAAATGTGTAATATTATTTTCATTATTCCATTATTTTTTAAATTCAATATTTCCCACTAGTGAAATTTTATTAAATAGTATTAATGGAATCTTGTTTCTTTATTTAATATGAGTTTCTATTTGACTTATCTTGATAATTAATAAAGAGAATGTTTTTTAACTTATTCCAAATAAACATATTTTTACATTTTCATAATGCCTTATTTTTATTAAACATCTTATATATGATTTTAAATTTAATTTCGCATTAAATCTTTCCATTGAAATTGTTTGGCATTTTGAGAAAAGAAGTTTTTTTAAAGATAAGATGATATTTTAGTCAATAATTTGTTTCAAGTGTTTTTAAAAATTATTTTGCATCTAAGATGACATTATTTTAATTGGGTTATGTTTATATCTGTATTATCACTATAAATTGAGTTTTGTTTATGATTAAATGTAATTTATGAAATCAATTTGTTTTTTATATATTATGAGTGAATATTGTTTAAGAATAAAATTTATTCATTGGGTTATGATGTGATGAAAGATTTTTTTTGTGGAATATGTAAAAATGATCTTATTATGAGATGGACAAGACCTATATCTCCCTCCAATGCACTGGGTAATGATTTATATCTCATGAGACAGATATGACATGAATGGAAAGTAAATTTGGTTCAATAATGCAAGCCTAGAACAGAATGTAAATATGGTTTTTTAATATAGGGCTAGAATGGTATGTAACTCCAGTTCAGTAATGTACGTTGTCAACTATTTTTGTCCTGGGGAAAATCCTTGGATAATATAGAAATGATTTTATATGCTTATATGTTTCCTAAAATTCAATTTTTTTGGAAAATTCCAATTTATCATAGTTGGTTTTCCTTTATTATTTATTTCGTATAAACTTCCATAATTTATTACATCACTCATGAATTTTTATTCATAATTTATGTTCATGTTTTTATATTTTTATGTTTATGTTTTGTTAGATGTTCTTCAGGTTTACCCTTACAAATTATTTGAGGGCACTGTTTTATGTTTTATTTTCCCATGGATATAATGAATGGTTTTACATATGAAAATTATATAGGGGGATCTTTATGGGAGGCATTGAAGATCTTTCACTAATATAGTAAAATGAATTCTATGTTTTCAATGTCACTATACTTATACAGTATTTTGGAGTCTAAATGTGAATTGTATTAATTATTTTAAAAAAAATAAATGTAATGTCCATGTAGATCATGTTTTTTTCATTAGAGATGGTATCCAAATGAAGGTTTAGTCAGCCTTTGGAAACTAGGATGAAAATATTTTAGTGAGATCCCTAAAAATATTTCTATGTATATGACTTGGGATATCCTATTTATAGGATTAAGTATAGTTTAAAATTGGATTGTTTTTATGATAATCATTAATAACCTAGGATTAAACCTTAGATTTTAAAATATGAATGTACTCCCCCTTGATTATAATGTTTTCCTAGAATGATTTTTGTCTCTCGCACTTTTTTTTTTGGGTTTGAGAAAATTTATGGATACATGAGTATTCATATTAATGGATAAGTTAATGAACAATGGAATGATATTCCCCATGATAAGACAAATGAAATGGAGTTTTACGGTGAACCATAATTATTCTTCCTAATCAATATTCTATTAATATGATGAATAATATCAAAATTGGTTACTTTCATGACCCACATTAGAAGATAAAGATGGAATTTCATGGTGACCATTGTCGAATGAATGTTTAATTTTTATCATTCAAATCATCTGGAAGGAGGTGTCAAAGATAACATTTCAAAATAACGAGAAGATAAATTCTGTGTGGAAAAGATAAACACAAATCAAGAAATTGTAAATGAAAAGGACCAGTTAACAATATGGACAAGGATAATGGTATTTTTAGGGCATCAATGATGGTAAAATTTTTAAAATTTGGAATGTATGAGAACTATAAAAAATGATTCCCTAGAGAAAATCTCATGCAGAGAATTTGTTTTGTCATATGGGTAGTATTTATGTTGTCGATGATGAAGAGACAGAAAATGACATATGAGATGAAAATAGTGTTAAGGAATAAAATGATGAACCTTAGTCGATGGTTGAAGAAAACATTTGAATGATTTCATGTTTTTCAATAATAATTTTTAATAAGTAATTTTATGGTGTTATGGAATAAATAAACATCTATGTATTGTTACACTATTGTTTTTCCTTAATTATTTTCACGTACATATTGAATGGTATTGGTAACCATGACATGTTTTTTATTTATTTTTGAAAAACACATTAAGGGAAGAAAACCCATTAGTATAATCATGATGACGAGATAATGATATTTGGATAAAGATATATTGGATTTGAAAAAGTATATTTTATTTTAATAATTTCCTTAAAACTAAATAAGGATTTGTTGAAAAATGTTTTATACTATTATGGGTGACAGTTATATCTTATTATACTTATAAATAAGGGAAATTCAATGATTTCAAAAACGATATATGGTAATTCAGGATATTAAAACGACTTAAGAGAATACATGATGATTGTGATCACATGTTTAGAATGTGACCAATAAGAGATTCCATATGATATATAATGGGAATAAAAATTAATCTGATTTGGTGAACTACTTTCTAATATTTGGGATTTTCATCTTTCAGAAGGATTGTAAAGATATCAATTTATGGAATGTTTTACATCAAGCATCATATGGAGTTTGTTAAATTAAATTACAATCTCAATATAGGGGGACTTATGTTTATTTTATTACTTCTTCAAACCATTTTTCTGATAATGAAAGATGGAATATTCTATCATTCTATTTATGGATTGCATGATCTGTTAAAACATCAAGAATTGAAAACTCAACATCATTTCATTAAATAAGAGATGATGTGAAAATTTATTAAGGCATGACCAACTGTTAGATTGTGTGACAATTAAGTTATAATATATTCCCATGAAAATTACTCAACATTACAAAAATGGATCTTGATGTAAAAGGGTGTCCTATTATCATCAATTTTAATAATATCAATTACCTATTTCACACCACCTTAGTTTGTTGTTTTGTGATTGATAACATTCTCTAGATCACCCACTTACTTTTTATCAGTGATCCTCATCAATTTATAAGATTATTTACTATTTTCCTCTATTCCAAATCATAAACTATGTTTTCCTATATATATAACTACTTATGATTTACATTGGGTAACTGTTATGTTTCTGAATTTCCCTTTTTAAAATGAAGTGTTTTTATTATTTTTTATGATGTGTTTCAATGAACGATTTTTTTTAGTAGTAATTTTTTTTCCCTGAAATTGTTTGATTTTTTAATTCATTTTAGTGGGTCGAATGTAATAACATGAGCTATTTTTGAGAAATAGTTTTATTTACAATTTCATGGATTCCTAGTGTTGTATGATACACTAATATAATCTTTCCCAATACACTACATCAGATTATATTTTGGTATATGAATATATATTCTAGGATTTTATGGAACACAATTTCATTTCCATTTAATATAATTCATTTCATGCAATACCAAGTATAAGTGATCAACTAAATATTATAACCCTATCATTAAAATGGTGAGTTGGAATAGAAATATCATCCTTATAAAAAACCATATAAATTAAAATAAGTGTGTCTATAAAATAATAAAATCACTCTTTTTCGATTCAATATAATTTTTAAAATTCATATTTTATGTTATCTATATATGATATAAAAATAAAAATTCATTTTTTTGGAAAAAAGAAGTATTTTTTAAAAAAAATACACCTTTTCCACCTTTTGATGGTGCACTAAATTTAAATCTACTTTGGATCTTTATTTATTTAATTTGAATAAATAAACATCTTCATTTAATCTAAAATTTTAATATCTTATTAGGATCATTTTTTCTATTTTTATATAAGTTTCATTTTTTGATGATTCGTGAAAATACTAATTTTTATTAGTTTTTTTAAATCCATTGCATAGTAAAATTATTTTTTGTATTATTTATTCATTTTAATTAGATTATTTTGATCCAATTCTTTTTTTATGTAATATTATATATGAATTTATTATAAAAAATCTCTATTTAAATGATGTAAATTTTACAAGAAACATTTTGTAATGACATTTTAATGGATTTATTTTAAATTTAATTATAAAGATGATTTATTTTGATGTTTGAAAAAAATAATGTAAAATTTTTACTTAACAGGTCCAATTTTAATATGTATGAAACTTTTAGTTTTTACCTATATCAATATTAACTATGGGAAAAAAATGTACCAATATAAAAAGAAAATTTGGTAATTAATTATAAAAATAAAATTAAAGTGACTATAAAATGTCCCAAAAATGAAAAAGCTATTATTTGATTATTTTAAATCTACCATTAGAACATAAGCGTATAGATGATATAATATAATGGAAATTTTTCCATGAAAATGACTTAAATAATATGTAAATCAAAGGAAATTAGAAAGTGTAATTTTCTATGTCTATAATATCTATTTTGAATCCACATATGGACAAATGGATGTTATCGATGATTATAAATGTTAATTATTAAATAAATAAACGTATTTCTATTATATAAATTTATTTTTGACATTTTGAGCTTAGTTGGGAGATATTATTGTATATATAATATATTATTTAATGAAAATTTAAAGACGTAACATTCATGTTTTAAATAATAAATTATTTTCAAAAATAATGGTATTCAAAAGATAAATTCATCTAAAAAATTATCATTTGAAAGATAGAACAACCTTCATTATAATGGTAATTTTTTTAATTATTACAAACTAAATAATTGCCTTAAAGGTTTTTATATTATTGATGCTGAAATTGTTTAATTGATAAAACATTAATAGATAATTTTTTGGTTAAAATGATAATAACAATTTAAAAACAAAAACACATGAAAAAATATTATTGGCAGATTATATCTCGACAATAATAATCCAAGGGTCGAGTTATGGAAAATTTGGTGACTTATATAATAGATTATAAAACTTATATTATATTTTTTTAATGTGATGTTAATCATGTCATATTCATATTCTAATAATCATAACATTTTCAATGATTTATTTTCCAAGAGATATATTATTCTAAAAGTATTATAATAAATTATAGTTTATTTATATTTATATTTTTATTTTGTTTTTTATTTTTACCCGACAAGTAAGTATAATAAATAATTACACAATACTGATATAGTAGATATTTTATTAACTGAAATATGCAATTAAAGATATGTAAAATAATAATATAAATATAATTTAAGGTAATTAATATTTCCAATGAATGTTATATATGTGCTATAACCCATAGGGATATAATAAAACAATTGGTTCGAGTAAAAAGTATTATATTTGTTAAATTAAAAATCCTTAAATTTAATTTTTTTAAAATTGACACCAATGTTTCTTTTTCAATACATTGTCTTATTAAATTATTTGAAAATAAAAAAAATTGTTTAAAAATATATAATAATTATTATATTGTCTAAAATGATATAAATAATTTATTTATTATTTAATTTAAATCATATCTGTAAATATTTCACCCATTTAATATAGACAATAATGTTACCATTGTTAAAATGAAATAGAATAACTAAGTGTTAAATTAAAATGATATGGTTTAAATTGACATAATAACTAGTCCAAATTTTATTGGATGAAGAGATTACAACATTGATTCATATAATTGTTGAAATTATAACATATTAGAGTTTTTAATGTGGTTTTATTTTTTTATATATTAATATATTGGGATATTCCATAATTTCCCCTCTCTATAATTATAAGAGAGAACATCCTTCCCAGTAATTTCAATTCACATTGATGCTTCCAACTCTTCCATCCATAGACAATTCCTTTTATTAACTTCCTTAGTCACATTTCAGAGGATCCGGTTCTGTCAAAAGACCATCTCCAATTCCTTTATGTGGATAACTAGAGGGATCACATTGATGAAGAGGATGTTTGTAAACATAAAAATCATATCAGACCTAAGGTTAGGGGGAAATTTTCAATCTCAGTATTATCTGAGATTGTTTATTTATAAGTATTTTTTTAGTATATTTATCATCCACATCCATGTTTCATACATATTTAATATTATTTTTATTATTCTATAATTTTTTAAATTAAATTTTACCCATTGGTATATTTTATTAAACAATATGAAAGAAATATTTTTTTATTATTTTATAAGAGGCACATTTTGACTTTTCAAGCAAAGGAATGATGAGAATTATTTGTTAACATATATGGATTTAATGGTTTTTTACATTTTTGTAACACCTTATTTCTATGAATCGTCGTCTAAATGATTTACATTTTATTTTCAATAAAATTATTCTCATTTAAAATTTTGTTTCATTTTGAGAAAAGAAAATGTTTTTGAAGAAGAATTGTTAGTTTCCTAATGAACTAGTTTCAATTGTTTTCACAAAATTATTTACATCTATGATAAAATTCATTATATAGTATTATTTTTTTATCCCTACTATCACTATAATTTGTGTTTTTATTGTGAAGGGGTGATATTTATGAAATCCACTTTTCTTCTTTGTATTTCGATTGAATAATAATTATGTAACCCATTTTATTCATTGGGTTATCCTATAATGAATGATTTATGTTTCTGTTGAATGTGTAAGAGTTATTTCATTATAAGATGGGTAGAACCTATATATCCCTCTAATGCATTGGGTAAGGATTTATATCTCAAGAGATAAAGATGACTATAAGGACAAGTAAATATTGTTCAATAATACACTACTAGAGTATAAAGTAAATCAGATTCAGTAGTATTTGGATAGAATGAAAATTAATCATGGTTTAATAATAATCAGTATCTACTATCATAAACATGTAAATTCTCCTTGGATAATATGGAAATGATTTTCAAATATAATGTATTTTCCCCATTTCCATGTTTCATGTCAATGGTAATTTAGCATGGTTTGTTTTCATCAGTGTTTTATGTCGTATGAACATCCATAATTTATTTTATAACTCAAATTTTATTTATTGAAAAATTTTTGTGATGTTTATAAATTATTATTTTTATGCTTTTTTGATGATCAATATGTTATACCTTACGTATCATTTGATTTAATAATTTTATGTTTTCATTTCCCCATGATTCAATGAATGGTTTTTGGTTGGAAAACTGATGTGTGAGATTTTTATGGGAGATGGTGAAGATGTATCAACCAGTTAGATGAATGTGTTCTATGATTACAAAGACACTAATCTAATATGGTATTTAGATGTCTATTTTTGTATTTAATTCTGTATTTTTTCAAATAAATATATTATCCCTGTATTTCATGTTTGGTTCATTAGATATATGTTTTCATCATATTAATAGTTTACCCTTATTGTGACTGATGATATTTTTAATAGAGATTACTTTTTTATGTTCTCTCATCTCGGGTTACTTATATATTGTTAGTTGCAGCTTATGGTGTCAACTTATATATTTTTTTCTTAGGCACATTATTTTCCATGTTAATGTCTCTAATTATATTTGTGTTTCCATTAGATCTCATGGGTGGTTCATTCCATTTACCATTAGTGAAATTATTACCATGTTGATGAAATATATGATCGGGGGTTTTCACCATCCCATGTTGAATGGGAGAATTATTTAGGAATTGTGGTCTTTAAATCAAGTGGAAAGTCATGTTGACCATATTTGGATCATTAAAAATAGCTATCAGTGGACTTTTTATTTTTGATAAAATGGTAAACTGAAGTAAAGACCATTGGGATAAGAGATTCTATAATAGATGAGTTTTTTAAAACTACTCTTTTTGTCAAACCTCATGTTTCCATGGGCATTTCAAGACTAAGATTCGACTTTTATCTTGGTAATGGGTTATTTTGATTTCATTTTTAAGTGTATCAATACTGGTGTATGTTATATAATGGATTGATGAATTTTATGAGTTTCAATGTGATACAGGGATGTTTGGATGAGGTGCATGGTTATTTAAGACAATTTATAGTAACCATCCCTAGATATTACATCCATTCATGTCAACAATAAAGACACCTACATGTTTGGTGCACAGGTTTCTTAACCATCTTTCCAAAACAAGCATACTAGGAAATTATATCAATATTTTAGGTTTTTATCCTTTTACATTTGGATCTTCATTAATTTTGATCATATTTTTTGTAACCTATGATGATTGTTTCTTCTTGTAAAACTGATGTGGTTTGAGATTAATTTATGTTTTGAAGAAGATTTTGTTTTTTGTATCGTAGAAAATTCCAACGAGAAAGAATTCATCTAGGCTCCAATATGATTAATTAAAAAATAAAAAATTTGAAAAACCTCATAATTGCATATACCTAGTTTATTTATTGATTTAGATGATCCTGTACTTGGTCCATGCGAGTGGATGAGAGGAATCACAGATGGTGGAACATTAACAAGATTTTACTAGACCTAATCCACTGGTCATCTATGGTGATAAGGTATCCACAAATATTCAAAAATGGATGAGTCTAATTTAATACATCTATGAGGACATGAAGACACTAGAGACCTCAAACATTGGAGTCTAGACATTATTTTTATAAATATTGGGTATGAAATACTATTAATAAATGGTTTTTGTCTGTTGGAAGATGTTCTCATTTGGACTTCCATAAAAACATATTATTATCAGTAATCCTACCCATGTACCATAATACTAGTGAAGGATCAAATGTTCATGATTTTAGAGAAGTTACAAGATTTTATAATGGGGCATGTAGCTCAGTCTACAATTTGGGTTCTTGATTCTTTGGATCCCCATGAAAATGACTACATCAAGGCATATTGTTTTGAGGTGGCCTTGAAGCCAATGATCGGGTAATTTCTCATGATTTTATTTTTACCAACGTATACAGAGATGTTTGAAAACGATGACATAGATGGGGATAATTTTAATATAAGGGTGGTTCTTAGTGTTGTTCTTATTTTTGTGGTATCTATAGTTATTCAAAGGATTTGATGTTATAGAACGATGAGTCTCAATGATTTTGTGGAAAGAGTGCGTATAAGTTAGTGAGTACAAATTCAGTTTCTTCTATGTGTACTAAGATAGTTGAATACAGTTATTGGGTAAAAATGGTCGCACCATGTATAACTACTGAGAGACATTAAATGAATTTCAAAAGTATTGATTTATGGGACTTCTTAAGTGCTTCTTATTTTTCCCCATCATTTTATATAGGTTCTATATTCATAAAAGATTATCATGTGAATTCTGATGCTACCATGGGTAGAGGATCTCAACCTCTGAGAAATGGGAATTCTTGCAAGGTGAAATACGGACCGGGTAGTCTTGAGTATTCTCATCTTCATGAAGTTTATGTCATCCTAGTTGTAAAGAATTTTCATTAATTATAAAGAGAAGAGTGTTTTAGGTTTACATCTAGTTGTCATGGATAGATACACTTCCATTTTTACAATGCATTTAAAAAGGCTTCCTACCATGTTATTGGTTTAGTTAACCATTGATATTATCCCATGGTTGATCCTCATATCTTTTTTATTCATGTGGATCGCTATGGTTGAGCTAAAGGAGCTAAAAGTTCATCTATAGGAAATTGAGGGAAATCTGATTATCAATTTTATTATGTAAAAATGGTATTCTCTAGTGTTACATTCAAAATAAAGAAGAAGGAAGTCCCCAAATATTCATATGTTATATTATGATTAATCTAGAAACATTAAATAATAAATAAATACTTCCTATAATTGATAATATCTTATATCATCACATACAGTCTTGTTGGTTTTTAATGATCAACATTATATCCAGGCCTCATCAGTTGAGGGTCTGTGAAGATTAAGTTCTGAAGACCGCCTTTCAAAAACAGTAGAGAAATTTTGAATTTTTGGTTATGGAATTAGGGACTAAAAATTCTACTATAATCATTATGGAATTGATTATTTGTATCATACATTGTCATTTAGATTCATTCATGATCATTCCTTCTACAGATATCACGGTGTATTTTAAATCCATGATTGTTGATGATAACAATATAAATGTAATTTTTGGAGTATTTTAGCAGCATTATATGAATTAAAATTACCCAATTTCATTTTTTATCATGAATGTTATATTCATGAGATATATTACTTCCAAGAAATGTGTTTCAGTGGAGCCATTGAATGTTTAGGAAGTCTAGTATTGGGAGAATCCCAAGATTTTTTTGGGAACAAATGCTTTTTGGGTTTATCCATTTATTATAGATGGTTCTTATGATAACTTTTCATGTTATCTACTCTGTTGAAATATTTCTCATGAAATTGGAAATGTTCAAATGTTATGGGATGTTTTAGTGATATTTTACCCAATTGTTTTCCCGTTAGACTGTGATGAATGTTATAATTTATAATGAACTTGGGAGAAAATATGAAATTAATTTTTATTATTTATGTATAGTTTTATGATGTGGTTTGATATAGGATAACCTTGTGGTGGTATATTTTTGATGTTGAATGTGCCCACATGTATAAAATTATCCCACCCATGTCATTAATTGAAACCTATGATGTACATGTTGAGAATCTGCCAACATTATATTCTCATGAATTATTTTATATATTACAAATATCCTAGAATACAAATGTATATTATTACCCAGAGGGATATGATATTTTGACATATATTATATGTTTTATGTCATTATAATTTTTAATTTTATATTCAATATATTCTAGTAAATTGAAATTCATTCCCCAATTCTTTGATTAGGATGATTACATTATATGATTTTGTAGAATCATGGGATGAGTTGGAAATAATGAATTTATTATCTTATATGAGTCTAAATGATTAGGAGGATAGAGTGTATGTGTTTTTTACATTGTTTACTTAAAACATTCTCATGAAGGTTGGTTTAAGAGTGACACAGAATCTAACGTGATTGTTAGTTGATTGGAAGATATCTAAATAGTGGTGATACCATTGTTGATTGGTCTTTGTCTCATGACATCTATTTCCTATTGTGGAAGAGGTTGGTGGTTTGTTTGTTCTTGATATTGTAGGACATGTAAGAGTCATGTCATTATATTTTGGTTATGAAGCCCAATGATAATAATATGTTTTATATTATGATGGGTCAGTATTGGTGACCCTAGAAGAGATGTGCAATGAGAGACTTTTATCCCAATTTTTGACCTACCATAGGATCAATGTACAGAATCAGAGACCATTTCAGTTTTTTGGCTTCTTCTCATCCTATTTTATATATGGAATTATATGTTAAATTATTTTGTTAAATGTATACCACATTCACTGAGTTTGAAATATTCAACTTGGTTTATTATAGTTCATTTCGTAAAATAATTTCACTTTCGTCCCATTAGAGTATTAATGAATGTGGTTGATCTCATACCGTTGTATGTTGATGATTTTTTACTATTAATGGATTTCCCTTAGAAATTGTTTCATACTATGAATTCCACTTTACATCTTAGCTATAGAAGTAACTCTATAATTTAACTAAGGCTACTGTGTATCATCCATAGTTAGAATCTCAGTCTGAATAGGTAGTCTGTATTCTCAAGGATATGTTATGATCATGTATATGAGAATTTAGAGGTTTGTTGGAAATAAACCTATCATTTTATGGGTTTCAAAAAAATAATTTTATTCAAACAATGATTACGATGGCCTTATTGGAAGAATTATAGGGGAGACTATTCAAGTCTTATCTATGTTGGGTAGAGGTCGATGTGAATTCCATAATGTTTATAACTCTCATCTAGGTTATGGCCATGATGGTATGAATAATTCCAAAAAAATTTCGAAATAGATCTGAGAAACCAAAATACATTCACTGATTGCCATAATTATCCATTGGTGTTTTAGGTGGGGAATGAATGGAATCATCATTATCTATTTGACATAGACATTTTCACTTTGGAAAGTAAGGGATGATTTTATCACATTATATCATAAAATTCAAATTTGTGGAATTTCGTGGGAGCATATCCTATCATTTGGACAAGCCCCTAGAGATTTTCTCGAACTATGAATAATTTCATGGATCCTTGTTTATAAATTTCTATCAGGACCCACCTCATGTGTTAGAGTAGTATGAATTAGTGTTTGAAAGAAAATCCACTATTATAGAGAATTATTTTTGTGTCCAAAAGTATAAAAAAAATGTGATACATGATAATTATATCTCATGGTTTGTGTATTAATGAATCAAGGTTGAAATAGTTATGAGTCATGTGAGGGAGAATCATTGGTGAGGTGTTAGTACACTTAGTAGTTGTTATCTAATTATTCTTTAGAAAATTGATGGAGTTGATGGTTGTATAATATTGTGTTTTCTACACCCTTCTAGGTAATATTAAATCTATTTTTTGACATCATTATTCTTTTGGGTTTTTAGGGATTTTTCAAGGATTCAGGGGTCAAATATAGTGTTTTATGAAGAGATAGATAAAGGAAAATGGTTTGTGTGTGATTTTTTCTAACAATTTTGGAAACCTTGTAATGTTGATAATTATTGCAGATGTTCCATTTTCACAGTTTTAGTTCGTTTTTTCATAACATTAAATTCCATATGGAAGCCTTGATATATAATTTTATTGAAGAAGTATCTCTCACAAGGTAAGAAATGGGTTTGCCAATCTTTTCAACCAAACCATTTTTTTTCCACCACATTAAAATTATGGTTTTTTACTAAATTATCATATCCAATTTTAAAAAATTAGGACCTCCATTATTCTTCAATTATTATGTTTCCACTACACTGTGGATTGTAATATTTTACCCGACCATTTTTTTGGAATTTTATTGGACTCACGGTTTTTTAGGCCTGGATTGTGTCAATTTCATTTTGTTTTTTTCACCCTTCCCACTTCCTTACATTTTTTCATCCACTTCTATAGTACTAGAAAACCATAGGTGTCATATTGAATGATCATAGGATATTTAATGGGGTATTTGGTCTGTTCACATATATCATGTATGTTTTATTTGGTCTACTTCCCATTTTGAATATTTTCTATCATATATGGTGAGGTATGAATAGTTTCCAAGGAAGGTCTCTCTATTTAAGGGAGTTTTCCATAGATTACATCTATATTATAAAATAAATTTTTTATATTTTTTATAATTAATAACTAAATATATATTATTTTTATTTTCAAACCATTTTTGATTTCATTAATGGATTGTTTTGAAAATTTTGTCGTTAAAGTGAGTTCTCGATATTATGATGGTTTGTGTGACATCCAAAATTTTTGATAAAATGAATCATAAAAAATTAAAATTTAAACGAAATTTATAAATAAAATTTAGAAGATTATTTTTCTCAAAAAAAATATTTTTTATAAAATGAGAATTTATTTTTTAAAAGGGAACTATGAAATAGATTTTTATTTGTGGCACATTGGGTGTTACTATGATTGACATAGAGTATCACTTCTGAATAACTATAGTGTTGGTGGGGTTTTTTACGGGACCATGAGAGTCATTTGTTATTAAATAAGTACAACTTCCATTAGATGTTTAGTATACCATGATATACTTTTTTATAATGATGAGGATATTTTCAATTATTTTTTATGGATTATATAATCCTTTTATAGGTATAATGTGAAATATTATGTTGTTTGTCGAAAGGACTATGGGAACTTCTAATAAGAATATTGTAATACATTCCACTTTTTGGATACGGTACTTTGAGATCACTTAGATTTGGTCATCAAGAATTCCATAAGATCATCTACTAATTTTTTAATTAGAAATATAATTTTATCCTCACTAAAATTAGACCCTTATGGTTAGATACTTTACTGCACTTTACTCATGCCAGGTTGATCTTTATAAATTTATAAATTATGTTACAACCTTGTTTGATGTGATATACTACGATATAACAATTTATATTTACATGGTAGTATGATGAGGAATTTAATGGCCACCCTTGTCATGCATTGTTGGGTATGTTGAGCATGTTGTGTAGTGTGGACTTCTTCGAATAGTTTCATCCATGTTGGAATTTGATTATTTAAAAAATATATTTTTTAATGGAAACCCAAAATGGAAATCAATGGATTGTATTGATCCAAATAATGTTACATTATAATGGTTTTGAAATTTTTTTTGAAACTATATTAATTTTTTCAAAATTTTTTAAAAAATTAATAGACTCAAGATTGTATCCTATCTGGATTTTTTCCCCACAACCAATATAGGAATTTAGGAATATATAGAATTTTATATAGGATATCAATAATGGAAAGGATACCATGTACATTTTAGATTATAATAATTACAACCATCCATTTGTTGATATAGGATACGTGGTCTCACATTGCTGGTCTGCATATTTATTTTTTATATTTGATCATTTGGGGTGTTTTTAGAATATATTTAACTATATCCATTGTTTTAAGCTATATGATTTTGACAAGAGATACAATATTTTTTTAATGACATGGAATGTCTCGCATGTGATGTATGTTGTAAATTTGGGAATCTTGTTATCCTTCTCAATATTACATAGAATTTTTACCTTTCATACTATGATTTCTAATGAAAATGGTTTGGAAATACCATATCATTGGTTTGTCATTGCGTTGTATTTTATGTGAAACTAATATGAATTGAATCTTTCCATGCCTAATTCTTGTCACTATCCCCTGGTGATTGTGAATTTACTCTAGGCCATTGGACATTCTAGCTATAATGGAAAATTGGGTTGACCCGAGTTAGTATATTACAGTGCATATCCTCCAAGGGAATTAAATGATCCTTCCTCAATTTTTAATTGAACACTAGATCAGTAAACCTCTCTTATATATTATATTGTACATCATTAATGAACAATAATGTTTTCCGATGAATTTTATATAGAAATAATGTGTTTTTATGCAAACTAAGGTATTATTCTAGGGGTCAATCAAATAATTATCTGTAGGGATTTCCCCAGGAAACCATTAAATTTACATGAATAACCATTATAAAAATATCTCAATAAATTCCATTTTATAAAAACACATCCTCATTAAAATAAATAATTTTATATGAAATCCATTCCTTACAATAAAAAAGCATATTTTAGAAAAATATTAAAATAAATTTTCTCAGAAAACTGTACTTGACCAATCAAAATTTTATAATGTGATATTCAAATTAATATCTCCATAATCATTTACATCAACCATTAAAAAATATATAATTTACATAAAATTTGATTGAATTATGTGATAGAGAAATAATTATTTTCTTATCATCATAACCTCATACGAATGGATTTTTATCCATCAAGATAGGTACTCCCAAAATTCTCCCAGGCCATTAAATTTAATTCATACACATTCTATCCTAGAAAAATATAATAAGATTTATGGAAAATTAAAACATCATGAATTACATTATTTTCATTTAATATCTGAGGAAATTTTATAAAATATCACTAAAAAATACGTCAGTCATATAATTTCCCTAAATAAAATATTTTAAATCAAAATATTATTTAAAAATAAATATAATATATTTGTAAAAGACAATTTTGTAATTCATTAGAAACATTAAAATACTTTTTTATCAAATAAAATATATGATTTATTATAAAAATATGATTTATTTATCAAATCCATGAATTTGAAAAGAATAAGGACTTATCCAATCAATTATAATAAAAAATAATTATAAATTTTAAACCATTTTTTATACATCATTTACTAAAAATCACAATAATAAATCATCAGATTAAAAACAATTATAAGAAATAATAATATTCTTCTACCTTATTATGAAATCATGAAATTTCAAATTATTGGATTCACATATTTTGATTTAATTATGAATCATCAAATAATGTTAACAATGATATTGGTTTAGTTATAATGTCTAATTCATTCGAGATCTAAATCCACATGATGATGATTCCATTTGAGTTGGATGACAGATATGATATTGAGTGACCTAGGAATAAAATGTATAAAATATATTATCATACTATATTCGATGTGTGTCCGTCCCAATAGTCTAATTAAACCATTAAATTGTAATTAATTAAACTCACAATAATTCTTAATGGCTCATATGGAAAGGTATTATCATTTTTAAATAATAATATGTGATTGTTTAGGAGATAAATCATTTTAAAAATGATAACATCATAAATTATATTATATACACAATTTCAATGAATATATAATTTCTCAATAAGGATAGATATAAATTATAATTATCAAAAATGTTATTATAAGAATGTTACTCCCTATATTCTTACATATCAATATGTGAGACCATGAACTCCATAGTACCTTGAGGATTCATAAATACAAGCCATGCCTCTATGATTGAAAAATTTCCCACCAAATATGAAATTTCTCTCTCCATCAAGATTACTATGTTTCATGTTTATCTGACATGATCAAGAAACCATCCTCCTATAATACGCATTATCATAAAAATATCTTTCTTATGGTTTTAAAATTAATATTGATTATTATAAATTACTTTCCACATATTTTTCTTTTTACATCTATAATATAAATAATATTTATTTAAAGTGACAATTCCTTTCTTATACTAAAATCATAATAAATTTATAATAATTATTTAAATGATAATATAAGTCGTTATTTATTTGTAATTCCATAAAATTTGTAACATCATACATGGATAAATATTTAAATTTTCTATCGTTATCAATATATCTTTTTGTTTAAAAATTTATTGTTTCTCATTTAATATTCTTAGTGGATAAAATAGTTATATATTTTAGATCATACATTATATTATAATTGACAGTTGAGAGTAATGACCCATTCCCATAAAAGATAACTATTCCCAATAAATATAAACAAACCTATAATGATTATTGAATTTTAATTCTACATTTTATTTTAAAAATATGTGTAATGAAAAGAGATTATCAAAATAATTAATAGATGTGTGTATGAAATGGACTAATAACTGATCAACACATAAATGGCATGGATATAATACTAATAGGTGGAGTATCAATGCTATTTTTTTAGAATTTTCATAAATTTATCTTTTATTACCTATTATTGTAATAAATGGACATTATTTATTTAGGAAAATATCCATCACCCATATAAAGAATTATCTATAGAAATAATATTTCATAATTAATATATAATAAATTCAGATATGGGTAACTACATTCCAATTTTAAATGATATCATCAATGAGATAATTGATATATATAAATTTTATATATAAAATTACGATTCATTTTTGGGGGCAATCATTCATGGCCTAATAATGTTGAGATCCCACCGAATTCAAAAAGGTCTATTTTTATTAATGTAGAATAAACACATGATGAAAAATAATTTAATGAGATAAATATTTTCCCTATGATAATTTAATTGATCTTCATTGATGATTGAATATTTCATAAATGAATTTAATATTATAACTACATCTTAAAAAATATACAAGTATAATAATTCATAATAATAATTATAATATATAATTTCATACTTAACTTGAAATGAAACCTTTATTCCCCATATTTTCCTTTATTGATAGATCTTAAGTGATAAAATACCTTAATTTAATGACTAAAATAACTTAATATTATTTAGTCTTTATCTTCGTATATTGAAGACATGTCAAACCATTACAATAAAATTATTGTGCCTTAATATTATCTTGAAAATAAATGTCTTCAATATTTTATTCAAATTATCCCATGATATAAAAATGTATATATTTTATCGTTATTGTTTATCAGCTCATGTATGTAATCATCACCAGTTAAAAACAATTTTCATGGAAAGTCTTCTAATAAAATATTCATTAATATGAACCATATAACTCGTATTAATTATCATTATATATTATATATCTATATAAAGATTATAATAGGTTTTAAGTATCCTCTGAAATGAAAAAACAATTATTTAATGAATCCTATAAAAAATTAAATCAATTTAATATTTCTTTTTAAAATATTAAAATATGTTTCAGAAACTAATTCAATATCCAATAACTATGTCATGAAACTTCACTTATGTATTTATTAAATTATGTCATAGAGTTTGGTGTTCCATTCATAATTATGTAGACTTCAAATTTGATTAGTTTATCTAAAAAACACAATTATCAATATAATATATGAAATGTTACTTTAATTATTTGTCATATAACACTCATATTTAATCTCTAATTTATAGAAAAACATTTTTTAATATAACTAAAAGAAAATTTTATTGTTTTCTTGTATATCATATCTAGTTATACTGTTTCAATTTTCTTCATTTAATCAACATGTGATAAAATTTATATCATATAAAATTTAATAAATAAATATTCAATAAACATTTCATCATAAAAAACCTTTAAAATTTTAAGACAACATTGAAAGAAAAACAACATTGTTATTTTTGGATCATCAATTATTCAATATATAAAACCACCATTTTTATACAGATTATTTGAATTATATTAATAATTTACATATTTTAATCTATACTTGATAGAAAATAGAAAACCAAAATATTTTTAAATAGTTATATAGTAGTCAGTGTGAATTTTTTTGATTTAAATTCATTAATATAAAACAATTATTTCATCGTTTCATGGAATAATAATTAATATATAACAAAATTAATAAAAAATTTATCTACAAAATTATTATATGATTCCCATTATTTTAGATGTCGTAATTTAATGTATTAATATCACTATATTCATGCCTTCTGATATGCCAATGTCATTCTCCAAGAAATATGGATTTGTTATTTACAATTGGGGATTGTTCCCCTAGTATTATAACCAATATGAAATATAAACAAAATAATAATTACCAATATAACCACATTAATTTAATATAAAAATCAATACTATAATATTAAGATCCCTTATATAGCCATCTCACATGATATATTATCATGTCATAAAAGCATACAATTAAAAGGATGCAAAATCATCCATGGTAGAAAAAATAGAAATTATATTATCCAAAATAAAAAATAAGAAAAATATATGTGCTAAATTTATTTTTTGATATTATATACAATACTCTAAGACATACCCTAAATATTCTCAATAACATATGTCCTACCTCATGATATTACTATCATTAATGAATATAAGGCCTCTGACACAAACATTACATAATATTGTAATTTATTTTATAATTCACATTCAAACATTCCAATATATATTTTTAGTTTCGAGTATTATAGAATAAGGAAATATTTCATAAATATCAACCCATACGCATACCATGTGGGTAATACTAAAATAATATCCATTTCATCCATATTAAAAAAATTAATTAAATATGAAATATCCCACTATAAATCATTAAAACATTGATCTTGGATTCTTCTATACTACTACCCATCCTTAAACATTGTTAAACAGATTTTAAAACTAGGGATGATAAGAAAAAGATTAGTAAGATGCATAAAAATAAGGAAGTAAACCCGTAGTTTGTTAAAACTTATAAACATATGTAATCATTATCAAAAAGGAATTCGTCTGAAAAAAAATATTCATATACTATATTTGTGAAAATAAGAGATTTTAATAGAACATGGAAAACATAAATAAATCTATAAAGGTAAAATACTACATCATATTTTTAGGATTATAACCCTCCCATATAAAATATGATTTTTAATCCTAATGGATTCCATACAATCTAACACTTATACCTACCTTATAATGTAACCCTTATGCCGACCGTATGGTGTAACAGTTGTAGTTACACATGGAATAAAGGTAATAAACCACTTCATGCATAAACCTAACCTATGAATTAGTGGGAAGTCAAAAATAAAATTACAATCATAATAAATTCCAATAATGTGGAACATATAATTTAAATATGAATACTTACATCATAAAAATTTTCCTTTTATATTTTGTAAAAATATATATTTGAAGGTGGATTTTTTATGAAAATTCCCTTAAATTGGTTTTCAAATCCATCAAACATGTTAAAACATCTTTTAAAATGTTTTAAATAGTTTTATTAATTAATTAAATAACTCTTTTTATATTTATAATACCATTTATGATCTTCTTGTAAAATACTTGCACAAATTTTTTGATTATATTACGATATTTTATTGGTTTGAGTGAGTTTATTTCATGGTTTACATGTTTGGTTCTTTATTTTGTTTCATGTAGAATGGATGAAAAACTCCATAATTGGAATGAAATTGTATTTATAAATTTCCAATATTTTAAATTATAGCATATTTTTTACTGTTTCCTAATATGAGGATGAATCTTTAGAGAAAAAATTAATGAAAATAATATAATTTATTATGGACATTTTTTCGACCATTAGAAACATATATCATCTTATATAATATAATAATTATATATTGGATCCTTAACATTATATGACTTATAATATTTATAAAAATGGTTTTATGACTAGCCTTGTAGGCGATAAAAGAAAATGAAAAAACATCATCCACAATGACTATAAATCAACACTAGACAGACAATGTATTGATTTTTTTGACTAATTGGAGAAGTTGATATGTTTGATGATGGATATTCCATTAACACAATATTATCCCTGTATATGTATGATATTGTAGTTATCGTTTCATTTGGATTAGGGGAGGTGAGGATAGAATAAGAAAATAAAATAAATTGAGATGAATTTAAAAAAAATAATCTTTTACCTCCTGTTCTCCTTCATCACTTTCACCCCTCATGATATATATCCTCCAACAATTTTTATGTTTTTATGACCCTGTTTTGTAACAAAAAATTTATTTTCCATCAGTGAAGAGAGTGGTGTGTTTTTAATATATTTTTCATTAATTTATTTTTCTTCACAAAACTGTGAATAATTTCAACATTATAACATAATTTATTAAATTAAAGAATGGGAATTAATGATTTTTGGAATACATCATCCAAACATCATCTATGACATAGTAATTAATGAATTTTTAAAATACCATAAATTATTACCTGTCACTATTTATAAAAAATCAATTATTTTAGAAAAATCCCAAAAAAATCACCCTCCCTAGTTTTAGACATATAGAATTAAGAAATAAATCTATTTTACGAAAATATTATTTTAAATATGATAAATTTTTTTAATTTAATTAAAATCCTCACTTATTAAAAAAATAACGATTTTAAAAATAATAATTTATTTTATGGATCTTTGAAAAATTAAATATGGAATTGTTAAATTATCTTATAAAAATAATACAAAAATATATTAATTTATGAATATATTTTACTTAGAAACATTTTCTTTTAAATCATTATATTAATTAAAAAATTGAAAATAAAAATTTATGTGTCGCAAAAATACAAAAAGATAATTTATTATTTTTAAAATATTTATTTACTTATTCCATTATGTAAATATATTATTTTTTCATTCATCAAATACCTAAATATTATTTATAAATTCTTAGGTGAGGTTGATATTTTATTTTTATATATAAAATTATTTCAATAAATGCCATATATTAAATTATACATTTACAATGAATCTGACTAGTTAATTCAAGAATGAAAGAAATTATTTTATAAGTATCTGAGTTGTTGAATCCCCATTTTATAAATTGGTACCTCATAATTTTTATTCACTTTTTAAAAATGTTAGGATGCATTTTCCATGTAGAATTTGCAGATCCCCATGTTTTATCATCGACCATGTGCATTCTTAATAAAAACATATCCTAGTCAATTACCTTATGTCCCAATACATTAACTCTACAATAAAAAAATACGAATATTATTTTCATCATAATAGTGATTCACATCCAAATGAAATAAATTTGGGCTCAAAGTATGAGATGAATCTAGAACATACATTCATAACATTAAAACAGGAAAATTATTGTGAACATGAGATAAATATGGAGGCTATGATACATGGAAGGATACTAGTCCCACATTCTCACAGATGTTATAAGGACCTATAAGACATGGACTTAACTTTACTTTTATTCCAAAATGAATAACAAAACATCAAAGATATATTTTTTAATAAAAATATGATCAAATTCCATGAATGAAAATTAATTCCTCTTGTCATATACAATACATTTATTCGTACTCTTAGTTTTTAACATATGTCCCTAGATCATCTTCTCATTATCAGTTAATTCTTATACTAATTAAAGTTCCATAAACATCACAACCCCAACATCATCCCAATATTATAGAGTTCGACACCACATTACATATAATTCCTCAAAATATTCCATTTGTATTTTGGAATGAAAACTGTTTTTGTAATGAAAACCAACTAAACAAATATGGTAATCCCAATATACATAGTAATCCTTTGAACTAGTACATAATAAGTATTCATATTTTATGAATTGATTGACCAGTTTGTCCATCTGATTGAGGATGAATATATACACTGAAATTTAATTCAATTCCCAATGACCTGGGAAGGCCTTTCCAAGGGTTAGATGTTAACATAGGATCTGGGTCAGATACAATGGATAGAGGAATATAATGTAACCTGTTAGCCCTTTAGAGGTATAGTAATGAAAAATAATCCAATGAATGTTTTTATTGAATATGTTGTAAATGTGTAGATTTAGTCATCTAATAAACAGTATCCTAATTCACATTTTCTCCTTTTTAAGTCATCATTATTCATAGCAGATAATAAATCGATATATTTTCCCACTTCTAATCTAAAACATCCAATGGCTAAGGCATCCCATATGGTAGATGTCAAACTAAATTAACATATTTATAATTCAAACATTTTATTATAACATCATAAATATCTTTTTTTGTTCCACCCCACTTTTAATTCCCTTGATATTTTATTTACATCATAGCAGTGCAAGGATGATTTGAAAACAGAAAACTATGAGCTTTTATAGACAATTATTTTTTAGTTGAGAATCACAAGGCACACATACTCTCTTTTTATATCTCGAGAAAAAATATTTATCAACATTAGATTTAGGAAAAATACCTTCCATAAAAAAATTCAACCTTTTTCTTTAACTCAAGGTCATCCTGATTTGTAGGCATACTATTTTCTAAGAGAGATGAAATCATTTTCACCTGAATGTAAATAGAGGATTCTTCTACATCAACAACATTCATGAAAAAAATTAATCAAATAAAAAACCATTTTGTAATGTTCCAAACATAACCAGGTTAATAATTGATGATTTTTCTTTCTAAAGTTATCTTACACTTTAATTTCTATTCCAGGATGTTAATGGTTTATGCATTCATAATCCTTTATCAGTTCAATTAATCTCATTATCCACATGATCAATTAAATATGAATAAATATATAATTCTAACATTTATATTTATTATATATTTCACATTTGTATTGATATATATGATGTCACAAAATTATAAAAGGTAAAACTATAGCTATTAATTACAGATCATGATTGGTATAGTCTAACAAACCATGTTTCAATTATATTGAATCATAAGTAAATACATTGTCATTCTGCATCAGAATGAAACAAAGTCCCTTAAATGAAGAATCAATTTTGATGAAAAACTCTCTATTTCTATAAGGAAAATACAAAACAAGAGTATTCATCAACTTTCCATTCACTTCCTGAAAAAAATTATAGTCATATATCCAGATAAATTTAAACAATTTTCAAGTTAGCATAGATAGGGTCTAAATATCAGTGAAATGTATTTAACAAATGATTGGAAATAACCTTCTCATCTACGAAAACAAGGAACCTATATAACATTTCTATGAGTTAGCCATTATTAACCAACATTTGTTTTCATGGGACATATTTTTATTATTTTATTATTTAATATTTTCCCAATTAAAAAAATCTATTCCGACAAAAAAACTCATTTTCAAAATTTCATGTACAACATATTTTCATTATGTATTTTCAGAATAGTCCATATATATCTTTCATGATAATCATAAATTTTTGTATAAACAATAATATCATCAATAGAAACAACAATATGCTTATCCATATATTCACATAATATTCTATTCAAAAAAGCCATATATACAGGAAATAAATTTTTCAACAGAAATGTTATATTGACAAACTCATAAGGCTTTATATCTAGTTCCAAACAATATTTTTGAAATTCCATCCTCATTAAGCATCAGTTGATGGTACCTGTATCTCAGTTCATCTGTGAATAAATATTGTTATCCCCAAAACAAATCAAACAAGTCATTTATATGAGGCAGTAGATACTTATTCTCAATTGTAATGATATTCAATGATCTATAATCAATGATAGGTATAATGTAACAATCTCTCTATTTAATGAAAAAATAGGATCTCCACATATTGAATTACATGGATGAATAAATCCCTTTTGAAGAAACTATTTCAATAACTTTTTCAATTAAAGAATATCCGCTTGCTCAATATGATTAGTGGTTTTGGAAATTCAATTATCATAAAGAACTAATTCATTGGTAAATTCAACATATTGATATGGTATAACAATAGGGTAACACTTAATAAAAACATTCAGTTATTCATTTACCATTTCAATATAATTAATTTTAATAGTTCCATTATTTTCAACAACATTTACAAGAGAAATAAATTTCCATATTATAATAGTTCCTCAGCTTCTGAATATGTTGTTAGTGGAATCAGTTCATTCATATATATAATCTGAAACCCTTTCAAAAAAATAACTTCCATACATATATAATAAAATATAACTAGGTAAATAGAAAGCCAATATATACAAAGAATAATATAAAACTCAACTAAGGTAAAAACAATAAGCAAGGAGGGAAATTTCTGTACACATATAGAAACCTGGAGATCATTATAATTATTTTATTCCTTGGTATTTCGAATAGTTATTTAACTATAAGCTCTAGTTTCATTTATTGAGATGATAGTTTTAATTTACTGAAAAAAATTATTAGAAGTACATGAATATGTTGACCTTATATCAAACAAGACATTTGAAAAATATGTGTAATCAAATAATGTACATGATACCACTTCATTAGATAGACCAAAATCATTTGATGTTGTCAAAAACGATATCCCCAAATCCTCCTAGTTATAATATGGATTGTTTAAATAATTCATATCTTTATTTGGGTGGTTATTATAATAATTATATATCTTACAATATTTGAAATACATCATATTTCTCTTACCATAAATAATCTATTAATCTTTATTCATTTGAACCAAGAGAGTTATTTTCAAACACAACACAACAAAAACTCTTCCCATAATTTTTTAATCCATTCCCTAGGGTTTTTTTTTACCAAAAATCCATCAAAATAGAAACTAGATTTTATTACCTTTATATTTATTTTATTTATTTTTACCAATTGAAAACCATTGGGACCTTTTCTTTTTCTTACTGAAAATGTATATTGGATCATCTGTAAACTCCATTTATGCCCATCTAGAAAATTTTAAATCATTAGTATTAAATTAAAATTCAATAGTGGACCATTCCCATCTATATCTTGGCATCAATCTGGAAAAAAAATTAATTCACTATCATGATCTTTAATAATATTTGGATCGTACAATGATAAACGAGTGATTTTTTCTTCATACATGACCAATTAATCATCTTCTTTTTTTTTTCAATTATGGAATTTCTTTTTGATCATATGTTGAACCAAAATAAGAAAATAATATTCAAAAAATATATTCTAAAATTCATCCAATTAAAAGGCAAAAAAAAAGACATTGAAACTCCTCAAATTAATGACCATTGACCAGTATTAGTCTGATTAACCTTTAATAGCAAAACTGAAATATTTACCTTTTGATTGTCCTAACATAAAATTACATCCAATATACTTTAATTTGATCTAATCCTTATTAATTCAATACTTGGTCATATGGTCCACTAAAAGAAGGATGATGTTTCAATATAAAATGATCTAATGTCATTATGTTCCTTTGTGGTTGGTTTGGTTGTTTTCGTACATGGATTTTACCTCAACATTTAGCCTTCTTCAACTAATCCATTATTTTAAAAAACAACTTAGTTTAAATTCCCACCATTACAGGTTTCATATTCAAAATGATATCGTCATCTAGATGGATCTCTACATCATTCTCCAAATTTTTTCCATTGAATACCAATCTGAGCAAACAAAACCTTGATGAAGAATAATAATGTCATTAAATTATTTATAATTTCTACTTTACCATATGGTAAATATTATTTAAGGTATTATATTGACATCATCCTAACATGTAGTTTTATATAAATAATGATATGATACCAACCATATAGTCCTCACTATACACATTACATAATCCAACAATTCTTTTTGAATTATATTTATCACATTACCATTGATATTTTAGGTTTTTATATATTTAGAATTAGGACATAATTAATAACTATCAACCAGAAAGCATAAAAAGTGGGTCTAAAAAAAATAGTATAAATATCTTCGCTAATATAATTTTTTTGAAATAAAGTGGAAATATTATCATAAGAAATCATCACAACATTTAGGTAGGATTCTTTTCTTTTCCCAAACCCATCCCTAAACCCTGTGGAAAACATTTTAAAACATGGGATGAGCAAAGAAATCTCAATAAAGGAAATAATAAGATTTAAATAAACCTTTTATTCATGAATAATTATAAACATATAAAATAATCTTCACAAATTCATATAACTCACCCAAAAATTTCATATAGATACTTTATGAAAACAAGAGTTGTCCGTAAAACCTAGAAAACATAAATAAACCCCTAAAGATATCCTAGAGAAGTAATTACATATGATTTTAACCATAATGGATACCATATTACTCTTATCCCTCATATATCTGATAAAATGGAACCCTCATGGCAGCTTTATATTGTTACCCTCACTGCTACCTTATAGGGTAACCATCACAGTTACACATGGAACAAACATTACAGTCATGTTCTAACATTACCATACCCTACGCATTGGAGGGATATCACAAACCCTACCATAATCATAATAAATTTCCATGAATGATAAGATAATCATAAATTGATAATACATTCATCAAAAAAATATTTCTATTGAATTGGGTAAAAATAGAATTTTATTTTATTTTTTAATGAAAAGTCGCTTTACATATTGTGGAATTCCTTAAGTAATATTCAAAACTACTGTATAATGAATTAAATATTGTTACTAATTTATTAAAAATTAAATATTTATATTTATATTACCTTATATGATATTTTTATAATATATTTCAAACCATAATTCACAGTATATTTTTATTTTATTGTTTGGGGTGTGTTTATTTGATGGTTTCCGTGGTTGGTTTGTTAAGGGTTTTCTTAACAAATAGATAAAAAACTAAAAAAACAGGAATGAATTGGTTTTAGTATGTTCCCATAATTTTAAAATATAAAATTTATAATTTTTCCCGATTGAAGGATGATTCATTAGATAAAACATTAATGGAAATGATTTAATTCATTTTGGTAGTTTTTACGACCATCATAAACATATATAATCTTATTTAATATCATGTTTATATATTGGTTGTATAACATTATATAACATATAATATATATAATAAAATCTTATTCATCCATAAAATGGTTTTATGAACAGCCTTTAATGTGGTTAAAAAAAATTAACCCATATCGTCCATGATGATAGTAAATCAACATGTCAAAGACAATGATTTCATTTTTTAGAATAAGAAGTGTAGTTTATAGGTTTAATTATTGATAATCCAATAAAAAAATAAAATAAAATTAAATGTTTTTTATTGGAGTAATAATGGTTCTTTGATTATGGGATGTGGGGACGGAATAAGATAATAAATATAAAACAAAACAAAACAATAATGGATTTCACCTCTTGAACTAATTTTCCATGAGAGCCTCCTTATGGAACCTTATTTTGGAATTTTGGTCATAATATCATTAATTGGATGTGTTTAAGAGACTAGAAAAATTTATTGGGTAGATATTAAACAATATATAATACTTTGGCTGGGTGAGGATAAGTGGGGGTGTGGGTGGCCTTTTATTATGGAGGAGAGGGGTGTTTTTTTCATAATTTTTTTAATTAATTTATTATTTTAGAACACGACTATGAATTGATTTAACATTATCAATATATTTATTAAAATATGTAAGAATTTTTTGATCTATTCTTATTACGTCATCCATAAATAATCTATGACTCAATAATTCATGAATTTGTAAAATACCATACATTATCATATTTCACTTTTCACAAAAAATTGAATTATTTTACAAAAATATGAAAAATTCACCCAAACAATTTTTAGGAATATAAAATTACAAAATTATATCAATTTAATGAAACCAATTTTATTGATATGTTAAATTTATATTTTAATTTAAATATTAACTTTATAAAAAAAATACACATTTTAAAATTATAACTCAGTTTATGACACATTGATAAATTAATTAATGCCTCATAAAATTATATTATAAATTTTAAAAAAAAATTACTACTATATAAATTGATTTTCTGAAGATAAATTTTATTTTGATTTATTTTATGAATTTTAAAATTTTAAATAAAAAAATATGTGTCACAGAAATACCCACAAATAATTTATCATTTAAAAAAATTATTTACGTATTCCATGATATAAATATATCATATATGCATTCATAAGATTACTAAATACTATTTTTCGATTCATAGGTTATGATACTATTGTATTTTTATAGATTTCCCAATTTATGTAAATAAACCTTATATCCTTATATATTTATAATGAGCTTATCTACTTAGTTCCAAAATGAAAGAAAATATTTTATCATTACATGGGTTGTTAAAATTATCCATAATCTATACATGTTGAACTGAGTGAATTTTAATTCTTTGAGTATAAAAACATATTAATATATCACTAGTATTCTAATAGAATATCCTATAACAGATTTTGGTTAAATTTGATGAATTTTAATAACACGTTCTAATGGTAAGCAACCAATTCAGGCCATCATGTTCTAATAATGTACAATAAAATATGAATCTCTCTAATTATTTTAGTTTTAGATAAGTGGAAATTTTTTGTGTCTCAAAATTTATAATGAACATTTTCCTCTATTGTGTCACCATATCCAGATTGTAGTGGACAATATATAGTGTTTATCCCACCATATCATAACAAAAATAATCCTTAATATCATTTCAAAAACTACATTAGTTATATTTCTCATCAATACCAATGGTGAATCGACATCAAACTGGAATATTTTCATTCAATATTCCCAGAAGGTATTTTTTTCAATGAAGCTAATAGACGATCATAACCATGAGCATAATAACTGACCATGGCTTATCCACATTAGTTATTTTATAGTGAAATATGTATGAATTAAATAGTTTTTCAATTAATTTTAATAATAATATACATAATATAAACATCCTATGATTTATACGTTTAGAATATTAAATAACTTGGATTATATTTTATTGATATATATTAAAATTAAACATTATATATAGCACTCATCATACTATACTATACATGTTAAAAATATTTTTAATACATTTGATCACCTAGGTAGATACATCAAATAATGGTTTGGATAAAAATCATAGTAAAATGATTAATAATAATATAAAATTAGATATTTGAGTAACAATGAGTAAATGGGTGACCATAAATATCATTATCATATCGTAACCATTGGATAATAATTAGAAAAATATGGGAATCACATGAACTATATAATGAATTTAGAAAATTGATAATAATGAAACATTATAAATATAAGTCATTGATTACTACTAAGATATCATATTATAAAGGAAAATTAAAACTCTATCTTATCCATGTATGACACATCAGAAAAATATAATAAAATCATGTCCCCATATAATGTTATCAACATATATAAACCATTGAAAAATTCATTGGAGGGATTTATAATTAAGGGCTAACAAATCACATCCTAATATATTACAAATCATATCTGCAATATAAAAACTAAATCATGCAATTGTCATACCAAAATACTTTATTATAAAATGTGAAACCCATGATGGAATGGAAACACGCTCTATATTAAGATTGTATATCATAGTATATCATCTTATTTTATGTATTTAACAGAAATATATGTTATTAATCAGGGGATATACTTAATGGTCTTCACTTATGTCAAGTGGTTGTACTGGTTCCCAAAAACCTAAATGTGGTATTATTTAAATATTAAAAAAATGATTCCACAAAAATGTAAATTGACCAAAAAGTGGAAAAGATAAGCTCTCAGCCTTAAGGTGGAAAAGAATTACTCAAATAATATATAGAATAGTTTGAAGAAAAAAGATTCCAATTAAAAAAATGACAACATCCATGTCAATACCTTGGTAAAAATAAGAATAAAAGAATGAATTTAATATTTCACATAAAAAATATAAATGAATACTTAAAAATGAAATGAGTATTATAAATAATAAGGATGAAAAAAATCAAACAATTTTATAGTATAAAAATTGAATGTCAAAAATAATATAATATCTAAAAAAGTAATTAATGGAACAAAAAATTATTATAAATTATATGGTTCATAATATATGAATACTAAATATTAAATCCAAATAGAAATATAATCTTGAAATATATTTATTCTATGATATTTATAAGCCTTAGTATGGGAATTATCTCTGGGATTACAATTATCTTCTAACACCCTAATATTTTTATATATGAACATCATATCTGATAGTGGGTATGATGTGGAACACCATGCATAGATGGGAATGTAATATCTGGAGACTTTATGATATATTTATTATTTTTGTTAAATTAAATATATTATATATCTGGAAATGAATAAAATACCATGTTATATTTCACTACACACAATACTGAGTTTAGTAGTCATTACATGCAATGTTTTTTAGCTTCTGTTACAATCAACAATTAGTTCCTTCAATAGCTTTTGTTACACACAAGACTGAGTTTTACAGAACTAAAATATAATAGTAATATTATTAATTGAAATAATAATTATACAATAGATATTAAATAAGATGTTATGAACATGATTAATTGAATTATAAAAATATATGATTGAGTTCATTAGTCACCAATTAAATAAAAATGAATATAAAAACCGTATGAATATAAAGAAAATGTTTTTATAAAAACCACTTTTCATACGCCTAATGTGTTTTATATAAATAAATTAATTTAATGACTATTAATTGATGAAATTAATTAATTTTATATATTATAAATAAAATAACCTTTTTATGCATTCATATAATATATTTGATATTCATTGGATGATAACAAATTCAAATTCACACATAAAAGATATATTTTTCAAAATGTTGTTTTCCACCATTTTTTTGACATTGCATTTTAATTTTTTTTCAAATTTTTATAAAATATATTTTACATAATAAATATATTTTTTCAAATAAAAATTTTAAAATTATCTTAGTGTGAATTATTGGTATTTTTCTGGGATGTTTCGTTTTTGTATAAATAATGAAAAATACTTCATTTTAAGTAAAAATTTATATTTAGTCCAAATAATTTATAATGTTAAATTATTTGTTGAATTATTTAAAAAAAACAAATAAATTTTACATTTATTAATCCAATATAGGTAATTGTTATGCTTTTTAATTTTAATTTATATATAAAACATAGTAATTTTTGTAACATTTTAACATTAAAGACCTCCACTCTCTACTTGTCCACCAGAGAATGTTTATATTAATTTCTTACATTTCAATGATTTTTTTTTAAAAAAATGGATTTAATATTTTTAATCATAAATTTTTTAATTTATAATAAATATTTAAGAACCCGGTTTTTGTTGTGAAAGACTTTTGAATATTCTTAATGATATTACAGAGCAGCACCTTCAGACGGCGTGCGATTCTAAGTCCCGGAGTGGCCGGAATTAAATTTTCAGTGCGTTCACACTGGAAACGCCAAATAAATGGGATAACTCATAAACGGTGATTCAGATCAGAGATACGAGCGTACGGATGGGTCTGGAATTGGGTGTTTACCCTAAGGACGACATAAAACTTGTTGGCGTGGGATGTTTGGACCCCTCGCTCTCTTTCAGAACGATAAACAGATAAATTTATTTATTTATTTATTCATTTAATGGTTAAACGCAGGTTTCACTTAAATGGTTGCTCATATTGGAAAATCGAGGGCACCATTGAGTTTGGAGTGTGCCTTTTACCCTTGGAGGGGTGTAAGTTTTGCGGGCGTGGCCCGTCTGTGGAAAATGGCCCGAGGGGCATTTTCGTAATTTAGCGGCTATGGGAATTCAGATTTATAACATTTAAATGGAAGTTCGGAATCAAATTCTGAGACCTCTGTTGTGCTCAGGAGGTGGTGTTTACCCTTTGAGAGGCTTAACCTCGACCCTGTCGGGAGTTTCGGATGCGGGTCTTTTCGGGGGTCTTAAATTATTAAAATTATTAATTGGTTTATTTAAACCATCCCGCTCCCCCTTCTCCCTTGAACCCCCTGGCGAAACCCCTCCCCTCTCCTCCTCCATATCCGATGAGACAGCCCGGCGAGACGACTCCAGCGAGGCGTGGTGGTGCCGGCGGATCGACGCGAAGCTCCGGGCGAAGCCCAGCGAGGTAGGAGGTTTTGTTGGGTTTTCGTTTACGAACCGCCAATTGAATTAAATTTTATGTGTCGATTTGATGTTTAATCTTCGAACAAAGCTTGTATATGCATATTACGTTTTCTGTTCTTCCCATTGCTTCTTTCGGATCTAAAATCTGAGTTCAGACATGGTCGCAAACACCCGCCGAAGTTTGCATGTTTTGGGATTTTGCGACGGCAGCCTGGTGGCCCGGGGAGCTCCGGGGCGACGCGGCTTCGGTCCGAGTAGGCGGAGAGCGGAAGCAAGGGGGTCCATGGTGTATGTGGGTGTCGCGGCGTGAGGTGGCTACTAGCCAGGGCGAGGGAGCGCCGTCAGGAGGAGGCCGCAGGTGAGACGGCTGCGAGGCGCCGTCGGCGCTGGTCGGCGCGACGACGAGGCGGGGTCGCGGCGCGCGACCGCTGTGTGTAGTCAACGACCCGTGTCGCGCGAGTCGTCGCGCAGCGACCAGCTTCATCCGGTCGGCCACACGGTGGAACGAATCCACCGCCAGCCCACGTGGCCAAGTCACGGGGCAGGCTCTGCGAGCCGGGCCGGCCCAAGCATGGCGGACCTGCCGGTCCAGGCCGGTCCAGCTCAAGGGGCTCTGCACCTCAGTTTTCCGTCGCCCATATATTTTTCTACGAGAATCTGTTATGTGTGCCGTCTCCGGCAGCGCGGACCTTGCATTGAGTGAAACATTTTGAGATGGTTTCGGGAATTATTAATTCCCGAAACGATGGGCCTCGGAGGCGCGACGCGTCTTTAAGTGGAAGAGCGTTTTTCCAGAGTTTCTTGATTTGGACGGCGCAGACGCGTCCGACGTCTGTTTTCAGCACCTTCAGTGGCATTGCGACTCTAGAAATGAGGCAGAGGTTTCCATTGCGGTTCCAGGTGTTGAGGCCGAAGTTGAGGTGCGGGCCCCACAGCCCGTCTCTTGAGCTGCATGCAGCAGTTCACGACTTTTTCATCGGACGTCCGTTCGGGGCATGCGAGCAGTCGATGTTGGGTGTTTTTCTGAGGGGATTGCAATTGTGCAATCCACCCACCCTAATTCGGCACGATGGTGGGGGGCCCACGGGGGTCGTTTGGGCGTCGACGGTGATTTTCGATCTTTATCACTGGGCGACCGTTTTGGACAAATGAATACTCGATCTTGTGTTATTTTTCGAGAGGATCACAACGGTGTGATCCATTCGTTGAGTTTCGGGACCGGGATGCGGGTCCCACGTGGCACCGCTCGTGTGCAGTGCGCCAGATGCATCTTTTTCTCCGGATATCTGTTGCACTCAAGTGAGTAGTTCTTTTGACGTGTTTTCCCGAGGGGATCACAATGGTGCGATGCGCCCGACTATTTTTGGGGGCGAGGCTCGGGATCACGGGACGTCGTTCGGGCGTGAAGCGGTGTTGGTGACTTTTTCGTCGGATAACAGTTTGAGGCAAGTAAGTAGTCGATCTCGCATGTTTTTCAACGAGGATTACAAAGATGTGATTCGTTTGGTTGTACGGAGCCTTATACGCGATATTATGAAATGTGGAAATGTGAAGGTGCCCCGGGAGCGGTTCTTCTACTATGGTTATAGCAGACCCTTGGCGTGTGATCGCGTGCACTCATGTGTGAGTGAAGTGATTCTTGATTTGATGTGGTTTTCCGTGCCTCAGTCGTTGAGGCGAAAAGTTGGAAATGTTACGTCACGCCTTCGCATTGATGTTGGGTGCCGTGTGCATGATTGCCTTAGGTCTAGAGACGCGGTGTACTCTAGGAGTATACGAGAACTCTTGGAGATACGTGTGGTTTGTACCTTAGATGTTCATGAATTTCGTTGTGGTTGACTTGGTGACACATGTCGTGTGGGCCCCACGTGCGTTCTGTGTTCTGCTTTGCGTACATGGACCTCTCGCGGTGTAGAGGGTCCATTTGTGCTCGCTTGTTTGGAAAGCAGGCTGCAGTTTATTTCCCCTGGCTTTGTGCTCGTTTGTTCGACCCGCAGGGTTGAGTTGTCTCCCCCTAGTTTCACTCTCGATGGATTGGCCGGTAGTGGTGCTAGTGACACCCAGTGCTCGAGCAGACGCTGCACCTCTTTTGGGTGATTTGTTCTGAAGTTGAGAGGTTGCGTGATACCCACTCCATGTTCGGTTGGCCAGTGTTGTGCTCTCGAGTGGATATGGCTAGAGCAGTTCTGAGTTCTACCCTCAAGCGGGGCTGGGCAGTGGTTTACTCATCGACATCTTTGGGTTTACACTCCAGCAGGGCTTGGCAGTTTTTATCACTGACTTCTAGTGTTTAACCTCTAGTAGAGACTGGGCAGTGAGTAACCTGACGCTATTAGGGTCTACCCTCTAGCAGAAGCTGGGATGTGGGTCACCCGACGACCTCTTAGGGTCTACTCTCCAGCGGGGCTGGGCAGTGGGTCGCTCGTCGTCTACTTCCATGTCTACCCTCCAGCACGGCTGGGCAGTGGGTCTCCTGTCGACATATTATAGGTCTACTGTCCAGCGGGGCTGGGCAGTGGGTTGCCTGATGATGTGTTATGGTTTACCCTCCAGCGGGGCTTGGAATTGGGTCGCCTGATGACATCTTATGGTTTACCCTCCAGCAGGGCTGGGCAGTGGGTCACCCAGAATCTTATTATGGTCTACCCTCCAGCGGGGCTGGGCAGTGGGTCGCCAGATGATGTGTTATGGTTTACCCTCCAGAAGAGCTGGGCAGTGGGTCACTCGATATCTGGTTATGAATTACCCTCCAGCCGGGCTGGGCAGTGGGACACCTGTTGGCATTACAGGCTCAGTCCTTTCAACTAGGCTTGCCTATGGCATTCCTCCGTGATTACCAGAGCGGGTCCCCAAGTTACAGGTTAGTGTTGTGACGACCTTGATTTTGAGTAGACCTCTCGACTTCAGGGTAGTGACGTGGTGTGGTTTGACGTACCCCTAGAACTCTCAAGTACTATGGGCACTTTCCTCCACCGAGACGCGTCCTTGTGACGCGACCTAAAACCGTGCGGGTGTGTTAGTGTCGCCCAAATCGGACAGTGTCAAGGTGCGGTGATTGAGCCCCTTGTCTTGTGGTTTGGGGTAGACGTGCGGGATGCTGGGAATCGATGATGGTGTTACTTTTGGGACTGTTGGCTACTCACTTTTTTTGGGCTGAGCTACGGGACGGAGAACCCCTTATGACATTGTTCGGGCTACGTGATTGAGCATAAGGATATATATATACCTTGTTTCTGGTACCCACTTCTTAGGTTTGATTACTCTCCTTCCAGGAGTGGAGAAGACGCGCGGGGTATGCCACGTGATTTCCGTGTCTAGCTTCTTATTGTTAGAGGATTCTACTCTCCTGCTATAGGTAGCGAAGACTCGACTAGAATTTCACCTTCTCACCGTTTCCAGCACCTTGTTCCTGGATGAGTCTACCCTCTTTTCTCTTGTTGGGTTGAGCTGGACTCTCTGTTGTACCCCCTTTCCTTTCCCCTATTCTCTCTACTACTCACCCTTTGGTACCTCCTTTTATTGCTACCTCAAGCCCTCAGGGTATCCTACTGAGTATTTTAATACTCAACCCTTCTTGGGCTTTGCCCTCACTTGGTGTGCCCATGCAGACGACAGACAGGTGGAGTGTGACTTCAGTGGAGCATCAGAGCTTGGGATCTTGGACCGCGTGCGGTGGTCATAGCCGGGTTCTAGGTGGGAGACCCGTCAGCTGTTTCTTTTGTTTACCTGTATCCGGGTTGTGGCACTTCTTGGTTGGGCGCATGTTTTGCCCATTTTTCCTTTTCGGCACCTTTCATGAACTGTTTTGAGGTCGATGCACTCTAGTGGTTATTTATAGCAGTTTCCCTTTTTTCTTCCTTTTTAAAGTACACTTTTGCATTGAGTGTGCTGCGTGTGTGTGTACAAGAACTTAGGCAAAGGCCTCCCAGGGTTATTGTGCCTTCGGCACTGGTCGCCAGCCCCTGGCCTATGGAGGCGGGCATGGGGTAAGCCCGGGTAGGGTCGGGTCGTGACAAAGTTGTATCAGAGGTGGTTCGTTATTTGGGATGTTGTGCGGACATCCCTAAAAGAGTAATTGGTTGGGATATATGCCAACAATGTTAACGTGTCTCGAGAGCGGATCTCAGGCCAGGGAGTCTAGTGATGGTGTGGTGGCTGACGTATCCATTCACCAGGACATTGATAACCCACTTGTCTACTCGGCATGCTGAGACACTTGTTGCAGGGAAGAATTGGTTTGTGCATCACATAGGACTGAGTCTCTGACCGTCCTTCTTGGGTCAGCTCCCCATCGTGGTTATTGGTATATACATGTATGCTCCTCTGACCGTGACACTGCTTGATAATATTCAGGATGTCTCCGCGAGGATATCCAGCCAGGATACCAGCTTTGGTTCATGATGATGACCATATGAGCTACGAGGCCACAGTCCAGGACCCATCATGCGAGCTCCATTCTCCGGGTGGGCCGGTGGCAGCACCCCCACCTGTTGAGAAGCAGGTAGATTCAGCAGAGCAGGACGAGCTTGAGTGCAGGTTGAGCACGCTCTGTGAGTTCCAGCGGCATAGACCGCTGAGGTTCAGTGGTGAGCTAGACCCTCAGGAAGCATAGGTTTGGCTTGAGGTAGTGGATAGCCTTTTCAGGATTGTGCAGACACTGGAATATCAGATAGTGGCTTTGGCAATCAGCCTTTTCTAAGGATCGGCTTGGCGTTGGTGGAGTCTGGTGACTTAGCTTCTTGACGTGTAGTCGCTTTCATGGGATGACTTCCAGTTGTTTTTTCGCGAGGAGTTTTTTCCCTCCTGCTTGCACTCCATTCGGATTCAGAAGCTCCTGTAGTTTCAGCAGGGAGGGATGATGGTGGCCGAGTACGGGGCTAGTTTTGCAGACCGTGCACGCTTTTACCCGTACTTGGTCCATGATGACAACCTCCGAGTACGAAAGTTTGAGCAGGGTCTTCGCCGAGAGATTCGTGCTATCATAGTACACTTGGGAATTTCCACATATACAGGGGTGCTACCACAGGCGCTGGTGATATAGGGCTTCCTGTCACGATCTAGCATTGGTGGTGGAAGCAGGCACGTTGGAGCCAAGACGTCTGTCACAGCTAGCGGGCTTTGGCAAGCAGGACCTCGATGCAGGTGGATTTCTGAAAATCAAACTCAGTGGCGTGGTTGTACACCACAGTGGCGCCGGATGGTACCAGTGCATCCTAGAGAGAGTCGGTGCTATGCTTTTGATGGGAGAGGTCACATGGCATGAGACTGCACAACCCGAGTTGCTGAGAGCTTCGGGCAGGCAGCATGCGCACCACCACGGCAGAGGCAGCACCGTGATCAGAGTAGTACCCAGAGAGGTGGTGCTAGTAGAGGAGAAGGAGAAGCTGATAGTGGGGGATGACTTTACGAGACCTCCCCATCACTACTAGGCGGTCTACGTCAGGCTCTGGGAGCTGACAGTTGGGACCCCAGACAGCCGCAAGCTTTAGATGTCTACGATCCTATAGAACATGGGATAGTGAGAGGTACCCCTTGAGACTCTTATACTTATTGTAGTAGATTTGTTAGGATTTGTGTGTGAAAGGATTTTCTCCCTGCTCCTTGTTTGAGGTGTTACCAGGGTGATGCATGGCATCGGGTGTAACCCTGTGTCGGTAAGGAAAAAGACGTGAGACCCTTTCCTTTAGTTGATTGTGTTGACTCCTTCGCTTCTGAGCATTTAAGAGATTCTTGGTTGAGAGGCTTCGACTGTGGAACCTTACGTGACCGGATATCCTTAGGTTTTTCACCATATGGATATTCTGAAGGAGGGAATCACTGGGCCTTATTTCTTGTGCGGGCGGTGATTCCAGTCGCGGTGTGCGACGTAGAGGTTCGTTCGGGGAGGTGAGCTACCCCCGAGAGCCTTCGGTCCCTTTGAGACCGCTCAAAGGGATGGTGAGGTGCCCAACCGCCTTTCCCTAACCCCAATGTCTGGAGTGGGTGGACGACGTCGGCAAGGGCTGAACTCGCGTGAACAGATCAATCCTTTGGTCTGTGTGTGGTGACGCAGACCTGTGTGTGGGTTCTTCTGGTTATGGGAAAGCCAGGTGTGCGCTTAGTACCCTATGTTGCTCCCTAGTTTTTCTTTTCGGGGAAGAAAATCTTGAAGGAGGAAATGATGTAAGAACCCGGTTTTCCTGTGAAATATTTGGAATATTTTTGATGATATTCCAGAGCAGCGCCTTTAGACGGCGTGTGATTCCGAGCCCCAGAGTGGCCGGAATTAAATTTTCAGTGCGTTCACACTAGAAATTCCAAATAAATGGGATAAATCATAAATGGTGCTTCATATCAGTGATCCGAGTGTACGGATGGGTCCGGAATGGGGTGTTTACCTTAAGGACAACATAAAACTTGTTGGCACGGGATGTTTGGACCCCTCGCTCGATTTTGGAATGTTAAATGGATTAATTAATTAATTAATTAATTACTTTAATGGTTAAACGAAGATGTCTCTTAAATGGTGGCTCGGATTGGAAAACTGAGGGCACCGTTGAGTTCGGAGTGTGCCGTTTACCCTAGGAGGGGTGTATGTTTCGCAGCCACGGCCCGTCTATGGAAAATGGCCCTTGGGGCATTTCCATAATATAGCATCTTTGGGCATTTAGATTTATAACATTTAAAAGGATGCTCAGAATCAAATTCTGAGACCTCTGTTGTGCTCGGGAGGTGGTTTTTACACTAGGGGAGGATTAACCTCGACCTCGTCGAGAGTTTCAGATGCGGGCCTTTTCAGGGGTTTTAAATTAATTAATTAATTTATTTATTTATTTAAACCCTCCCCCTACCCCTTCTCCCTTGAACCCCCTGGAGAAACCCCTCCCCTCTCCTCCTCCATTTTCGGCGAGACAGTCTGGCGAGGTGACTCCAGCGAGGCGCGGTGGTGTCGGCGGATCGACGCGAAGCTCCGGGCGAAGCCGAGTAAGGTAGGAGGTTTCGTTGTGTTTTCATTTCCGAACCTCCATATGAATTCAATTTTATGCGTCGATTTAATTTTTAATCATTGAACAAAGCCCGTATATATGTAGTAAATTTTTTTTCTTCCCATCGCTTCTTTCGGATCGAATATCCGTGTTCGGACATCGTCGCAAACACCCGCCGAAGTTTGCGGGTTTTGGGATTTTTCCGCGGCAGCATGGTGGTCCGGGGAGCTCCAGGGCGACGCGGCCTCGGTACAAGGAGGCGGCGAGCGGGAGAAGGGGGTGTCCAAGGTGTATGCGGGCGTCGTGGCTTGAGGCGGCTGCTGGCCAGGGCGAGGGAGCGGCGTCAGGAGGAGGCCGTGGGTGAGATGGCCTGGAGGCGCCGTCGGCGCTGGCCGGCGTGACGGCGAGGCGGGGTCGCGGCGCGCGACCCCTGTGTGGAGACAATGACCGGTGTCGTGTGGCGAACAGCTTCAGCCGGCCCAAGAAGTGCGGACCAGCCTGTCCATGCCGGTCCAGCCTACGGGGCTTTGCCCCTTAGTTTTCTGTCGCCCGTAGCTTTCGCTACAGGCATCTTTTTTGCGTGCAGTCAGTGAAAGCATGGACCTTGCGTTGAGGGGAATGTTTTGAGATGGTTTCGGGAATTTTTAATTCCCGAAACAATGGGGCTCGGAGGCGCAACACGTCTTTATGTGGACGGGCATTTTCCAGAGTTTCTTGTTTTGGACGGCGCGGACGCGTCCGACGTCCTTTTTGAGCACTGTCAGTGGCGTTGCAACCATGGCACTGAGGAGAAGGTTTCGACTGCGGTTCCAGGTGTTGAGGCCAAAGTTGAGGTGTGGGCCCCATGGCCCGTCTCTGGAGCTTCGTGCAGTGTTTCACGAATTTTTCATCGGACGTCCGTTCAGGGCGTGCGAGCAGTCGATGTTGGGGTTTTTTTGAGCGGATTGCAATGGTGCAATCTGCCCACCCTAATTTGGCACGATGGTGCGGGGCCCACGAGGGTCGTTTGGGCGTCGACGGTGATTTGCCATCTTTTTCACCGGGTGACCATTTTGGACAAGTGAATAGTCTATCTTGTGTGCTTTTTCGAGAGGATTGCAACGGTGTGATCCGTTCGTTGAGTTTCGGGACCGGGATGCGGGTCCCATGTAACACCGCTCGTGTGCGGTGCGGCAAATGCATCTTTTTCTCCGGTTATCCATTGCACTCAAGTGAGTAGTGCTTTTGACGTGTTTTCCCGAGGGGATCGCAATGGCGAGATGCGCCCGACTATTTTAGGGGCCGAGGCTCTGGATCACAGGACGCCATTCGGGCATGAGCCGGTGTTGGTGACTTTTTCATCGGATATCCATTGGAGGCGAGTAAGTAGTCGATCTCGTGAGTTTTTCCGCAAGGAATACAACGGTGCGATTTGTTTGGTCGTGCGGAGCTTTATACGTGATATTATGAAATGTGGAGATGTGAAGGTGCCACATGAGCGGTTCATCTACTGTGGTTGTAGCGGACCCTTGGCATGTGATCGTGTGCACTCCCATGTGAGTGAAGTAATTCTTGATTGGATGTGGTTTTCTGTGCCTCAGTCATTGAGGTGGAAATTTGGAAATGTTATGTCACGCCTTCGCGTTGACGTTGGGTGCTGTGTGCACGATAGCCTTAGGGCTGGAGACACGGTGTACTCTGGGAGTATACGAGAATGCTTGGAGGTACATGTGGTTTGTACCTGAGACGTTCATGCGCTTGGTTAGGGTTGAATGGGGGCCACACATCGTGTGGTCCACACGTGCGTGTCATGTTCTGCTTTGCGTACATGGACCTCTCGCGGTGTAGAGGGTCTCTTTGTGCTCGTTTGTTTGGCTAGCAGGGTGGAGTTTATTTCCCCTGGCTTTGTGCTCGTTTGTTTGACCAACAGAGTTGAGTGGTCTACCCCTGGTTTCGCTCTCGATGGATTGGACGTTAGCGGTGCTAGTGACACCCAGTGCTGGAGCATACGCTGCACCTCTTGTGGGTGAGTTGTTATGGAGTTGGGAGGTTGTGCGATACCCACTCCGTGTTTGGTTGGCCAGTGTTGTGCCCTACAATGGAGATGGCTAGAGAATTATTGAGTTCTACCCTCCAGCGGGGCTGAGCAGTGGGTTACTCATCGACTTCTTCGGGTTTACCCTACAGCAGGACTGGGTAGTGGGTTTCTCACTGACTTTTAGGGTTTACCATCCAATAGAGACTGGGCAGTGGGTCACCCGACGCTATTAGGGTCTACCCTCCAACAGAGGCTGGGCAGTGGGTCACCCGACGAACTCTTAGGGTCTACCATCTAGCGGGGCTGGGCAGTGGGTCGCTCGTCATCTAGTTCCAGGTCTACCCTCCAGCATGGTTGGGCAGTGTGTCGCATGTCGACTTATTCCAGGTCTACCCTCCAGCGGGGCTGGGCAGTGGGTCTCCTGATGATGTGTTATGGTCTACCCTCTAGCGGGTCTGGGTAGTGGGTCGCCTGATGACATCTTAAGGATTACCCTATAGTAGGGCTGGGAAGAGGGTCACCCAGTATCTTATTATGGTCTACCCTCCAGCAGGGCTGGGCAGTGGGTGGTCGGATGATTTATTATGGTTTACCCTCCAGCAGGGCTGGGCATTGGGTCACTCGATATCTGGTTATGAATTACCCTCCAGCAGGGTTGGGCAGTGGGACACCTGTTGGCATTCCAGGCTCAGTCCTTTCTACTAGGCTTGCCTATGGCTTTCCTCCGTGATTACTGGAGCGGGACCCCTGGTTATGGGCCAGTGTTGTGACGACCTTGATTTTGAGGAGACCTCTTAACTGCGGGGCAGTGACGTGGTGTGGTTTGATGTTCCCCCAGAACTCTCAAGTACGAGGGGCGCATTCCTCCACCGAGGCGCATCCTTGTGACGCGACTTAAAACCGTGCGAGTGAGTCAGTGCCGCCCAAAGCGGATAGTGTCAAGGTGCGGTGATTGAGCCCCTTGGCTTGCGGTTTGGGGCAGACGTGTGGGATATTGGGCATCAATGATGGTGTTACTTCTGGGACTGTTGGTTACTCACTTTTCTTGGGCTGAGATACGGGACGGAGATCCCCTTAGAAATTGTTCGGGCTTCTTGATTGATCATAAGGATATGTATATACCTTGTTTTCGGTACCCAATTCTTGGGTTTGATTACTCTCTTTCCTGGAAAGGCGAAGATACGTGGGGTATGCCATGTGCTTTCCGTGTCTAGCTTCTCATGGTTGGATGAGTCTACTCTCCTGCTATAGGTAGCGAAGACTCGACGAGAAGTTCACATTCTCACCGTTTCCAGCTTCTTGTGCCTGAACGAGTCTACCCTCTTTCCTCTTGTTGGGTTGAGCTGGACTCTCTATTGTACTCCCTTTTCTTTCCCCTATTTTCTCTACTTCTCACCCTTCTGTACCTCCTTTTGTTGCTCCCTCTAGCCTTCGGGGTATCCTACTGAGTATTTTTATACTCAACCCTTCTTGGGATTTGCCCGCACATGGTGTGCCCATGCAGACGACAGACAGGTGGTGTGTGACTTTAGTGGAGCATAGTATATTGGGAGCTTGGACCACGTGCGGTGGTCATAGCCGGGTTCCAGGTGGGAGACCTGTCAGCTGTTTCTTTTGTTTACCTGTTTCCGGGTTGTGGCACTTTTTTGTTGGGTGTGTGTTTTTCCCCTTTTTCCTTTTCGGCACTTTTCTTGTACTGTTTAGAGGCCGATGAACTCTTGTGGTTGTTTATAGCAGTTTCCCTTTTACCTTCCTTTTTTACTCTGCACGTTTTCCTTGAGTGTACTACGTGTGTGTTTATAGGTACTTAGGCCAAGGCCTCCCCGGGTTATTGTGCCTTCAGCGCTGGTCGCCAGCCCCTGGCCTATGGAGGCAGGATTGGGGTAGTTGCGGATCGAGCCCAGGTAGGGTCGGGTTGTGACAAAATAAAACATAATATTTGACCAAATTGATCATTAATGGACTTAAAATTATTTATAATGATTAAGTGAAAAACGAATATACCAAGGGAGTAGACATTTAAAGTAAGGGTAAATTGAACTAGAAAATTATACAAAACCCATTTTATTGAACTATTTATACCATATAAATTATATTATATAGTTTTTTCCATTATTAGAGCCATTTTACAAGGATAAAATGTTGATTTAATTCTAAAATTTAAATATTTTTATGTTTTCCATTCATAACACATATAAATGGACACTCAGTTTCCCCCCTTATTCACACAAATAAACCCATTTTGGATCGATTAATACCATTGAAAATAAACCAAAAAATCCTAACCCAATCCTATACACCATATATTTTTCATAAATACAACTTATGAGGGAATTGGTGAAAATGAAATGAGCATACCTAAAGAAGATGTATTGTTTTCTAAAATCATTTTTATTTTATTTCATTCTCGACTTCATTAATTTATTCATATATCATGATTAGATAATTTTGTCTACTATATATATATACGTAAATGTTTTTATCCTATGTTTTCTACCTAAAAATTCAAACAATTCAATAATATGGGTTATGAAGTCATCATTTTTGTGTATAGCAGACTACCACCTTGCAAACCGATATAGTTTATTTTTTTCATTAACACCATTGAAATATGGGAATAATGATGTAAATTATACATATTTATATATGATATATATGGAACATTTGATGCATTTTTTTCTTCTTGAATTATTATCTGACACATACATTATGATTTAATTTTTGTAAGAATAAGTTAATGTCTTTCGTATGTAAGGTGGACTTCCACCTCTTGAAGAGGTGTGATTTCTTCAATCATAACATTGAATATATGAAGGATAGTTTCTATAACAATATTTTATACATGTGACATAAATATTATATAGTAATTATATTTTATATTTATAGGTCATGACCCACCTCTATAGGGCATGAACCATGTCATGTGACCCCATGGGTCTCCTGTAATACCTTAGTTGCCTTCCCAGCACACCATAAGCTATTTCTCAATAGGGTCAGTTATCATACTAATGACTGTGCCCACATGCTAACATATGTTTTTTAGTGTGTTTAGTCCTCATTCAGACACACCCTAGAAAACATCCCAGAAGGTCACCCATCCTGATTACTACTCTAGTCCAAGCATGCTTAACTGCGGAGTTATAATAAGGTAGGCTTCTGAAAATAAAGGTACACCCTATTGACATGGGAAGTAACATTTAGCCATTTTAAATCTTACATGGGTGTTGGAGGTGGGACAGCCACACCCTAAACTCCCATGAGAAGTTATGGTGGTGGGGCCCACCAGAATATAACCTCCCGTGAGAGGTTTCGACATGGGGACCACCCGAAACCATAACCTCTCATTTAAATAAAAGGGGTAGGGATCACCCGACCCCTATTAATGGGAAGAGAGTATAACCTCTCAACTCTCCCTCATTAATGAGGGAGATCCTATCCACCTCCCATAGTTTTTGAAATTGTGCTAACTTCCCAATTAATGTGCAAACCAAATGAATAAAATTGTAGGAGCCTTTTCAATTACTTCCCGTTTTTGAATTTTGTTCCAGTGATTAAAATAATAGGAAAACAATTCTTTTGGGCACTTTCATTTTGGTGAAAACATGGGAGAGGAAGAGCACTTGGAGCAACTTATCCTCTCCAACGAAGAACGCCCCTCCCAATAAAGAACGTGAAGAACGCCGATGAAAATTATTCTTCGACATTCTTCCCCAGAAACCTACTGACATAGAGCATCTTCCCTCCTCATCATCATCAACGAACCAATGCATGAGCATGGATTGGAAGTGTGCAGCGGACATGATGAATGACGGTCTCCTCCGTCTTCCTTCTGCGACTCTGTCGACGAATGAAGAATGATGAAACTAAGGTAGGGGGTTGATTACTTGTTGAAGTTGTACCCTTTTATTACCTTATTAAAAGGATAATAAGGGATTTTTACAGACATCTTATTGATCACATTCTTCTCATGATGATCCAAATGATACCTCCTTAAACACGGAGGGTGTCAGCCAACCTAACATGGCCTGATATCCCCTGTCGATCTCTCTCTCCTTGTGACATTCTACGGCATGGAGACGTATCAACAACGATGCGACAGAGGTGGAAACGACAAGGGCTGTGCTACTCGTGGACTCCATGAATCGCACCTCCAGCTCGTGCCGGCCTGAGCTCCACCGAACCAGCCTGCCTACGGCCCCCAACGTGTTGCCCGGTGCCCAGCTGCTGGCTCGCGGCCTCCCAGCGCCCAGCCGCCTGCCGGCAGCCCCCCAGCACCATGTCTGGTGCCCAACCGCCTTCCTGTGGACCTCCCGGCGCACTGCCTGGTGCCCAGCCCCCTTCCGTGGCCCCCAGCCGCCCTATAAACGACCTGCCCAGTCACTGCCGAGCCGGCCTCCATGCGCGCCACCCCGAACAGGCTACCCTCAAGCCAGCCTCCATGCGACCCGCGCACAACCAGCCGAGCCAGCGTCTCAGCACCATCGCGCCTCCGTGCTGAGCCGCGCCCTGGCGACGCTTCGGGATGAACTGGCCCCAAGCCTGGGACGAACCCCTCTCACAGTCTGCCGGGTCGGGCCCAGCGGACCAGGACGAACATAATAGGCTGACCCACCCAACGGGCTGGTTCAGACCCAGAGAGTCTATTCGGGTCGACCTAGACTGGGTCGGCCCTGACTGGGTTGTGCCGAGTGGGTCTGACCGGGTCGGACTGGACCTGTTCCCTCAACTGACACATTACATAATTTGGTCATAACTTTATCACGAGATGTCCGTTTGACGAACTAGAATCGGCACTGGTATTCTTGGAATGCAACAGTCCCTTTGAGAATACACCACTAGAGTTTTGGGTATATTTGAGATATGGTCAGGTTGGATCATACACAAATCCAACCAGGCCCTGGGGACTAAAAGGCTAATAACTCATAGACCAGGCGTCAGATTGACGTGTTGTCAGTTACGTTGAGACCACTATGATAATGCGTACCGCTGATATAATTCTACGTGGGACTTCGTGATAGTTGTAATATAAATGATTAGCTTGTGGAGCGGATCTTTCAAATACGAGCATGTATTATTGTGGAAACCTAGTAGTTGGTTGAGACTTGAAGACTGCTGACTGATTCAACTCAGAGTGATTCGACTCAACCAGTGGGGAGTGAATTGGTGTCACGGAAAACCCCCAATGGATAGGGCCACTATGTTATCACGGTAGACCCACGGTACTCGACACGTGGAGTACCTCTACAGGCTATGAGAGAGATGGCCTCTGGTTGAACGCAGTAGACCCATGGTGGGGAGCGCCTCTGTGTAAGCCCGACAGATCCACGGTACTCGACAGGAGGAGTACCTCAGCAGTCCATGTTAGTGGGATGTGTCACTGTGTGATGGGGCAAGCCCACTGTACTCGATATAGGAGGGGTTCTCCAGCAGTCGAGGGTTCAGATTGATATTATCCCTAGAAGAAAATCCGAGTTTGAGATGACTTAGTGAATTTTTAGTTTACCTCATTATTGAGATGAATTACATGATAATATAGGTATATGTATGGGCATATACCTAAGTTTGGTTATCTGTTTATTTCTTACATTGTGGTTTATCCTTGTTGGATTTTTTTAGACATTAAGGGTATCGAGGTACCTACTGAGTATCGTTATACTCACCCATGCACGGGTTATGCCTGAACCTCATTGTGTTGGTTACAGATGACAGAAAACACTAACTGAGGCTAATTGCACAGGACTGGATGGTACCCGAAGGTGGACCACACAGTGTGACGGTACATGAAGGAGACGGACGAACGTGGAGTGCTATAGAGGCTATATATACATACCCTTCTGGTAGGATCCATGGTGGATGATCCAAGAGATTGTTTCACCTTTCAGTTATTTTTCCCTTATCAGTTGTACTTGTAATTTCATTTTGGGCTTTTATTCTGGCCCCTTTACTTTTCAACACCCTTTTGTATACAATTTAACTAAGTGTTTTTCTTCCAGCTTACTCTGATTGTGTGTTTTTATTATTTTTAATGGAAATATCTTCCTAGTTTTATGGATTTACGCCTTCGGTGCTAGTCTCCAGCCCCTGGCCTATGGAAGGCGGGATTGGGGTGGTTATGAAATGGGCCTCGGGGGATAGGTCGTGATAAATTTATATCATAGGAGTTGATTATATCATAGAACATAGGACTCTGATCATTATTTTCTATGAAGAAATAGTGTTAAGGGTACTAAGTGTGGTTTTTAGTTCATGGAGTCCAGTGTTGGTGAAGCGTCCGATATATCCATACACCAGTACCCTGCCTACTGATTTCTGACTCAGTGCATGAAAACACTATTGTGTGTGTGTTTTCAAAAGTTTTTCTTTATGTCTGCTCAACCAGGTCAGCTCACTAGGTATAATATTTTGACCGTGTCGCATTTGTTTCTTTTAGGATGAATCCCCGTGGATGAACAGTTAGAGCCCCGAGAGTCATACATACTGTTATCCCACCGAGTGACGAGGCCTCATTGCAGGTCCCTTTAACAACATAGGTACCATCGATACCATTTTCCAATGGGCCACTGATCCCACCAGCCCCAGCATTAGACGATGCACACCACTTGAGCACATTTTATGAGTTCCAGTACCAGAGGCCACCCAGGTTCATTGGATATATGGACCCACTAGAAGCTGAGGATTGGTTGGGGGTTGTGGTGAGAGTATTTACGCTAGTAGGTGCACCAACACACTCCATGGTGATCTTTTCCGCGCGTCTCTTTCAGGCAGCGGTAGGCTATGGTGGAGCCTAATGCTCCATGTGCATGATGAGTTGACGCTACTCTGGGCAGACTTCGAGAGCCTGTTTCGGGTGGAGTTTTTCCCAGTCACCCTACGTGTGGTGCAGACACATGAGCTACTACATCATCAATAGGGTATCATGACAGTGGCACAGTACTTAGTTAGGTTCACTGACCTCTCGCACTACTCCATTGATATGGTGTGGGACCCATTATTTTGTTCTTGGACCTTCGAGAAAAGGCTCATGTGAGATATCAGAGCATCGATGATATCTCTCAGCATCCCGACACCGGAGGGGGAGTTAGATAGATCCCTATTAGTTGAGAGTTTCCTTGATGAGCATAACCAACAGCGAGACCCACTACTAGTCAACATGCAGTGGAGTCTTCTAAATCTATTAGTAGACAGAGGATGCAATGGTCGAAGATGACCAGACCCACAGTTAGATGACCTCATGAATTAGGATCGTTTGAACGGGGGTTTCCAGGGTAGAGACACACATGCTAGGAGGGGGAAATGTTACTCATGTGGTCGGTATGGTCACATGGTTCGTGAATATCTGACCCACCGCACAGACGATTAGATGATGGTCGAATGACAACCCAGGAAGACACATAGACTGGATCGAGGCGGTCCGCAGGGAGAAGACAGACGTGGAAGAGGAGATGGTCGTGGAGCTACCATTGGATGATGTTTTGAGGTGTTTACACCACCACCACCACGAGGTCCACCCCGAACGCAGAGAACATGTGGACATGGGAGAGCTCAGCTTCAAGCAGCTGGGGTCTATAATCATGGTTCTCCAGAGATGATATGAGGTATGATCTATGTCTATTCCACCTTAGCTTCAGTTCTTATAGAAACATGTTACAGTCACTCTTTTATTTCCACTTCCCTCGTTCGAAGCTCAAAGATTCCGAAGGAGTCGTTAGTTCGATCTTCACAGATAGAGATCTTACAGGAACTTATTCGACGATTACACACTGGTTTCAGCAGTGCGAGATTCCTATGAGAGGCAAGAGATTCATCTTGGATCTCCTTGTAGCGGTATCGAGGCCTTACGACGTCATCTTGGGGATGGACTAGTTATCTATAATCCAGGCTCAGATTGATTGTATTAGGTTGTAAAGTGTTGTGTGTCTGCATGGATTGGACCATGTTCATCTTCACTGGCGATAAATGAGACATTGTAGTATAGGATGAACATAACAAGAGGAGGGTGCTTCCGATCACTCATTTGTTGGCCTACATTACCCTCGGAGCAGCAGATGCAGAGAGTCTGACTTATTCTATAGTGGTGGACTAGTACGCAGATGTTTTCCCTGATGATGTTCCCGGTCTACATCCTCATATAGAGGTGGAATTCTATATGGAATTGTACCCTAGGATGACACTGATATCTACACCAGTTTATCGGATGGCTCAGGCTGAGCTTCGTGAGCTGTGGGTAATGTTGGAGGACTTGTAGTGGAAGGGATTCATCAGGCCTAGTGTTTGTCCCTGGGCAGCCACGATTCTGTTCACCAAGAAGGTGGATGGAAGCTTGAGCCTTTGTGTTGACTAGAATCTCCTAAAATAGGTGGTCGTGAAGAACAAGTACACACTCTCGAGGATTGAGGACCTATTTGATCAACTGAAGGTAACTCAGTGGTTCTCCAAGATAGACCTCAGATAAGGCAATCACCAGCTCAGAGTTCGAGATAAGCATTTGCAGAAAACGACATTCAGATTTCGGTACGGCCACTAAGATTTATTGGTTATGCCCTTTGGTGTAACCAACACTCATGCAGTGTTCATGGGACTCATGGATAGGATTTTCCAACCTTACATCAATTTATTTTCCATATTCTTCATCGAAGACATTCTGATCTACTCAACTACTAAGGAGGAGCATGCCTACCATTTGTAGGTAGTAATAGGCAAACTCAGAGAGAACCAGCTTTATGGTAAGCTCTCAAAGTTCCAATTTTGGATTCAATAGGTACACTTCTTAGGACGTCATCTCGGAGGTCGGAGTTGCAGTAGATCCAGTTAAGATTGATGAAGTACATTCTTGGGAGCCTCCCAGGAGAGTGATGGAGGTACGAAGTTTCTTGTGTATGGATGGTTACTAAAAGAGGTTCATTCCGGACTTCCCCAGAGTTGCAACACCACTATTAGCCTTGAAGAAGAAGGGGAAAACCATCGTGTGGTCAGAAAGATGCTAGAAGAGATTTCAGGAGCTGACTCATAGGATGACTAGTGCCCCCATCTTTAGGCTTCCAGATAAAGGCGTACGGTATTTAGTTTACAGTGACACATCAGGGAACAGACTCAGATGTGTCCTGATGCAGGAGCGATTAGTGATCACGTATGGTTCTCAGCAGCTAAGACGACATGAGCAGAACAATGCTACCCATGAACTAGAGTTAGTAGTAGTGGCCTTTTCCTTGAAGATGTGGTGAAACTGTCTTATGGGTGAACATTTTACAATGTACTCTGTTCACAAGACTCTCAGGTATATCCTTTCTCAAAAGGACTGGATCCTAAGACATCGACATTGGCTTGACTTTCTCCCGGACAATAACTTCGAGATAGTATATACTCATGGAAAGGGAATGTTTTTGCGGATGCGCTCAGTAGGGTATCTGGTATAGAACTTCTAGGAGAGGTGACAGAGCAGCTGGCTACTTTACAGATATCCTTTGTGTATAGAGATAAAGCAGCTTTCATACAGTCTCTTACAGTCACTCCCCCATTTTTCAGAGATTCAGGGAGGCACTGCCTAGGGACGCTTACTTCATGACATGATGTACTCATATATCCACAGGGTAGGCACCAGATGGATTTTATGAAGGTGGGGAGCATGTCATCCTCTTCAGATGATGTCCTATGGTACCAATGTCACTTCAGGAGGAAGTGTTGAGGGAGTTCGACACATCCCCTTTAGTGGTACATCCATGAGTGGCGATGATATATTAGGACATTAGATGACAACACTGGTGTCTAGGAATGAAGAAGGTGGTAGATGAGTTTGTCTCGCGATGCCTCACTTGTCAGCAAGTGAAGGCGGAGAACCTAGTACCAGCAGGTTTGTTTCAGACTTTAGAGCTCCCAAAGTGGATGTGGGATGAGATATCCATGGACATTGTGATGGTTATTCCACATACATCCAGGGGAAACAACTCGATTTGGGTGATCTTCGACTGACTCACCATGTCAGCCCACTTCATACCGACCAGAGAGCAGGGTTCAGTAGAGATCTTGGGATGCCTCTATGTGAAGTAGATTGTGCAGCTACATGGAGTTCCTATATCTATTGACTTTGATCATGACGCATGATTTAATTCCTGTCTATGGAAGGGGTTTTAGGAGGCTTTTACGTCGCAACTACATCTGAGCACCGCCTTCCATCCTTAAACGGATGGACAGATTGAGCGGACCATTCAGACTTTCAAGGACATGTTGCGTGCTTGTGTCCACGATTTCGGTCACATCTGGGAGGATCACTTCCCTTTGGTGGAGTATCATACAAAAAAAAGGTATCACTCCAACATCAGGATGACACCTTTTGAGGTCTTATATGGTCGACCTTGCAGATTTCGACTATGTTGGACAGACCATGTGGAGTCGACACTAGAGGGACCAGAGATGGTATGAGCTACCACAAAGAATGTGTAGATCATCAAGGAGTAGATGAAGACTGTATAGAGTAGGCAGTAGTCATTTGTTGACAGAATATGAAGGCCTCTAGAGTTTAAGGATGGAAACCACGTCTTTCTATGGGTCTCACCTCAATGCGGTCTACGAAGATTTGGTTGAGGTGACAAGTTATCTCCATGATTAATCAGACCTATCCAGGTCCTCATCATAGTAGGTGATGTGGATCACCTCTTATCTCTTCCACCTCAGTTGTACAAGGTGCACGACGTCTTCCATGTATATTAGCTGAGGATATACGTGCATGAACCATCTCAATTCATCGACCATGGGGACCTGGATGTCGACAATGGTGTGACATTCATGGAGGTTTCAGTGGAGATTGATGATTGACAGGAGCATGTCCTTCGTGGATGGTCGATACCTCTGGTAGGTATTCGCTGGCAGCACGGGAACCTTTTGGAGAGCACATGGGAGTGAGATGATCAGATGCGTGCTCAATACCTTCATTTGTTCCCTTAGAGCAAGTTGTAGCTTATGGGGATGTAAAGCCCTGAAGTGGGGAGAATGTAACGACCTAGAAATTCAGTGGAAATTTTTTTCCTAAATACATTGGATTTTTCCAAGCCCGCAAAAATTTACGGCACTTGATTCCAAGGCCCGTTGTTCCCGGAATCAATTTCTGATGTTTTTTTCTGGTAAGTTCATTAAAAGTATGAGTGGGAATTTATAACATTTGAATCGATGCTCAGAACAGAAATCTGATGGCACCATTGAACTCACAGCGCCGATATTCTCTTAAGAAGACTTTCACCGCAACGGTAGATGGACGATAATAAAATATAGTTTTTGTTTTTTTATAAAAAAAATAATAAAATAATGTGTACAACACTGTTTTTTATTAATTTTTTATAAGAAATGAAAACCTAACTTTTATTCTCAACCATCTGTCATTGTGGTGAAAGACTTCTTAAGCGAATATTGGCGATGCGAGTTCAACGGTGCACTCAGATTTCAGTTGAAAGCACCGGTCCGAACGTTATATAATCATGCTCGAACGTTTAGAGAACGTACCCGAACAAAACTTCGGAAATTGATTTCAGGCACACCGGGACTTGGAATCACGCTTCATAAATTTTTGTAAACTCATAAAAATCCCATGTATTTAAGAAAAAAATTTCCACTGAATTTATGGGTCTTTACATTATATCCACTACTTTTTTTCTATCAATAAGATAACACAATGGAAAAACAATTTAGGCGACGTAAGACCTACCGTCCCCATTAAAAATGTCTTTAAAATCCTATCAAAAAATTTTATTAATTAAAATAAATAAATAGGTACTAAATATATATATGATACATATTTAATGTATTACATTAACGATAAGTTTAAATCACGTTCATTGAAATATGAATATAAAATAAAAGATAAATCATAATCTAAAAACAGGGAAATTTCCAAAATAATGAAAATGAGGAATGATTATTAATAAATGATTTATGAGAGTTTATAAAAGAATTATATATGATATTATATATATTATTAGTGTTATATTTTAATTTATTTAAATTATTATAATAACTATATAGGAGGATAAATGGATTTCAACCAAAAGGGATCATTATGTAAGGGATTTCATCTCGATTTCATTTCATTTAGAAGTATTTTAATATAATGCACCTAAATACTTTTTCATTGTGTATATACAACCTCATGACTTTTAATATCATGAATAATTCCTTAATGATTCCATTTTAGGTTTTAATTTTTGTTATTTTATATTTTGGGGTTTTAATTAAATATTACAAAGTTATAAAGAATTTCATAAGAAAATTTATTTCTATTGGGTTATATTACATCCCCATTATCATAAATAGTATATGAATATATGTGTAACTACTTTTGAAAATTAATTTCTCTATTTCCAACTATTTTATGTGGACTTATATTTGATATGCATAGTTCCTTCATTGGTTTATTCTCTACATAATCATTGCAATTTTCAAAGGGTTTACTTTTAAATCTCATTTTACTTGAGATTGTTTATTCCTGAATTTAAATTGAAGTAAATTCTTTTATAATTATTTAATACACCCAGTAGTTATTTTCTTATAGTTAGTTATTACTTTTTTTAATTAATATTTAAATTTTTCACTCTTCAGTATGTAAAATGTTCTATAAAATATTATGAAAAAACTATAATTCATTTCCCTCTTTGACTGAAGACCAAATGTATTAAAAAAACTATATTTGGTAAAAATACATTCTAAAATGCATTTAATTTTATAAAAATTAATTATTGAACATTAGTTTTACAATTTTTTATTATTACCAAATAATTTTAAATCATTATTATTTTCATTTTTTCTATGAAGGGAATTTTACAATCTTTTTACAATGATAATGAAATGTTATTTTTAACTTGTACAATATGTACATAATTACCGACCATCATTTCCTTGAGTTTCCTTTGGAATATAACAATATATTTTTATGACTATTTATATTATTTTTCAACAAAATTCATTTTTAAAAATGTTTTCCAAATAGAAAATGACATTTTCAACAAGAATATTATTAAGGATTAATTATTTTATTTATATGAATAAATGAAAAACTCCCATGTTATTACTCTAATGGGAATATGTCTAATTTATAAAATTCTTATTCTTTCTCTTGATGGATTGTGATTATTTTTACTAGGGGTAATATTTAAATTAATTTCCTTGAATAATTTTTTAATAATTATCTTCCTATAGAGTTAGTCACATTCTAGTGAGCATTGAACAATATGTTTACCTTTAATATCAACATAATTTATTAATAGTATGTCTACTTCCTAAGCCGTAGACCAATTTTACATTTTAAATTTAGTTTTTAGTTAATTAATAATAAATGAAAATATTGTAATATACGTATTCTTTACTCTATGCAATTATTTTATTGAGAAAATTTCTTGTGAACTAAATCTATTATTTGATATATATGAACATTTCAATAAACCGACATTGATGTGTGGGCATTGAATTAATATAGCCCCTTATTTCATTAACATTCATTATGAGACAAATAAGTTTTCCAAATTAAATATGTTTCTACAGATATATTTTAAAGAGCTTATTATTGGACTTAATGGTATAGGTTTTCATGTTCCACAGACATGATGTCTAATTTTTAAGCAGTTTCAGAATTCAAATTCATTTATAATTATTCATATGATTTTCACTGCAAAAACATATATAGATTCATTTCCTTCCATGTTAATTTATTAAATGGAATGTGTTTTTAGTTATCTAACTTTTACTATTATTAATTTTGTTTATTCTATGTTATTGTTTATAATTTATGTGTTATCAGTTATTTAAATACCCAAATTGATTATTTTGATTGATTCATTGTTAATTTAATTATACTTAAGCCTCACTAAGAATATGATATCAAGCGTATTTTCTCCATTCAGCGGTATTCCTTGATGTTTAATATGACTGATATTAAGGAATATTCTTAATGGAATGTTGCTATTCTCAAATAATATTTTTGTTTGTATTTTTATATTGAATTTTAGTACATGAGTCGTGATTGTTCCATGTTTTTCAAGACTACTAAATTGAATAGTCTTTTATGATCTGAATATTTTATTTATGATAGTATAATTGTTGTCGACATTGAATTTTTGATACTTATGGCGGTGTCTCTAAATTTGATATCAAAAAATGTTTGGAATAATCAATGAGAACTCAATATGGGAAAACAAAGATTAGGAAATATACCCTTATGATTGAACTTTTGGATCTTTATAGAAGAACATGGAATTGATTTCTTATGTAAGATATTATGTTTTTTTCTTATAATTAAATCCATATCCAGATACTACATGTGGATTTGATTTGGTAGTGATTTACCTATATGTAATAACTAGAAAATGGCATGTTAGGGATGATTGAAGTGTAAATTAATAAACAACAATCTTCCTCACTATGTACCTGGTTTTAAACGCCCATGTGATATTCGTAGTATAAATCTAATTTTTTTTCTAACAAATACGATGGATTTAAATAAATAATGACTATTAATGAAAAAGGATAAAACCCATACCAAGGAAGGATCAATGTGGATAATAAATAATAGAGTATTTATGTATTTATGTTCATAAATTAAATTGTATAGTTATTTTTACCAATGGTATTTTTGTGATAAATTTTGGAAAAATTTTAAAGATTGTTTTATATTTTAAAGGAACTTGTGTATTAATTAACAGTAGATTTATACATATGATCATGGGTCTACCATTTTAAGGTTTATTATAATTACAAATACATAAAAACCATTTTTATGTTTTTTGTGACAAGAGTCTACAATGATTATAAAAATTTTTGGTAAATTTATGTAAAGTATATTTGTTAGTCAAAAACTTATTTCAGATATAATTACATTAAATTTTATCAACATATTATCTATGGCACCGATAATATAATGGGTTAATATGATAATTAATGAAACTATAATAATAATAAAATATTATTATTATACCTTTTAAAAATTTATATACAAAAAACCTTAGTATGAAATATTATTTAATGATTAAATCCATTTAAATAATGTCCATAATACTTTCGGGAATGTTTGGTGATTTATACTAATGTACAGTAGATAAAGGACGCCCGACATATAGGGGGAAAACCCACCACATATAAAAAGGTAGGGGGATTAAAACCATGACCAATTTATGATAATGTTTTTAGACCTACCATTGGCCTACTCGATGTCTATGTTAATATGTCATATTAATGTTAAAAACTATGACCAATAAATATTAATGATTAAATTGTATTAATACATGTATTATCCATATTTATTTTTGAAACAAGTTAGATTCATGTGAAAGGAATCTTCACATATTTTTGTATCATGGAGTCTCTTTTAGAAAATTATTGCTTCAGGGATAAAAATTTCTTTTATGGATATTCATTTACTAGAGTAAGAGATCGAAGCACAACTAATAGAACAAATTCTGTATATAAAATATAAAAATATCAATTTTAAATATTTCATTATATTCATAAAGAGTAAAATTATTTTAAAACATTAGATGTAGGATCATAAAATTAAATTTTACCAAATTACCATTATAATTATTGATATAATTGACCATTTCACTGCTAATAGATTATGTGTTTGAGCTCCTCAACATTCCATTCATCATTCACTAGATTATAATAATTGACCTTAACAACTAATTATATATATTTATGAGTTTCCAAAATATCAATATATTCACTTGACAGTAATGATCTCAAACATTGAAACTGGTTATATTTTATTATTTAAGAACATTTTCCATTCTATTAACACATACTATGTGTATAATTTATTGACCCTTTTACAATGTATTTTCTCAAAAAAGGATATATAAAATATACAATATTAAATTAGCGATATCAATGTAAAATTATGAAGAAATAATTTTTATGGTGGGGAAATTCAAAAGCATGAAATATTAAAATATGGATATCAAATTCGATAACATGTTAACCCAAAATGCTATAATATAAGATAATATAACAACCCAATAATTTATGATATCTTAAATGTTTTTGTTAAATTCAATCTATTTCATTGATTTCAATTCTTGGAATACTGATTGGGAATTAATTAAATAAAATAGTTAAAATATATTTAATTACATGAAATTTTTATTTTTCTTGTTTTAAATGTGACAATGAGTTCATTCGATAACTTGTGTTACACGAAATAAAGAGTTTAACAAAAAAAATTATACTATTAATATTTTTTTTAAAAGTATAATTATCTTCTAGAAACTAAATATTATGTTATAAATAATATTAAAATATTATTAAAATATATGGTTTATTTCATTAGTTACCCATTAATAAGATATTAATATAAGACCCCATTAAATATTAATGACATGTTATTATTAAAAAAACTACTTTTACGTCCCAATGGTGTTTTTTCAAAATAAATAAAAATATTTAAAATTGTTAGATGATATTAATAAAATTTAAATAATTTTTATTTAATGAAAAATATTAAATTAATATAAATTATTATTTATGCATAGGACAAAACAATCATATTTTAAGCACACAAAATTTTTATATTTCTAATGTTTTTCCATCTTTTAAAAGAGAACTTGTTTTAAAACTAAACATAAAAAATTTTCATAATTTTATTTGAAAAAATATACTACTTTTTTTAATTATTAATGTAAATATTTTCATTGTGTTTTTGGAGGTATTTTTCTATGACGATTCAGTATTATTTTAAAAACGAAAAATACTGAATTTAAAATGAAAAATGATTTTTGTCTAAATTATGTATAATGTAATATTATATTTTTAATTATATTTAAATTAAAATGTGAGAAATTATACATATTTTTATAAAATTTATTTCATTGTAATAATTGTTATATCTAATTTAGATTTAAAAATATAGTGAACTCTTGATCATATTCTCATTAAAATCACGCATTTTCAACCCTTCCAAATGATTAATTTTAAATAAATTTCTAACAATTTAACAATTATAAATTGAAATATTATATTAAATACAAGTAATATATATAATATATACTTTATATTCAGTAAAATTTATTTTTTGACCAAATTACTTGTGAAATTAGTCATAATTAATTATTGAGATAACGAAAAAATGTGTTTACCAAGGGACTGGACTTCAAAATTAAGGGACCAAATGACCTATAAACTCATCTATAACCCATTTTATGAAAATATTTATAAATTATTACATATATTATGAAGTTATTTTATCCAATTTACAGGGAGAAAAATATCAGTGGAATTCAATCATTCCAAAATATATATGTATTCCATTCAGCACTATTATTAGTGGTCTCCCCCCTTCTTTAAAACTCTAAACCACTTTTTTCCTCCAAAACATTAAAAAATTACTCCCAAACATCCCTACCCTAATTTTAGTAGACATATGTTTGTTATTAATCCATCTATGGAAGGAAATAGTTAAACAATTTGATGGATAATCGACGAAGTGTTTATGTTTTTCTAAAATTGATTATATCTTATTTACATACACACATCCTATAGTTAATTCAACATAATTATTAAATAATAACCACAATAAAATCATTATAGTTATATTTTTTATCAAATTAATATAACCATTATCTTCACCCACTTTAATTAAAGGAGTTATTAAATCATTACTCGTGACTACAACGAACTACTGACTCTCGAACTGATGTCCTTCATTTTTTTATTAATACATTTATAGGATGGGAATAATTATTAGAATACTATTTATTTAAGATATATTTAAAAAAAATATTCATTTTTATTATATAGATATTATATAACACATACCTTAAGTCTTTCGATCTTTTATGAATACGACAATGTCATTCGTGTGTACAAAGGACTACCACCTCATGAAGCAATATGAATTGTTCACGCATTACATATATTTTGTAGGGATGATTTTTTTAAAATATATGTTATATATATGACATTGAAATTTTACTATAATAATTATATATATGTATATATATATTATTTAATAATCTTTTTCAAATATTAAAAAAAAAAATGGAAACAACATTATTGACTACGTACAACCAATCATCTCTATGAACAATGCATTTCATCTCATATCAATGAATTGTTTATTTTATACAATATATATATATTATAAAATTATATCATACTTACATCATGTTATAAATTATAGAGATTATGAAATAATGGTCTAATAAAGATGAATTCAAAAAACATGTCAAAACATACTTGAAAAGGAAGGCGGTTATCCCCACAAACAATGAAAATAATGAAAGATGATTAAGTGATAAGATGTTATAAATAGATCATATATGAAATTATAAATAGTTATATGTTTCATTAATAAGTTAAAAAAAATATTACAAAAATTAAAAATGAGTTTAGAAGGAGTTAAACCAAAAAGAAACATAATATAAGAGATTTCACCTGAATTTCATTTCACTATGAAATATAATCCTTTTATGAAACTAATTAATTTTATATAGTGTATATGTGGAAACGTGAAATATTATATCATGAATAATAAATTATTCAAGTTTTTTTATGTTCCCATATAAATTATTTCATCATAGGGGATTTGAAATAGAAGTTTATAATTTTTGAGAGATTTTATAAGTGAATTTCATTTAATTAGGTTATTTTAATTCTTCATTATCGATTAAAATATAATTTTATCTTCATATTGAATTTTTGATATCTATTATTTTCTTTAAAATTATTTTATTTGAATTTAATTTCAATAACCGTAATTGATTCATTAGTTTATTTTGACTGAAACATTGTTATATTTAAAGGGTTCCCATAATAATTTCAATTCAGTCAGGATGGTTTACATATGAATTTCCATTGAAGGAAATTATTTTATAATTATTTATAAAATATATTGATTTTATTATATTGTATTTATTCATCATTATTTTCTTTTAATAGTGTCATTTTATAACACTTGGTATCTTAATAGTTTTCATATAGTGTTTTTATGAAAACCTAACTTCACTTCTCAGTTTGGTTGGAAAACCGGTTTTCCTCTAAAATCCATTTTCTCAAAATTTTATTTTTAAAGAAATATATCCATTTAAGAAATATTTATTCATTTATTTTTCACACATTTTTTATTTTTATCAATTTTCATGACATGAATCTTCTTTAAATTTTGCAAAAATTTAACTTTTATATCTTTTTCACAATGAAAAAAATTGTTAGTTTTACATTGTCTATCAGGTATTGAATCATCCAACATTGTTTTTTTGACGTATGCTTTGAATTTTGAAGAGGATATTTTAAAATAAGTGTTTTAATAATTATTTTGAATAAACAAGATATTTTAAAAAAATCATAATGGAAATGATATTTTTCACAAGATTATATGTCAGGATCATTCATTTTATTTCTATTTGTCAATGGAATAAACCCTTATTAGTACTCTAATGGTTATACATAATATTAATACCCTTATAATTCTTCGTAATGACGGAGGATGATAACTTTTTCCAAGGATAATATTTCCATTCACTTACTTGAAATATTTTTGTACTCATTAACTTTCCCACGAGTTATTCAAAATCCAATGACTATTGAACATTATGTTTCCCTTAAATATCCAAATTATTTATCATTGATATGACTATTGACTAAACCATATACCATTTTGGAAAACATTTATTACATTTCTAGTCATTTAATTATTAGAGGAAATATTTTCAAATGCTTATTCTTAAATAAATACTCATATATGATAATTTATATTTTTTATGAATTAAACTGATTATTCCATATATGAGGAATAATATGGATGTTCAGTAATGGTTGGGGTCAAAAAATTTTATATACCATAAATGAATTTATAGGTTTTAATAGACATTATTTTGGTTAAATTAAATGAATTTCTATCTATTGTATTAATATATCATGGGAATAGTCTTGACAGTATAGGTTTTCAGGTGTCTCGTACATGATGTGAAATATTTAAGCATTTCATATATTTAGAATTTAATTACAATTAACCCTCAGATTTTCACTAAGAAAATTATATATATGTATATCATTAATTATGTGTTGACTGAATGAAATATTTTTTCTGTTATCTACTATTCAATATTATTTTCACATTTCCTTCATAGTTATTGTTTACATGACATATGTTCTAATTTATTTACCCCATCATATTCATAATACTCATTGAAACATTATAGATTTAGTTTTACATAATACAATATAAAAACTTCAGATTACCCTTATTTTATTTCATTTCACTATGATTCTATAAATTTTACTATAAATTATAATTATATATATTAAATATGAAATAACAATATTCTAGAAAATATATTATGATGTAATTTATGTATTCATTTTTAAGAAAAGAATCGTGTATGAATTTACTTTACCAATACTATTAAATTGATTGGTCATTTGGTATCCGAGTATTGTGTCTATACAGATTTAATTATAGGATACATTATCTTCGGGATACCGGGTACTAGGATGCTACATAAGATGTATAGAAATCATGAAAAATTAAAAATAAAATTAATATGATAAATTAACCATAAAATATATACAATAAATTGTTCAATATGTCAAGGAAAATAAAAAAAATATATAAATATAAAAATTTAGAACCCAATATGATTTTTTTAATGTAATAACTATGTTACAATGAAATAGAAATTATATACAGCACTATAAATATAGGCGAAAAGTTGTATAAATATTTTATAGCATAGTTTATTGAAAACATTGAAATTTTTTATCAAGATTATTTAACATGATTCAGAGTAATCATTTTGAGATAATAATGCTATTTCATTTGATATTATTATTAATTTTTAATTACACCTCATATAAAACCAAATTATATTTATTCAAGAATTATTACTAATTTATTGAATATTTAAATGAAAAAATTTATATCATTTATTTTACATGAAAATTATTTATTATTAATTTATTAAATATTAAAATTAATTATGTCTTGTTTATTATAATAATTCTAGTTTTATTTCAATATTTCAGATTTGATCATTATTATACCTTACTTGTTACACTAACATAACAATATATATATATATATATTGTATATCTAACACACTAACCAACCACAAAAAGGTAAAAATAATGAAAAAATTGAATATATATGTTTTCCAAATGAAAAGGAATAATATTTCACGCCACTTTGGCTAGAGAATGTGGTGCCTTACATGGGGCCATATGTTTTTTCATTCTAATGTCTGTGTGTCCTCATTATTATATCTTATTTACCAATATGTAAGTTTTGTTAAATTTTTATATAAATTAACAATATATTTAAATAAAAATTTATAATATATTTATTTCCAAAAATAATTTTTTTTTATAAAACCAATATTCATCCGAAGATAAATATTTGGGAAAAATAAAAATAAAAATTTCTTAGTTTTTATTGAACAACAAATTACTTTGCCTCTTTATATATTATTGTAGATTACTAAATTTCATTTTAGATTTTAAAAATAATATAATACATTACAAAATGGGATATTTAACTGATAAATTACATTTTGATCTTTAGGAAATATCTTTGTTAGTATTCGTAACCTATTATACTATTCTCCCACAAATTTAATATTTTTAAAATATTTCAAAAAAAATAATCCTACGTAATATTAATATATTGATTACAAATTTGAAATATATTATATCAATATATATATATATAGATGTATTAGGTAAATTTTATATTTTTTATGAATTTAGAATGATATGGTTTTTAAAACAAATGATAATAACATTTTAATAAAAATTTAATTATATTAATATAATAATTTATTATTACTTAAAATAGTATATTAATTTATTTTGAAATTTATACAATCTAAATTTATTTAAATTAGTTATTTCAATATTGAAATGATCAATTAACTATTTAATAGGTCGTCTTAAAATTTAAATAATAATGTTTCTATTCATACATTAATACATCTAACAGTCATATATTCAGTCAAAACCATATATGTAACTGTTAATCATTTATATTTCATTCACCCATTTACTCTTTGAATTTTCTATATTTATTTTAAAAAATATCTACATTGTATGTAATCATATTATCTTTAATACATATAGTATTCACACGAAACATTTTCATTAGAGACTAGGAACTTATGGTTTTTGAATTCCTTACATGATATTTATGTTTTTTATTTCCCCATTAAACAATTTTTATTTTAATATAATATATTTATCAATTTTATGAAATATTATATATTAAATAAATAATATTTTTAGTATTTTGTTATATGGTTCTTCTGATTAATTTATTCAAATCCGTATAAGTGAATATGTTTGGAAAAATACAGATGTTATGGATGGAAAATTATTAAATTACAAAATTATTGTTAGATCCCCAATATAATTTTCCCTCTCAAAATTTCTACACATATACTAGTTTTATAATAGATTGGGGTACTTTTGTTTTATCAAATCCTTATATTCCCATATTTCATCTTTATAACTATTGTTTCTCTAATGTAAACTAACAAGTATAGTTATCTTCTTTATAGAACATAATATTTAAAATCCATTATCTTTGTCGATTCCTTATTAGAGAGTTTTTTATCACGTTTTACTATATTTGAACTCAACACACCTGAGAGAATTTGGATATTGTTAGACACCATAATTTTCTAAAATATTCACCTTTAAATAAATTTTATTAATTTTATTGATTTTATTACTTGCCACATAAAGTTTAAACAAATTTAAATACAATATTAAAATATTTTTTTTAATGTGATGGTTATCGATTAATTTTTGGATTTGTTGGTATATATATGTATACAAATTTATGATAGTTAATTTTTTTTTCAAATGAATTAAATAAATTCATTTTTTTCAACCGATTAGATATAAAAAAAATTTAATAGAGATTAAACGTATTTCTGAAAAAAAAATATGTTTATGAAATCATTGTGTTTTTATATTAAAAATTTGAGTTATTCACAAATGGTGAATTATTTTAATGAAATTTAGATTTTTTTATCCCATAATAAGTTTTCTCTTTCAACTAATTTTTTGTATCCATGGGATAATAGTAAATCTAGGACTACGTTTAAAGACAAAATTTTTCTAAAAATCAGTGTTGTAACATTTTTTAATATATTTTAAATTTTTTTTTTTGAATAATTTTTAGAAGAATTATAAAATTATATTAAAAAATTTAATTAATCATCCCAATATTTTCTTATAGTGTATTTTTTATAATATTTGTGGATGATTTATATTTTGATAATTAGTAAAAAATGCTCATTTTTATTGAGGTCTCCAATTTTTTTTAAAGAATTTGAAAAATTAAATTTTCTCTTTTAATTGTTGTAAAAGTAAATTTATTTCATTAATAATATATTTAGAAAAAAATAATATCTTTGGAATCTATTTTATGTTGAATTTTCATATAAAAATATTTGATACTTAATAAGTTAGTTCTTGGAAAACCATTTTTTCATCATGCATTCTTGTTTAATTTGGAGAGAAATTATACCCTTTCGGTGACTATAATTTGAAAAAATATATTCGTTTTTCGTTACAAAAAAAAGTTAATATTATTAAATTTTTTAAATAAAATATTTACTCATAATGAAGTGTAAAAATTGTAAAAACTCATTATTGTGGTTAGGGATAAAACGTGTTTTCATTGAGTTAACCTAAAATGTTATGGGTAGAAATGAACTACAACAAATTAAAAAATGTATTATATATCTATATTTACTATTTATGTTATCATAGGGATCCAATGCTCTATTTTTTATCCATTTGGTGTGTTAAATATGGTGGTAGAAATTATTGTTTTTACAAACTACCCATTGTGTTCTCTCCACCACTTATAAAAGGACACCAAATCCACTGTCCTCCCCACAAATCAAGATACCTTTTTATAAGAACATTATGACCAAAATACATTACATAAACAACTACCCTTATCCTAGAGTCCCTGGTTTTATCATAAAATCATTTTAAGAAGGTTTTTGAAAAATTTAAAAAATTATGTTTTCTAAAATAGTGGTATAGTTCTTTACCATGAATTTTCATTTTCTTTCATCTTATAAATATTTTAAAAATTCATAAAATATGATAAAATAATAAAAAAATTATATCCCATAAATTAATATGATAATTTCATAATGTAAAAACCAATATCTATATCCTCTTCCATCAAATTAGAAATGAAATTGTCCACTGTGTGTATTGAGGACAACTGCCTCATGATTATATGTAATTTCATTCCGTCACAACCTATCAATGCTTAATATAATGATGTATATAAGGTATTTATATTATATTTAAGACATTATTATAATTATATAATTATAAAATAACATATAACCTTCTAAAATCTAATCTTTCACAATACGATAATGTCTTATGTACGTACATGTGCACTACCACCCCAATGAAGTGATGTGATTACTTTTTCATTTATTTTACACATATATGTTAATAAAGATGTATTTTATGAACATATATATTATATATTATTTTTATTTCTATTTTAAATTAGAATTATTATTGAAATTTCAATTATTTCATCGGTCAAAAATTTAAAATAGTGTTCATGCATACATACGATATATTATCTCTTTGATTGGTGGAACCCTTTTTCTATCAATTAATTAAAAGAACTTATATAATAATATATATAAAAAATATATATTATATTTATATCATTTTTAACAATCAGTATATTATGGAACCTTGACCTATATACAATGACCAAAATGATACAACCAATACATAAATGAAAATTCAATAAATTATTAACTAGATTAGTGATTTCAAAAACTAATTGTTGTTAAATGGTTGATGAAAGTTTATAAATGTAATGTATCTTGTTTTTTACTTATTTAAAAAATCATGGTGGATTTTAAATTTTGGTTTGATTGAAGGTCGAATCATGATTGGAGCTCTGAAATATAAAGTAAGCATTGAAAATCTTATAATTGATGTTTTAGATGATTTGTAATTACCAAAGGGTTCCTTGTGTTTTCAAATTAGTATTTGGACTTTCAGGCCTCCAAAATTATGATTTAGGATAAATAAAAAGGAAATGTGGATTGTGAACGATGATTACTAACTTCGCAGAAAATATGTATAACATGTATTTTATAGGGACATGGTTTGTTGGAACCATGTGTCCTATAAGAGAAACCATATGGCCTTGTAAATGAGATATAAGGTTGTTTAATGTTTTGATCTTACCATGTGAGTGGACATGAACATCCATGAGTTGAGTCTTCAAAAAATGCAGTGGAGAACATTAATGGATGAATATGGATATTGAAACCATGATCCAAGCCTTGCAATGTTAGAGTAACTTTTTATATTTATTTATAAGGGATTATAATTATTTTATTAAACCATGTGCCCTAAAATTAGAAATCATTAAATGGGAAATTCTGATTCTACCCTCTAACCCTTAAATGGGTTTCACCCAATTTCTCATTAATTTCATGAAAAGAAGGTCCCCTTATGAATCTAGCTAATCCTACATCTTCTATGGGAATATCTACTCCACTTAATTCACAATTAGTGTGTCATAAGGTGAGTTAGAATCCCCTTAGTAAGTCTAAGACTCCACAACATTCTCTAATTCCTTTATCTACCCATATTGAATGGAAAACCCATGTGTTATTTTTTCCTATTTTTGATGATTTTTGGTATGTTCTTCAGTTTTCTTGTGTTCTATGACAATTAAATTTCTAGTAATTGATGATTGGAACATCCTAAGCACATGGGAGGTGTTTTATATTCTTTTCCCTAAAATGTGCGATGATTAAATTATATAGTTATTATGTCGCACATTGTAATTTTTTGGAATGTATTCTAAATTTAGAAAATAATAACATTAAATTCCTATTACACAATGTGATATGTGTTTAAACCCCCCGTATGATTGAATGATATCCTAATCCTAATAAACTTCTTTGTTTGGGATAACATAATTTATCCCAATAATTATTGATATCTACCTTATGAATAGACCTCCCTTATGGTGTGTTGATCTAAATGTTATGAGTGTAGTTGTCTGTGAATTCATTAAAATAATTAAATGAATTTTATGATTGAAATATCATAGTTTAAAATGAAATTACCCTTTGTTGTGGGTTGTCTTATAAATCAATAACTGCAATGATTGACGATGTGCATAGTGATTGGTAAAATTGGAATGGGTTTTACCCATTGCCTCCATATTTATTGTTAAATTAAATAAACCTCTTATGAATTATATGTAAAATTTTATAGTGTTATAAATTTAGTTTATTATGGCACTAAAGGTATTATAACATGTATATAAAATTGTTAGTTGGATTATATTGAAAAGGATCGACACTATGTTGGGTGATCTCAATTTAATATTTACTAAACATGTTGATATGGGATCACAGTGAAAGTGGGATTACATTATAATTTATTATAATAGATCGTCCTTGGTTAGCGTTCATTACATGGAATTTTAGGCCCCCTAGGTTGAGGATGTTGGACACGATGATCTGCATCACATGGTTCTTTGGAAATATTGATTCACCCCCACTTTGATATGAGTTTGGATAAGACCATTTCTTATTATTTATTCATCATACTCTTCCAGAAATTATTCAGGAATATGAAATTGGGTATGAAATTCTTTATATTGTGATAGATAGGAATGAAGTCCATTATATAGTCTAATAAAGTTATAATTATATGTGGATACGTGAGTTACACCTTAATTATTATTAGTTCTCTTCAAATGATTATATATATATATGGTATCGTTATATGGACGTATTGGTACTAATCCATGGGTCCATGATGATGAATGTATATCTGTATTGTTGATTGTCTAAAATAGGCATATATGTATGTGATGTAAGGTGTGTAGAGACATTTCAGACTAGTACAATGTATTTAATACCTGGACAGGACACCCTATGGAACATAAGCCCAACTATTTTACATTTAATGATTATTTCATATCCATACTTTTAATGAGCATGAAGTCATCATTATTTTCAATAAACCCGATGTATTATGCATTTTACATCATTGGTTGTAGAATACTGAGTATATCTTAATCCTAATTCGGGCCCCTATTTCACTAGGGTACCTAAAAATATTTTGTGGAAGCATGACCAGGTTCGTGGACTCTTCATTATTCTTGTTATATTTTAGAGATACGATACAGTATGGGAGAAGATGATCTAGATTATACCCATAATGATATTAGTCAGTGATTTTGTGTCTTTTTATTAATTTTATTTATTTTAGTCTTTCAAGGTTTTGTATATACATTACTATATTATGTTATAGAATGTTAATGTATGATCATTTTTCAATCCTTACATATTTCCAGTTATTATAACATTATCCATTCTTTAGGTTTTATAACTTCTATTTTATTTATTAATTTTTTATAGGGTATTGTGCCCCCACTACAGCTCTATTAGTCTCCCACTAATAGTCGATAAGCCTCTACCATACTAGGGGGGACACATGATGCTCTGTGGCCAAACATATCTGGGAATAGATTATTGATTTTGTAGTTCTATAGTACAATTGATTATTATTTCACCATTAGTTCTTGTTCTAAATATTTTTGGTTATTGATTTATGGATTTAATAGATTGCACTATTGGCCTTGTTAGGTATATAGGTATTGTTACATGCATTATTATAGGCACCCATAGATTCACCTTACATGAATATTCCATACCTTGTAGACTACATAATAGGATTCATGTTAAATCATGATTTTTATACCGGCCAAGATAAATTATTATCACACATATCTCTTATATTATATATTTGATTGCTTCATTCTTCTGTAATTACTTCCCATGTATTTTATATGATTTTCTCTATTTATTTCTTATAATATGATGATCATTTTAATCATGATATATTGATGGTTAAAAATATACATGTATCATCCTAACAGGTTTTTCCCAGATTTCTATATTTTGGAATTATATTTATTCTAATAATTATTTTTCATTTTAGACATGGAACATTTGTCTCATTAGAGGAAACATTTATGTCTATGATTATGGGGATTACAAATGTATTTTTTATAAAGATTATATTCCCTTATTAATTTGTATTTGTAACCAATTTAATCAAACCATTATATATGTGTTTATTTGATTTTGAAATTATGATTACTAATCTAGTTGCAGTCTAATGAATAAAAATTCAATCATTATAAATGCATGTTACTCTATAATTTTGGAATGGTGACTCACCTAACTTAACCATAATGTGTAATAAGATATTTTTAATCATGTTTTATTAATTTATGTCTAATGACCTATCTTTTGTGAAACTTTTTTTGGATATGATGTTAAATTTTCTATGAAAATTCTAAACCAAATTTTATTAATATATACATAAAATGGTATAAATTGAAATTTAAAGATGATTATCTATATATTATTAAGGCATGAAGACTAGTATAACTAAATTTCCTAAATTCACAATTAGACCCATGTAGGTCAGTTGGTGAATTTGGTTGTATGATAATCACTTGGGGGATGATAAATTTGACTAAATACTTATGGAAAACTGGAACTAAGTAGGATTGTTGTGGAATTTTACTTGTGGGATAATACCATTATGGTTGTTTTGAAAATTTTAATAATATAAACTATTATCTGTTATAATTAAATGAGATATTAATGGTAATTTATAGAGTGTTATCTCCAAAAATTTGATAATTATTTAAATATAATTGAACCCATATTTACATGATTTCACCCAAACATGACAACTTAATATTATTATTATATGATACATATCCCCTTGTGGTTAACCTTATGTCAATGTAATGGTCATTCAAGGTGACTTCAACCACTTGTATGGTATTAAATAAAATTATATGATGCCATCTTACTTGAAAAGTTACATTTAATAATAAAATTATTATTATCTGATTTTGACCATTTTTGTAATGATGTTTTGGTTAACTTAAATCCCCAATATGATAAAAAGAGTGTTTTCCTTTCATGGTAGGAAACTGAATTCATCTTTAACTATGATTTTTGTGAAAACTATTGGATCATAAAAATCTTCAAAATGAGTTTTGGATTATTTTTCATTTTGTCCCATAGAGTCAACATGGAAATATGATATATAATATTTCATAATAATTGAAATGTATTGTCATATTATATTAAATTAATTCAATTTTTTAATAAAAAAACATTTTTTAAATGTCGTAGCATAAACATGTATTAGTTTCTTATGTTTAAAAACCATGTAATTTTTAGCATTGATTATTCTTTGTCATATTATTGGGACATGAATGGTTATGATCCATGTGATTCCTAGCCGACCCATCCATGTTTTAATTCAACCAATAGATTAGGTGGTATGTTTTTAGAGAACATGGTTTTATGTTTGATTCATGTTTCAAGATCAAAACTATATTAAAAAAAGGGATATCATGATAGAGGTAACACCATCTGAAACCTTGAGAAATTATAAATGATCATGATTAGGTTTATTATAATAGGATTCATTCGAGTATTGATATTGATGATTGAATCTCCAAATAGTAAGATGATACCCCTGGGTAAACTTTTTATCATTTTAAAATTTAATCCTTATTAAATGTGTGGGTATTGGATAATTCTTCAGTGTTGTAGGGTATAAATTTTTAGGGAAGGATTATATAAAACACAGGTTGTGTGAACTTACTTTATTAATTTAGATGATTGTATTAAAATAATGTGTGCATATATTTTCACTGTTTTTGTATCAAAATTTTATGTATATTAACAAATAGGGCTTTTCGATTTAATAGTGTTGTATTAAATATTTTTTCATTCATGTGAAAAGGTCACTTCTACCTTAAACCATAAGGATACCCAGCCACTTCCATGAAGGTTCATGGGACCTTGAATGATATTTTTACGATTCATATCTTGAGTAGTGTGGCCTGAGATTTGTGATCTCATTATGAGAATTGTACCATTATGAATCAAATGGAATGTTGATATTTCCCAATGATCCAAGATGCCATTTTAAGAATGGATCAGGTACTATAACACTACCAATCTAATTAAATTCTATTTTTTATGCCTGATTCTGGTGACATGTGTTGACATAACTCGGTAGGATTGTCTCACATATATCTTGAGTTAATTCTCAAATAGTGAACATTTGAGTAGTGGGTTTTCCTTTCTTCTTGTGTTATGCTTTATAATGGAATTTAAGACATTATTAGGTAACTAGTTTGGTAGTAATGAAATGTGTTTAATTATATGTTTTTAGGTTCATAGTGACACAATGACATAGACAATTCTATAGTGGGGAGTGACATTCTAGCCATGATGTGTTTTCCCAATAATGTAGAAAAACAAGATTGTAAGGCTACATTAAAAAAGGGTCATAGTAGTCTTAACTACTTAATGGGTTGGGGATTTTTTTGGAAATGAGTAACTAGGGAGTTCCTTCCTTAATAGGGTTGATGTTCCAATTGGGATGTTCATCTTTGAATTGTTAAGGTAAGACCCGTAATAGTCTAATTCATTTCTAAAACTGGGTGGTACTGATATTGCAATTTCTTCGTTAGGAGATTTTCTACAGAATAGTTTCTTTGGGAAACATTTAAAGGTACTTCCAATCAGTGGGTCGTTGCTAATATAAATTTGGGTAACCATGGGATGGTTAGACCAAGATTCAACATAATCACATATAGTCGAGATATATAGTTTCAGTTATTTTCTATGTTGGTTATATACTACTTTTGAAACAATTGTGTCCTAGAATAAGAATCACAAGCCTAAAGATAAAATTATGGTGTCATTATAATTAAGTTTTGATCATGACCCCTATCTTGACTTCTTCATTTGTGTCATGAAAAATAATTCGTTATACCATGAGAAAAACTAATCAATTTTTTTCTTCTTATTTTAATGTATGAAATTCATGGAAGTGAACTCAGGGAGAGGTTTAAAGGAGCCCCTAGAGTGTGTTTTTCACCATATTTTGTAGGTATATTACCTTATTTATATATAGTGTATAATGTTCTAGGACCAGTCATAGATGGTGTTTTTTTCTATCATATGGTCTATGATAGGAAAAACATAAATTTATTTAATTATAAGACATCGCTGGAATCCAGTTATGGTATTTAGTGAATTTTCATGATGCAATCTCAACATGACTACAAATTAATGCTTCAGATCTATTATCTTGAATGGAACTATCAAATAATGTATACATTATATAAATTATTTGTAAATATTTGGTTCTATAAGGGCTCTTTTTAAATGAGATACACATCCATTATTGAACCATTTCATACACTCCTTGGGTTTAGGCAGTTTTGGTGGAATGGGATATCAATGATTTCATTCAACACCAAAGTGACCAGTTTTGAAATAAATAAAATATATTTTTTTTGGTGAGATTGGAATATAGACCATGAAAATCTTCCAAATGTATTTTTAGGTGTATTTTTGGGAGAAAAATGTTTTGGACCATCATTACAAATCCACAAATTAAAGATGATAATATATTCTGAAGGTTTTTTATCTATCTCAATGAAATGGTTATTAAAGGGTTTAAATCTAAGGTGGGGAAAAAAATTGGCCACTTGATAAAATAGGAAATTAAGTGATCATCTCACTGGACTGAAATTCTCAAGAAATCTTTCTCATGATGTTACAGGTTTTTTATGGGTATTTCCTTGGATCTTAGTAGTTATAATATGTATATTTAAAATGAATCATGAGGTTAGTTATGTATTTGAAAAATAAATACATCCATTGGGAGAAAATACATGACCTGAGTAGGTATATTGTTGTGGTCATTGTTACCCATGGATTCTAGGGGATAATTGGTTCTAATGTGGGGTGATTGTAATATCCCATGTTTTGGACTAGGTTGAAATTTCCATGTGAGTTTAATATTTTAATTTGGTGTATGGGATGATTCTTAATTTGAGCTATAGAATTTAATGGTAATATTTGGATCTCATAAATGTGATTTTTTATAGATTATATTATAAACGATGTTCTTTATGTGTTCAGATAAGATTCATGTATTTCAGGCCTTTAAAATTTAGTTTTATGTGAAATAGACGAGGATGAATGTTTGGAACCTATTTAGTTTTATACTTGGAACACAATGATCCTACTTTTGTTAAATTAGGTCACAATTTTTAAGAATCATCTTTCCACCATAATAAACTATGTAGCCTCATCAAGGAGGGATGAGAGTGTCACATGGTTCAATCAAACCGTGGGAAAGTAGGAACTCTATCGTGTATAGAGTATACTGAAAAATGTATTTGATATCAGTATGGGCTACGTACTGTTAGAAAACCGGGAACCTACAACTACGTGGTCAAGGTTCCTTCGGATAATTCTTTTGCATCTATTTTTATTGCATTTCCAAAAAATAAGGCCTAACTGTGTGCCTCGTAATTGGGGTAAATAATGATTCTTCCATCCGAAATCATAATTTGGTTTCACCTCATTTCACTTTCATTTCACACCCAACAGTTTCCCCATGAGTCTATATCTTCATCTCCCTTCCATGGGTATTTATCCTTAGTTTCATGACTAATTTAATTGTCTTGAGGTTTTTTGGAATCCCCTTGGTACGTCTAAGACCCCATATACTTCTTTATTTCATTTATCCCACTTTTTAGAATAATAAATCTATGAGAGCTCATTTTCCCTATTTAAAATTTTTTATATGATTCCTACATTTTTCATCTATTCATACTCAAATTGCATCCTCATACTAGAGTAGTAGATAGTCCTATGCTTTTTTTAGGTTTCATATACACTTTTCTCCCAATGTCTATTAATTATATTATATATATTTTCATACCATAAAAGGGACTTTCTTAATGTTGCAACTAAATTATAAAAATTGTTATATTAACATAATTTGAATCATAGTGATGTGTTTTTTAACCCAATTTTATATTTTTGGAGTTTATCTTCATGCCAAACTGTTTATTTTTGTTGGTTCATATAATTACTCACTTGTAGTATCAATACATTCCTTCTAAAATCACCACCCTTGGGGTGTGTTTATCCCAATTCTATGAGTATAGTGATCTTCCTATTTCTTAATAACCCTGTAGTTGTAATAATTCATTCCATATAATGTATATTCTTAAATTTAATTTCATGAATTTTATGATTGAAATGTCATGTTTTCTTTTAATACCGCCGTTTGAGGTGTGCTTTATTATAAATCCAAATGTGAATTGGTTGATAATTTGCAATGTGATTTGTATCATTAGTTTTCATGCTTCCCATGGCCATTATATTTATTTCTAAATGTAATTTAATTCTTAGGACATAAAAATAAATGGTAATAGATATATAAATTATATTGATTATGGAATGGATGGACTTGTGACCTATAATTAAAATATAAAACTCTATTATAATAAAGCGAATCCATTTCACCTTAGGCGACATGAGATGCCTCTTTATAGATTTTTTAGATAAGGTATCATAGTGAACGATGTATTACCATATACATGATCATTATGGGTGGAACTCAGAAATATTTTTCGACATATAATTTCAAATCCCATAGTTTTAGGTTGTTGGACATAGAGATCCACATCACCTAGTCAATTGGAAGAGACAATTATTTCCCCCTATGATAAGAGTTTGGGTAAGACTCTATAAAATTATTTTTTCTTTATACAAGACATGAATATATTCATGATTAAAAAATTGGATATTATATCCCTTACATTGTGATATTTTTCATGTTGTCTCTTAAAGAATTTGGAACCCTTATCGTTATACACATATGCATTTTTTATCGATTCCCACTAGTTATACTTATCTATTTACATATATATGCGTGTGTGAAATAATTTGGTAGACTCATGAGAAAAAATTTGTCTGTACACATTGGTTAATGTATATATGTGAAGATAATTTTATAATGTATTCATATATATAAAAGATGGCATGTATTCAGAGGTATTCTGGCTTAGTTCGAAGCATGTATTTTTGAACCAGGCGTCCCTGAGAAACCTATCACTAACTAGTTTCCATTTGATTATTACATATATATATTTCATTTTATGTAAATGAAAACATCAATATTATATGGAAATGGACAATATTATTAATTATAAACCATTTTTGTGGAATACAATGTAAATTTTAGACTATATTTAGGACTCCATTACAACGGGGTACCCAAACACACATCATGGTTGAAGGTTATGTTTCATGGATTGTCTTTTCCATAAGCTTTACGTCTAGGGTAGGATAGATTATGGTAGTTGAGTAATTACACTTTTCTCATTATTATATTTAATATATACAGTGTTTCTTTTATTATCTCTATTTTTTCAGTTTTCCCATGAACTGTGTATACCAGCATGTATTTTGTCATATAATATTCATCCATGGTCATATTTTCATTAATTGTGGTTTTATGTTTTTAATATATTCTATTGAATTTATGTTTTATTTCATATTGTGTATTTAATGCTGATCCAAATGATATTGACTCCCCCATGTACATTCATTATACCCTTACTACTAGCTAGCAGCCTCTGGCGTACATTGAGGAACACATGTGACTATGTGGACAACCAACACGGGGATCCATTTTAATTGGATTCCATGTTAAAAATATATAAAAACTAATTCATATATATTATAATATATTTTATATTGGTTCTATAATATTTTTATAACAAATATATATTTGATATATAAGAGTATTGGACACATATTAATTATGTTATCTCCATGATAAGGGTTTCTTGTCTCACCTTTACTTCTATGAAACATGACATATTCACTAATGATTTCTTTTATGTTGTGTATATCCATAAAAATTTATGTTTCCTTCATAAAATAAATTAAATTCATTTTTTTTATGTTTTATTTAATGATACTTATTTCACGGGGGTATGATTGAAATTTTTACAAAGAAGTAATGGTTCATTTCCAAATCACATCACCATTCAGGATCATTTCTATTAAATTATATATTGGGAATTGTATAGTTTTTTTATATTACCAATATATTAATAATATTCTACGTATTAATGAAATTTTTTTGTAATATATTTATTTTACACTCATTGATATTTAAAAATTTTGAGGAAATGTTTTTGAAGAATAGATTGATTTTTTTCACTCTTCCGACAAAAATCATTTTTCCTCAATACCAATGTTTTCTAAAAACATTCTCATGAATTTTATATGTCATTTTAAAAATTATTTAATAATGATATTTTACCAATGTTTTAATTTTTTATTTTCTAAAAAGGAATTTTCTTGACATTTTCAGAATGTGGTACTCTTTAACCTTTTCACAACATCATGGATGGAATTTATTTTAACGTATACAGCATTTACAGAATTATCCACTATCATTACCACTCACTTATTTAATAATCACCTTACATGATTACATGGTTATATTAAAAAAGAACGTTTTACTTATTGTTTAGAAAATATATTAAACTCTAACTAATTGATTTCAAAGAGAAGAAGTTATTTTCCACAAGACATTTTCTAGTGATCTTTTTATAGGATTTCCATCTTTCTCAAAATCCATTATGGGATATTATACTATTGATATATTCTAATGATAAAATATGAAATATTTAACAATATTTTTTGTGGTCATTTTGATTGGTGATGAATTATTTTTATATCATTCTCTATATTACTACTGATGGTTTAGGATTCTATTATTGGATTTGGGAGATAATTTAAGTTTAGTATGATCATTTTTCAATATTATTTTTTAAATTGATTATTATTATAAAATTTCATATAAATAATTAATTTAGCATAGTATTCGATGATAAGGTATGGATATATCCTCATGATCCATCAATATGACTCATGAGATTATGAACCATGAGTATCTGGCCAAGGCCTCATCAATTTTTGTATAATATCTTGGAGCAATGCCTTTATGGAGTGTTTTTTATGTCAAGAAATATCTATTCCCATATTATGTTATATTTCTTTATGACTATGTGATTATTTTATTAGCTATGATAACTAAGGATATGTTTTATGATCACTTGAATATTTATATTGAATTATTTTTAATCAATTATTCATTTCATATTCTACTACATGCTCATGTTGTTGATTAAATGGGACGTGTTTTCAATTATTTACCCTTATATGTTGTTATGATTTATTTATTTATGATAGATTCAGTTTTAATCTCTCACTTACTAAGAACCTCAGATCACCCATTTCCTAGAATTCTATTCCACATGATAATCAGAAGAGTATTTTTATTGATATACAGTTATATTCTAATGGTAATAATACTGAACATAAATATAATGATATTTTTTAATTCAATTATACAATTATAATGTGATATTCAAACATATTCATCTATGTTTCCTATAAAAATTAATTATTCAATCCATCTGGATTTTCTTCATTGTATAAAGTGATATTATAATAACCAATCAACTTACTCTAGGATTCTAGTGTCATGGAATTAAATGTTGGTGTCATAGGAAGCAATGTAAAATCCATGAGAACAAAATTTTAGGAAAAATAGATTTTGGATTAAACCCTTTCAATGACTTTGATGATATGTTTTGGAATATGATTAAATATTAAAGATTTTATAACATATATATTATGTGTTTTTCTAGGAAATAAATCACTTTTTAGATTATATATATTAATTTTTCTCTGAAAACAATTTACCATGGTATAATAACAACCCAAAGGGTACATTGGGGTTTCACTCAATTGTTACCTAGTTTACTACAATGGGCATTGTAGAACACTTGGTTTGAAACTCTCAGTGGATATTCTTATGTTAATATATATTTTATTTACAATGAATAATAATGTATTTGAATATGTAATTAAAATGAATGACCGATGATAAACATATGGTATCATTAATTTAAAATAGTTTTTCAAGATTTAGACATCTTATAAATGATTTTATTAGATTATACTGTGATTAATATTTATTTCACTATTAGTTTTTATTTTATAAATTACCTTGAATCCCTAATAATTTTGTTAACATTTAATACAATGGTAAATGTGGTGATTATATGAAAATAAAATGGATGATGACTGAAATTAAAATTATCATGATAATTCCTAATCATATATCATGATATGTTATCAATAATTATTGCCTTAGTGAAGTCCATGACTCACAAAGAAAGATATGAATGCAGTTTATTGATATCTAGAGTGATGGAGACCATGTAATAAAGAAAGATCAATTTCTATTATTTTAAAATGTGGAATAAGTAACCATGGATAATATAATAAAGGAATTAGAATTTTTTTGTGTGAAAAATACAGGCATAATGTAGTTAATTTATTTTGAAAAATGTGGGGAATGAATTGAGGAAATAAATTTCATCCAAGTGATCTATTTATAGTTCTTTTTTGTAAATGTGTTGAACCTGGGATTTATTCAATTAAATTATGTTTTATAAAGTTTAAAAATTATAGTAATTAAAGGATAATATTATAAAAACAATTTATAAAAAATGGGTTTATGTAATGATGTATTTGGATTCAATATATATGTTTTTGAAGTATTTTTTATTAATGGTATTTTGGTTATAAGATTCATGGAACTTGTAAGGGTTGTGTTAATTTTTTGTATTATATATTTGATCATATAATATTAATATAATAGTTATGGATACCATAATGGGTTTATGAGTATATGTATGATCATTATTCCTAATTCTAAGACTCCCTTTCTAATTTTTATGTGATTTATTTACATTGGATACATTTACTATATTTTAATATATTTTTTAGGTATATATAAACCTTAGGTTCAATATGATGTATTATTTTATGAACACTTGTCTTTTTTATAAGCGTTGATTTATTCAAAACCATTATGTTTAATAGGATTTTTTATTTTATGTTAATGAAAGTTTATTATGATTATTTAATTTTATTAAAATAAATAAATTTCAGAGAAAAAATTCTATTTAAGAAGTGATTTTATGAATAATGTAATTACTGAAGGATTTCATTATATTTTTGAAATGATACATAAATTAAATTAACATTACAATAGAATAAAGAGAAACCATATATCAGGTGACAACTATCGTCTTTTAGAAGGAATGTACCCACAACTGAAGGGAGACAATGATGCAACACCTACAACTATCCAATGTGATGTACCAGATAATATGTCATATTTTTTTAACTCAAATCATTTTATGTATAAATAATAAATTTATATAGAGAAAAATATTATGTTATCAAATATTATTTGTATTATATTTATTATTGATATTCTGTGAGGTAATTTATTGGGTTATGATAAACATAACCATTAGGATTAAACTAAAGTATTATTTATGTATAATGATATTATGTGGGTTTAGTTGTATGATAAAGGGTATGAGATAACCATTGAGGTTACAAAATTCATTATTGTTGAAGTTATTTAGATTAATTAGTTTTTTTCTTTATTTATTTTTTGAGCAATCAATGTCAATCCTTTGGATTTATAATAAAATATTGAGAATTAATGAATTATTCCTTCATAGTAATGTTTATTTTTTTGGGTTATTCGATCCATTTTGATTAAAAATAATTATAGTAATGATAGTAGAAACGTCTTATTATTTACTTGAAATTTATATTATGCATTAGTATTTCTTTTTCGTACTCTAGGAATAAAATATTCATCATTGAGATTCCTTTACCAGAGTATGAAATTTAGTTGAAACAAATATATGTACAAAAAAGGATACATTATTTTATATAAAATAGAAATATATTTAGTATGAAAATATTAATATTTTTACAACAATGACAACAAATTAGTCTCTAATTTTAATTTTGGTTATTAACATTATCTTGTTAATTTTTCCTATCATGCTATATTTATCATTGGGAGTTATTTTTCATGAAAATGGATATTTTTTCAATTCTCACTAATGTTTTGGAACATTGTAACCTAGATATGTGTTACTCTATATGACCATCATACTTCCCTTCCTCACTTATTAAGAGGATGTATTATTGATATTTTTTATGATGTGGGTTGTCAACAAATATTCGATCTGTGATGACCAAAATAAGACTTTTATGGAATTATTTATTTATGGGGGTAGGATGTAACACATGAAATTTTTATAATATAATCCTCTTGAAATAATTTTTATTTATTTGAAAACCAGTGTTACAGGAAACACTGAGATTAAATGAATAATAATATACTTTTAAAAAATTCTTATTCAATGCTATAGTTTTCATTTATCCAATGGATTAGAGGGTATGAATGGGAAAAACAAATTATGAAAATTTATTTTTCTACACATTAATTATATATATTCATTATTTATAATTAATAAAAAAAATTAAAAACATTTTAAATGAAAAAATATATTTCTGTAAGGTTGTTTTATGTGCACAGTGTGTCTTAATTTTAATAAATTTAAATGGTATATATTTTAAATTTATTTTAATGAATACTATTTATTATTTATATATTAATTTTTTTATAATTTATTTAATGTTTTTTCTACTCATGGTATAATAATTAATCAGGTTTTATTAATAAATATGTTATTTTTCCAAAAAAGTTGAACCATCATGATTTTCAAAAAAAAATTAAATTAATTTTATATAATTTTATAAAATGTATTAGATAAAATTGAATTCATTTTTGGAATATTCATTTCAAAATTACCTAATATTTTATATTTTCTAAATGTATATTTTTTGATAAATAGTAGAAAATATTTATATTAATTGAAAAATTCATTTCTGTTTAATGAATTTTGAAATTTGAATTTATTTTTATAATTTCATTAAATGAAATTTCATTTAATCAAATTATAATTAAACTCATTTAGTTATATGGAATTAATTTCAATATTAATTTCTATATAAAATTATTGTATTAAAAAAACCATTTTGTTGATTATTTCATTTTTTAACACATGCATGTTTGATTTTATATTAAATTATACAAATTATATGATTAAAATTTTGAAAAAATGATTCCATGTTTTGAATAATATTAATTAATGTTAGTTAATAAGTTCAACATACTTTTTGGGGAAAATTAATTGTAAATCGTTGAAAATTTACTATCAAGGTTATGGTTAAAACATGTTTATTAAGGATTAAACTAATAAAGAAGGATTAAAATGAACTAAAAACTTAGATTATTTCAATTAAATGAAAATATTATGAACTTATATGTTCTAGTAATGTTTAATGTTACATTTTTGAAACATTTAGTTTGTAAAAAAGATAGTTATACTTTATTCTTTTCTAATATTCAATGTGTGCCATTTTCCCCACTTTTACAAAGACCCCAAATCTTATCATATCCACACAAAAATTTATTATTGGATTAGCCATTACTATCCCAAATACCATCAATATGTCCCTCCATATAACCATGATTCTATTTATTTATCAAAAAATAATTTTTGGAAGAGTTTTGGTATAGACATATAGACGTTCTCTGAAGAATAACTATATTCCACAACTAAAAAATTTCATTTTATTAACTATTATATCAACTTATAATATTCATAAATTGTGATAAAACAATAACACCCTTATATAAAATAAAGTAAAAATTTATTATTTTAGTTAAAAAACTATAATTAAACCTCATCCATTAAATGGGAAATGAAATAATAAATCTTGTGTGCAACAGACTACCTCCTCACGAAACGATGTAATTTTTCATCAAATACCAGCTATCATGGATGGATATAATGATTAATTAAAAATATATATATCATATTTATGTCATAAATTAACTTCATTAATTTTAATTTCACATTTACCTCCATACCATCCAATCAATTTGAAAAAAATAATGTATGTCGTGTGTATGTGTTTACTACTAAAACTATAAAAAATGTGATGTGTTTTTCAATTAATATTTCCATGTATAGTTATAAGGATAGATTTTATGAAAAATTTCTACTTATATTATATAATAATTATTACATAAATTTCATTTTTTATAACATTCTTTTGTTCCATCTATCAAAAAATGAAAATATTGTCCATGCATACATATGACATAATGTCTCCATGAATGATGTAACTCATTTTTAGATTTAAAAATTATATAAAATATTATAAATACTATTATAAGTAGTATATATGGTATATAATCAATCGTTACCATTTTGGAAAAGATTTAATCATAATCAATATAAATGTGCAGAAACAACAGAATTATAACATACAAGAAAATGATGCAGTTATTACCTCGATTTGGGATTTTAATAATGAATTATTAATTAATAGGGGATAAAAGTTTATAAGTAAATAATATTTCCATAATTTAAATATTATTATTGATTATAAATATATTTATTAAATTTTTTTTTTATTATATGTGTGGTTTCGAAACATATAATAGAATTCGATCCTAGGTTAAGTGTATATCGTCTCACATTTACTTCCATGACACATATTTCATAGTCAGAAATGAATTATTTTGTGTGGTGTAGATAGATACTATTGGATATTTTATATCATTATTTTTTTATATTAAGATAATTTTTTTTTATTTGTTTTCTCTTATTTTTTGGGGGTTTTGAATTAGAATGTACCAAATCAGTAAGGATTTATTTTACAATCATCATAATATTCATGATTGATTTTTATGTATCTACTAATTGAATTATTCTATATTTTAATATTAAACACACTCTATTCTCATCTCCTGTAGTTATTCACGAAAATTACATGTAATATTAATGATTTCCTTTTTTTAGAGTTTAATATTATTTATAAATTTTTTTAATGAAAAGATGAATTTATTTCTCTCTTCAGACAAAAATCATTTTTCATCCATATATATGATTTCACAAAAAAATCAAGAATATTTTTCCAATATTACTAAAAGTTTATTAATGCAAATTTACCCATGTTTTAATTTTAACAAAATATTATGAATGGAATAATCTTGTAATTTAATTATCTATACACTTTTAACAAATTTTACAATATTGTGAAATGAATATTTCAACTTAAACAACATGTATGAAATTACCACTATTATCATAACTGATTATTTTGAAGACTCAATATCATGTTTATAAGGATATTTTCAAAAACTGTTTCCCTTAATATTTGGAAAATATTTTAGATTTTATATTTGTTGGTTCAAATTAAAAATGGTATATTCCTCCACAAATATTACAATGATTTTTTATGTTATTTTAACCTATATAAATATCCATTATCGAATATTGTTAACAGGATATACTCTAATGATACAATATATATTATTTATCTATATTTTTATGACCAGTGTGGTTGGGGATAACTATTTTGATATAATTCACCATGTTACTCCATATTGTTTCTGATTATGCCAACTGATTTTGGAAATTATTACAACTTAATATGCAGATATTGTAATATGATTTTTACTCTATAATTATTAACCCCTATCATATGATGAATTCATTGTAATTATTCAGTGATAGGAAGAAACTGTCATATCACCATTATACTGTAGTTTTATTCCTGAGAAGAAGGATCATGGGTTTCTAGATGAGGCTTTACCCATTTTTATCATATTTTTAGCACAATTCCTCAATAAGAAATTTATGATATATAGAATTATTTATTCCCTCAATATGACATTCATTATTAATGTCCCTGTGATTATTATACTAAATATGATATCCATTGATTCATTTTAATAACATCTAATTATTTATATATAATTAATTTTTAAATATATATTCCAATAAATAGTTTTCTATGTGCTCAAGTTAGTGACTATTTTTTTTGTTTTTATATATTTGTCTTAAAAAAAATTTTATTCATAAATTAATCCAGATTATTTCTATTATACACACACTCTTAATAATAACCTAATCTCATCCCTTTTTATGTTTCCTTTCCCCATGATTCTTGGAATTTTATTATTCCAGATATATAGGGATATACTTAATGTAATACTTGTGTACTAAAAGAAAATATTAACTTTTATTTTATTTTTTTAATTGCAATTGGATATTCATTTTAGTATCTTTTCATATATGACTACTAAACATTTCAGTCAATTGTCATGTGATTCCTAATATATGCTGAAAACATAACAGGGTTACCACCAATGATAGGATACTTTTACCATAGTCTTTTCATATATATTTTCTCATAAGGGACAAATTGCATATGTTATTAACATCTACCATGTTTTTTGTGAGTGTCAATTGACACACCATAACTCCTCTAAAATCAAGAATTACATACGGGCCAATATACCAATGTACAATATTTTCCCCCTTTCCAAACCTCTTAACTTTGTTACAGGGAGTAATAAAAAGGAATTTAATCTCTATAACATAAAAAATTTCCTATCATCAATGATTTTATACACATCTTTTTAGCGAAATTTATGATTCATAAATGGTTTACATAATGGGTTAAAACGTATACATCAAATTATATATACATTTAAGACCCAAAAACATTCACAAAACATGATTATATTACTCTATTAATTTTTTACATCTCATCCCATATATAGCTTCATATTGGGACATTTATATACCTGAGTGAAAATTGTTGTTTTTTAACACAAACATTAGATTATATTTATTTAGGCAAATTTTTATATCTATTTTTAATGGTCTCAGTATAAATTCCGTTGTTTTTAGGGTTATTTCATATTAAAAATATATTAGGGATGATAGATTGTATGGATTTTTAACTCTATGTTAAATGTAGAATGAATAATCATTTAGAATATTCATGTTTAACATAATAATTTAATTATATATCTTCATATGTGGGTACCAATACACCCTAACCAAATCCTTGATATATATCATGAAAATTAATTTTTTTACAAAATATTTTTATGTGATGAATATGTGAGAAATATTGACAAATTTATCCACCAAATACAAATAATGAAATTATTCCTTTTTTCTTATTTTGAATGACATTGAAAAAATCCATATTTATTTTCACTAATTTCTATGTTGGTATGGGTGTTGGATACGTCATTCCAATAGATTTTCATACTCTTCCTTATGTTCCTATCATAGAAAGAATCTTCGGGTTTCATTTCCAATCATTTTCATTATATTATACCCCATTATATTCTATTGAAGGTGTTTATTCTTCCTCTATAACATCCTTGAACCCACACTCATGGATCTAGTGCATATGACATAAAATCATACATTGCTGGCTTTGGTACAGATAAAGTAAACCCACAATTCGTCATAAGAAATATAAAACATTAAAAATAAATGAAGGCTCACATACATTCTCCATTACAATTTTGGTTTAGATTTTTTTATAATTTGGAAAACTTATTAATATCATGGACTCTTAAAAACCTAGTTCATAAAGATGAACATCATCTTTTAAGATACCCATCGTCCATATTTCATGATCAGTAATCCGAATAATCCATATATATTATTTTTATAAATTATTCATCCAACATAAAAAATTATAACCTTTGAAAAAATAAATATAATAAGTGGGAACTGAAATTTCATTTAAGGGTAAACATATACATTAACAATTTGATGACATCGGGGTGAATAAGATGGTCACAAGGGTATGATGACATAACCATAGTGGATAAGAATAAATCTAGAATATTAATGTCCACTAATGCATAAATCATCATATTTGAAAACACATAATAATGTTTCAATATTGGAATAAGTTGTCAAAACCCATAATCATGAGCCAAGTGATGTCAATCATTAATAAATAAAATATTTATTACACATAATAAGAATAATTTTTTTTGTATATTTACACCTATTTCATACCTAATAGGATCCCTATTAAAACTATATGAGAAACCCTCTAGTAACATCTACTTTATTTCCACTAAAGACAAGGAACATAACCAATGATTATTGTGCTATTTGGAAACACTCATATTATAAGCTATATTAGGGTCAACTAATGTTATTTGGATAAACCCATAATATAATATATAAATGACTCATCTACTTAAATTAGGGAACACCCATCCTATAGTCTATATTGTGCTCACTTAGAGATATTTGGGTGCATCAACCATATACTATGTATTTGGATCACTAGTTATCCTCAATAATATTCAAATAAAATTAATGAATAAAACATGGAGAATCTTCAACTTTTCAATCTCAAAAATAATCATTGTTCTTTAAAACAATTATTAAATAATTGAAGAGAAATGATTTCCATAAAAATATATTGGAAACATGATTATCCCTAGGAAAATAAATGGGTTCCAAATCCATATCAATGAAACATGATTAAACAGTATAAAATAAATTGTTCACTAATCAACCTATTTGAAAAATTCATAATCCATCTAGATAAAGAATTGATGTTCTTTCAAAATATCCACATTGTTTAATATGTAACAACAAGGGTTGTAAACATTGATGAATTTAATTCCAATTAAAATGTTATTAACACATTCTTGAGTAAAAAACCTTTTTTCATTTAAAACATATTTTTAAAACTAAAATTTCTCAGTATATTGTAAAAATATTTTTATAAATTAACCTTCGAATTAAGGAAAGAAAAAATTAATAAAAACAATAAACATGCTAAAGAGATTATCTATTGAGGTTCTAAGAGATAAAAATAAGCATTATTTTAAAAAAATTATTAACTGAGAGTCAAGATGAACTCAATTAGTATTATGATATTAAATTTCCATTTAAAAATTTGAAAATAAGTTCAAAGAAAACATCAATTATTTTTAGGTAATAATTTTTTAATAGTGTAAGGCCCCTGCCTCTGGTATCCCAGAGAAGGTGCTCTGGTTATGGTGTGTAATTTATTTCATACCAATGAAACAAAAAATTTACACATCATAACCCATCAGGAAGAACTTTCTAGTATAGATCCTGGAGAATCAGAGTCATCCGCTTCAATTATTCCTTACGAAGCTACGTTAAAAATCCCAAAACATGGAAAGACTCTAACAACCTATAAAAAATTCATCAAAAACATAGGGTGAGCATTGAAATACAGAGTAAGAGGTTTTGAAATTATTTAAATCCAGCTTTTGAAAACTACCTATGAAAATAATTTTCCATACTGAAAATAATTTCTTAAAGGAAGAACATCAAGGCAAATCAAAGGTGGATATAATGCAGTTAAAGAACTTATTACTTATGCATTAGAACACAAAGCTGAAAACCACTTAAATAAAAAGGTAAACATGCTAGAATAAAAAAAATGGAATGGTTTTTACTAAGTAAAGTTGGAATAAACAAGAAAGGTGTGAATGTAACCATCATCGGAGTCATGCATTAGCACATTCTTTACAAAAAATGCACATCATGACATGATAAATGTAATGAAACATTTGTAATAAATTTCTGGAAAAGAAAACTAGTCATGCATCAACATTTCCTCATCATATGCCATGTGTATTTTAAATCTGATACTCATAGGTAATGGTTCTATAACCAATGACGCTCCTCTAGTCGGAATAATCACTTGGTTGGTCATACACTAAAAAATGTATGCTGAATGACACATGGTCTCTATGTCAAGGCCTTGTTCCCTGACCTAGGGGTAAATAACCCATTCTGATTGTCTCGAGAACTATCGATGCATCGAGGAGCTTACATATACCGGTCTCCAACCTGGAGGGCTTACTTTATCCAGTCCCCAATTTGGAGGGCTTTCTTTAAACAAGACCCCATCCCGGTAGTCCCATACATTTCTCACATGTTGATAAGGTCTGATATTCAAGGTGTCCCATAACACTTTTAATATTTTAATTTTAGGTTTATTAACAAGACATGTCATTTTCATGCATTATGTACAATAATAAATATTATGAACAATGAAACCATTATACAAGTGGCTTGAAATTATAAGGTGTGACAAGTATCATGCAATTAGGGCAACAAATAACCAAATGAATACACAAGATAAGGCATACATGATTACTAAGTTAATATGGCATTATAGAATACATGTTTTTAATAATCATCATACTTCACTAGATAATCACTAGAGTATGATGAATAATATAATTTTCCACAGGATATGATAAATGATAACTCTTTTAAAATTATTATTTCATGGAAACAAATTACATAAAGAAAACACTTGTCATTAGTTAAGGTGTAAACCACGATATTGAACTTTCAACAAAACCATAACCTGATTAACTACTAATGAACACTGCTGGAGGTTTAACATCAAACAAAAAATAGATACTACTTGATGACATAAAGCCACGAATTCTTAGTCCTTTAATTTAAAATAGGCCTAGGCACATTATTTTAAAAACATAAATTACATCGAGGGTAAATGGATGTATAACTACTTAATTTATCAGGCTCTTTAATGTATGCTCATATATGAAACTCATATAGGCTTAAGAAAACACTAAAACCTTAAATGTGTTAAAAAATCAATGAAATCCTGAGAATTGTATTTGAAAATAGGGATTATCATATATGAACACATTAACATATAAAAACTATGGTTTTAAAAATATAACATGGTTTCACTTGAACCAAAGAACTAGTTCGCATAAAAAAATTGTCATTCATAAATATGTATTTATCTATAAAAAACAATATTATTTTTATTGAATTACATAACCCAAAAATATATAGATATATATGTAGTTGTACATATAAAGCATACATAAAGATCATGCATGTTAGGAATTGAATTTAAAAAGACCCTTATCAAATGTATATTTATTAATATAATATACTATTATATTGAAATATTAGAAATCTATTTGGATTGGATATATATATATGCATACTTAAACACCCGGAAGGATATATAAAAAGGTATGTAATGGTTTTCCTTAAGAGGAAAACCTCTGAAAATTAATCTTTTATAAAAAATACTTGATTAGACAATAATCATAAACAACCTCCTTGGAATCCCTTAAACTGGGAGAGTATAAAGGGTATAACAGAACATAAAATTATATTTTTAATTATTGTACCATATGGGTTATATAAAACTAACTCAATTGAAACAACCCCCATTAAATCTTTTTAAGGAAGATTCATAATTACCATTTCCCAATCCTTACACCCAGTCTTCAAAAGAGGAGAGAAATGGTGCATATAATGAATATATATAAGTTTATATATATATATATACATATCGTATACCTGAGTATATGTAGTGTGAGTATTGGGTTTCAAACTATTAGGAGGTGGGGGTATCCCCTATGTTTGTAGACACAAAGGAAAACACCCTTCAAAGCCCTTTGTTTGTATAGATTAGTTTTCATGGAAAGTAAATACCTGTAAATATACGGCGTATATATATATGTTCATGTATATATATTTACTGAGGATCATGTATAGGTTTGAAACAAAAAAACATAAACATGACACCATTACATGGCTGCGGAGGTCGCTCGGATCAGAGGAAGCTTGTTGGTCTTGCTAGAGAGGTCGGGAGGAGTTTGGGTGCTAGCAGAATTATTTGAGGAGAGGGATTATGTAGAGGTTTAAGTGCAACTAAAAGAATTCAATCTAGGGGTTAGTTCGGGCCTACGGATCCCTAGGAAGGTGGGGTGCACATGGTCAAATGAAAAAGTGGAGAAGAAGGAGATCACGGTGTCCTCAGGTGAACCAGTGCCGGTAGCGCTACCCTGACATGAGGTAGGAGACGACATGAAACACAGTTTAAAAAAAACGACAGCCGGGATCTATCTTTGGAGATATTGGACGGCTCGTGTTAAAATGGATGAAATGAGTGTTAAAAAAACACCAACGGTTGGGATCTGACTCGGTGAGATCGGACGGTCGAGGTTGCGCGGGGAAATCGCGTGGCCTGCCAAGCTTCACCGAAAAAGAAACAGTACCCGAACAAATATACAGTTTACGATATTTTTTTATAAAAAATAGTATAATACATTAAAAATTGAATTTACCCAATTTAATAGAAACTTTTAACATAGAAATTCCAAGGCTAAAATCCCATTTTAGATTATGTAAAATACCTTACCATTTGATATAACTCTTATAAATATCATAATTAACATACTAATCTTTTATTATGAACTTATATCTTTAAAAATAAAAAATACAATTTATATCATACTCCACTATTTGATTCAAAAATTATTTTTCCCTATTTCAAAATATATAGTTTTAGAGATCCAATATATATATTTTCCAATTATTACAGATACCCCTTTAGACATGACATTCGACAGATTTTATAATACTAAGTTTTCCACCTTATAGATATCGTCAGGATTTTGAAAAAAACAAAATAAATTCATTTTCAAGAATATTCATTTATTTCAAAATTAAGATACTCGAAGCTATAATTCAAATATTTTGTATGTATTAAAATATTGAAATACCATATGTTTATATGAGCCTTATAAATACAAATTTATTATAAAAAGATACACTTTATCCCTGGAAACCCAACAGTCATGTAATAGTCATATATCCATAAAGGACCATTATAAAAATAGGGGGTAGGGTGTTTTACATATTCAAAACACCTGAACCTCGGTGGATGGCTCTCCTTATTCCATTAGTACTGAGTTCGTGTGTTTTGGTTTTGGCGATTATGTTTTTCAAACTGTCAGACCCAGAAGATGAATATTATCCGATTACTGGAGTTTTGATTCTTAGCAGTCTTGTAGTGGCCATGACGAGTCTTACACAAGATGTTCTTGGTTAGTTTGAGACTGTGTGACAATGTAACATTTTAATATATACCATTTACATTTGTTTTTCATCTATTTAGTTTCAATTCATTTATTGGTATCAAAAACCAACCATTTGAAAGAAGAAACATCATTATAAAACATATCATTGTTCACTTAATCAAGTTCATAAATCCTGGGGCGTCATAAATAGAATGAATTTTTTTTAAAACATTTTAGAAATCATTGATTTGAACGATAAATATAGCTCCTCAAAAAGAAATTACAAGATCTGTATCACATACACATGATTTTTTTCTATTTTCATTAATCAATAAGAGAGGAAATTTAAATTAGAAATTTTAAACACATTCAAAACAAGTCTAGAATGATTATTTTTGGATAAATAATGTAATTAAATGTGATTTACCATGATGAAATGATGAACATAAATATTCTCAAAAGAAAGTATATTGAAACATAAAGCTATTTCCACTTTAGTAATCATCACAATAATGACCCCCATTAAAAAATATTATCCAATTAATATTTAAGAATCATAAAAAATTATTATAATGATATATGATATCAAAGAGGTTGTATATACACCTCACTAATGATTATAGTTTTATAACATAACTTATGCAATACAAAATAATACAATTTGAGATGAGAAACCATTACATTGATCTTAACATTGATGTTAGAAATTACTAATGAATATTTTTTTTGTATAAAAAATAAATATACATAATATATTGGTAAGTAATATATATATATAATAAAAATTCATAACACACATAATCTAATAATATCAAAGTCTGTGAATAAGAAACACTACCCAATGAAGTGAAATAGAGTTATGATGTTCTTTTCTACTTGGTAAATTTCAATTCAATTCACCTTGAAAGAAAAACATAAAAAATAAACCTAAAATACCATGATATATATAGGATTCATGTTATAAAATTCAATTTTGTATTATGTAAACATCATAATAAAAATTAGTGGACAATATGCCATATGTTTTACAAAAAATAAAAATGATATGAGAAATCCTTACCTCTAATAATACGTATTTTTAAGTACCATCATTACTATATAATAATATTATATAAATTATTTTATTTCATAATAACCCATTTTACGTTTAATATTTTATTCGTATATAATATATATTTTTATTTTTATTTACATATTAATATACATAATCAGTTAAATCGACATTATGTATTTTGAGAATGTTCGGTTCAATGCTTTAAAACAGCTTTGGTGTGTTGACCATAGACAAAGAGTTCATAAACTCCACATATATAGACTAATAATAAATGAGAAATTGTCATTATTAAACATTAATTGTACTTTTAATATAATCATCTGTATATTATAATGAAAAATCAACTATGTAAAAATCAGGAAGATGCTAGACCATACACATGCATGTGTAACGAATTAATTTTTTAGTGATCATTATTGAAAGTGACTAAATTCATTTTATATTTAAATAATTATAATAATTTCATGAATACCATATTATTTTATTAAATATACTTATATGTATTATCTATGTTTTTTGGAGATGGAAAAAAGAATCACATTGCATCATGGAGTTGGTATTCTACAAGTACACACAAACAACATTATCATTTTTCAGTTTATGAAATAAAATGATATTTTATATTTTAACAATGATAAAAAACCATGAATATATTTATTATTTCATTTATATGACGTATGATTAATAAAACTATCCTAATTACCTCCAATGTAATGAATTAGTGAAAAATTAATCCCATAGCTATGTGGGACGATAGCCTTCCATACTCACAAGGGATGTTTTTAAATCCCCCAACAAATTCATGGTATGAATTTATATTTGATATCATAAGACAACAAGTATATATATTTTAAAAATATCATATATATATATATATAATTTAAATAAATCATTTTAATAATCCTTATTTGTTGATGATGGAAAATAATAACATCACTTTGGTATATGACAATCTACCATACACACAAATGATGATTTCATATCTTACTTGATGGAATGAGAGATGTATTTAAGGTATTATATTATCATAATAGCATCTCTCTTTATTTTAGATGTTGGTTTTCTTATATAATCGTAATTCAATATTATTTTATTGAGGTTCAATATGAAATAAAATAATATTTCACTATTATGAATAATAAATCTTCTTCAGAAAACATCCTCATGTAAGCACCAATAGATTTATGAGGCAGTATTTATAATAAAAATAATTTATCTATGTCTTGAGTATGAAATTTCTTATGGTATTTGAAAAATAATTTAATAATAAAAAAGTTTGTAGTTTTTTTAATATGGGAGGAGAGTGTGAGGCCTTTTATAAGTTAGTTGGATGGAATTTCATACATGTTTTCAGGTCATTTTAACACTTATAATTTTATATAGCCCGATGTAAAGCTGTTTTCAATATAATGGTGATAATTATTTTTTACTCTTTCAAGTATTCATTATGGTAAAAATTATCTTTGTCTAATTAAATAATATAAATTATGATTATTAAAATTATATATTCCTTTTTAAAGATTTATATTCATATAATTTATAATATTTTTATTTGAAATTAATCTCGTTGAGGTGATGAAAAAGCAGGGTTTCATAAAGTCAATTTTTCAAGTGATGAATGATTTTATTTATGATGAATAATATTAATTTTATGAATAGAAATTATTATTTTATGTTTTATAATATATTTATATTATTTTAATAACCCAATATAATGGTGTTTTAAATTAATTGAAATCAATAATCATTATTAGCATTAAAACTGTTTTCAAGAAAATCCCACCTCTAATCCCCAAAATTACATTATAATAATAAAAAAATTAAAATATGATTTAAATGCAATTAACTGTGTTATATAGTAATAAATAATATATATTAATTTAAATAATATTCAAAATATAACAGGATATTTAATTTACTTAATCTATTAAAAAGAAACAACATTTTTCTAAATTCTATATTTTGACTATTCACTAAAAAATTAGTATTTTTCAAAAAAGTCCAAAAATTTTATCCAAAGTAAATTTTGATCTAATGATATGAAAAATGAGTTTAATTATATAAAATAAAATTTATATAATTTAAAAATTATTTATAATACATTTTCATGAAAATAAATAAAAATCTTTTCAAAAAATAGCATATTTTTATAGAATGATATTACATTACTAAATATTGATGGATATTTACGATGTAATTATAAATAAATTATATTCAGTATTAAATTAACATATATATAAATCATATAGTTATTAGTATAATTACTCTCCAATTGTATTGATAGTTTTTAATGTATATATATATGTGATGGCTCATTTATTCATGGTGTTGTGTGGTGAATACTCTACCAATCATCATTTTCATTTATAAAATATCATGGTGTTAAATCCACTCAAACACAAAATTAGTAAATTGAATCCATGTAATTTCAAAAAGAACTCTCTATTAAATGTAATTACATTTGATAAAAAGTTACCTATGATGGATGTCCACATTATTATATGGGTTAATGAAACATCCTCATGATAATAGTGAAATGGATGTAAAGGTGTCGTATAGAATAACAACTAATATGATTCATAATGGTAGAAAATATGACATATGTAATGATTTAAAAATATAAGAGATAAATAAATAATAAATCTTCAAAGCGAGTGATTGAGATCATTGATCGCCAAAAATGGATTGATTATGAGAAAATCAATAACCACGATACAATGAACTAATGAGGTGTGAAGAAGGACATTGATATAATCATATATAATGGTAATCTGAAAAAATAAATCACGATCCTTTTCCTAGTGTAGATAAATTTTATTAAATTTACATTTTTAAGAAATATACATATATTATTAGTACAATTTAATCATTTTATCAATTTAAACCACAATATCATATATTCTTCTAAATGATGATTAATTAAGATTCTTTTTTCTCATTATTTAATCACTAAAATGAACTTTTAGAGTAACACATAACCATATAAGGGAAAATAAATCATATCAACCTATTATTATACATTATCCAAAACATGGGTATCATATGTTAAGATGTTTCCCAAAATTAATAAATATTCATATGATGAAAAAATAAAATAATATCTAAAATTTCAAATTAATACTAATGTTAAAACAATCTAATTCCATATTTAAATGATCATATTTCCAATACTACTATAATAACCGCAACACTAAATAATATTTTAACATATAATTTTATCTCATACTTTTAGCATTCATGTAAAAAATGTGGCTATCATTATTTGAAATAACATTTATGACATAGTCAACAAATAACTTTTTAGTCTCACAATAATATATATTGAAAAATATATTTTCCCATAATTACATTAATATCCAATATCATATAAAAACATAACGGTTATTAATAAAATATTTTTTTCAAAACAATTAAATTTATAACACACATTAACCCAATAATTTACATATTCTTGAACATGTTAAAACATACCCTAAAATTATTTAGTCAATTTATGATCTCATCTCATAAAAACAAAAAGGGTATCCTAGAAATTTGATCTTATGATCAAAATTAATGTCACAGACCTAGGATGGTGTCTATAAACCTTATTATAACCTCTTATTAAAAAATATTTATCTCTAAAATTGTCTAAACATTCCTCTGGTAGACACTGTAACATCCCCATACCCACATACCTTGATCTGATGCTGATAATAAAAATCCATTTCACTTATATATTTTATAATTATAATGATGAACCCATTTTTTCTATCAAAAATATATAAAATAAAATGAAAATATTGGATTAAATTGTTTCTCATATACATTTTAGGTTTACATTTTTACAAAATTAGAAAAAACCCATAACATTTATGATTCATAAAAAACTAGTTTAAAACTTTTAACATCATCTCTCACTATATCAATATTTATGTATTCTAATTTTGTGATATCTTTATCATCCTTATAAAACCCTTCCAGAAAAAAAATCAGTCAAAATAATACTCTTTAACCTATGAGAAAAAGAACATAATAATAGTTTCCTCAAATGATCATTATTATTAAGCATAAACATTAAAAATTGAATTTCATCATTGAGAATGGGTGGTGCATATTGGTATGATAACATAATCAAAGTGACTGAACATAGTAGAAGAATATTAACTCCCATAAATAACTAGATCATAACTTATAAAAACATTGAATAAGGAATTAATAATTGACATATTCATCAAAATAAATAATCATTATCCCTATTATATCAATTTTTATAAAAGGAATCATTTATAAACCTTTACTAGAATACCGAAAACATGTTTATATATCTGAAAATTATCTTCATATCCCATTCCTAACCAATTTAAAGAGAAATAGAGCTTACTAAATCAATAAAATAAATGATCTAATAACTCCATCCATCATTCCTTAATGACTAGGATAATCAAACATTTCATTAGAGTGATATCTAAGTAAACCCATGGTATAAGACATATCAAGCTCTCCAAGCACTATCAGAGAGAACCAATTGTATTAGATATAATGGGATCACCCAACAACATCTTGGTGCACCCTTCAAAAAATTTTATCAGTGTCATCTAGTGCTAGATAGTTTAACACAATGTATAATTGGTATTGTTAACACCAATGATCATCAATAATGTACAAATACCATTCATGATTTTTTGGATTATTCACATTTCTATAATAATAATATTATTTTTTGTTCTATATCTAGTTTATCCAATGGAATGAAAATGAGTTCCATAACAATATCTCTGAAACATGATTAACCCATGGAAAATAATTGGGTTCCTTATTAATTCCTTTGAATAATTATTAAACCATGCAAAAGAAATGGGTTCAATAAAAAATATTTAAAACAATTTCAACACATCTAGAGAAATAATATTTCAGTTATCATTAAAAAATATCCCCATTAAATTATAAGTAACAAATAGGGTTGTTGATATTTATGAATGGAAATACCAATACAGAGTCATAAAAAATTAAGGGAAATATTTGTTTACTTTGAAAATCATTTTCAAAAACTAACAATTAAAAAAATATTGTGAAAATAATTCATTAAAAAAAATGTAATTAAATTAATGAAACATAAAATAAAACAATGTACATGAAGGAATGAAATTTTTTTATGTTGTAAATGTTCAAAACAATCATTCTTATCCTAACAATTTATAAAAGGTAGTAAAAATTTCTCATTTTGAAAAAATGATAACTAATTCCATGTTAATTACTTCTCAAATAATGCCAAAGACCATATAAATTATCATAATTAAATCATTTATTTTTATAAATACTGATTAAGAAAATATTTTAGAAAACATTGATTTCGAATGGTAATATATAAAATTTAAAATAACATACATGATTAGTATCACATAAAAAAGAAACTCTTGATTATTCAAAAGTCAATATGGGATTAAGTTAATAGAAAACGTTTTAACCAAATTTATAACCAATCAACAAAAAAATTGATTAATAAAATAAGATTATATAATTTCCACTAATGCTGATGGTTTCACACTCTCTATGTTATTCCAAAACTCCTGATTTTATCATCTACATCATTTAATTTTTCCCCTAATATTCTCATGGTAGAGGCTTGTCCTCTATACCATCCCTATCACAACTTTATCATTGGGATCTAGAATAGTATTATAGGTTATTCATCCCTAGATCATTACCCATCATTTTCTATCATTGGGAACTCAGGATACATGTGATGTCCAAGCGCTTCCTCTGTAGATCTTGATGTGACCTTTAGTGGTCATGGTAGTTTCGAAGATGGATCCCCGCCTACAATATCTGGTCAGTGATTGCAGTCTATAAGTGTTCAATGGTGATGTGTAATGAATATTTTTTTGCACATCATTTTTGTTTTGGATGAGTAACATGGAAGGAATCATTGGTGGTCTAGGGTCGAGTGAGTCAGATTCCGGTAACAAGGCTGTGTACGATCCCGATGTGATGAGGATGGTGTGAGATCATGGTAATGGGTGAAGTATTATTGAGGAGTGGATTTCATTCATGTGTGATGGATTATATCTCATGTGGAATTTATGTGGAGCATCTAGTTAGTTTTGAGTGGCGATGATGTTCAGGAGAAAATTGGTTGTTGTTGGTTTCTTATTGTCGGGATGTTTGAGTTCGTGTAGGTTTTCCGTAATCTAGAATGTTTCATATGTTTTTCATTATGCTCATTGGTCTTCTTGGATCTTCTTATTCTTGAGGATCATATTTCATTGCGATCACTAGTTTTCTAGTTATATTTATAAGAAATGCATCATATTGTATGTTTTATAGGGTTTTCAGCCTCAAGAGATGGAAAGGTGTGATGAAACACATAATTGAGTCATCCATCACCACTTTGATGGATGTGAAGATGCCTCTTCATAGAATTATCTTAATTTTTTTAGCTTAATTTTTCATCGCATCAGGTATATATTGATGAGAGTTCCATGCAAGATTTATCGGGTGGGTGGCACAAAACTAATAAGGGTGTATTGTAATTATTCATTCACCTCTCATCCACAATCATTGTTGCTTTGGGAGGTTCTTTTCCACATTTTTCTACTATCTTGATGATTCTTTTCTTGATTGTCGGTGACATATTATTTTGACTGATCTCACTGTTGCGTTGTCTAGTGTGGGGTGAAATGAGTATTTCTGGTTCCTATTTGCATGTTTTCATTTTTTTGGACTTGATGGATCCTTTGTCCTTTTTTATTCTGGAATTTTCTATTATTATAGTTAGTTACCAATTTCCCAGTCCTAAAATTGGTTCTTTCATTTTTATATTCTATAAATGAGATTTTACCCTCAACCATTTCAACAAAATATTTTTACTTCTGAAGGAACTGTGAACAATGATAATCCTGAAATAAATGATATTTTAGTATATAGAAGCATCCACATTTGTAATCTTTTAAATCTTAATAAAAAAGAAATTATAACATCATATTGTCATTACATACCCTGAAAACAAGAATGTTCATTATATTAAATATAAATTTGTATGAGAAACACCTTATAAATGATGAAATATGTCTAACATATCATACATCCCAAAGAATAAAATTTAAAATGAGAAACCCTAACAATGATCATAAATTTGAGGGAAAAATAAACAATGATTTAATTATGTGAATAATATTTAAATTCATATTTAATAATTATAAATAAAAAAATTAATCAAAACTTATTAAGCACATAATATTATAATAGCAATGATAATTACAAAAAATTTAAATAAATTTAGAAAATTGGTTTATAAAATTCTACCCTAGTTGGTAATCATCAAGTGAGTTTCCATTGAATGAAAAAACATCAATTTAAAATAAAATTTAATGTGTTATTATGGATTCATGTTATTATATATAATAGTTATGAATATAAAACAACAACAAAATTTATTGAATATGGAATGTGTCTCATTGAAATAAAATTTTAGACTAGTAAGCCTTACCTCTATTTAAAAATAATTGTAACTTCATTAAATCATGTATAATATGTTTACATAAATTATATAAATTATTAAGAGCTATTTATGGTATAATGACTTCAGTTAAAACAATTTACATATTTATTTTAAATGAAATTTTAAAATACATAATTAGTTAAGTCAGCATTGGGTGTTTTGAGGATATTCAGTTCAATATTTTAAAATGGCACTAATATATTGAACTTGGTCAAAGATGATATTTTTTCCAAATATCAAAAATAATAATAATAAAATAAATATAATTTTTAGACCTTAATTATACTTATAAAACCATTAATTAATTCATGGTATGAAGAAATGAACAATGTTATGATCATGAAGAGGATATGTCGTACTGAGACATGTGTAAAACTTTCATTTTTTAATAATAATTATATTATTAATATTAATAATCTTTTACCCCAATTTAATTATAATACTATAATAAATACAATATTATTTCCTTAAATATACTAATATATATCATCCATGTGTTGTGCTATTGAAAAAAATAATAGCATTGCATCACATAGTTGGTAGTCTACACGTACACACAAATGACGTTATAATTTTTCAGTATAAGAAAGAAAATGAAATATTATATTATCATGATGATAAATATATACTTAATATCCTTATAATTTCATTTTTATAAAATATATTCATTAAATTTATCATTATTAAATTCCATAAAAACAAATTAGTGGAAAACAATCACATCACTTCATGGGGTGGTAGTCCAATGTGCACACGAGCAACATTATCATATTCCCTGTGGAATAGAATTAATAAATTATATTTTGATTATAAATAATGAAAGTAATTTTTTAATAATTATATATATAATTTTAATCAATAATAATAAAAGTCCTGGAGAGGCGATTATGAAAAAATAATGACATCATTTTCCAAGGAGGTAGACCATTGTACAAACGATTGACGATTTGGTATCCCATTAAAAGGAATTGGAGATGGATTTGGGTAATTAGTTTAATTTAATGACATAAAATTATTTTTTTATATACTAGTGTTATTATATAAACATAATTTAATAACATTTTTAAATTTTTGAATAAGAAATAAAATGAAAATGTAGAGTAAAGAATGATACCTATTTATCAGAAAACCTCCTTAGGATAACAGCAGAATATTCATAAAATAGATTTATGATCAAAAAAGGTCATCTTTGTTATGGTGAGGGATTTTATTATGTCATGTACTAAGTAATTTTCTTAGAAAACTATATTTTAAGTTGTGAATCTGTCACAATCCATCCTTGGGGCCGATGTCGTGACTAACCCAAGACCGCCTTCCATTGGCCAGGGGCTGGTGACTAGCACCAAAGGCATAAATCCCAATAAAAAGGGAAGGCATTGCCTTTATAAAAGTAAAAAACACAACAGATTACAAGCATAAAAACACTAAGTACAAAATAAAGTGCTGAAAATTAAATGGGCCAGAATACAAACCCAACTGAAAAGTACAGCTACAATTGTAAAATAGTATAATAGAAATGTCAAGCAGTTGGAAGAATAGAAGTAGCTCATGGGTCGTCCACCTCGAATCCTACTTGAAGGGTAGGTACAGATAGCACAACTCCGGGATCATCAACCATGGATCCTACCTAAAGGGTAGGTATAAATACCCTCCTCAATGCTCTCACCCGTCAACCTCCTCCGAGTACCGTCTCTTCTTGAAGTCCACTTCCAGATACCATCCAGTCCTCGAACACTCGTCCTCCGTTTGTGCTATCCATTTCCTGCACCCAACACAACGAGGTGCGGGCATAGCCGGTGTAGGGGTGTGTATAAAGATACTTAGTAGGGAACCCGACACCCTCATGGTCTCACTAAATCCAATAAGGATAACCACAAAGAAGGATCTAAACATATAACCCTTACTTAGGTATAAGCTCATAATTATACCTATGTTATCAGGTAACCCATCTCAATCAAGAGGTATCACACAGATATGAAATCAACGGATAACCACTACCTAGGTATATGAAAATAAAAATACCTAATTTATCAATTAATCTATCTCAATCATGAGGAAATCACAAAATTCATTGACTCAGCTAAAAACAGGATTTTATTCATGATGTCGAAACCACAGCTGCTGGAGAACTCCTCCTCGGTCGAGTACAGTGGGCCTGCTGCTACAACCAAGCACGTCCCACTAACCTTGGACTACTGAAATAATCCACCTATCGAGTACTGTGGGCCTGCTGCTACAACCAAGCACTTCCACCATGGGTCTACCACTACAACCAAGTGCTCCTCTACCGTGGGTCTGCCGCTACAACCCATCGCTCCCCACTAGGCTATCTGAATCACTCCAAGTTGATCGATTACAAGTCATCTAGTCTCAGCCAGCTACTTGGTCTCTGCATTCTTCTCGCTTGTCACTGGGAGGGTCCACTCCACAAGCTACTGGTCGATACTGGAAATGTCATAAAGTCCCACGAAGAAGTATCCCAAGGGTCTGCCACATCATAGGAATCTCAACACAATAGACGACGCGTCAATCGGACTCCCAGTATGTGTGTTATTAGCCTTTTCATCCCAGGGGTCTGTTTGGTTTCATGTATGACCAACCCGACGGTATCTCAACTGTACCCCGAACTCTCATAGGTTATACTCATAGGGACCATTTCTCAACATGATTTCCAACGCAGCTGACTGTTCTCCAAACGGTCGTCCGATCTGAAAGTTTTCAGCTTTTCCGTTCCAGGGGCCCGGTTGGATTTCGGGAACAATCTAACCCAGCCACACTCCAACTGAATACAAACCTCAGGTGAAGTATATCAAAAGATCCATCATACCAAAAAGTAATCCAACTAAGTCAACGAAACGTCAATCGAACATCCAGAGCTCAAGTTATAAGCATTTCCGCTCCGAGGACCCAGTTGGTTTTCGGTTCGAACCAACCCGGCCATACCCAAAGATCACCGAGCCCTTAAGTGCGATATACTAAAACAAATATCTCGATCCATGGATCGCTACACAACTGATGGTGCGTCAATCTGAGGTCTGTATCCAAATTTATGGATGTTTGAATGGATATGTCCAAAAATACGGGGTTTGGGCCTGGTCCGACCCGATACCCCCTGGGTCGGCCCGAACCGGGCGACCCGACCCAGGTCCGGTTTGGCCCATTTGGGCGCGGCCAGGCCCGGCTGGCGCGACCTGCCCCAGCCAGCGTGGCCCGGCCCGACGTTGGTGGCCCGGCCCGGCGCGGGCGGTCCGGCCCGACGCGGGCGGTCCGACCTAGCGCAGGCAGCTCGGCACTGGCCGAGTGGTGCGGCTTGGCGCTGGCTGAGCGGGGTGAAAAATGGGGGCGCCGCCCCTTGCTCTGGCCGGGGTTTTCCAACCCCAGGTTTTTCTGGAACGGTCGGCCTTGTGTAACCGCGGGACCCGAGGGGGTCCCGCCTCCAGGTGGCGTCGGGGGCCGGCCGAGCCCGGCCGCCTTCTGCTGAAGCACCGAGGATCTCGTACTACTGGCACGACACGATGGCGCCGCACCCCTCCGTCGCATCCCTCTCTTGGCTGCGGCCTCTTTCGGCCTCACTGTCACGGCGCGACGGTGCTGCGCACCTTCGCCACAGCCTGCCTCGGCAGAAACCCCTTTTTCGTTCCCGTGCGGTGCAATGGCACCACGCCACCATTGTCTCAAGCTTCAACGATATACAACCAGAGAAGGGGAGGGGAATCAGCCGTGTTTGTGCGGTCCGACCTCCTCCCTTTATGTTGATAACAAGAGGCCAAACAAAACATAGTGCAATTTTAATTAAATAAAATTGAACTTAACCCCTACCTTGACACAAGTTGTCAAACGATGATCATCGCAGGAAACAGCATCACGGGGTGAAGCACTGTATACATTGATGAAGAATGTACGAGGAGGATGTATTGTCTCCCTTCCTTTGACATGGAGATAAGATTGAATAGCATGAAGTCGTTGGCGACTTTCCACATCGGTGCCTCCTCCTTTTTCGTGGAGGTAGAAGAAAAAGGAAGAGACCAGTTCGCCAAGTCATTGCTCTTCATCGGAGAAATAGCGTTCTTCCTTAAAGTGGGTACGTTCTTCACCGAAGGAGATGAAGTTCCTCCAAGCTAAAAGAATACACAAGATCTCTCCCCCCTTTTCTAATCACACCAAAATCCAACCAAAATAAAATAAGGCTTTGCCTTATTTTATTTACCCATGCAAGAAAATTAAAATTTCAAAATTAAAACTCTTCATTAAATTAATTTAATAGCTTTAATAAATTAATTTAATGTGAGATTTGGCATGAAATAAAGGTGTAGAGAGGGTTAGTTACAAATAAATGGGGGAGTTTTCCAACTATAAGAGGGGTTAGATAAATTTGAAGGGGTGGGGCTCGTGCGGTCCCCACCTCACAAATATCCTAACAAGAGGAGTTAGGATCTAGTGAGTCCTACCCCAACTCCCATACATAGGATAAAACAACTTTGGTTAGAAGTCAAATATTTTCCACAAATTTTATTTATTTCAAATTTAATCCTCAATTTTTAAAAAATTCTCCCGAGAAAAGACTCTTTCGGATAGGGTCATCTTAAGAAAATATTGCCACTGCGGTTTCATCAGTGCCCTCATATTTCGATTCTGAGTACTGGTTCAAAAGATAGATAATCCTGCTCATTAGTTCACTGAACATACCCGAGCTAAAATTCGGGAAATGATTCCTAGCACTCCGGGTCTCGGAATCAGGTTCCTTCAGGAACTACGTACTTGTAAAATCCCATAGAAATTAAGAAAAAAAATTCCTTGAAATTTATGGGTCTTTACATTACTCCCACCTCTGGGATTTACATCCCCATATTGATACATCACAAAAATAGGTAAACAAATGGGGGTACTGAGCATGAGTATAAGCCTCCCACTCCAATGTGCTCTCCTGGAGGTTCACGTGCTACCACCTGATGCACACTAGAGGAATCGAATGTCCACGTAGGACCCGCTCCTGTCAATTCTCGATCTCCACTGGGACCTCCGCAAAAGTCTCCCCTTCATTGATATCCAGCTCCCCGTGATCAATCATATGCGTCGGGTCGTGCACGTATCTCCTTAGCTAAGATACGTGGAAGACATCGTACACCCGGTGCAACTAAGGTGGAAGAGCCAGGCGATAAGCCACCTCGCCTATCCTGCTAAGAACCTGGAATGGTCCGATTAAGTGCAGAGATCACTTGCTGCCTCGTCCAAATCTCCGTAATCCACATCGAGGTGAGACCCATAATAAAACGTGGTCACCATCCTTGAACTCTAGTTGTCTCTGCCTCCTGTCAGCATAAGACTTCTGTTGACTCTAAGCAGTCCTCATCCGCTCCTGAATGATCTGTACCATCTCCGTCGTGGCCTGAACCATCTCTGGTCCTACAAGAGCTGCTAATATTTCCCCTTTGCTGAAAAGAGAAATCCAGTCTCATCCCCTGGTTGAACCACTTTCTTTGCCTAATATAGTCTATCCTGACATGAATGATACTAATCCATGACATGGATGAAGTTATAAGGCCCCGATACTACTACCAAAATATCCAACCGTTACTCTCACCTCCAAGGGTTGAATCACACTGTCGGCATCATTGTGTAGTCACTCGGTCTCCTCCAGTAGGAATCTCAAAAGTGAGGGTCAAGTCAATAGTTTAAATCAGAACCCTTAGTACACAAAAAGGAAGGAAACAAATGGCACATGGACAAGTGCCTTTTATTACTGCATCTCGATGTACATAGACATATAGAAACTACAAAAATCAAAAATTTAAACAAATAAACTAGAAGCACCATGATTAAAGGTATCCATGCCTGAAACTAGTCCCGCTCTTGTCCGCCTGCTTCCGGAGCTCCATAGTCTTATGCTTTAGCTGCCTGAAGCTGAGCTCTCCCATGTCCACTTGTTCCCTGCGGTCAGGGTGGACCTCCAGGTGGTGGTGGTGGAAACACCTTGAAGAGTCATCCACCTCCAGCTGCACGGCTATCTCCCCTGCCTTGGTCTCCTTCTCCTTACGGTTGACCTCGATCAAACCTCTGCCTCTGCCTGGGAGGTCCTTCGTTTATCTACTGATAATATTTATGGAGGGTATAACAGTCACGTGTTATGTGACCAACCCCTCCACAGGAGTAACACTGTCGGCTCCGGGTAAGTCATTCTCCAGCTCGGGTGCCTCGCACACACGATCCTGTGTCATGCGGTCGACCACCTGTAGGTCTGGTCCTCTTGATGCTCTACATCATCTGTCTAATGCCAGTTTCAGAAGACTCTACCGCATGCCAGTTAGTGATTGGTCATACTGCTGGAGACAGCTCACCAAGGAAACTCTCTACTAAGAGGGCTCGCTCCAACACCCCTATCTGTGTCGGGATACTGTGAGAAACAACTAAAGTTATAATCTCTCACCTGATCCCCTGCTCGAGGGTTCGGACACTGAAGAATGGGTCCCTTACCATATCAGTGGAGTACCGGGAGAGATCAATGAACCTCACTGAATACTGCGCCATGATCATGTTATCCTGCTGAAGATAAAGTAGCTCTTGTATACGCACCGCTCGAAGGGTGGATGGTACAAACTATTCCCAGAACAGGCTCTCAAAGTCTTCCCACATAAGTGTCGCCTCATCATGCATCTGGAGCATCAGGCTCCACCATCTGCCTTATGCTACCTGAAGGAGGCTGGCAGCATGGATCACCATGAAATCTGTAGGCATCCCTACTAGCTTGAATATTTTCAGCACAGCCTCCATCCAATCCTTCGCTGCCTACAGGTCCGTCTCTCCCCTAAACCTGGGTGGCCTCTGGCACTGGAACTCGTGTAGTGCGCTCATGTGACGTGCACTCTCTGCTGGTGGGGCTGGTGGCATCAGCGACCCAATGGGTGGTAGTACCACTGGTGGCTCAACTGGAAGAGGGCCCTGTATTGAGGCCTCGTCGCTCGACATGCTATCAGTACGTATAACTCTCGTGGCTCTAGCTGGTCATCCACGGGGAGGCATCCTGAAAGAAGTTACATCGTCAAAGACTATACCTGGTGATCTGACCTGGTTTGAGCTGACATTAAAACTTTTGGAAACACACATGTAATCAGTGTTTTCATGATCTAAGTCAGAAATCAGTATTTAGGGTCAGGGTGTATGGATACATCGGCCGCCACACTAACACTGGACTCCCTGAACTGAAGACCACACTCGGTACCCTTAACATTATTGCTTCACAGAAATAAATGATCAGAGTTCTGAGTTCTACGGTAGAACCGACTCCTCTGATACGAATTTGTCATGACCCGTCCTTAGAGCTTATGTCGTGACTACCCCAATCTCGCCTTCCATAGGCCAGGGGCTGGCGAATAACACCAATGGAGTAAATCTGAATAAAAAGGGAAGTCATTTCCTTTATAAAAGTAAACAACACAATAGATTATAAGCGGAAGAAAACACTATGTACAAAAGAATGTGCTGAAAATTAAATGGGCCAGAATAAGAAGCCAACTAAAAAGTACAGCTACCACTGAACGAATGTACAAGTGAAAAGACAAGTAGCTGGAAGAATATAAGTAGCTCATGGGTCGTCCACCTCGAATCCTACCTGAATGGTAGGTAAAAATAGTGCATCTCCTGGATCATCCACTACGGATCCTACCTGAAGGGTAGGAACAGAAAGCCTCCTCAACGCTCCACCAGTCAACCTCCTCTGAGTACCATCTCGTCGTGAAGTCCATATCCGGATACCATCCAGTCCTCAAACACTCGGCCTCTGTCTGCACTGTTTGTTGTCTGAATCCAACACAATGAGGTGCGGGAATAGCCTGTGCAGGGGTGAGTATAACGATACTCATTTGGGACCCCAATACCCTCATGGTCTCACTAAAACCAACAAGGATAACCACAAAGCAGGATCTAAACAGATATCCCTTACATAGATATAATACCATACTTATACCTATGTTATCATGTAATCCATATCAATCAAAAGGTAACACACAGATATGAAATAAATGGATAACCACTACTTTGTTATATGCCAATACATATACATAAGTTATCAAGTAATCCATCTCAATCATGAGGAAATCAAAAAGGTCAATGACTTAGCTCAAACCAGAATTTTATTCATGATGTCGAAACCACAACTGCTGGAGAACTCCTCCTCTGTCGAGTATAGTGGGTCTGCTGCTACAACCAAGAACTTCCCATAAACCATGGACTGCTGAAGTACTCCACCTGTCGAGTACTGTGGGCCCGCTGCTACAACCACGCGCTTCCAACCATGGTTCTGTTGCTACAACCAAGCACACCCCCTCATAGCCTACAGAGGTACTCCTTCTGTTGAGTACCGCGGGTCTGCCGCTACAACCATGCGCTCTTCTGCCGTGGGTCTGTCGCTACAACCAAGCGCTTTCCACTGGGCTATCCGAATCACTCTGAGTCGATCGATCAAAAGTCATCAAGTCTTATCCATCTTCTAGGTCTCTACATTCTGCTCGCTCATCACCGGGAGGGACCACTCCATGAGCTACTGGCCGATACCCCAAGTGTCACAATGTCCCATGAAGAAGTATCCCAAGGGTCTGCAATGTCATAGGAATCTCAACCCAATAGACGACACGTCAATTGGACGCCCAGTCTGTGTGTTATTAGCATTTTCATCCTGGGGACCCAATTGGTTTTGTGTACGACCAACCCGACCATATATCAAATATACCCTGAAATCTCATATGGTATACTCATAGGGACCGTTTCTCAACATGATTACCAATGCCACTGACGGTTCACCAAATGGTCGTCTGGTTTTAAAGTTATCATCTTTCCTGTTCTAGGGGCCCGGTTGGATTTCGTCCACAATCCAATCCGGCCACACTCCAACTGCATCCAAACCTCAGGTGAATATTCCAAAAGTTCCATCTCACCAAAAAGTAATCCATCTAAGTTGACAGAATGACAATCTAACATCCGGAGCTCATGTTATAAGCGTTTCTGCTCTGAGGACCCGGTTGGTTTCGAGTTCGAACCAACCCGGCCATATCCAAAGTTTACAGAAACCTTGAGTTCAATATACCAAAATGACCACCTCGATCCAAGGATCTCTACGCAACTAATGTTCCGTCAATCGGAGGTCTGTAGTCCATGTTATGGGCATTTGAACAGAACCATCCGAAAATAGGGGGTTCAGGCCGGTCAGACCCGACCTGATACCCCCTGGGTGGCCCGAACCGGGTCGACCCGACACAGGTCCAGTCCAGCCCATTTGGGTGTTTCCTAGCCCGGCTGGCATGGACAGGCCCGGCCTGGGCTGTCCGGCCCGGCGCGGGCGGTCCGGTCCCGCGCGGGCAGCTCGGTGCTGGACGACCAGGGAGGCTCAGCGTCGGCCGAGCAGGGCGCAAAAGGGGGGCGTCGCCCCTTGCAGTGGTTGGGGGTTTCAACCTTCAGGTTTTTCTGGAACGGGCGGCCTTTAAGGGCTGCCTTGTGTAACCGCAGGACTTGAGTGGGTCCCACCTCCAGGTGGCGCCGGTGGCCGGCCGAGCCCGACCGCCTTCTGCTGAACCACTGCGGCCTAAGGCCGTGGCTCCCGTCCAACGGGCGTGGCATGATGGCACTGCGCCCCTCAGCCGCGACCCGCTCTTGGCCGTTGCCTCTTTCGGCCTCACCGGCGCGGCGCGACGGTGCATCACACCTTCACCACGACCCACCTAGGTTGCGGCACCCTTTTCGTTCCCACACGGTGCAACGACACCACACTGCCATTGTCTTAAGCATCAATGATAAACAACAAGAGAAGGGGAGGAGAATGGGATGTGTTTGTGCTGTCCAACCTCTTCCCGTCATGTTGATAACAAGACCCCAAAGGAACAAGTATTCTCAATGACAAAACAAAGCCCAATTTTAATTAAATAAAATTGAACTTAATCCCTACCACAACACACGTTGTCAAATAATGATCGTCGTTGGAAATGGTGTCGCGGGGTGAAGCTTCGTATACGTCGACAGAGAACATCCGAGGAGGAAGCGGCGTCTCCATTCCTTTGACGCGAAGATAAGATTGAATAGCATGAAGTTTTTGGCAGGTTTCTGTGTCGGTGCCTCCTCCTTTGTCGGGGACGTAGATGAGAACAGAATTGACCGGTTCACCGAGTCGTTGCTCTTCCTCTAAGAAATAGCATTCTTCCTTGAAGTGGGTACATTCTTCACCGGAGAAGATGAACTTCCTCCATGGGAAAAGAATACACAAGATCTCATCCCCCTTTTCTTAACAAAACAAAATCAAACCAAAATAAAATAAGGCTTTTCCTTATATTATTTCCCTATGCAAGAAAATCAAAACATCAAAATTCAAACTATTAATTAATTAATTGAATAGATTTAATCAATTAATTTAAGGTGATAGTTGGCATGCAATAAAGAGGGAGATATGGTGAGTTACAAATTAATGGGGGAGGTTTCAAACTTTAACAGGGGTTAGAGGAATTTGAAGGGGTGGGCTAGTGTGGTCCCCACCTCACAAATATCCAAACAAGAGGAGTTAGGATCTAGTGGGTCCCACCCTAACTCCCATACTTAGGATAAAATCACTTAGGTTTGAAGTAAAATTTGTTCCAAAAATATTATTTACTTCTAATTTAATCCATAATTTATAAGAACTCTTCCCGAGAAAATTCACCTTCAAAAAAGGTCCTCTTAAGAAAATACCACCGCTTTTGTTTCATCAGTGCCCTCAAAATTTGATTTCAAGCACCGGTTCAAAAGTTAGAAAAACCCGCTCATTCGTTCACTGAACGTACCCGAGCTAAACTTTGGAAAATTATTCCCAGCACACCGAGCCTCGGAATCAGGTGCTGTCACAAACTGCGTACTCGCAAAATCCCAAAGAAATTAAGAAAAAAAATTTCCTTGAAATTTATAGGACTCTACAGAATCGAAGTGGATGGAGGGTGGAGTTTTATAAATGGGGGTACTATAATAGTAATAATGTTTTGAAATAAAAAATGTGTAACCATATTTTTCCAATAAAATAAGTATCCAAATAAATCTTTATAAGACATAGACATGATAAATTTGAATAATTTCAATAGAAATTATTTAATATCTATTTATTTCTGTTTAACCCTTCTCTTTTTTGTTTAACCGCCCACCCTATAAAGTAGTTTTTTCCTTAATCGATCTAATTAATTTTCACAAGTGTTTACCAATTTTTATGGTAAATAATAACTATTAAATTATTATATAACATAAATATTTATTATTTATAATATTTAAAATATTTACCCAAATTTAATTTACATAATATTAAATTTTTAAATTAAAATTATACCGGTAGGCATGACTAAAAAAGAAACATTTTAAGGATTGAATTTTTTAACTGAAAATCGATTTTATATTAATAAAATGACTGATAATATTGATTTCATGAATCCAAATTACCATTTACTAAAATATAATTATATATATGCTTATTTTATTTAAATTTCTACCCATATGGGGACTTTTAATTATATAAAATAGCGAAACATTATACACATAATATATTTTTTAGAAAAATCCTATTTTTAATCGCAAAAAAACCTATAATAGAATACAACATAAATAAGAATTAAATCTTATTATGTGGACTATATATAAATAAGGTGTACTTATGTCACTTTAAAACATATTAAAATAATACATAGAGATTGAAATTAATTATTTTATTGAAAAAACATTTATTTTTCATTAAAACGTTATCATTCACTGTTCACTAAAAGATCAATATTTTACAAAAAGTTGAAAAAGATTAAATAAATTAAAATATTTATTTGATATTTTTAAAAATGAAGTTCAATCTATAAATATAATATTAATCCTTCAAAAAATTATATATAATACTATTTCTATAATTTAAAAAAAAATTACTTTTTAAGGAAAAAAAAATTGTAGACTAAAAATTCATTAAAACAAATGGATTTATTATTTACACATAAATTATATATAATTTATAGTGACTGTGAAATTTATACATAGTTATTTTATAAAGTATTTAACAATATGTATGCCCATAAATTTACAGGGTTTGTTATAACTATTATATTCTGTGTGTTTGTTCATGATTAGTGTTAAATGTGGAATACGATATCAAACATAGTTTTCTATTCTATAATAATAGGTTGTTACATTTTTTAAATATTTCAATCGATGGAGAATGATGATATGTAATAAAAACATAATAAATTCATATTTATCTCCTCTAGGAATATAATACATTGTATTTTTTCTACACTAAATGGATCAATCTTTATTGAAGTTCTATTCCTGAAGTGTTCCCCAATTTCCATAACCTCCTTTTAAATGATTAAATAATACCTTTATGTAATCTTAACTTTATATGGTATGCATTATTAATAAATAATTCTGAATGTTTAGATATCCTTACTACTTTTATGAATTAAATATTAATCATTTATATGTCTACAATGTTTAGGTCTGTATAAATCCTTATCCATGATATCGTATATAACACCCCAATATTTTATGATTTCTAAAACTAATTTATACTATTAGATATTTCACATTTCATAAAACACTGAATATAGAATTTGTTAAATGAAATAAAAAAGATATTCATTCTTCATATGAAACACTATTTCATGATTTTAATATAGAAAACACATAGATTAGATTTCGGTACATGAAATAATAAGTTTGGTTTATGTCACAAACAATGTAGAGTTCCTTCGATAGCTTGTGCTACATGAAATATTCAGTTTTAGAAAACTATAATGTATTATTGATATTATTATTTCTATAATATTATAGTAACCAAAAATCTATTGGGGTTCAAGTTATGAATATGAATAACTATATTGTGAAAATATGATTTACACTTGTATATAAAATCCATAATTTTTGTATCATTTAGTTATAATTGTATGTAAGTACTATTAGAGAATAAATAAAATTCGTTTCTAAAAAACCCATTTTACTTGGTACGAAAACAATATTAATATGTATACATTAAATTAATTATATCTGATTATTATTTAAAATAAAATTTAAATATTATATATTGAATAAATATTGTTGATACTCGTCTAGTAGATTTTATAGGTATAATATATGAATAAATCCAATTTTATTAATAAAGATATGTTTTTTCCCACAAAGGTAAATTTACCACATTTAAGTGAAGAACCATGATAGAATATATTTTTTGAAAAATTTATAATTTTTATCATAAAAAATCATGCCAATTTTTAAGAGGAATATCATATTTTACATTTCATGTTTTTTTTCTGAGAAATATTTGAATTTGGTGATTAGTGAAACATTCTATATTTTAATTGTAAATTATATTTAATAGAATATATTTATATAGATAAGTTATATTTTGTTTTTATTTTATATAAAGTTATATCATTTATACACAAAATAATATGATTTAGGTCTAACAAAATTATAATAAATTATTAATAAAGGAAATAATTTTTCATATAATTTGGTTAAGTTTATTATTTAACATTATATAATAAAACATTTATGTAATATTAAATTTTATTTAAAACATAATAAAAATTTTAACTTCTTGAAATAGTATTTTTTTAATAAATATATTTTCATTAATTATTCTGAAAATATAAGGTTCATTACTTGGGAATATAATATATTATATTTAGAAAAATTATAATATATGTAAAAGTATTTAATTTTATCAAATTATTTTTTCTATGATGATGAAAATAATGTTAATATTATATATTAATATGTTATTTTAAAATATAAATAGTTGTAATAAAACATCACTTTGAGGTATTTGAGGAAAAAACATACGTTCTTTAATATATAAATGTACACATTAGAATTGGAGAACATTAAATTATTATTTTCGTCTATAATAAGTTATAATATTAAAATTAAATTTTTTTTAAATGTATTTATTTTAAATTTAATGTAATTTTAAATTAATAAATTTTGAACAGTCATGTTATTGTAACATGTTACATAAAATATTAATTTTGATATTTTATAATTTTGATTACTATAATAAAAATTTTATTTTAATCGGATTGTAAATTATTTATAAATATTTTGAAAATTTATAAATTTTTTATATTATGTTTATTTGAAAATAAATTCAACATTAAAAATAATTAAATTTATTTTAAATGTTTAAGAAATTATTAACAAAATAATAAATTAGAAAATAAATTGGATTGTGATATTAGGGTAGGGTCTCACAGGGTGGGGAGCTCGAGTATTGGTGTCTCTACGGCTTCTTGATGTGGATGAGCATGGTAAAGGGGATCCCATGGGAGCATGTTGAGGATGCAATTGGACCAGTATGGTTAGTTGATCTAGAAAGGGAGTTTTGTATGAAGTAATTTGAGCTAAGGCTACTAGCGAGGGTTTGATTCAGGCTTGGGAGTTTAGTTTCTGGAGGAAGATGCCTGAGTAGTATCGGGGATCGATCATAGTATCGAGAAAGGTAAAAATCCCAACCTAAGGTTATAGATGTCCAATATATGTGACGTTGGTTCTTTTTTTGCATTATATGTGTTGAATCTAGGTTCAATTTAGTAAGGGTTGTTTTTTTCTGTTTCACTATTTTCCTTCATTTGTTGGTTACCAGCAGACATTGACATTGTCTGTGTTTTATTTTTCCCCTATTATAGTTATATTTTTCTATTCATTAGTCACCTGTATACTTGTGGGTCAATTATTGTATTTGATTTTGAATATGAATATAACTCTCTGATTTTGGTCATTAGATGTGATTTGGATCTTTTGTGATCATATTTTTAAATTATGTTATTAGTGTTTTTTGTTTATTTTTATTTTTATTTTCATCTCTATAATCATCTTTCTCTTCAAGGATCATAATATCATCAATGTTGAACTATAAAATAATACAATGGTCAGTTTTAATCTAATTCCCTATATCAATATTAAAATAATAAATGTAGTTGCTTTAAAATTATTAGACAAACATGATTGTTTAAATTTGAAAACCAATTTACAGTCCAGAGGGAATGAAGAATGTTAGTTACAACAAGTTTCTTATGTTTTTCTAATAAAAATGCGTAAGGGTTCTATTAAATTTATCTTCAATTTATGAATTTATATTTTCTAATTAGTTATTGGACATCTCGTTCTATTATTTTTAATATATGTATACTCTACATCTAGTTTCCATGCCGTTAAATATATATGTAATATTTTCTGTACAATTATACATTTATTAGTTTTATGTTATAATTTATATCATTATAATTTTTAAGTATGGTAGTATTATGATTTTATTATACATTTTTTCACTTCATGTATATAAGTACACTTATATATATATATAATTTCATGTATTCAAACATAAGTATATATTATATTCATATGTAGTTATAAATTTTAACAACATAATATTTTCCTAAATATTTATATTCATGTATTGGAATTGACTAACTTCAAATTTCATATTTTATTATTATTAAGTGTATATAATAATTTTTTAATTTTTGTATTCATGATTGACAAGAATATTTATATAATGTTTCTCATACTTATTTATTTACAAAACGTGTAGGTGATATTTTTTGGATAAAAATTATATATATATATATTTTATTTATTTAAATATGTATAAGGATAGAAGTCTGTTTTAAAATATTTTCTTTTATAATTTATTGGGTGATATATAATTGTATAGTGTTTATGATTATTTTAGGGAGATTAGATTATATAGGGATAAAATTTTAAATTTATCTAAAGACTAAAACATTAATGAGATAATTTTATGAATATGATCAATTTAGTAGACATGTATTTAATATTGTTATTCCATAATTAATTTTTACTGATAAAGGATTTATGTTTTTGTAAAATTTATTACGTGAGTTGATGAATGATGTTTCGAGTACACCGATGTTTTTTATTATTAATCGTCAATGTAATTCTAATTGGAAAGAGTTTTTTGGTTTTAATACTCTCTATATATTTTCAAGGAATGTTCATATTTATATATACTAATATATAAATAATAGTTTGTGTGTTTTATTAAATGGTTATGATATGGAGAAAAAATCTGTTGTAAATGTATATATATAACCCAAACTCAAAATGATAATATAAAATCAGAACTTGTAAATAGTAAATATGATATGGCGAGGGGAATGTACTCATCTCATAATAATATGGGTAGTCCCAGAAAAACTTCTATGTTTCAAGGGGACTCATGGTATTTTTAAAAGCATCCTTAATGTTTTACAAAATTCATTTGTGAATTTTTAAATAATTTTTAATGTATAATTATTTTCCATTATATAATATAATTTTTAAATGGAATTATGTAATGGAAATTTTCACTAGTCATTTAGAAACACCTTGACTTGGGAAAAAATTTCCCATAATATGATACAAATTTAATTTCATGGGATGGGTATAATTTCATTGACGAGGTAAAACCTCAAGTGTTTTTTGGGTTATTTTATTTTTTTAATTATTATTTTGTAACATAGTAAGGAATGTAACTAATTCTCTATAACTTAGACCCTCAATGTTAATGGAAATTTAAATTCTATGTTAATTATTAATTATAATTTTTCAAATATACACAACATTTTAGAAATTAAACATATAAAATTGGGTGTGGGGCATTGTAATTGGTAGGTGAGAAACAGTCTGAAAAAACTAGATATTTGATGTTGTCCCCTATGTGGAAGAGTATATAATTTTAGAAGTTCTATTTTTTATTAACTATGGTAATAGTAATTAAGAAAATCCCATTGAATGAATTTATAGGGTACAATTAATTTAAGGTGGGGGACAATGTAACATCGAGAAGGTAAAATGTTACTAAATGAATTAACTAATTATTCAATTATATTATGTTTTATAATTAGAATTGTATAAAAATTTTAAACTATATTACATATTTTTTAAAACCATAAAATATTTTTAATTTTAATAAATTGTTTTAATTTGTGAATGTAATTTCATAAACAATTATGAAAATTCAATGTTCATTAATATAGAATATGTTATGATTTTTTTTGGTAAATTATTATTTATGTAAAATATTTAATTCGGCTTAATTATTTATTTTGTGATGATATATATTATATTAGTATAATATATTAGTATGTTTTGTTAATACATAAATTGATGTATTAAAACATTATATTTAAGAATTATTTGATAAAATATACCTATTTTAATAAATACATGTATGTAGAGTTATCAAAATTTGAATACATGAAAATATTATTATCATGTATTATAAGTTCTAATATTAAAATATCAAATGATTTTAAGTTTCATTATTGTAATTTTATTTTATTTTCAAAATAATAATTTTTGAATGTTCATCTCAATGTAATAAATTTTATAAACCATTAATTATTATATTTATAAAATGGTTTATTATAATACAATTATTTTTTATCAGAATATATGTTGTTTTAATTTTTTTATAAAATTATTAATTAATTTAATTAGTTTAATATTAATGTAATTTATATTTTTATTTGAAATAATAAATAATTTATAAAATGATGTAAAAAAATATGAAATAAAAAAATAAATCGGTTGTGGGTGTTAGGGTTGGGATGCCCTGACAAGGAACATGATCCTTGGAGTCTGAGCATCCTCATGCTGAGGTGAAGCATGACTGTAGGGTTCCTAGGTGAGCGTGTTAAGGCCAAAACTGGTCTAAGTAGGGGAGTCGAGCTGGAAAGGTAGTTTTGGCTGAGGGCATTCGAGCTTCGACTGCTATCAAGGGTTCGATTCAGGATTGCTAGTTCGATTTCTATTGGAAGTTGTTCTAGCGATGTCGGGGATCGACTGCAATATTGAGAATGTTCAGAATCCAAACCTAGAGGATTGAATCTCATATCTAGATGTTTTAAGCTCATTGTTTCCTTTTCAAGGTGTCAAATCAATGTTCAATTTACACATGGTGTTTTTTTTATGTTTTTTCATTTTTTTTCTTCATTGTCTATTTCCTATGAACCTTGTCATCATCTATTTTTTCATCATCCCTAATCATTAATGAATTTTTCTATTTATTAGTTACCTATTGAATTGTTAATATATTGCTTTTTTACTTTTTCAATGTGAATATAACTCTTTGATTTTGGTCCACATATATATTTTGGTTTTTCTATGGTAGTAATTTAAAATTATTTTTTCAATGTTTTGAGTTTATTTTTATTTATTGTATGCATCTATATAAGTAGCTTACATCGAAAGATGGATTATATCACTATTTGGAATTCTCAATGAATCCATTAATCCACATTTATCCAATTACCAACATCATTGTGAATACAATAAATAGAGGGTCTATAAAAAACATGCACCAACATGGTAGTGAAAATTAGAAAACCAAGTTATAGTTTAGAGATAATGAAGATTGTATGAAGAAATAACCATCTTCTATTTTTTCATAAAAATCGTCTACTGGTTATATTAAATTTATTTTCAAATTATGGATATAGGTTTCAAATTTTATAAGGGGGACTTATCAGTTTCATATTTTTAATATTTTTATATATTACTACTAGTTTAAAAGCATAAACCTATATTGGTAATATTTTCAATATATATATATATATATTAATTATATATTAAAATTTATATCAAGTTATTATTTAGGAATGGTTGTATTATGTGTGTATTCCAAATTCACATAATTTTGGATAATTTGTACCCTTATATATATATATATATAATTTCACCTTTTCAAACAAATGTTTATATTATATGAACATTTAGTAATAAATTTCTTCAGAATAATATTTTCCTAAAGAATTATATTCATGTAACCTAATTTACTTAATTAAAATTCCATGTTTTACAAAATCCTTGGATATATTTTTATTTTTTATTTTTTTGAATTCATGATTGATATTCATATTTACGTAATATTTTACATAGTTATTCATTTATAAAAAAATTTAGTGTTATTTTTAGGGGAGTAATTTATATATGATAATATTAATATATGTGTAAGGATGAACATTTTTTTTCAAATGATTCATTGAAAATTTTATGTTCTATACATAATTGAACATTGTTTCTGATTATTTAAAAAATGAAATATTATAGATGAATAACAATTTACTATTATGTGAAGTTTTTATACATTAATTATAATATTTTCTATATAGGATAACCTAAATATATGTTTCTTTAATATTTTTGATTTATAATTAATTTTTACAAAATAATGTACTCAATTTTTTATAAAATGGATTGCATGAGTTTATTAATGAAATTTTTAGTACAAGGTTGTTTATTAATATTGAAATTCCATGTAATGATAAATAAAATTAAATATTTTTATATCGTTTCTTGTTATATATTTTGATGGAATGTTTGTATTTATATATGCATATATATATATATATATAACATTTGTTTGTATTTAATTCATGGTTTTGTTTTAAATATTAAAACCAATGATAAATTTATATGTATATATATAAGTCTATATCTAAAATATTTTCTAAAATTGGCACTTGAACATGGTAAACATGACAGGGATAGGGGAGTGAACTCATCCCTCATGAATGTGGGTAGGCCAAAATAGCCTTTTATATTTCATGTCACCTCATAATTTTATTTTTAGAGGCATTATTAATGTATTCCCAAAATAACTAGAATATTTATAATTTATTTACAGTTTATTATTATTTTCAAAGTATTATAAAATTTTGTAAAGGTATTATAAAATTTTGTAAAGGTATTATAAAATAGTAATTTTTTCACTTTGATAAAATTCCATATAGGGAAAAATAATTGATCACCCTATGTTTAAAATTTGTTTCACTAGTTGAGTATAATTTCATTGAGGAGGCAACACACATGAAGTATATTATTTTATATTATCTTCTATTGTAAAATTTTGTTATGTTTTAGGCGTGTATCAAATTCTCTTGAACGCTGACCAAAAAAATTCATGCAAATGCAAATCCCATGTTTATTTCGAGTTATTATTTTTTAATTATACATAAAATTTTAAGCACTGAACTGAGAAGAATGGCCTTGAACAACTACATTAGTTCATTGGAACCAATTTTACATTGAACTTGGAAATAAAAATATTTCATATATTTTGTACCTTTTATCTTTATACATTTTCTTTCACAATACATCTATGGGATTAATTTTAAATTATTCCTTTCTAATTTAGTGTTTCGAATGTGGGAAAAGGATTAAATATTTTTAATCATCATTATTTATTATATATAGTATGTTCCTCTTATTTTCTACTTAAAATATTTTTCCATGTTATTAAAATTATTTATATTGTTTAAGGTTAAAACAATTTTATGTAGTTGATAGACAATAACATAAGGGGATAAATACAATAGCTAGTTGGTCAAAATCCATAATGTGGACACATTTAAACGATATATTCCCTTGGATAGAAAATGGACAATTATTATAGTAATATGATTTATGGGACACCTCTCAATAGTGTTTACCTTTTTAAATTTACATTAATGTCTCTCCCCTCCAATATAAATGAACACTACCCCCCCCCCCCCCACATGACTTCCTTAGTGTTCTCAAGAGACTTTTTGTGTCAAATACTAGCCCGAACACCCTTCCAACATCTCTCTTATAAAAATATGATCCTCAAATTGGGAATAAAGAAAACCATTTTTGTACTTTGGTGAAATCTAGAAGAAATTATCCAAAGAAGGTTTAGTATCATTACAAATGCTATTATTATATTATTCTTCACCCCTAAAGTATTCTTGTAACATACTAATATATTACCCTAGGTATACTCCGTATATTGATATGTTTTAATTCTATGTGTTCTACATATAACTTTACACACTTCCATTAAATGGGTGATGGATGTATCATTCGTTTATACAATCGACTACCACCTCACGAAAGGATGTCATTCATTATTACTTTACCACGATTCGTGGTTAGTAATTATGATGTAAATATACATTTTATATTATATTTATGATATTTATGACCTATTGTTTTTTTGTTATTACACAAAACATACCACCATTCTTGGAATTTCATGCAAACATGATAACATTAAATATGGATGTGTGGGATACTGCCTCCTAAAAGCGATTTCATTCATTCACACTTTTCATGGAATGTAATAAATATGGGTTTAATAAAATTATATGATATATATGACAGAATAATGACACCTGAATGATAATTTATATACATATATATATACATATATTTCATATACTTTTTTCAATTCTATAAGAACACTGAAACAGTGTTCATTCGTACGTACAACCTACCATCTTTATCAATAGTGCATTCAGTTTCATTATATTATATATTATTGATTATTATAAATTTGAAAATAATGTATATATATATATATTGTTAAAATAATTTTTATCATTTTTGAAACAAGTAAATAATGATCTTTGTAAGGGGATCAAGATTATCAAGTCAAATCATATATTAAAAATAAAAGAGACATGACCTAAAACATAACAATAACATGAAATTGTTAATAAAATTTAATATAAAATGATAATCAAATCATATATTGCAGTACATATGATAAAATGTTTCTATGGTATATTTATAAAAAACTTATAATTATTATATATGATGATTGAATGTGTATAATGGAATTCAAGACTTATGATTAGGGTTTTTTTCGTACCATGCTCTTATTTATGTTAGACTTCTAACTTATTCACCAGTCATTTAATTTCTGTTATGTATATAATTATCTTGAATTTATTTTATGATCATTAGACAAAGATTTAATCATATTCACATATACAATTTATTAAATTTCATTCATGGGACTTATGGGTGAAGGTTTAATTAATATGTAAATAAATTTTTGTCTCATATTTCCTTCATTGATACACATGACATTTTATAAACGTTATTTTTTCAATTATGCTTATATAATTACATTAGAAATGTAATATAATTAATATAATTCTTTCCGGGAAATTTGTAATCTTCTTTTATTATAAATATTGCATTAATATTTTGATTCAACATTACCATAGTGGGAATGCTTTATTGCTACAATCTCATCGTATAATGGTATTTTTTATGATTATGCATCTATTGATGAAATATTAGGATCTATATCTCATGAATACTTAAGTATTTATTTATCCACCTTTTATACACTATATATCCATATAATGGTTTCATTTTTATACTTTTTGATACTTATAATAATTAATGAAGTGGTTTTTAGAAAAAATGACTATTTCTCTCTACGATAAGAAATTTATTTTATTCACAAGACCGTGTTTAAAAAAACAACTTCTATAATGTTTTACAATGATTTGTAAAAAACATTTTAATGATGGTTAACTATTTAATTTAAATGGTTTATATGGATTTTCATTTTCATTATCCAATAAGGTCACATTACTAAACTTCTTATGGTGCAAAAGGAATGTTCAACATGTTTTGATTTACACATCATCAATTCCTAGAATCATCCTTTGAATGTTTATAAGGATATATTTAAAATAATTTTTCCCTTAATATTATTAAAATTATTATTTTTTAATTTAGTTTTCAAATATAATGGTTTTCAAATGTGATTAATTTGGTTTTGAATAAATTCGTTATGTGTTTTAGGAAAATTGTCAAAGGGAAATTGTTTTAAAAAGAGTTATGTTTTAAAAAATATAAAAGTAAAAAGTATATATTCCTCAAGGAATTTTTAAATTATTTTTCATCATTTTTATATATGTTTTACATTTGGTTTGAATTAAAAGTATTTTTAAAATATAATATTTATTAGAAATTGATTTTCAATTAAATGTTATGTTCTAAGTGATCTTTCAAAATCACTATTCATCTAAGATGATATCTGTTAAAATATATTATGATTTACTAGGGGTTATGATCCAACAAAAACATTCGAATTATTTATTTCAATGGTTTATGATTAAAATGATTTTTTTAAACTAGTTTCTCTTCCATGGGTTATACCATGAAAAAATTATTACGATACTCACTTCCTTTCACAAGATACTCATTAATGAAATGATAATGAAACATTTCACTTTTCCATATGTTTTGATATGTTGAACAATGTTTGATACCCATTTAATTACATGGGTTATGATATAATGTTTATGAATCCAATGTCTATTTTATTGGTCTTGAAATGATGAATGTTTTTTTACCTTGTGTCACATGCCTGTATGATTTCAATATATTACCGGTTGGACCTATATCTCCCACTAATGAATTTGGTATTTATTAATATTTCACATGAAATAAAAATTGATATAACTATGAGTGAAAATGGTTAAATATCAATGGGATGGATTTAAAAGTGAACATGATTTAGTAATAGTGGTTTATGAAAAGTAATGAAAATTGTTCTGTAATATAGGGATGGAACAAGAATTTGACCCAGTTCAGAATTATTGTACTAGAATGAGGCGTGGACAATGATTAATAATACAGTGCCGGGATTGGAGTTGAACCCAATTAATTAAAATAGGGTTTGAAAGATGAATGAACATAGTCTATTAATACAAGTATATAATTGGATGGTATCTCATTTAAATAATATTTGTATGGAATCAAGAGTGAACTGAGATATGTAACATAGGGTTGAAACAAAGATCAAACTCCTCCTCGATACTCACTTTATTGGTATTTTCAGAAAAAAACACTTTTCTATGTTAATTAGAACCCGCACAAACTGTCAGTATCAAATAAAATATAAAAAATGGATTTGAATTCAAAAAATATTCCAACAAAAATAGATTCAAATTGAAAAATTTACACTTCAAATGGAAACTCAAAATTTAGGTCCCTCCTCGAGCCCAACACTAACACTTTTCCAGAAGACATCACGATGACTGTGGATGCCAACTGTCCCTCATCACCATTGTAACCCACTGGAAATAAAGCCCACAAGAGACTAAATCCTCCAGAATCATTATCATTAAGCCCTCATCATCATCGACCAATACCATACATTGTTACCAAACAATGACTAATAAACCAAATAGGCATTGCATGATCATCACCAGAGGAAATTAAAAACATTACCCGAACTCAGAATGACAAAACATCCCCTGGAAAATTGTACACCAAAGTTGAATCACCTAAGACAATCTTTCATTCATTTGAATGAAAAAAATAGTGCAAAAACCGAGCAATCAACCACGAGTAGTGTTAACACCTCTGGAAGCTGACACCAGAAAAGAAAGTTACACACTCATTTATATGAACATTCCCCCATCCCAATCCCAAAATACCATTGTGGTTTATCACATCAAACCAAATGTATTCATGTGTAGTGAATTTGCTGGAAAGATAAGAGGAATAATGACCAAATCCATGATGTTAAAACAATACAATGCAAGCTCTAAGAGCCATAGAGGAACACCAAAAAACTGAGAACCCGATTAACTCCAACTCACCATCCCAATCCACCAAGCGCACCATTGTGATAAACCTAAAATGGGATCTAGCATGACGGGTAAGATGAAAAGAGTAGTGATGGGGTTGAAAGACCCCCTGATATGTAAAAACACATTGCTTTAAATATGAACCGTAACACCAAAGAAATTTATAAATCTAGAAAAAACAACAATCCACAGATGAAATAAAATAAATGGGAAATCTAGAAAATAGAGGGACACAGCCTAGGGTAGACGAAGCCTTGAAGATCAAATGGAGGAAGAATAGGGCAGGAATGGGAGTTTAACCCAGTTTAGTAATACAGGTCTAGAACAGGGAGTAAACCTAGTTCAGTAAAGTACTTTTTCCTATAAGATGGTATTAAGAGTGAACCATGACTACTAATAAGGTTTTTGGAGTGTTCCCATTCCACTAATAAGGTCTTGAAATTAGTCATTCACTACTTTGTAAATTATTTTATATATCTATATGGTTATGGTGATAACATTTCTTATGCTTTTGTTATTATCTCATGTTATATTCTATTTATTTCATTACGATAAATTTATTATAAACTACCAAATATCTATTACATGACTCTTCATTATAATCTTTGATACATGTAGTATGGTATTCTAATGTTATGATTATGTTCCCATATTCTTGTTATCAGGTTATGCTTAAATGTCTCCATTTTTTACCCATAATGAGCATATGTGTTCACCCCTTTGTTATGTTTCATTTCACTAGGATATGAAGAATTTTTTTAATAAGTATTACTAATGTGGAAGATTATTAAGGGAGATGTTTAAGATATTTCACTATGATACATGATTATGTCTCAATGTTTGCACAGAAAATAAACTATTTTTTTCCTCGAGCATATACTTTTTAACGTGATAATTATTCATCTAAATTGATGTAATATCCATTTTTGATAAGCCTAGTTCACTATATTCAGTATCAAAGCAAAGGATTAGTCAAAAATTGGATAATAGGATGACAAAAAATTAGTGATATCCCTAGTGATATGTTTTAAGGATATGTCACGGGACATCTCTAAGGAGAATTCTACAGTCTCAAAGATTAATTGTTTTCATAATATACACATAATATATGTAATAATTATTGATTATGTGTTTGAATGCCCATATATGTGTTCCCCACTATATGATTTCTTGTTGTACTAAATTGAGCGAACAATAAGGAATGTGGGTAACATTAAATTTTCTAGATGTGGAGAGTATGGGAATTATCAAAATCAATTTCCTCTATTGAAATCTCATGGTAAGAATTATGATGTTTTTATGAATATTGATTATTCATATAATGATAAAGAGACCGAAGACTACATGTGAAAATAATTAAACATTCTAACAGTATTGTTTACAATAAATTTAAGAATCATGATTATATTGAGGTTAAAGAACCATAAAACAAAATTTATATTTAAAATACTTAAAATAGGGTATTAAGGAATAATATGATAAATCCTAAGTAATGATCTAAAAATAATATTTTATAATTAAAGAGTTATCTTTTTGAAATAATAAATTTTGTTATACAAATCATGAAATATATAATATTTTTCAATAATATATTTCTTTTAGGAATGAAATTGATATGATGAATGATGTTGAATACATAGATAATTAATTTAATGTAATGGTGATATTTTTATTAAGGTAAGGGAACAATTATTGTAATCTATAAATTGATAGAAATGTGTTTAAGTTGGAAAAATCGATGATTGATGTGGATAATGAAATATGGATAGTAATGTTTACCTCAGATACAAATATTGATGTTTTTATTCACATTTTTAGAATGTGACAACCAATGGTATCTTTGTTATATATGGGGGATATATATTAAATATATTTATCAACTTTGTTTCTGTTGTTTTTGATTTTTCATCTTTGAAAAGGGTTAAAAGTTTAATAATTTATGGATTTTTTTATGTCAATCTTAAGATGAGGTTCATGATATGTGAGTAAGATCTCTCCATATGAGGATTTATGAATATTGTACAACTTATTCTAATAATTGTACTATTAGAGTAGTAAAATATTTAGGACTGGATTACCATTCAACGTCATGGTATTAATGTACATTGGGAATTAAAAATTCACATTCATTTATTTGTTTAAGAGATGAAGTGTAAAATGATAATTTTACATTTAAAGTGTCTAACTGTATATATGGAATTTTATAAAATCAAATAATAATAAATAATTATATTATTATACAGTAAATTAATTCCTCAACTCTATGATATAGATATTGAAAATGATTTATCCTAAAATATTTGATTCTATTGAACCAATGGTCTTAATAATCTTCATAAATATATTGTTTTGCGGCCCTAACATTCTAGAAGGAATCATTTTTTTGTGATCAATGATATTTTTCACACTCCTTAATTATATATGTTAGTATATGATGACAAATATTCACTCCCAACATAAATTCTTTTAGGTGGACACTTAGTTATCTGTTGTGTTTGGTCAACTATTATGGTTCCAAAATTTCATTAGAAAATGAATTTTTAGTAATAGTTTTTAGGAATTTTGTTCATGTTAAAGGTACTCTCATGTATTATACCATTAATATCCTTGAATAATTTTGAGGGATAAGTTAATTTTAAATGTGGTATAATGTAACGGAGATTTATTTTTTGAAATATTTTTTTCAATTCATTTAAACTATTATATATTTTTCATTTTAGGCAACACTAAATATATTTTTATATATATAAAAGAGCCAAGTTACTAATTCCATGTATGAAATACCATGTCATGATTGTGATACACGGAGTACATATATTAGCTTCCAATACCCGAAACACTCTTTCCGAATTGTGTGAAACAAAATTTCAATTTCATTCTATAGCTTACACTACATGAAATACCTTGATTTACTAAACAGAAATTTTATATTGATATTATTATTAAAATAATATTACATTTAAGACCTACCATGAACCAAATCCAGATTATATTCAACCAAGAACCTGAATAGGGCCACAATATAGCCTGAATGATGTTCCCGATCCTCATGGGTATACAACTATTTATTGGGAATATACAATACACTTTAGGGAATGGTTTCACCCTTCAAAATAACCCATGAACACTTATTAGGAATAAAAAATCACACAAAGGTCAATATACATAACCAATGAGATACAAATATTTTTTGGGTAAAAATTTTACAACATTAACCAGCATAGAGTGTACCAATACGAAAAGGAAACCAATGTGACCATGGCCAAAAATCTTCTTGCAACAATACAAATATCTACCCTATGCCACCTCCATAAACAAATATAAGAATAAGTAACAAAAAAACAAGATCGACTGTCCCCACCATAGAACATCATTCCAATACCTGGGTAAAACATTATGTTGTCTATATAGACCAAAGGTTGTTCCTAGATTATGAGATAATACCTAGTAGGAGACCACACTAAAATAACTATTCAATTATATAACATTAGATGAAAAATTAACAAGAATATTTTTTCAATACAATTTTAAATGATTTAATTATAAAATTTTGAAGGAATTATTTTGAGGATAAAATTTAAAAAGTAATCATGCTAAATTTCTAAAATGAATGTAAGGTCTATTGTAAATAGATGGTGATAACCACATCATAAGAGATCACTATTTGTATTCCCTAATATCATGATCTAGTGGGACCCAGGGTACCTCATATATCAATGAAACATGGTATTGTAACCACAAACCACAATATCCTATTGCACGATTCACTATTCAGGAATCTATCCAAAATTATACTGTTCCCAAATCATCATCATAGTTTAGTTACTATTTTAGAATCAATACATCTAGAATATATTGAGCCTTTCCCCCACAAATACAACTAGTTTTCTTATCCTAATATACCACCAAAGATACCTATGATTATTTATTTCCTCAATTTTCATTCCACATGTCACATTGATCACCACATTCACATACCCATGAAATAAAATAAAAATTAAGAAGAAAACCGGACATTTTTTATTGAAAACCACTATTTTTGACCCACATGCACACCAAATCCATTTGGAAACACTCTTCGCACCACATACACACTTTATGTAACACATTTAAGAAGCATAATAGAAAATAACCTGAAAAAAGCCAATTTATTTTTGAAATCCATATTTTGACACCTACACCCATCAAATCAATATGAAAAAAAATTCATGCCTTTAAGAAACATCATTGAATAAATTCAATTAACAATGAAATCATACCAAAATAATATAGTAATGTTAATGTGTGTATGTAGCTACATGAATCAAGGAAACATCAATAATCTAGTGGAAAACCACAACCACACATCCTAGGGACCCTATACAGGAATGATCAAATAATAAACACCAATAATAAACCCATTAAACCCTGATTCAACCCATTTTACAGAAACCATACTCATGAAAAAAAACTAAAAGAGGGTGGAAGAATGAACAAAAAAGATGGAAGATACCTAGGGATAATTAATATAATTGATTATTCGTGAATATGAAAATCCAAATCCACTATGAAATTGATTTTAAAAAGGTATAGGGAAGATAGGGAGAGGATTCAAGGGATAAAAATATATAATAAGGAGACAAATGAGTGGAATTGGGTTTAAATTGAGGGGGGGTATAATGGTAATTTTAATTTTTTTATAAACCTGTACATGTTTCATCATTATACCTCACACTTTATATAACTTTGAATCAACCCTATGATATCCTCTAACAGAGAGAAAACTAGCAACATAGTTTTCTTAGGTAAGGTGCATGCATGTGTCGTAGGCCATGTGGTCAGAAGTTTTCTACTGTCTAGGGTGCATGGTTTCATATGGTCTAGAACATGGTTCCCCCTAACCATGCACCAGCCATGCTCTACCATATGGAGGGTCTAAATATCCTTTCTTCGGAAAAAACACTTGGAAAAAATAATTAAATAATATCAGTGATAAATAACAATTAAAATAAATTATAATAATATTAATGAGTTGATAATTTTCCCCACCATGAAAGTATTTTGTCCTCAGAATGTCAACTCAAATTATAATAAGAGAACAATAATGGATATATTTCATTAACTCATGATTTCCACTTCCATTTATCATACTCATTTTTTTATATCCAAAGGGCTCAGATCGATGATATATACTTTTAATGAATCACTTTATCCTAGGAATCCACTATCCATTCTGGCTGATCAAACACAGACAAATCCAATACCAACTCCATCGCTTCCCAATTCAACACATGAGATGGATATAGAATATACTTGTTCAGTTGTGATAAATTTAATACAAAATGTATTAATCTCCAATGAGAAGGTAAGGATAACTGGTATTCCACATTACTAACTCTCTCGATAATATTAAATGTTGTATCAAACCTTGGTTGTAGAATCCCATTCATAACAAAATGATGCAGACCATGGTGAGGTTCCACAATCCGAAACACCCTATCACCAACAAAAATTCCAAGGCTCATCTCCTATGATCGGTATAAGACTTGTACTATATATACAATGACCAAAAACAATATTTAATCAACTATACTTCATTTTATATTTCCAAAACAAGGCTCGGTCCCAAAAATGAGGCGTCACCCATATATTCCCCTCATAAAGGAGATCCACCCAGATGATAATAGATAACCTCAAAGTTGTCCATTTTTATCCATGATTTTTAAAAATTATTATATGAGAACTCAACCATACCTCAATGGATATCCCATTATAATCCTTAATAAAACACACATTCCCATATCATTTCTTCCAAGACATGATTCACCTTCTCTATATGGCCATCCATTTCTTGATGGAATATCATACTCAAACTGACCTACATCTGCATCTCCTTTTTAAGGACTTCCAAAAACCGTGAGGAATATGTTTTCCTTTATCTGAGATGATATTAGACATCACAACCTGAAGCCTGAATATATCATACACATAAAAATATATTAATTCATTTATATTGTCTTAATCCCAAATGGGAATGAGATTGGATTATTTTTTCAAATGGTTTATCAATACTAATATGGCATTAATCCCCCATAGTTTATGATGTATTCCAATAAATAAAATTACACGGCGACCTTATCACAATTACAAGTAGGAATGGGTAACCATTGATTCAAATTGAAGGGTATCTAGTTATTTTTTTACATTTTGATTTGTATAACAGTTAAAAACAAGGTGAGCTATATCTCATCTCATACATGGCCACAAGAAATGACATCTCAAATTATCGAAAATCTATGAGGTACTAGAATGAATGTTCCACTAACATTTTTTATTATCCTACATCCCCACCTTTTGGAATGACAATAGAACTATGATGTGACCCTTAAATAAAAAACTCCCTCATGATACAACCACCATTCATAAGAAAACTAGCCACCATTTTTGAGCTACATTGAATTGTGGAACAACCCATAACTCATCTTATCCTTCTGAATCAAATCCATAAGGGAAGGATTCTAGTGAATACAATGTAATACTATACATCTACAATGATCATTTTTCTATAAATAAAACTGGAAAAAATGATCCCTCAATTTCTACTCATCAATATATACTCTCAAATCTTTAACTACACCTCCATTATTCATGCATCTTCTACCAAATTACCTTTTCCTTGTGTATGGATCATATAAAAACAGAACCCATAAAGGTACTTAACCAAATGACATTTCCATAGATTCTGATTTTTTGTAGAGAATTTAATGGCCAAACTCTTATGATATGAATTGAACATAAACTTCTTCCCAAAAAGTTAATGATATTATATCATCAATGTAGGAATCACTATAGCTAACTGTAGGTCATGGTTTGGGTAACTATATTCATCAGATCAGAGTTGGTGAGAACCATATGCACCATCATTTTCATCTTAAAACATCATCACACCCTAGTCCCACATAAGAGACATCATAGTAGACCATATATCCATCTCTAGGTTCTAGAAAGAACATAATTTGGGACATGTTCAATCTTTTTTCATGCTCCACAAAAGATGAATGGCACTCCAGGATCAACACAATCATTAACCCTTTTTAAGAATGAATTAAAATAGGATAATAAAGTCGAGTTGATTTAATAAAAAACCCCATGAAATACACTTCTATCCCAAAAATATCATGTTATCAAAAAAATTCCTATACTCCCAGGTCATTTCTGCACTAATCTTCTTGGGGTTCAGAAAAATCCCTTATTTCAAGATCGCATGGTGAAAAAATATTTATCCTAAACTATAGGGTGAACATTAAATACATTCATAGATGTGAAGTTCCCAAAGGGATCCAAATATGATTCTCATGTTTTTCTCTAGCTCCTCCTTATGTCATGAATAGACAATTATTTCATCTAAAAATATGACAATAATGTTGTCAAGATACAGGTGGAAAACCCAATTAATATGTTCCATTAAAACCGTTGTTGTATTATTCATCTAGACATTCATAACCACATACTTTAATACTTTATTCCTACCTTAGAAGGAAATATTATGAACATACTCTTCTATGTCTCTTACATGGTGATACCTAGAATTAAAATAAATCTTGGAGAAACACCTCTCTCCCATGGGATGATGAAAAAGGTCATCAATATGGGTCATAATTAATTAATGTGCTACTTAATTATGGGTCATAATATATTCATGTATAATGTTTTCATAAAAAAAGGAGTGTCAATTAACCTTAATTAGAGTTGAGTTAACATTTTCTAGGAGAATCCTAATTAATCTATGAGGTATGTAGTAACTTAGGGATGAATTGATTTTATAGTCACTTCATATAGGTATATTCAAGCTTAACATCACCTCTTACAGGCTTGTGTAAGATGGGTGTGAAGTCAATATGGTCATATGTATATGATTCAGCATTTTAGGATCCAAAAGTTAGATTGAATTCATCACTAATATTTAATTTTTCTAGTTCTGGGAGGGAGTATCATTATCCACTTTGATGCGTCAGGTATTGAGATTAGATTTGTTCTAATGTATGATGATATAGTCCTAGGATATGTGTCTGGGTGGTTTAGACCACAAACAAGAAATTACCTGATGAATTATCTCAACATAACATCAATTGTCCATGATTTTAGTTTTAAGAGAACATATTTACTATGAGAGTGTTTCATGATGTTCATAGACGACAAAATCATCAAGTATATTATTACACAGTGTGACCAAAATATGATATAGTGTTGGTGGATTAGTACCTATAGAATTTTAACTTCTAAATTTTATAAATACTTGGTAAATGAAATGTATTGGTCGATTCACTGAGAAAATGTACTCGGATACTGGAATGTTAGTAGTCCAGTAGCTAGTGGAAGATATTGGATTAATTCTATAAGATGCACATAGAGTTGGTGGATTTTGAAGTGTATACTTTTCATTTATTCTTAGTTGTGATCTCTACTGTTCTTTATAGAGAGATGATGATGAAAATATAAAATTTTTTAGGTCCTATTACTATGGGAGAGTGTGGAAGGTGAGGATCCTCATCCTGGTTTGACTATATGTGGGGGTGATATTCTTTAGATATCTATTCATGAATGGGATTTAAAATTCATGGACTATGAGCTAATATGATACTTTTATATTGTATCTTGGGAAATGCATCCTGGCATCACTAATATGTATCATGATTTACGTCACCAAACTAGTGTCCACGTATAAAAACATGTGTATATACTTTTTCTTGGGTTGGTCCACCTCTCAGCTAGGGAAGGTAGAGCACCACCAACTTTCTAGAAATCAACAGTTGAGGTTCATTCCTGAGTGGAAATGGGAATACATAGGATAGATTTTTTACCTGTTTATGAAGGTCCCCGTGAATAAATGATGTCGTATGGGTTGTTGTTGAATTGTATGAAAAGGTTTCTAATTTCCAACCTATCGAGGATACATTATCAATTGATGATTTGGGAGGTTGTATATCCACAATTTTGTAAACATTTATAGGGTAACTCAATATATAATTTTAGATAGGGACACCATATTCACCTCCTGGTTCTGCCAATTTTTAGAGAGGGCACTGTGTATATATGTTCCTCTAATCATAGATTACAACCCATAGACTGATGTCCAATGAGAGTGTGTGATACATAATCTTGAGGAAATGTCATGAACACGTCTCCAAGATTTTTGGTTCCCTTGGTAGAGCCATGCGTCCCTTACGGAATTAACCTACAATAATATATTTTATTATACTATAAAGATGGAACATTATAATGATTTATATGGCAGGTCAATCTAGTCACTCTTATTATGGTTATAGGTATGAATTAGAGTTATGGGTGCACCTTGTTTTAAGATACTATACAGATGGCTCCATATGTGTTTCACTTACACTATGTATAAAAACTCATGTTTTTAATTGACCACATTAGAAGGGTCCAACCAGCATTACACATCATGAAACCCTACTACGCAATATGTAACTTCCCATAAAATGGAAAAAATTGTAAGGAAAAGATAAAAATTTAAAAAATCTCTGAATTCATCGTTATATGTGTCCTCTCAAATCCAGTTCAAAATTACTTGTCAAATAAAATAAGGAAACCAAAGTAAAATATCATTACATACCTTATATAATGGTAACATGGTGTTACGCTTAGTATACAATTTATTATAGAAAGGTAACATCCAAAATATCATAACCATATAATAACATAAATAAAAACAATAATTACAAATATAATGTAATGGAAGAATCATAAAATATCTTAATGGATATTAATAAAAAATAACATGGTCGTGTCACATGATATTCAGTCACATCAGTCACACTGGAGATTAAAAATCTCTATAGGAGCCTTAATGGCTAATATAATGAATAATTAAAAATAAAAAAATATCAAAAGGTGTGTTACTCCAAAAATATCCAATAATCATCTCATAGTCATCCAATCCATAGCTTTTTTTACTATACTCCATGACATAATCACATATTCATAAAAAACCATATTGTCTACATAGTCATTAGAGTGCATTTGTAGGATGTGTGCCCCCAATCCTCATTAGATATAATGATTAAAACTATAACATATCAGGTAACATATTTTCTAGCATATGATATGATTTAATAAATCTTGTTTAAAATAAATACCCAAATTAGGTTATTATATTCTAAATGGGAAACCATAGCAAATAACCCAGACTAATTTGACCACATTTAATATATGGATCATATATATAATTTAATTAGTATAATGAACGACATGCACTACTAGGTCACCAAAACCTAACCATATTAGTATATATAATATAATAACCCACTGGACTATAAAAATTTAAATCTTATTGTCATTTAACTAACTCAAATGTTCATATCATTCGTAACACCCAGTGGTTGATCACTTTTCATCCCAGATGGTAGATTCCCATAAAAATAATGGCAATTATTTTCATGATCGTAGATATAAATTCATCATCTTGGACCCAATGAAAAAACCATCCCTTAGTCACTTTTTCCATTCCCTCACTTAGTCTCAATAATAAATCTTTACCAATTCCACTGTTAGCTTATTTTTTCATAATCCTTAATAAAAAATCTTGATAATATCCCTTTGAATGAAAAACCATTATCACAATGACATTCCATCATTATCATCATTTTAAAACATCAAATTTTCACAAATATAATAAATCTATTTCATGAATATGGAATAAATATACATTATTTGACTTATTGTTTCTCTAATAGATCACATCAATCTCCTGGTCTCATTTACTGACTCTTAAAAAAAATTATACATTGTAACAACTTATATCACATTACCTAATTAACCTATTTATTTATAATATATTACTTTATATTTTTATTAGTGTAATATTATAAAAAGATATCATATTTCCACCCTCACATTACTCAACCTTTAGATAAAACATCATCACAACCCCATTGGTCAATATCATCGAATTAATTAATTTCATATTATATAAACTTCATTATTCAAATGCCCACATTGGTTTTTCTATCTCATACAATCTATTCATAAAAATCCCCCAATTTATGAAAAATACGATATATTACACCTGAAATAGATTCAGTAAAAAATAATTTCATAATGAAACTACTTGAATATTCTTAAATTACTAAAATTCGATAAGCCTTTTCATTATAGGTTAAAATGATTTAATGATTATTTCTGACTAAATTGTCCATTAAATAACTTGATATTGGTTACATTTATTTTGAAATGTCTCTAAGAGCTCAATAACCTAGAATAAACAAAAATATAAAACTAGAATTGAAATCCTGACCACATTAAATCAAGTGGGGATATGAAAAATAATAGTAGGATCCATACAATAACTATTGACAATAGAAAAATCTCTATGAAAAAAATATATAATAACTATGTCCTATAATATCCTAAAATCTCCCCATTAATTTCATAGTTGGGCGACAAAAAATATTATCTAATAAACTCTTTTAGTTTTTTAAGACCCATCATCTTATTAGTGGTCATCATCCTCCTCCTTATATGAAATATAATAACCATTATATCTCCAAAAAACTCTAATGGACTCCCACTAGGGTTCCAGTTAGACTATATGTTTTTATCAAAACATTATTTTATTAGCTTCCTTCAATTTTCTTTTCACACATACTCTTACAAATAATTAAATGGGAAAAATAATATATTTATATATAATAAACCATTTCTTTTATAAATATTTATTATAACATTTACAATATAGAAATACATAATAAAAAATCACCCAAAATCAATTAGATTATGATTTTTGAAAAAATCCCTAATACAGGAATACATATAAAAAATTAGTATTTATTTATATAGATATAAAAATTCGTCGTAATAGAATTATGGATCCTATTAATATATATAATCACATTGTAAATGTGTCAAATAAAATATTGAGTTGGAAGGCATTTTAGAGGAGGAATAATATGTAAAATCATAGAACATTGTTCAATGTGTGTACATGACTGAGTATAATATTCAACATTCTATCAGAGGATATGTAACATAGTTCGATTAATCTTATAGAGATGAAAATTAATAGGGAACATGAATAATACATGAATATTAAATTTTTTATGGAAAATGACCATGATGAAAATATAAAAATATTGAGTATCATGATGATGCATAACATTGAGGTACAAATCTCACTATATATAATGTGAACATAATTATCATTATGATCTCACATAATAATCTTGTGAGATATTAAAAATTACCCAATTAATTTTAGAAATGAATAATTTTAAGCCAACACTGTAAAGACCCGTAAAATTCAAGGGAAATTTTTTCTTAATTTTCTTTGGAATTTTTCAAGAGCGCGGTTTCTGACGGCACCTGATTCCGAGGCCCGGAGTGCCCGGAATCAATTTCCGAAGTTTGGCTCGGGTACGTTCAGTGAACGAACGAGCGGGAATTTCTAACTTTTGATCCGGTGCTCGGAATTGAAATCCGAGGGCACCGATGAACTCGCAGCGCCGATATTCGCTTAAAAAGACCTTTTCGGAAGTTGCGTTTGTTGCGGGACGAAAGTTAGTTTTTGGGAGAATTATAAAAAGTTGAATAAAAAAATGTGGAATTCTTTTTATTTCACTTTTTTAGGTTAACTCCTCTCAAAGGGAGTTAGGGGTGGGACCCACACCCACTTAACCTCCCTTGAGAGGATTAAGTGTGGTGGGACCCACACAAACCTAAACCTCTCATCTTCCCCCTTAAACTCCCCTCTCTCCCTCTTAAAAGTTCGTTAACTTAACATCTAATTAATTACACATGACATGTATAATTAATTAAGTGTTATGTTTTTGAATTTTAAGTTTTGAATTCCTTGGCTTGGTAAATAAAATAAGGAGGAACCTTATTTTATTTGGTTAGTTTTGTTTAGCCAACTTGTGAGGATTTTTGAGAGCTCCTCCTCCTTCTTCTTCAACTTGACGAAGAACGCTCAACTTGACGAAGAACGCTCAACTTGACGAAGAACGCCGCTCCTCTATTCTTCGTCTTCCGTGTCAACGAGAGGGAACGCCGCTTCCTCCTCGGACTCCCTTCGTCGGCATAAAATGATTCGCCAATGACGTATCTCATCGGACGCACCTCTTCGTCATCGGATTTGACGAACGACTACCGCGACGCCCGACCTCCGCGACGTTGTCTTCCGCGGGACGTTGACAAATCTTCGAACCTATACCCAAGGTAGGGGATGTTGTTTTGTTTATTTATTTATCCTTGTTCGTGGTTCTTGCATGACTAACGTAAGGATTTTATATAAGTGTTATTGTTTAACGTGAGGGGGGCCGGACCGCATGAACACGGCCGAAACCCCTCCATCGTTCTTGTTGACTTACCTTGCGGGTGGAAACAAGGTGGCGTGGTGCCGTCACACCACGCGGATAATCGTACAATTACTTTGCGCGGCGCCGTCGCGCCGCGCCGGGGACAAATCTTCAAGAACGCGACGCCGTCGCGCCGCGTCAAGGGGAATCGAAGGCATGGAGGAGGGGCGCGGTGTTGTCGCACCGCGCCGGACGACGAACACCGCGGCCGGCTCCGGGCCGCGGAGAACGAGGAGACCGGCGGCAGGGCCGCCGGCGTCGGAAGCCGGAAAGGGGACCGGATTTTCCGGTCCCGTTGGAGAAAAACCGGCCGGCCGGATGGTCAAATCTGGGGGAAATTAATCCCCCGGCCAGCAATAAAGCCCCCCCCATTTAATTGGGGGAGGCGGTTTCCTTGAGGGGGGGCAGGCAGCTCCCCCAGATCCTCTTCAAAGCGGGCCCCCAGGAGGGGGGCCGTTGATTGACAAAACGGCGCGGCTATGCCGCACCGCCTTTTGAAGAAGCGAGGGATTGATTCCCCCCGCGTGCCACCTCCGTGCGGCGCCAGGCCGCCGCGCCACCGCGCCGCCGCGCCGCAGGCCGGCCGGCCGCGCCGGGTCGGACCCGGGTCGGGTCGACCCGGTTCGGGCCGACCCAGGGGGGGTCGGGCCGGGTCGTCCCGGACCCGGACCCCCCGTTTCGGATCAGTTTTGGTCTTTTGGACATAACATGAGCCACGAACCTCGGATCGATGAACCGTCTACGGAAACACAATCCTTGGATCGATACGGTCGTTTCGGTATATCGCACTCAAGGTTTGGGATTACTTTGAGTTCGGCCGGGTTGGTTCGTTCACGAAACCAACCGGGCCTTCGGAGCGGAAACACTCATATCTTGAGCTACGGACGTCCCATTGACGTGCCGTCAGCCGCGTTGTGTTCCTCCTAGTGAGACGGATCTTTTGGCATACTCCGCCCGAGGTTTGGACGCAGGTGGAGTACGGCCGGGTTGGTTTTTCCATAAAAACCAACAGGGCCCCGGGAACGAAAATGCCCATAACTCTCAGACCGGGCGTCTGATCGACGCGCCGTCTGTTGCGTTGAGTTCCTGTTGGTGATACGGAACTTTTGGATACATCAACTCTGGACTTTGTGACAGTTGATGTATCAGCCTCTCGGCTCGTGGAGCGGACCCTCCAAACGAGCTTGCTGTGTGCGGGAACCCTAGAGATGGTTGCGACTGTTACTGTGACTACTACTGCTAATACTGCTACTGTGACTGCGACGACGACAGTACAGAGATCCTGTGTGGATTCGACGTCGACGACTGCTGCACTCAGCGATCCTACGTAGATCAGTGCTACAGGTCCTGCGTGGGCCTGATCCTGCGTGGGTCTGATCCTGTGTAGGTCACAGCGGGGGTTAGTACCTATCGATCCTTCGTGGGTCCGACGACTTAGATGGTTCTGTGATCATCTTTATCGTCATCCGAAGAAGTATAATTGTGTGAGCTGAATCTTTTGTTTTACTCGATAGAGGTGGTGCGCTTGGTTGTAGCGGCAGACCTGCGATACTGGAGATGAGCGTACGGAGTACGGAGACCGTGTAGCCGGCTGAGACCTGAAGACTGCTCGACTGACTCGACTTGGAGTGAGTCGACTAGCCCAGTGGACGGAGCGCCCGGTAATTGGCGGCATACCCACGGCGGACGGAGCGCCTGGTAGTTGGCAGCAGACCCGCGGTACTCGACTGGAGGAGTACCTCTGTAGGCTATTTGGGTGAAGCGCCCGGTATTTGGCAGCAGACCCTCAGCGGACGGAGCGCCCGGTAGTAGGCGGCAGACCCGCGGTACTCGACAGGAGGAGTACCTCAGCAGTCTTAGGTCAGTGAGCAGCCTCTCAGAGTCGTGACAGGACACTGTACACTTCAGAGATGGGGCTCTTCAGTAGCTACGTTTTTGATAATGAAAATCCTGTGTGAGCTGAGACCTATTGCTTTCCTGTGTGGATTGTGTTGTGCAATCCTGTGTGGATTACGTTTTGCGTTCCTGTGTGGAATACATTTATTTCCTGTGTGGACTGAGTGGTACTTGGGCTCGGAGGTTGGAGCGTATTTGAAATTGATAACTTAGGTATATGTATGGGCATATATCTAAGCAGTGACGGTTGTTACTTCGTGATTGTACCTTTCTTCATGGTTTATCCTTTGTGGATTTTGAGAGACCTTCAGGGGTCTCGGTGTCCCTACTGAGTAGCTTATACTCACCCCTGCACGGGCTTCGCCCGCACTACGTTGTGTTGGTTGCAGACGACGGACAGCGTTGATCTTAGCTGAGGCTTGCAGAGCAGGACGGTACCTGGAGGTGGACCACTCGGCGGGACGTGCTCGGAGCGGACGGCGGGACCCGTGGAGCAGTGGAGCTATCTGTACCCACCCTTCAGGTGGGATTTCCGGTGGACAGCTCGGTGTAGCGGCTTTTACTTTTCAGTTGTTGTTTTTCCTTTCGAGTTGTACTTTACTTTCAGTTTGGGTTTGTATACTGGCCCATTTACTTTTCCGCACTTTCAGTTGTACTCTTCTTTTTCTTAGTGTTTACTTTCCGCTTTCTTACTCTATGGTGTTTGTTTACTTTACAAAGGCAATGCCTTCCCTTTTTACCAGGATTTACGCCTTGGTGCTAGTCGCCAGCCCCTGGTCTATGGAAGGCGGGCCTGGGGTAGTCACGGCACGGACCCCGAGGGCGGGTCGTGACAAATTGGTATCAGAGGAGTTCGGTTCTACCGCGAACTCTGATCTTTTCTATGTGAAGCAATAATTTTTAGCGTATTGAGTGTGGTTATCAGTCCAGGGAGTCCAGTGTTGGTGCGGCGGCCGACGTATCCGTACACCAGGACCCTGACTTCTGATTTCCGACTTAATGCACGAAAACATTGATTGCGTGTGTGTTTCAAAGTTTTCTTTGTGATTACTTATATCAGATCACCAGGTATACTGTTCTAACCGTGGAACACCTGTGTCATTTTCAAGGATGGCCCCACGACGGCAGCCAGCTAGGGTTCCGAGAGTCGAGCGTGACGACAGCCCACCGAGCGATGAGGCCTCAGTGCAGGGCCATTTGTCATCTGTGGCACCGGCGGTAGCTCTACCCGCCGAGCCCCCGATACTTCCAGCACCAGCCGCTGACGATGCACGTCGCCTCAGCGCACTACATGAGTTTCAGCGCCAGCGACCACCCAGGTTTCGTGGGGAGACGGATCCCCAGGCAGCAGAGGACTGGCTGGAGGCAGTGGTACGAGTGTTTAGGCTAGTGAGGACACCAGCAGACCTCATGGTGATCCTCGCTGCGAGCCTACTACACGCATCAGCAGGACGATGGTGGAGCTTGATGCTCCAGGTGCACGATGAGGCATCTCTACTTTGGACGGACTTTTAGAGCCTTTTTCACTCGGAGTTCGTCCCAGCCACCCTTCGTGCGGTGCGTATCCAGGAGCTTCTTCAGCTGCGGCAGGGCAGCATGACGGTCGCTCAGTACTCGGCGAGATTTACCGATCTCTCGCGCTACTCGACCGACATGGTACGGGACCCATTCTTCCGGTCCCGGACCTTCGAGCAGGGTTTGAGACACGAGATCAGGGCATCGCTGATCTCCCTCAGCATACCGACTCAGACAGGAGTACTGGAGCGAGCCCTCCTGATCGAGAGTTTCCTGGCTGAGTCCACAGTGAGACCTACCGCAGGGCGGCAGATAGCGCAGTCTTCGGCAACAGGTAGCCGACGGATGACTCAGGGTTCCAGGCAGACCAGACCTACCAGTGGCCGACTGCACGACTCAGGCTCAGTTGTACGGGGAAGCCGGGTGGAGTCAGAGCCAGGCGTGCCGAGAGTGGGCAGTGTTACCCCTGTGGCGGGATTGGTCACATGGCTCGTGACTGTCTAACCCGCCATGCTGATGATCTGCAGTTAAGTGAAGAACCTCCCAGGCAGAGGCAGAGGTTCGACCGTGGCGGTCCGCAGGGAGGAGGCGGACGAGGCAGAGGAGCTGGACGAGCATCCGGTGGTGGGCGATGCTTTGAGGCTCTTCCACCACCACCACCAGGAGGTCCACCCTGACCACAGGGAGTAGGTGAACATGCAAGAGCTCAACTTCAGGCAACCGAGGCCTTCGATCATGGAGCTCTGGGAGCCGATGGACAGGAGGAGAACTGGTGGATACATCCTTTGTACTTCTGGTTCCTTGTTGCATTTGTGTAGCATCTTGTATTATGAGCTGCAATAATAAAAGACGCATACCTTTGTGATATTTTCGTTCCTGTCCTCTTTAGTGTTGTTACTAAGAGGTTCCAGTTTTGGCTGTTGACTTGACCCTCACTTGTGAGACATCTACTGGAGGAGACCCAGTTACCACACACTGATGCCGACAGTGTGACTCAACCCTTGGAGGCGAGAGTAGCGGTTGAATCTCTTAATAGTAGCGTCGAGGCCTTACGACGTCATCCTTGGTATGTATTAGTATCATCCATGTTAGGATTGACTGTTTTAGGCAAAGAATGTGGTTTATCCAGGGGATGGAACCAGATTTCTCTTATCGGCAAAGAAGAAATCTTGTAGCTCTGGTGGGACCGGAGATGGTCCAGGCCACGACAGAGAAGGTCCAGGTCATCCAGGAGCGGATGAGTACAGCTCAGAGGCGGCAGAAGCCTTACGCTGACAGGAGGCGGAGACCACTAGAGTTCAAAGATGGCGACCACGTCTTCTTGCGGGTCTCACCTCGACGTGGTATTCGGAGATTTGGCCGAGGCAGCAAGTTATCTCCGCGCTTCATCGGACCCTTTCAGGTCCTCAACAGGGTTGGCGAGGTGGCTTATCGCCTGGCTCTGCCACCTCAGTTGCACCGGGTGCACGACGTCTTCCACGTATCTCAGCTGAGGAGATACGTACACGACCCGACGCACATCATTGACCATGGGGAGCTTGACGTTGACGATGGGGCGACTTTTACGGAGGTCCCGGTGGAGATAGAGGATCAACAGGAGCGGGTCCCGCGTGGGCTATCGATTCCTCTTGTGCGCATCAGTTGGTAGCACAGGAATCTCTAGGAGAGCACATGGGAGCGGAAGGCTCAGATGCGTGCTCAGTACCCTCATTTGTTTCCCTAGTTTTTGATGTATCTTTACAGGGACGTAAAGCCCTGAGGTGGGAGTAATGTAAAGACCCGTAAAATTCAAGGTAAATTTTTTATTAATTTTCTTTGGAATTTTACAAGAGCGCGGTTTCTGACGGCACCTGATTCCGAGGCCCGGAGTGCCCGGAATCAATTTCTGAAGTTTGGCTCGGGTACGTTCAGTGAACGAACGAGCGGGAATTTATAACTTTTGATCCGGTGCTCGGAATTGAAATCTGAGGGCACCGATGAACTCGCAGCGCCGATATTCGCTTAAAAAGACCTTTTCGGAAGTTGCGTTTGTTGCGGGACGAAAGTTAGTTTTTGGGAGAATTATAAAAAGTTGAATAAAAAATGTGGAATTTTTTTTATTTCACTTTTGTAGGTTAACTCCTCTAAAAGGGAGTTAGGGGTGGGACCCACACCAACTTAACCTCCCTTGAGAGGATTAAGTGTGGTGGGACCCACACAAACCTAATCCTCTCATCTTCCCCCTTAAACTCCCCTCTCTCCCTCTTAAAAGTTTGTTAACTTAACATCTAATTAATTACACATGACATGTATAATTAATTAAGTGTTATGTTTTTGAATTTTAAGTTTTGAATTCATTGGCTTGGTAAATAAAATAAAGAGGAACCTTATTTTATTTGGTTAGTTTTGTTTAGCCAACTTGTGAGGATTTTTGAGAGCTCCTCCTTCTTCTTCTTCAACTTGACGAAAAACGCTCAACTTGACAAAGAACGCCGCTCCCCTCTTCTTCGTCTTCCGTGTCAACGAGAGGGAACACCGCTTCCTCCTCGGACTCCCTTTATCGGCATACGAAGATTCTCCAACGACGTATCTCATCGGACGTACCTCTTCGTCATCGGATATGACGAACGACTACTGCGACGCCCGACCTCCGCGACGTTGTCTTCCGCGGGACGTTGACAAATCTTCGAACCTATACCCAAGGTAGTGGTTGTTGTTTTGTTTATTTATTTATCCTTGTTCGTGGTTCTTGCATGAATAACGTAAGGATTTTATATAAGTGTTATTGTTTAATGTGAGGGGGGCCGGACCGCATGAACACGGCCGAACCCCCTCCATCGTTCTTGTTGACTTACCTTGCGGGTGGAAACAAGGTGGCGTGGTGTCGTCGCACCATGCGGATAATCGTACAATTGTTTTGCGCGGCGCTGCGCCGGGGATGAATCTTCAAGAACGCGACGCCGTCGCGCCGCGTCAAGGGGAATCGAAGGCGTGGCGGAGGGGTGCGGTGCCCTCGCACCGTGCCGGACGACGAACACCGCGGCCGGCTCCGGGCAACGGCGGAATGAGGAGACCGGCGGCAGGGCCGCCGGCGTCGGAAGCCGGAAAGGGGACCGGATTTTCCGGTCCCGTTGCAGAAAAACCGGCCGGCCAGCTGGCCGGCCGGATGGTCAAATCCGGGGGAAATTAATCCCCCGACCAGCAATAAAGCCCCCCCCCCCCCATTTAACTGGGGGAGGCGGTTTCCTTGAGGGGGGGCAGGCGGCTCCCCCGGATCCTCTTCAAAGCGGGCCCCCAGGAGGGGGGCCGTTGATTGACAAAACAGCGCGGCTATGCCGTGCCGCCTTTTGAAGAAGCGGGGGATTGATTCCCCCCGCGTGCCGCCTCTGTGCGACGCCAGGCCGCCGCGCCACCGCGCCGCCGCGCCGCCGGCCGGCCGGCCGGGCCGGGTCGGCCCGGACCCGGACCCCCCGTTTCGGATCAGTTTCGGTCTTTTGCCCATAACATGAGCCACGGACCTCCGATCGATGAACCGTCTGCGGAAACGCGATCCTTGGATCGAGACGGTCGTTTCGGTATATCGCACTCAAGGTTTCGGATTACTTTGTGTTCGGCCGGGTTGGTTCGTTCACGAAACCAACCGGGCCTTCGGAGCGGAACCGCTCATATCTTGAGCTACGGATGTCCGATTGACGTGCCGTCAGCCGCGTTGTGTTCCTCCTAGTGAGTCGGATCTTTTGGCATACTCCGCCTGAGGTTTGGACGCAGGTGGAGTATGGTCGGGTTGGTTTTTCCATAAAAACCAACCGGGCCCCGGGGACGAAAATGCCAATAACTCTCAGACCGGGCGTCCGATCGATGCGCCGTCTGTTGCGTTGCGTTCTTGTTGGCGATACGGAACTTTTGGATACATCATCTCTGGACTTTGTGACAGTTGATGTATCAGCCTCTCGGCTCGTGGAGCGGACCCTCCAAACGAGCTTGCTGTGTGCGGGAACTCTATTGTTGGCTGCGACTGTTACTGTGACTACTACTGCTACTACTGCAACTGTGACTGCGACGACGACAGTACAGAGATCCTGTGTGGATTCGACGTCGACGACTACTGCACTGAGCGATCCTACGTAGATCAGTGCTACAGGTCCTGCGTGGGCCCGATCCTGTGTGGGTCCGATCCTGTGTAGGTCACAGCGGGGGTTAGTACCTATCGATCCTTCGTGGGTCCAACGACTTAGATGGTTCAGTGATCATCTTTATCGTCATCCGAAGAAGTATAATTGTGTGAGATGAATCTTCTGTTTTACTCGATAGAGGTGGTGCACTTGGTTGTAGCGGCAGACCTGCGATACTGGAGACGAGCGTACGGAGTACGGAGACCGTGTAGCCGGCTGAGACCTGAAAACTGCTCGACCGACTCGACTTGGAGTGAGTCGACTAGCCCAGTGGACGGAGCGCCCGGTAATTGGCGGCAGACCCACGGCGGACGGAGCGCCTGGTAGTTGGCAGCAGACCCGCGGTACTCGACTGGAGGAGTACCTCTGTAGGCTATTTGGGTGTAGCGCCCGGTATTTGGCAGCAGACCCTCAACGGACGGAGCGCCCGGTAATTGCCGGCAGACCCGCGGTACTCGACAGGAGGAGTACCTCGGCAGTCTTAGGTTAGTGAGAAGCATCTCAGAGTCGTGACAGGACACTGTAAACTTCAGAGATGGGGATCTTCAGTAGTTACGTTTTTGATAATGAAAATCCTGTGTGAGCTGAAACCTATTGCTTTCCTGTGTGGATTGTGTTGTGCAATCCTGTGTGGATTACGTTTTGCTTTCCTGTGTGGAATACGTTTACTTTCCTGTGTGGACTGAGTGGTACTTGGGCTCGGAGGTTGGAGCGTATTTGAAATTGATGACTTAGGTATATGTATGGGCATATATCTAAGCAGGGACGGTTGTTACTTCGTGATTGTACCTTTCTTCGTGGTTTATCCTTTGTGGATTTTGAGAGACCTTCAGGGGTCTCGGGGTCCCTACTGAGTAGCTTATACTCACCCCTGCACGGGCTTTACCCTCACTACGTTGTGTTGGTTGCAGACGACGGACAACGTTGATCTTAGCTGAGGCTTGCAGAGCAGGACGGTACCTGGAGGTGGGCCATAGGGCGAGACGTGCTCGGAGCGGACGGCGGGAACCGTGGAGCAGTGGAGCTATCTGTACCCACCCTTCACGTGGGATTTCCGGTGGACAGCTCGGTGTAGCGGCTTTTACTTTTCAGTTGCTGTTTTTCCTTTCGAGTTGTACTTTACTTTCAGTTTGGGTTTGTATACTGGCCCATTTACTTTTCCGCACTTTCAATTGTACTCTGCTTTTGCTTAGTGTTTACTTTCCGCTTGCTTACTCTGTGGTGTTTTTTTACTTTACAAAGGCAATGTCGTCCCTTTTTACCGGGATTTACGCCTTGGTGCAAGTCGCCAGCCCCTGGTCTATGGAAGGCGGGCTTGGGGTAGTCACGGCATGGACCCCAAGGTCGGGTCGTGACAAACACATTATATTATAATATGACTGTATTCATGTAATTACAGAGAAAAGAGATATATATCTATATTAATAAGGATATAAACCCATAATAAATGAGTAGGATTCATAATGGTGTAAAAGAGATTTAATAAAAGAATAAATATGTTGTTTCGCAATGGATGAAATGAAATAAAAAATAGATATTCATTGGTGTCATTTATAATGAGTGGGTCGTAGTTTTTTATTAGGAGACAAATAGAAAAATAATCCTGTTTCAAATATATGAATATGGAATTAATCAATAATCATTGAATCATGGCTAAGAGTTTATATAATAGGAGGATTCAAACTATTATCCCTAAAAGAGTAAAATATAAATACAAAATAAAATTTGAAATAAATTTTAGAATAATTATAATAAAATGGTGGATATAGATAGGATAAACCACATAAGTGATGGGATGTGTGACATTACTTTTACCATAGGTCCTATTATTGGATTTTCAAGATTTCATGTCATGTATGTCAAAATTATTACTAATAAAATATGGATATAAGATTATACTACATCTATTTATGATATGTAAGATCAATAATAGTGATTCTAATTTCCTAATTAACATTTCATTTAAGATAAATTGGTTCCAATTTTTTTTGGAATTAATAATATCTTTTTATTTTATATTTTGAATTCCATGATATTTTAATATTCATAAAATAAATAACAAATTCCCTAAAACACATAAATTAAAATCATAATTAATATAATTTAATAATTTATTTTTTCAAAATCTGTAATTTATCTTTTAAAATGACTAATTAGTTGAGAAATAAAATTTATTATTTATTAGGTAACTATTACATCACTAATTTGTCACAAACCATGAGATATTAGAAAAATTTTATTCTTAATATTCACCCACAAATTAAATTCCATTCAAATATTTTAGAAAAACTTATACCATTCCCATGATTTTAATCAAAATCTAAAAAACATTTTATTCACATACTTTTCGATCATATGAAATTATAAAAATTTATTATTTAAAATAAAACAATAATTTATTGATGATATGTTAATGTAAACATAAGTAATGTTATCTACCCATAATTTCATATTACATAAATGTTTTATAAAAATTATAAAAAACATATTTTTATTTTTCTAATTTATTTATAGAATATATTATTCACAAGTTATTTTATTATTTTAATGGTCATGTTAAAACTCTAATGGTATGATTAATATTTAAATAGAAATGTTACTATTCAAACAATAATTATTCTTATTCCAATAGTCATATTGGATTTATAATTTATATAAATACATATCAATTCATTAATTTATCATTATTGTAAAATATCCAAAAAAATTACGATATTGTTTAGAAAATATTAATAAAATTAAAAATATTTTGTTTTAAGTTTACAATTTTCTTCACATTTTTTCTTTTTAAAAATGAAACATAATCGATGAATTTTTATATACTATTTTTTATTTCTGCCCTATAGTTTTTAAAAAATTATGCGGTAAATTTATTCCAAAATTAAAATTTTATAAAAAATTATTTGTTATTTTTACCTGGTGAATAATTTTTAGATTATTTAATATAACTCAATATGAAAGACAAATGTTTTCATAATAAAATTATCATATAAAAATAGCAGGTCATTACATTATTCCATCCATTAAATATTTCATTATCTAAAATCAAACACATATCAACATTAAATAATAGGTGAGGGTAATTGAATTTCACATCATCAATTAGTTCCCATTATGCATCTATATAGTTACGACATCACTAATGTACTTTGATACTGTGGGTTGTCTTGTTTCCTAGAACATTGCATCTATGGTAAAAAATATTTATTAGAAACTCTACATTAATGAGGATATACCCTCGTTATAAAACAATTAGATTAAGTATATATTGGTGTACAAGAACATTCTTCTTTTTAATTTATACATAGAACATTTCTTGCAATCAATCTATGTACGGTAGAATAATGAAAAAATATGATAAAGCTTATTTTTGATCAAGGATATCAAAGGGAACAATGTTCCTTAGGGAAAGATTTACCTTCATTCCAATTATCAACAATATCATTCATGGCACTATAAAAATTAAAAAACACCAATATTAATCAATGTTTCACTTCATTGGAGGTCAATATTTAACTTTTTTTTAAATTTATACAACATTAATGTATTCTTCCAAGTATTCAATTTTCAATATAATATATTTCACATGATCTTTTCTTAGTATCAATTAGTCTCCAAATTCATATAATTATTTTCATGTTTTTAATATCATACCACATTGATTTTCATATGGGTTTATATGAATAATCTAGTTGATGTTTTTTCTGTATGTGAAATTAAGAATAGAATGATATTAGTAGAAAAATTAATTAAATTCCTTCAAGGGAGATATCATCCCATAGTTTTGTCTATAAATGTTTATTTCAAAATATAAATCAATCTGAGGGTTTCTAGTTATACTAAGGATACTATTTTAGTTTATGGAATGTTGACGACTCTACAAATATAAAAATCATAAACTCGAATATTTATTGAATACAATTGGAATAAAATCCTTATCTACCTCACAAGGTCCTTATGGTATATCCTTTAATAATGATAGAGAACTTAATTTTTTTATTATATATGATATAAGATAGGATAGTGAATGAATATTCCACCTCCTATATGCTGTTGGTACCACTATATATCTTAAAACCCCCTAGAAAAATTCCATGGTGATATTCTATTACACCTACATTCATATGTGTAATGGATTCATCATCTATTTAGACAATTTAATCTCATTCAAAAATCTAAAACATAGTATTCCATTTTAGTTGCACTCAATATTCTTCTTCATGATTTTTTCCTACAAAAAGTTCTCTTGAATATCATGTTATATTTAAAAATATCTACGGTGGATGGTGAATGAGGAGTTGTGTGAATCATCTTTATGTTCCTTTTATATCACACGTGAAAATAGTACACTTTGTCAATCTCCATCCAAAATTAATCCAAATTTTCCGATATTGAAATGAGGGTGTTTCTATTCATTTATTACTAGTAATATTTATTGAAACTCTGAATAATTACATTATGCCTCTTTTAATATCTCCTATATTGACAGTTTGTAAATAATTTACCAACGGTAGCATTTAATCCCTACATTTATGATTTCTAGATCCATAAATTTCAAATCCAAGATAATGGCGCGATCCTTAATTTCCTCATGATGGACAGTTTTTCATGTTAATTTCTGTCATTTATATGAATGACCTTATTTTTATTCATGGATCAAAGTGTATTGAGAAGTTATAGTCCTTGATTGAATTCAACCGTGTTCGTTGATTATTTTTTACCTCATTCTACCTAAATATACACTTCAAACACATATTATAAGTATATATGTCACAATATTATCCATAGTTCTGATAAAAATAATTCATCTATTCAATGACAATAGATGAAAGCACTAAGTTGTTAATTGGGTATCTCAATTCATAGACCATTAACTATTGTGACGTATTTGATGTCACATTATCAGTTACCTAAGAATATAGCTCATACCATTCATTTAAGATCATTATTTATCATTTCCCTATATTAACTTGAAGGTAGTTTGAGTAAATATTCTATTAAAAAAAACTTTTCAATATCACTAATTCGTTATTCATATTCATTTATAACTTTATTTTTTACTCCAATCAATGATCACATAATTATTGGGATACAAAAGAATGATAAATTTCACATTGTTAATTTTTTATAAATAGAATAACTAATTAATATATGACACTGTGGGACACTTGTTGGTCTGGTCCCAATGTAAATTACCCTGTCAAAAACCCCCTGATTTTAGCATAGATTATTATTTAACTAAAAACTCTGATTGATAGTTTTCTCCAAATGGGATACAAAACTGAAAAAAGTTATGTCATATTGGATAAATATAACTTATAAAATCATAAGAATAATAAAACCTCTACAAAATAAATATATATTACTCTTCTTAAAATTACTTACATTTATTGGATAAATAGTTTATATAGTTTAATATTAAATAATATTATTCTTTAAAAAATACATATTTCTAATGTTTTGAATATTTTTCGCAATAAATAAAGTTGAAAAATTTTATAATATATTAACTAATATATTAACATTTACTAAATTATTAATTGATATAAAATAATATTTAGAAAATATACTAAATAAAAATATCGTTTTTTCTTTAAGAGATGACATTCATTATATTTTTTAATTTTATTTGAAATATTATTTTATAAATATTATAAATTAATATTTCATAAATGTAATATATTTTTGGATTCATAATGTTAAAATTTTGATAAAATGAATTTTTTATATTTTCAGTAAAGAATTGATTTTTAGGAGAATGCTGAGAAATAAATTATTTACTAAATACTCATCCTTAATACTATATCATTCAATAATCAACACCTTGATTTAAAAAATATTAATTTGTAAAATTTAGACCACATATTTAAAAAAAAAATGTTTAAAAACGATAACATACAATTATCATTTTAAAAACATATGTAATATTTTCAAATTGAAAAATATTTTTTAGTTTTTTAATTATATATTATTTTTTAAAAATACTATTATAAGTGGTTTTTAAATACGCTAATCTATTATATGGTAAATAATAAAATGATAAATGATGTATAAATAAAAAATAATGATAATTTCATCATAAATTTAATTTTTTTTCTTCAAAAACACCTTTTCCAAAAATGGGTTTTGACCCCTTACAAGCGGTAATGGTAAAATTAAATTTTCATAAACTGAAATTATTATATGAAAAATTTATTGCTTATTTGGAATCATTTTCTAAAAATAATTTAATGAGGACCATTTTATTTTTTATCATTAATGGTAAAATTACTTAGGAAAAAACTAATTACCTTTTTATAGACTCCAAATTATACAAGTAATAAATATAAGAGTTAAAGGAATTAGAACATGTTAAATGTATGCATGAAAATGTGAAATTTAGTATTTTTTGACCGTACCCTTCCCAAACTCCCTTATTTTCCATTATTTGATTTATTTTACCTTTTAATCATGATGATTCATTTAATATGTTACCAAAATACCACTCCACTCTACTACAAAAGGATCCATTACCACCCCACTTCTCTTTGAACCACATGCATCTTATATTAAACCAAATTTATTCTAGAATAATCCCCAATAATAGTATAAATATTCTATACATTATTATAATCGAAAAATTCCACAACTCAAATAATTAATACAATTTGTAATGGAGATGTTCTAATGATTGAGGAGGTTAATTCCCTCTCATGGAATTTGTGAATTAAGGTATGTGTGTTTGATTTGAATTTCTATTGATTGAGACATAGTTTATTTTATAAAAATAATACCTTATACCTGAATATTATTTGACCATTTGGATATACTATATCAAGAACTATCATTTAAAGATTATATTTTATGATTAATGGAATGAAATATCCTTTAATATAATTCTATTAAAACGTTTTTACGTGGTCAGGATTTTCCATAACTCATCATATTATATTGAGTCATAATTATTCATTATTTACCATGGTCAAATAGAATAATTTTATTACCTTATATTATGATACTATAAGCCATTATCTCTCTGGTTAAAGTGTCATTTTTTAATTCAAATAGTTTACCTTGATGAATTTCTATTTTATGAATACTTCACATCCTTCTTAATTTAGATCTTCGTCTTCCATACCCGTGTTTTTTTATTACCAATAATATTCTCCTATATATTTTGAATTTCAATTAGGGCTTACGAATTTTTAACTTATTATTACACATTTATTTATTTAAAAATGATATTTTATTATCCCTCATTACTATATGGGTTTTAATAATGTTATTTTTAAACTATAAAAATGTAATTTTACTTTCATGATCACAAATTGTATTCTCAACACCATATTTTCTATGAATACCGATATATAATTTTCAAATCTAAATTTCATAATATCATTTAAAATAAATGTTTTTTCGAACTTTTAAGTTCAAATTTCATAAAAATACTTTTTAATGTGACTAATAAATACATATTCCTAGAGTATGGAAAACATATTTTATAAAAAATAATTTTTTTCAATTAACATATGATAATTCTTATTTATAAAGCTTATTTATATTTTTTTAAAATGGTTTTATGAGTGATTTTTATTCGTAATGGGTTAGAATAGAAATGTAAATTTATTTATATTTTTTAAAAGTGTATTTATAATTTTAAAAATAATTCTTAATTTCAAAATGATGTATTTCTTGTTTTTTAAATGGGACTCATCCAATAATCTAAAATGAGTTTTTATACATGTTAGTATCAATTGATGTTAACTATGTTTACTTGGGATGGGTTATTATACTTCTATCCACCTTATTTCATATGATGGTGATATTTTATTTATGTTTCCCTAAAACTAGTTTCTTTTCCATCGGTTGATTTAGATTTGATTAATTGATAATTATATTCATATCTTATGGAAAAATTATTTATTGTATTAATTATGAGACTATTTTGGTCTGATAAATTACTCAGACAGTATTGTAACATTTAAACCATTCAATGAATTTCTTAATGTTTGATTTTATATGCGATTATTATTATGATCAAGGGATTTTTTTACAAAATATTTAATGTGGAATTTTATTTGTTAATAACATAAAAAACATGTATTTATTTCATTATATTGTGAAGTGTGGGAAAATTGATTCTCCATAGTGTATCGTGTAGGAATTTTTCTTTTTCCCAATTTGCAGTTTGAGAAATTTTTAAATTAATAATATATAGTGTGGGCATTTCATTATAAAAATTTATAGAATAGTAATTTTTTCAAAAAATATAGTGTGGGAATTTGTTTCATTGTCAATATGAAGTCAGAACAATTTTTTGTTCACAATATGATTCATGGAAATTCTAGAAGTTCACACAATAATGTGAGGTAAATAATGAATTACATCCCAATATACTGAATCTATAAACTTATGGATGTTCTCATGTTCCTATTTAATATATATTTAAAAAACATGTTATATTTTTATTTTATATTACTGTGATTATTCACCATGTATTATAGCATCCGCGACTTTGGATCCACTAAATGGTGCCTCGAGCTGGGTCACCACATGACTTAAAGTGCACCTCCTTATACACCAGAGGTTTCTGACTAGTAGTGAGGGTCTAAAAGTCACCTTGGGAGACTATACCCTCACTACCAAAGTAAGGAAGAGTTGAAAAAAAATAAAAAATCGAAAAAATAATAGAATATTCCGTGAAGATGCTCAAAAACCCATTTCTGGAAACATAGTGCAAACCAACACCAACTGTAATTATGACATTTCATGTTATAGTACCAAGTTAAAACCCCAAAATAAATACAACAATGGAATCCCCAAAATAGTCTGGACACAAACTCCAAAACTTCATCCACACACATCCCAAATCTGACCAACACCCGAGAATGAAAATTTTCTCTTTATCTAACCTGCAACAGTGAAATCCTCTTGGGTACCTGATGGTGGCCTGATCAGGGTGCATATACAACATAGTAAGCCACCACCAATGATTTCTACAATATATCAAATATAAATAGATGATTCCTACGCGATCTAAAAAATGATTTGTAAATAAATTACAATTTATGTATCAATTATCTATAAGGTTTCCCTTATGATAAGCCACTATTTAATTCAGATTCAATACTTATAAAATCACCATTATTAACTCACACATTTTATGTTATTAATGTATTAGGAATATTCAATAATTTTGAGGGAAATGGTAATAAAAAAATTTACGTATCACTAGGGAAACATTTCACAATAACCCACATTATCCTCACCTCGAAGCCTAAGTTATGGAGGAATGAAACTTTTAAGGAAATAAAAATCCATCACCTTCCCTAAACTTTTCATTGAATGGTGGATTCTAGAACCTCAGTCCAACTCGACCCGTTTTCATATACCCTCACATCAATACCCCACTCTACCAATCCATGTTCACATTCTTATTTATTCATTCACAACCATAACCTCATTACAACCAAACATATCAGATATCATTATAAATATCACAAAAATACAATATAAAATGGAAACCAGAATTTTTCTACAATACATTAACATATTTATCATTTATATCACATAAAATTTATCCCAATTCACATTTCCCATACCTAAATAACTATGAATATTAAATTACATACATCATTCATTGACACATTACAATTAATCCCATTTAACCGATTTACATCCCAAACCAAACAACCTGTTATCCATTATCCACAACTAGAAGAATCTACTTGTAATCCTCTCTTAATAATCACATTAATCAATTTACACATTTTTCATGGGATCTTGTCAATCAAAAGTGCTTTCCAAAAAAATAAAATCTATTAACCACGTTCTAGAGATTCGGCACACCCCCTGGGTGGACCTAATTTGTTCAAGTCATCCTCCATGCATCCCACAGGGGTCATGAAATGGTACAATTGTTTATTTAGACACACTTTATTTCAAATATTGAATGTGAAACAAATAATAGAATAAGGGTCGAACCAGAAAAGAACCCCACATACACACATATATGTAAAAATCACGGGATATAACATGTAGATAACCTACTTCAAATTCACTAAATAAAACACTCCTATTCGAAGCCTTCGATCTTGATTCAACCATCCATTAAAACTGTGAGGTATATATCATGAGAAAATAATGGATTTAAAGCATTATATAGAGATTATAGAAGGATGGAAACACTAAAAAAAGAGTATCAACAGGGGGACTAGACGTACCTAGATTTTTGATCAGTAAACAAAGACATTGTAAATGTCATTAGATAAAATTATAATCACCCTTTTGATGGATGGGTAATCGAAAATCACATCAAGGGTTGTATCGGGAAGAGAGGAGAAAAATTATAAGTTATACTACAATATCTTGAGAGGGAAATTTTGTTAATGTTCTCAATTTTACTGGGATTCACGGTTTACCTAAAATGTTTAAAAACTATAAAAAACTACATGAAAATATATTTCCAAGGAAGGTGGGTTAGACCATTACTTAAGCTGGAGACAAGGTTTGATAGAATATTTTCCAACTGTGTGTCAAGCCACAGTCAGAGGTTGCATGGTTAACTTGGAATTCTGCATGGTTTCTTCACTATGAGACAACTATAGTCCTTACATAGATTGGACTGGTTCTCCCCTTTCTTGCGACACATACCTTTCGAACATCGCCAATACCCCCAAATACTCCATATAAACATTTAAGTAACAAAAATATATTTATTTAAATTTATATTTAAGAAGGAATATACCTCCATGAAGTCCAGGATCTTACAAAGTCCCCACTATATGACGACACATCCTTGAGTTTCTCATCCTGATCATTATACAGTTTCAAATGAAAATTTATTGGGCAACTGCGCCTACATATATTAATCTCACCGCAATGTTTCATCCTAATTTTTTTCAGGTATCCATTAAACATAAACATAAGGAACAATATTTCTCCAAAATACATTCTCACTACATTCCACAATACAAATAGGATGATCCTAGATGGTCTCATCATTATCCAAATCAACGTACTAAATATTTATCATGTAAGCTGGATCACAATAATACTTTCAGATGTTAGAGACATTAAAAATATCACGCATGCCACTATACCATGGAATAAGAGTCATTGAGTAAGCCGCTGGCTTGATTCTCTCCTCGAACATGAATAGTCACGCATACATGGGTGCCAACATTCTCTTATTCTGTATTCAGTGGTTACCCAAACATGAAAACACAAGAATAAATAATCAAATACCCACCATAAACTCTATAATTCTATGAAACCAATCATCATATGACTTAAACCTAATCAGAGCTGTTTTCATACACATTAAAATCATTAGAACCATCTCTGATGTCTTCGGCATGATCCATGGTACCAACATCTCAGATTCCTTAACATCCACCCACCAAAATTGAGATCTATATAGTCTCTCATAAGGCGACTAAAATGGTTCCATCTATATCATAGCATGAAAACTATTTTTGGAGACAAAATTGACATGTGGTGTGTGTTTTTTCAATTAACCACTAAAATTTTGATCAAAAGATCTCTGCATATCATCTAATACAAGAATTGTATGTTCTGACTACCCATTCATCTGGGGGTGATAATAAGTAATCTAATAATTGTGGGTACGAACCATATTTTTTAATCCGTACTAAAATCAATAAGTGAAACCCATATCAATATCCAAAACTATGGTTCTCATCACACCATAAGACAACACTATCTCTCAAACATTTAACAATGCAATCTAATCTACTAAGGAGGTCTTCTGGATCAGTAAAAAATGGTCCACCGTAGTCAATTAGCACATGACTACCAAGACCGCATCATTATTCTACGACATACTCATGAAAATCAATATAAAATAAATCATTACATCATTCCACACCCACTATGGGATGAGTAATGAATATAAAAACCACATGAGAACTGATGAAAGACCTTCACATTATAACATATAAGGCATCCTTCCACAAAACATGTAACCGCCTTCTTCATTCGAAACCACCAATACTTCCAACAAATATCATTATTTATCTTTTCCAGAACATGATGCACTGCCCATATTGATGCATACAACCTAAACGTCAAATAATCCGATACATAAACTTGTAATACCATATTTAAATTTAGATCGACAATCCCATCATCACCAATTTCCCAACTAGAAGGTGAATACCCACTTTTAAGGCTTTCCTTCATCGCCAGATTCACTATATCCACAAGCTAAATTTCGTTAACCTGATTTAAAAGAGGAGACTCAATTTCAATAAATACAAGAGTCATTTTCCCATGCACATCTTTCACTTCTATGTGAATCTTAGAAAACATGGACTTCATTTTATAATCATATATGGATTCATGAACCACGTGATTTTGAGTCTTTTGTCTTAGATAATCCTCAACAATATTCCATTTTCTTTGTGTGTAAACCATCACAAATCAAAGGATTATAGGTACTTGACCCATTTTCTTTTCTGAAGGATTAGTTTATAATGAGAGAAAAACTACTTGAAATGGTTATGCTCAGTAAACACTGTAAACTATAGTCCCAACAAGTAATTCTTACATCATGTTATGTCAGAAACCACATATGATCTATCAATTTCATGAGTAAGGTAATTTAATTCAGGAGTACTCTACTTTCATGACCCATAAGCTATAACATGATCGTCCTTCATTAACACTTCCTTAAGTCCATCACTAGATGCATCATAGATAAAGGTGTACCTTGTTTCTGGATCCCATAAGATTGGAATTAGTATGATAGTAAACCACTTGTTCAACTCTTGAAAAGGATTCTCACATTCCTCTATCCACTCAAATTAACATCCTTATTGTTTAATCCTGAGGCTGGTGCTGCCACATTCGATAAATACCTAATGATCCTTTGGTAAAAACCGCCCAAGCTAAGAAAACATTTATCATAAAAAATAGTCTAAGGCTACTCCCAAGGCACCATGGCCTAAACTTTCTTTGGATCCACCAACACACATGACTTGGTAATAATGTGACCTCAAAAAAGCACTTTATTCATCCATAGCTGAACTTTTGATAAATAGAATAAATCATATGCTCTCTTAATGTACTTAGGATGATGTCATTATGTCTGGAGTGATCATAATTAGTTTTTGAGTATACTAAGATTTCAACAAATAATATGACTAAAAACAAATATAGATATGGGTGGAATATCTTCTTCATTATGGCCATGAACATAGCTAGTGCATTGGTCATCCCGAACGACATCACCACAAACTCATATAACTGATACCTTGTCCAGAATGTTGTATAAAGTATATTAGAACGTCTCACCTTAAACTAATGAAATATTACTCTTAAATTAATATATAAGAGAGAACCGAAGAACCACAAAGTTCATCAAAATAGTCATCAATTATGGGAAGTAGTTATCGGTTCTTGACCATCATCTTATTCAACGAATTATAAAAAAAAATCCAAAAATGATTTTTGGGACTTAAATGAAAATAGTATGTGAGATCCCTAAAGCGACGTAATAGGAAGGATAAAAATTTTGTGCTCAAACTTTTCTAATAGAACACTATGTTATAGTAGTTATACATTCAACATTCGACATGTATGGATGGAAACTAGAAGCACCCCAAAAAAAGCTTAATCTGAAACTCAACATCTGTCTAAGGTAGTAGCCCTAAGAAATCCTCTAAAAGAAACGATTAAATTGATCCACAACTAGAGAAAATTAAGGTTTTTACCATCCTACTTCATCTAGGAAAAGGAGGGCAACATGAGAAGTGAATTATTCCAATTTTTGTGAAATTAAACATTCATGACCTAATCAAACATCCCATTCACCACGATGGATATAAGGGATTCCCTCAAGAGATATGAATGTTACCTAAAGATGATAAAAATTAATTTTGTATTGGTACATCACCAAATAATTCATAACAAATAAATGTTCCAAACCTAAAATATCTAAGCCAAATAGGTTCCACAAAATTGATATCCACAAACCCCAAATGCACTACCCTTCCAACTTCTGATATCTTCAACCCATACACCTGACAATGTATCATGTGACATAACTACTCAAAAAAACTATGGTTAATTACAACACAAACATGAAATGAGAAAAGAATAAAATAATTATAGGAACAAATATCAAATTAATAACTAGTGAGTGTGGAAGATACAGAAATCGTACCTAAAATGGTAGATTTTCAGGGCTCCCCACCATCAGGTGTTGTATGAACTATATGAAGATTCTCATCCCCTCTACCTCGGGCTCCAACTTTAGTGTCCTTCAATTCACTTCATTGATGCTCGGATGATCTCACCCCATAAGTGCCACATCCACCACTATTATCGGTATAACCCATGGATCCCCAATATCATGCATGATATCAATCACCATACCACTTACTACACACAACATCTACCTATGACCTACATAATTTATCAATATCTGCAGATTATTACAGACCCTCAACACATGGACCATAATGTTGCATGCACTGTACTCGACGGGTGGTCTGGGACATTGGTTGTGCATGTCCCCTTTCATTTCACACTATTAACTGAACACCAAGTTTCAACCATGAGAGGTTGAACCCTATATCTTGATTACTTTGGGCACTTCTACCCTGATATAGATTCAAAAAATGGCACTTATTTCTCTCAAAAGTTGCACCACTTCCCTACACAGTTGGCACTATAATTCCATCACATTACGCTCCTTTCATGTTCTCATTTGTTGAAAGGCCTTGATCCACAAATTTAGAATACATTTTCAAAAGGAATATGATCTCCTGGGACAAGATCCCATGTCTTAGCCCATCCTGAAAATGTTTCTCCACAACTACCTCATCTACTTCCAGTGATGGAATAAAATGTATCATATCGGTTAAATGAAGTGAATAATCCATTATTGACATTGTCTATTGGGTCGAAAAATTAAAATCTATAGCCTTCTCTTACCTCATGGTTTTTGGATTGAATTTTTCGAGAAACTTATCAAATAAATATTTCCACACCATTCCTTCCTCTTTCTACATTGGAACAATGAATTCTCACAAACACTTTTCTTAGCTTCAAAAAATATAGTGTGCTAACATCACTAACCTATTGAGTGTAGTCTTCAGATTATATAGAATAGTTTGGATTGATTCAATACAAATCTCTGCTACTTATCACCCACCCACTCTAGTAGTTGTTAGAGGGTTCTGAAGCTAAAACTCTATGGTTAACTCATAGATACTCGGTGCAATCCTCCTTGTTTCCCTTCCATCATCTACATGAAACAATAAAAGTTATCAGGGGGATAATCTTCTTTGTTTTCTAGGATCACCATGTTTTCCTTCTCCACTATAAGAGTAGTGTTATTGGAATCATCCTCTGGACACCTGATCAGTACAGACCTTTGTGGTGTCATTTCCCTACAATACCAAACACGAGCTCTAGAACACATATCATAAATATTTCACAATATATAAGGAAGAGATCATAAATATCCATAAGGAAACCATTTCACAATCACTACATGGGAAGGAATGAGCATACCCAAAATAGGTCCATATACTATCCTCTCCATGGTCATAGCTGACATAAGGTACCCAACTCACACTATTAGAAGCATTACCTTCTGATCAATTAAAAATATTTTATATTTCACAACCTACTCCGATAATAGTTTGATTCAAACACTTACCCTAATCATGTAATTTTTTTTATTAAATAACATTTTAATTTACTTTATTATTTATTTCCATCATCTCATTAGAATCCATTTTCATTACTTCCATGAAAATCAAATGTATCCCACCCTTTATGCTCCACACACTTGTCCCGTGTGTGCCTAACCAGATGCATGTCTCTTGTATACATCAATTACTATAATGAAGTATGAATGTATAGTCCCATGTCTTTGTATACATGATCAAAATATTATAAAAAATTTAAATCGCACCACATGTTCATAAACCAATGGTTAACTATCATTAACTGTAACAACGCATAACAATAACAACGATTCCCACTGTAGGTGACTTGGGTTTTCCCTTGTACTTGGGTTTTCTACTCCAACGCATGATCTCATTTCCATGACACGAAACCTACCTAATCAACATTCTACCATTCACATATAAAATGTATAGAAATAAACATCTCATATACTACTTTGTACAATACCGAACACACGAGCCACTAATCAGTGCCCTAAGCTGGGTCGCCTCATTAACTCAAGAATGTATCCCCGTATGCCAGAGGTTTCTGACAAGAAGACATTTTATAAAAGCCACATGGGGAAACAATATCCTATCTAAGAGAGTAATATATAGCAGAAAACTAATATAAGATTACAAATAACATAGAATAATCATTGAACATTCATAAACTACCATTTTCAGAAACACGGTGCAAACTATAACAAATAATAAGTCTAACATTTTATGCAACAATACAAATTAAAAACCCCCAAAATAAACACAATAAAGGAATACCAAAGTGGACATGTATCTATGTCAGGAACCTCATACACACACATCCCAAATTTTATTCAACTTCCGAGCACCATTCCTTTACCCATTACTGGACCTACAACTGTGAAATCTATTTGGGTAAATGACGGCAGACCGACTATGGTGTGAATACAACTCAGTATGCCACGAACAATAGTTTATAAAAAATATCTTGTCTAAATAGATTTTTAATAAAATTGATAAAAAATCTATATAAATATAATACAGTTCATTTAGCCATTAGCAATATCGTTTCCCATCAAAATATGTTTCCACTAAATTGAAATTCTAAACAAAAAACATCACAGTACTTAATTCATCCATTTCATGTGGTGAATGGTTGAGGAATGTTAAATTGTCAAAAATAATATGTGAAAAATACATGTCCTATCTAAATATGAAAAAACATCAAAACAACCACCTTATCCTCACCACAAAGCGTCAATCTTGGTGGAATGAAATTATATTTGGAGAATTGAACTGTGAGATATTCCTTAACCTGTACATTGAGGGGTGGAGTCTAGAGCCTTGGTCTGACTCGACCAGTGGGCTCTAATGTCTATAACCCACTTTACCATTCCATGTTCACAATATTATTTTTTTATTTCACCACACATAATTTGATTATAACCATGCATTTCCATAATAATTAGTAATACCATATTACTCATTGAAATATTCTGATTAATCCAATTTAACTCATTTAAATTCAAAACCAAAAAAAATCTATAATCCATTATCCACAAAATAAAAAACTGACCATAATCCTTTATTAATCATTAATGTAACATATTTACACATTATTCAAGGGATCTACTAAATCACAGGTCAATTTCACACTATACAATTTCATTAACCACATTCGGGTGGGTTGTCACACCCCATGAGTGGCCTTTAATTGTCCTAGTATTCTTCCATACATCTCACGGGGGTCATGAGGGGGTTCAATTGGATATTTAGACCCACATTATATCAAATATTATAAATGACTGTAATAAAAAATCACGCAATGTACATGAACATAATCCCACATGCATAAATCTATATAAAAACAAAAGTATATAACTTATAAACCACAAACCACAAATCTATTGATGAAAACACTCATAATAGAAACCATAGATCTAATTCGAAAACCCATAAAAGACATAAACTAGACCACACTTGAAATTTAGGTTCATAGATCATTTGATAGAGATACTGGAAGGATAACAACCCTAAACCAAAAATAGAAGCAAGGGAGGGATTAAACCTACCTAGATCTGCGATCCACAACTGAAAAAAATCTCTATGACATATGGTTGATGGATAATAACACTTGGGATGTGTTGTTCATCAAATCATGTATCTAGGGTTGTAGTATAATAAGAGTAAAATCCCATGTAAGACTCAAAAATCACATGGGGCAATTTGGAAAATTTCCCAACATTACATTGACATATGGTTTACCCAAATTGTATTCGAAACTGTGAAAACCCCATGGAAAGGCCACTATCCAAGGAATATGGGTCATACAATTACTTACGTAGGACATACTGTTTTTTTGACCAATTTATGACCACGAGTTAAAAATATTTCCATGTATGCATGATTGCCTATGAATTCCACACAGTTTTTGCATAATTGTAACCAAACTACATGTCTTGCACAGATTGGCCTATTTCCCCACTTTATCATATTCCAATCCATTAGAACACCCCCCAATATCCAAAAAACTACTTGGAACCATTTAATTATAAAAAAAACTAGATATTTAAATCAAAATTTAAATAATAACATACTTCCCATAAGTATGATATCTTACAATGTATAGTGATAATAATATATTGATTCCCAACAATTTTTCCATTATGTAGGTTTGATAATTTGAGAATAATTTATCTTTTATCAGTAATAGAAAAAAATTATTTTTGTTTTTTATTGTTTTTAAAAAATTATTTATACCCTTTTAATTATTCCTCAAATACTTGTAATATAAAATTTGATGACTTATTTATGGTTTTTAAAAAAACTATGTTTTTGATTTCAAACATTATTATGTGTATAATTCATTGGATATGTCGAAGAAAATAAATTATTTGAAGTTTGTATGGTATTATCATATATCTCAATTATGTGTAAATGTTTACCAGCATCATAATAATTTTTTTTGATGTAGATAATCCTTAAAAAACTAAAACCATAAATTCTATTAGATTTGATACTATTTTTGAGATAAAATTCTTAAATTTGTGAAATAATAAATAATAAATATATATTTATCTCATTATTTATAAAATACTCTCTTTAAGAATTTTTTTGTACTGACCTAGGAGTGAAGGTTTAGGGGGCCTCAAATTGTATCAAAAAAGTATTTAGTTATTTTGTGGATTACTATAGTTATTTAAAAAATTGTTATTCAAGTACAATAGTGAAAATTATATGTCTACATATAATGGATTTGAATTGGAGTTGGAAAAGATCCAAATATTATAGAAAATTTTATAGTGTGTTTTTTTCTAATAGTTACAAACCTATATGGATACTAGAAAGGTAATGTTCTTTTATCACATATAAAGTTATAGGGTATCACCCTAAAAATGGTTGGCTGGGTTTTAATTTGATCATCATAGATTGGATGATGAGTGGGCCTTAGACTACACACCTTTTTAGAAATGGTCACATCATTACATCACTTTCATGTATGCACTAGTATTTATTTTGAGAGAATCCCATTTTAGCCAAGTATTCAGTCATTTTAGATGGAATATTAATGTTATTAGATTTTTATGTAGAATTGATTAATTTTTCACTTATTTATGTAAAATGATGTATGTAATATTAAATAATTTTAAAAACACTTTCAGCGATTTAGAGGATGGATTTTAACCCCCTGAGTTTTTTTGAATTATTATTTTTTGAACAAATTATAAATATTTTATGGCTTGCATTACATGAAACACCAAGTTGTTTATTACTTATAAACTACAGTTAATCTTGAACTAAAAACAACACATATATTAGATTTTGGTACATGAAAAACTATGGTTGGTTGTGTTAACAAAAAATGATTTCCTTCTTTATCTTTCAATTCACATTAGAACTTCTTTTGTTGAAGCATAATATACTACTAATATTATTATTTAAATTTTATTAAGGATATCACCTTTTCATTGGAATGTAATTTGTGAATAAGATGAAATAAATTATGAAAATATTTTTAAACATTCATATAAAATTAATATTATGGTGTCTAATTTAGTATAAATGGAAGTTACAACTATTTTAAAATAAGGAAATTCGTTTTTTGAAAAATTATTTTTAAATGAAAAAACATGTTTTATCTAAATAAATTTAAAAACCCAAATTTGATGAAATATTTTAGTAAAAATAATATATTATATAATAAATCAACTATCAAAATACCACTGTATGATTTTTTAAGATAAGACACAATAATAAATCCAATTTTAGGAATAAAAAGATATATTTTTAGAAAAGAAATTTTAACAATTTTTTAATATAAAACCAAATTTACAAATAACATTTGAAGCTATTAAAAATTATATTGTTAAAAATATAAAATATTTTTGATTTAATTACTTCAGAATTATCTGAGGTTTTATTTTATATATTTTTATGTCAGGAATTAGTTTTTCATGAATTGTGAAAAATAATAAATTTTTATTGAAAATGATGTTTCAATTAATTTAATTGTATTTTCAAATTATAATTTTATTTTTTAAAAGTATATTTTGATAATATATACATATATTAATACAATTTAATTCATTGGACTCAATTTCATATTGAAATTTTAAATAGAAACATTTGAAATTTCAAACTTGTTACTTTAAATTTTTTTTCTTTGATCCTGTCTGTGGGATTAATTTCAACAAACTTTCATCCAAATATTTGATTAGTATATGTTAAAATTAATTCCATAATTTAAAAAATAATATTCATAATTCATAATAACTCTATCATATTTTTTGACCAAAGTTATTAGTTCTTGATGCCAAAATTAATTTTTGTGATTAAGGTAAAAAAGTAATACTTAATGACTATACAAAGAATATAAGGTGTAACTGTAAAGGCTCATACATTACATATTGATATTACATCAACTTTAAATAATATTTATTACATAAAACATCAAAACAAGCCATGAATGTATAGTTTTAGTGTCTATTGAAACTGGGAAACATAAACAACAGGCTTATAAATCATCGACATTGTCTCCCACTTATTTATTCATCAATAGAATATTTTTTGAAATATCTTACTAAATAACCTTCTTCATGACATAAAGAAAATAAAAATATTAAAGGGTGAGATCTAATTCTCAGTAAGGGAAAACTTTGAAAATATCAATCATAAACATAACATTTGATAATCTTATCCTATATATAAAAGATCATAATATCATGTCATGTGATAAATCATAAATGTAAAATGTAATCACAGTATTCCTAACATAAGAACATAAATTTCTTGGTAAGCACACATAATCATAGAAAATAATTTCATATTATTCAACGCTTATAGTTGATCCCCTTATAGCAACAAAAAGTATGTTACTAAAATTAATTCCCTTCTCCTTCGATCCCTGTATTACTGAACATGATTTAATTTTATTTCCAGTCATGCTGATCTCATAAGATATAAATCTTTACCCAATTCATTGGAGATATATAATGGTCCCACCCATCTCGTTATGAAACTATTTTTACGTGTTCCAGAATAACATAAAAAGTATTCACCATAGCAGAAACTAGGAAATAAAATGGGTCTCCTAAACCTTGTTCCATCATGATAGATATAAAACAAATTGATTTCCTAAATAAAATTTCATCAGAAATACAATCAAATTATGGTAATAACTTGGATGTTAATATTACACTTTTTAATTTATTGATAACACTTGAAATTAATTCATGAGTAACATTTCATTTTTGTCAAAAACATTTTTCTTTTTCAAAATGCCACAACATTGTAGAACATATCATTTTATGTGAAAATAACCTAGTAATATTGTGGGGATGATTCAAGGAAATAGTTTTTCTTGAAACCATAAACAATATCTTCATGTCATATATGTTAAAAAAACATTATCCTCATACATTAGATGGAAATGTCAAAAAGTTCCTCAAATTGAAAAATGACAAAAGATTCCATTCAAACCATTTAATAAAAATTTACCATATAGTAAAATTATACTTAATTTTTTCTTAGAAAGATAGAACTGTTGTTACATAATTTGGAAACATGGATGTGGAATATAGATATATTCTTGTAAATACATATGTATAAACAATATCGGATAAAAATTAGATTTGGAAAGTTATCTCTAACCATATGTCGGATATACTTCATATGTATTCAAACCTCCATTATAATGATTTAAATAACGTTACTAATTTTTCCATGAATCATAATTATTTTTATGATAACATTTATGATCATATTTTCACCTAATTGATAGTAACATTTCATGGTTACTCGTTATTCAGGTATAAACTGGTATATGTTATTATGCATATTTTGGTGGATAAGTTCGTATTCCTATTAATAGGTTATAGTTATATCATTTACAGTATGGTATTAGTTTAATATATATCATATTAAATTTATTTTTTATAATCATACTTTATTATAGATTATATAGAGAAATAATATCTCAGTATAGAGATGGTAAGCCGTACGTATGCAAGAGCGAAGTTATTGTTCCCATATTGGTTGAATGGTATTAAAGGAGATGATGTATAGTATCTCATAATAAAAATAATTTTATATCAATGATATAAATTTATTAATTCAATCATTATACCCATCCATGTATGATGGTCGTGAAAACAGGATTACACTATGGTGTGGAGATGGTAAGTTGTATGTACGCACGCATGGTGATTTCATATTTCATATGATGGAGAGATGGTGAAATATAGTTGTTTTATATTTATAATAACATATCCGTATATGAGTGATACTTATTCTATTCAAACATAATTAAAATATAATGAAGATGAATTAAAAAAATGTTTGAATTTTGAAAGAATCAGTAATAGAGATTAGCTCTTCCTGAATTCTCATCATCTAAATCTCTTCTTACAGCACTAGAGCTAGTTTTTTATGATAATAAGAACCTATAGATAAAAAATTAGGAAGTTGAGAAGGAAACATGGAAGTGGTGGCCAAGATTTAAGGCTTTAAATGAATGTTAGAGCAAAGGTAGAAGGTTCCATTTTAAAATTGATGTGAGGGGAACTTTTCGAAACTCTATAAATACTAATTTATAATAAAATCAAACCCCACCAAAAAATATCCAATATGTCTTAATTTATATTATAAGATGAGATATGGTTTTAATCTCATCAACAAATAATTGTTTTTCATCTTATTTTGTCAATTTATACCATATATTTTTAGTTGACACTTAGTTATTATTTTTAATTTCGATTATGGTAATAACATTCTAAATATTTAATAGATATTAATATTTACATATATAGTGTTAATTAAAAAATAAATCGATATTTGATGAAATTTATAATATTACATTTATCATTTGGTAATTTTAAAATATTTTTATGCTTTTTATATATTTTAATAATATGATATCTTTATAAAGTATAAATAGTTTCAATTTTGAAAATATATAATTATTTTACTTTAAATAAAATCCAAACAGAAGACAAATTCAAATAAAACATTTATTACACTCATAACATGTCATAGTCTCATAGAAATTTTTTTGAGAACATTAATTAGTTTATATGATATTTAATTTAATATTTTTAATACCATTTATTTGATATTTCTATTAATAAATTAGATTTCACATCACTATTGTTTCATCATTAATGGTTGTTATTTAATTTCTAATAATTATAAATAAAATCCTATGATTTAGGTAATTAGTTTAGTTTTCCAGATACTATCATTAGTAGATATTATCTCATAGATATCCATATATTTAAATTCATATACTAATATAAAATGAGATCGTGACATTTTTTAACATTCATTAGTTATTGATACATTCATGTCATATTCATAGGTAACTAGCAAAAATGTTATTACATTTCAAAAAATATATGATAAGGGTTTAATTTAGTCATCCATTAGTATTATTACACGTGTTAATGTAATTTTGTAATATTATTTTTACTCTCAATTACTCTATTAACCTATAACCATGACAATAAAATCAATTACCAAACTTCTTATACAAAATGGCCAAAAATAAAAGTAGCCTATTAACATACTATAGACCCACCAACTGAAAATAAGGATTCCATTTTTCTAAATTCATAACATAGAAGATGGAGTAATTAATTTAATATTATTCCCATTGTTGAACTGGGAAAATGGGTTTTAAAAATATTGCAAAAGATTGAAATATTTTTAAATATGAGTTCAATGTAAATTTAATTCTAATGAAATAAATTATATTGAAAAATAAAAATATATTATATTTATAATTTACAACCATACAATATTATAATCTAATATTTTAAAATATCACGATGAAAAGAGATGTTTTAAATTTAAATTTAACATATTTTTATTATTCATCAAGATGTGAAAGTTATCAAAAAAAATATCACACTTTAATCAAAAGTGAATTTTTATACCCCACTTCATCATAAATTGTTTATGTTTTCATTAAAAAATTATTAATGTGTCAAAATATTAATTTAAAATAGTTTCTCCATTGAATGGTATAAAATTAACAGTTTTAAAAAAATCAGTTTTTATACATAAAATAGGTTTTTATTCCTACACTATCACTAAAATATCCATTGGATGAATATAAAAATTATTTTATTTATTATATAACACATATATATCACATTAATTTAATTACCCAAAGTAATTCACTCAAAAATAAAAATATCCAATGGATTTCTTTTTTTTCATAAATAATTGATAACCAATGAATTATCAATGGATTTTCATAGGATACAAATAATTATTCACGCTATCCTAACAGCTATGCTATATAATAAATTTTATACTAACAGAAAAATTGGTTCATTTAAACTCATGATTTATTGAAATGTAATCTAACGAAGAATATAAATTATTTAAAGAAAATATTTCATAAACAAATTATAGAGTTTCATTAAAACCCCCATAAACTAAATTTCTCCTTTGTAATTTTTCACTTGGAAACAAACAGATGAGGAGATCTCTCACTCATCATATCCTCATGTTCCCACGTAGCATCTTCAAATTTTTGGATCCTCCATAATACATTAACCTATCATGTAATCCTGTTTCGTAGAACTTTTCAGCTATGATCAGGAATTTCTATCAGTTGTTCTTCATAAGAAAGATCATGCTCCAGCAGTAAGACTTTTGATCATAGTACATGTGAAGGATCAGGTATATACTTTCCCAAGAGATATACATGGAATAAATCTTGAAATTGAGATTGATTCGGTGGAAGAACCAATATGTTAGCTACTTTCCCAACACAATCTAGAGTATTGAAAGGACTTATATACCAAGGGCCCAGCTTTCCCTTCATTAAAAATCTCATTAATCTCTTATAGGGAGATATTCATAAGAACAAATTATCTCCCACATCAAACTCTATATCTTTTCTTTAGTTGTCAACATAACATTTTTGTCAACTGAATGCTTCTATTATGTGTTGTTGAATATATCTAACATTTTCTTCCATTTAATCAACAAGATTATGTCTTAATATATTTATTCCCCCATCCTCATCCCATCAAGTTGGAGTTCTTCACTACTTTATATATAGGTCTTCATAAGGACCCATTTTAATACAAGAGTGAATGTTATTATTGTATGAATATTTCACAAATAGAAGGTGTTCATCCCACCCTCCTTTGAAATCAATAGAAGAATCTCTCAACATATCTTCTTGAGTTTGAATTGTCCTCTCAGACTGAATGTCTATCTAGGGATGATAATCTGTGCTAAAATTTATCTTTATATCCAAATCATGTTGATGAATTCACCCAAACATTGGATCCCGATCAGATATAATAGAAAGTGGTACTCCATGGAATCGTACCACTTATTTTACATATATCCTAGAAATATGATCAAGATTTAAATCCTATCTAATAGAAATGAAGTGTTCCGAATTCATAATGTTATCAACTATAACCAAGATAGCATTATTTTTTTTGTATATTTTGAGATGTATGATCACAAAGTCCATAGAGATGATTTCCGATTTCTATTCTAGTATGGGTAATGTTTGTAACATCACCCTAGACTTATGTAACTCAACCATGACATGCTGACAACCAAAGCATCTAGATCCCTGTTCGGCGACATATATTTTCATTCCATCTAACCAGAAGTACTCTTTCAGGTTTTTATACATCATTTTGCTTCCTGGGTGAATAGAGAATGAAGAACTATGAGCCTTATCCAATAGATCCTTCTTTAATTATGTTATGGGGGGAATAAAAACACATGTTCCTTGAATTTATGATTCCATCACAATCTGGGTTTATTTCTATAATGTTTCTCAACTGTTTTTGTATCTCAACATATATCATCAGCACCTAATTATTCTTCACTTATATTGATGAATGAAAATACATTTGAGGAAGATACAATTTCTCCCCTTCCATAAAAATTTTCAGATCAATCCTTTGCAAATCCATAAATATTGGATCTTTTTTTATCATCATAATGCATAAGCTAGCATGGTCTTTTGGACTCAATGCATATGTTGCCCTGTTCACATTCCCAAAGTGGTAACGTATTGAGTATCTGTAATCATTAATCAACTGAAACCATATTTTTTGTTTCATATTCAGATCCTTTTGTGTGAAAATATACATTAAATTTTATGATCAGTATAAATTTTACATTATTCACTATAACGATACTTCCCTTATCTATATAATGAAAATATTACCATAGCTAACTCAAAGATATGAGTTGGGTAATTTTGCTCAGGAATTTTCTACTGTCGGGAGGCATAAGCTATCACAACATCATTTTTCATTAGAAGACATCATAAAGCCTTCTTGGATGCTTCACTGTAGATCAAAAACCATTCTCTACTACAAGGATATGTGAGTAAAGGTTCACCGGATAACCTTCAAGTTAACTCTTTGAAATTCTATACACATTCCTCCGTCCAAATGAACATAACTCCTTTCTGAGTAATTTTTTTTAGTATGTTAGATTAGTGTGATAAATATTTCACAAAACATCGATAATATCAAGAAAATCCATGAAAAAATCATATCTCAGTTACCATTGTTGTGATCAACCATCTTTCTATAAAAATTATTTTTTTATAGTCCCATTGAAATTACCTCACATGAGACTATGTGACACACCAATGAAATGTTCTGAATCAAAAATTCAAACTTGGTAAATTTTGTATAATGATTCTTATTTCTCCGGGACTTCAGAACTATTATCAGTTTCTTCAATAATATTTTAATTTAATGGAATATCATCTATTAAGACTACCACAAACTGATCAAGATAGTCACTAAAGACTCTATTCATTAGATCCACGAAGATATCTGTGCATTAGTGAGACCAAAAGGCATCACTATAAATTCATATTTTCTATACCGTGTAAGGAATGTTGTCTTTGGTATATCTTCCTTTTTGTTCACTTATGTGATGATATCAAGAACTAAGATCAATTTTTGAAAAGTATTGTTCTATACATAGTTGGATAAATATTCATTTATAATGGGAAGAGGATATTTTTTCATGATAGTGATCTTGTTATGTTCCCTATAATCAATGCAAACTCTCAGTGATCCATTATTCTTATTAACAAATAGAACATGTGATGACCAAGATGACACAATAAGGTGTATGAATCCCTTATCAAGATTCTCTTGGAGTAGATTCTTAAATTTCTCTAACACAATTGGGGATATTTAATATGGTGTCCTTGAAATAGGTACATCAACCAAAATGAGTTCTATTGGAAACTCAACATCATGATTTGGTGGAAGACCTATCAATTCCTCTATAAAAGGCATCATCGATCTCTCGTAAAATGGTAGTATTCTTAATCATGAGTTTCTCCCCAACCATTTGTGATAAATAACTTTTATTTAGTAGAATAAAGACCCATAATATGAATGAAATTTCTAATGGAAGGTTATATTCATCCTTGCATCGATAGATGATCATAGATTGATCTAGAATATGATATGTGACTTCTCTTCTTTGGAAATTGATCTGAAATCTATATAGAGACTATCAATCCATGCCAATATTCAGATCAAATTCCACCATAGGAAGTATAATAATATTTTCAGGAATCACTTTCCCCCAAAATTCAATTATAGAAGAATTATAAACATTGATGTTACTATTGTGATATTATGAGTTGTGACATCTAACTCAACATCTTATTTAAGAATATAATATGAAAATATTGTTATAAACTTCTTCAAAAATAAAAGAGTGGTTGGATCTAGAATAAAATAAAACATTTCCTACTTTAGTGGGGATGATATGTGTACCTTTAACCATGTCATTATCATACTGCATATTATCGATAGTGACTACATGTGAATTTAAATTTCATTTATACTTATGAGTTTATTAATATCTATCATCATCAATAACCCTTAGATTAGACAATTGATTGTAATAATGACCCATGTTCTTTGTACTGGTATCATTGAAGTGTAAGAGGTGCATTCAGTATAGCCTTTAATTTGTTCATATCACTAGAAATATTTTTCCCATCACATCAGTATTCAACTACCTGATGACTTTCTTTTCCAAACATAAAACTATTACTAGTCCTTTTAAGTAAATTCCATTTATAATTATTTAAAAAATTTGAGAATAAGGTAATACTCATATTATTTTAAGTGTGGTCATTATATTTTACTTTGAATTAAATTTTTCTCTTCTTATTAATGCTATATGACTGATGGGTTACTCCAATATCCATCTCAGCCATGATAGAACATCTAACAATTTCATATTATCTAATAAAGTCCCTTATTGATAAAGCCCTTTAGAGACTTGGTTTTATGCCACTAAAGAATCAGTCAATTTTACTCTCAGGTTGGACAATAATTCCAGAAGTGAACCTTGCATTTCTTGTAAAATTTGCTTTGTAGGTACCAACAGATTCATCATACTATTTCTTATGATCAAGGAACTCTTTCTCCATCATTTTTGAGGAATATGAGGAACATGCTTATTGAAAAATATGTTCTTCAACTCGTCCAATTCCATGGGCTCAATTTAAAATCTTTTCCTTGTATTCTTGGTAAGAATCCACCATTGATCAACTTCTCCTTCCAAATGATAAACTGCTAATATGAAAATATCATGTTCAATACATTATAAAACTGAAAATATCTTTTTAGTGGTATTGATCCATTGTTGATCCACTAATGGATCAGAAGACCTACTAAATGAAGGTTAAAACTGTCTCATGATGGACTCAACATAACATTTCTCCCTCTATTAATCATTTGGATGTCCTTCATGATTAATATCCTGAGAATGTTGTGTGAGCATGGATACAACATTTTCCATTCCAACACCCGATGTCCTTCATGATTTATATCATGATAATGTATTGTGAGCATTTAGAAAACATTTTTTAATACAACACCCATAAAATTTTGTTTTATAGGGGGGAGAATCATTGCATTACCCTTCACACTCATCATTAACATGGTTACTTTAGGTTCAGAAGATTGACTAAAATCATTAATCAATGTGTGAGAAACACTAATCATAATTTGAAACCACTTAATCAAGAATTAGATTTCAAATCTGGAAAATTTATTCTTTATCCTATATTATTCATGACCATCTCTAAAACACTAGTATAGAATTGTAAACTATACTTAGACATAACGTTTGGGTTCTTACTAAGGTTATCTTATCCCAGTTTCTAAAGGATAACTACACCTTTTATATGATACCAACTATTACATCCCATACATTACATGTAGAAATTACATCAATATTGAAGAATTTTTATTTTATACAAAATAAATGCCACCCCAGGACCATATAGGGTTGTGTCATTAAGAACTGGAACACATAAACAACTAGTTCATAAAACATCCATATTGTATCACATTTATTTATTCACAACTAGACACCTTTTTGACTTATCTTACCTATTACCCTCTTGCATTACTGGGGGAAAAGAAACATATAAAGGGTCAGCATAAATGATCAGTAAGGGTAAACAAGGGAAGTATAATTCATAAACAAAATATTTTTAAATGTTATTCTTCATATAAATGATCAGAGTATCATGTCATAGAAAAAAATCATAAAAGTGAACTGGAATCCCAATATTCATAACATAAGACATAAAATTTCGTGGCATATAAACATAAAAATAGAAAATCATTTCATATTGGCCATGCTCATTGCAGATACCATCATATCGGACAATGTCCATTACTGAATTGAGTTCACTTCTTATTCTATAGTTGTATTACTAAACTAGATTTACATGTCATTCCAGTCATGTTAATCTCAAGAGATATAAATCATTACCCAATGAATTGGAGGGAGATATAGGTCACACCCCTCTTATAATGAAACAATTCTTGTGTGTTATATAGAAATATACAAAAAACATTCAATAAAGTATAACCCATGAAATAAAATGGGTTTATTAAACATCATTACCTCAAGATGGATATAAAACAAATGGATTTCCTAACTAAAATTTCATCATAAACACAGTTAAATCATGGTAATAATAGGGGTAAGAATATAACCCATTTATAGAGTGTCATATTAGATGGTAAATAATTTTGAGAAAACAATTGAAATTAATTCATGATGAAAATATCCTTTCTTCTTCCAAAAAATCTTCCTTCCTCAAAATGCTACACAATTTTAGAAGAAATAATTTTATGTGAATTTAAAATTGTAATATTGAAGTGTATACTTCAAGGAAATAAGTTTTTTATGAAATCGTATAAATCATTACTTTCCATATAAGATAATAAAATATTCTCCGCATACTTTTGCAGGAAAAATCCAAAAGTACCGCAAATAAAATAATGACAACAGATTAATTTCATACCATTTAATAAAAATTTACAAAATAGTAAATTTAAATTTAAGAAATTTTAGAATATTAGAACTAACATTAAATAATTAGTAAACATGGATGTCGATAATAAATAAACCTCAGTACATACTTACGTATGAATAATCTTGGATAAAAAAGTGATTTTCAATGTTATCCCTTAACTTAGGTCCGATATGTTGTTTATGTATCTGAACCTACTATATAATTTTTTATATAATGTTACTAATTTATTATTGAATCACAATATTTTTTTGATAACATTATTAATATTATTTACATATGTTTGATAATAATTTTTCATTGTTATTCATTATTAGGATATTAAATACTTTCCGTTTTTATGCATGTTTTCCATATAAGTTTTAATTCCTCAAATGGCCTGAAAGCCTTCATATTTTATTTATTTTGATAATCCACCTTTCAAGGGGTGAGGTGGAACCCATACAAGGCTTGTATGCATAAGTATTATATATCTCATAGGCCTTCGAGGAATTCAATGCCCTTAGGCTTCAAACATTACATATAAACCAGACTAACTACTTGGAAATTCTCCTCCATAACATCTTCATTGTGAAATCATCTCTCCACCTTCGCATGGCTGTTCGGCTAGGCTTTACTTTGTATGCACATGCTTGTCCCGATGGGAGGTTCCATACACTCTCATTCTTTAAATATTTTTATCTTCTTCTTATGGTGAAATATCCTTGCTCATTCTCCTTCTGATGTTTGTTCCTTGTAGGCTATCTGGTTTGCATCTTCACATAATGTGTCCTGAAGTCCTTGAGGTGGCCTGAAGGACTTGCTGACCCTAAGGCCCGGGTGGACTGAAGGCCTTAAAGGACTCGGGGATCAAATCGGTGGCCCGAAGCCCCAAACGGGGGAATATTACCATCTATTATAGTGCCAAATAGTACCATCTATACCACATGATATAGTACTTCATAGTTCCTACTACAGTTCCTTCTATAGTACATGCTGCAGTTCTGTACAGTTCCTAGTATAGTATGCTACAGTTCACAAGAGCGATGATATCAGTCCCATAATTTGTGAATGTAATTGAAGTGGTTGGTGTCTATTATCTTAAAATGAAAATAATACTATATAAATCATATATACTTATTAATTCCGTCATTATACTCATCTATGTTTGGTGGTGGTGAATAACCGACTACACCACAGTGTGGAGATGGGAAGTCATACGTACAGATGTGTGGTGATTTCATTTTTCATAAGATGGTTATAAGGTGAAATATGGTTGTTTAATATTTATAAAAACATATTATTATATAAGTGAAACTAATTATATTACCCTATAATTAATGTTCTAATGAAGATGATGTAGAAGAAGAAATATGTTTGAACGAATCAGTATAAGAGATTATCTCTACCTCGAAGTGCTTCCTCTAAATCTCTTCTAGGAGAAGTAGATTTGGTATTTATAGATGAAAAGAAACCCTACAATGTGTACAAATTTAGAAAATTAGATGAAATCAGGTATTAATATCATCAATGAATAAATTTTGTACTACTTATGTTTTCAATTTAAAATCATATCATTGTAATTGAAACTTAGTTATTCTATTTGATTTTAATTGGGGTAACAAAATTCTAAATATTTAATGGTTATTAATATTTACTTATATGTTGTTGATTGACCATAATTGGATATTTAATGACTTTTTAGAAATTATAATTATCACTTTTCAATTTTTAATTTTTTTATTATTTTTTAATAATTTATTAAAATGGTAAATTTTTAAAATATCAATAATGTCAATTTTAACACTATAATTTTCTTGAAATTAAATAAAATACGATGATATGATAAATTTCTAAAACAAATTTTTAATACACTCCTAAAATGTAATAGTAACCTATAAAATTCGTGGTTAATATTAGTTAAATCATATCATATTCAATTTAAAATTTTTAAAACCATCTATTTGATATTTTTATTAATAAAATAAGTTTTACATCACAATTGTGCCATCATTAATAGTAATTATTTAAATTAAGAAACCTATAAATAAACTCATATTATCTAGGTAATTGATTTAAATTTTTAGATGTGACATTTAGTAGATATTATCTTCTAGTTATCCATATATTAAAATTAATATACTTGTATAAAATTAGATTATGACATTTGGTTAATTTTTTTTGTTTTTAATAAATTCTTGTCATATTCAAAGGCAAGTGGCCATAAAGGTTTCGATTTAGAATAATACATGATACTGGTAGAATTTACTCATACAAAAGGATTTTTACATGTGTTATGGTAATTTTATAATATTTCTTTTACCCTTAATTACCTGATTTACCTTTAAACATGGTAATAAAAATAATTAATGAAGTTACTATTCATAATGCCCAAAAATAAAAGTAGCCAATTGTCAAAATTTTTATCAACTGATTCCAAATATGGAATCCATTTTTCAAAATTCAAAACACATATCTTGCATTAATTAATTTTAAAGTGATGGCATTGTTGAAATAATAAAAAAATTTTGAGAATATTGCAAAAGATTGAGATGTTTTTAATACTAATTAAATATAAAATTAATGGTAATTATGTAAATTATATAGAATGATAAAAAAATATTATATTTATACTTTAAAACAATTCAATATGATAATTTAATGAAATAAATTATCCGGATCAAAAAAGTAGTTTTTAATTGAAATTCAACGTATTTTTACTTTTCATCAAAACATGAAAGTTATCAAAAAAAATCTTCAGTTTATCAAAAGTAAATTTTATAGACCTCTTAAAAATAAATTTTTTATATTAAAGTTATTAATGTGACAAAATATTTTATTAAATGGGTTTCCATTCAAATTTGTAAAATTAACCTTAAAAACTAGGTTTTCATACATCAATTAGGATTTTATTCAGACCCAATGACTAAAATATCCATTGGATAAATATAAAAAATATTTTTTTAGTATATAACACACATATATAACATTAATTTCATTACAAAATGTAATTCACTCAAAAATACAAATATCTAATTGGTTTGTATTTTTCATAAAAACTTAATAGCCAAAGAATTCTTAATTCATTTTCATAGGATAGTTATAATTATTATCGCCAACCTAACAGAAAGGATATAATGGTAATTTTATTTTTAGGGCATATCGTGGTTCATTTAAACTCACGTTTACATTCCATGTAAGCTTCTGAAGAATAACAAGTATTTAAAGAAAATATTTCAGAAAAAAATTCAGGTGTTAGAGTAACAATGCCCATAAGAATTCCCTTCCCCAATTTTATGGAAATATTTATACCATAACCCTTAATTTATATAATTTTGTGTGTTATGGAAGCCAATTTTTTATTAATAACATTTGGAAAACATAATTTTAAAAAAAAAATACATGTGTGTTTTCCCTAATTATAAAAGTCGAAAACCTTTTTCAACACTTAATACCTCTCAAGGAAATTTAAATTATAAAAACCCTTATCAAATAATACCCCAAAATCCCTGAAATCATAATATTTTCCACACTTAGGGATTAATTTAGACCAATGATATCTTTTTTTATAAAACAAAAGCTACCAAACAAAGTGACTGAGTTCTTCAATGGGAACATTGTTGTTATTTATTTCTCCACTCCATAATTTCATTATATATTTTTATTATATAATAAGTTTAATAAAAATTATGATATTTTTATATGTTATGTTTATGACCTAAATCATCAAACACATCCATCAAATTGGACACGAAATCAGAATTATTGTGCATAACGGGCAACCTACTCATGAGCCAATGTTGTTTGTTCATCCATTAACACCTCTCTTGGTTAAAAATAATGAAATATTTAGTTTTTTATATAATATATATTATATTTATTATGAATTTATGTGTATTTAATTATTATATAACACATTAATTCATGATTTAAATTTTACACGAACACAATATCTTTGTTTCGGGACAGCTGCACTACTCCCTTCATAAAGTGATGTGATTCATTCACTCATTACATGAAATGTATGAAGGATTGGTTTACAAAAAATATGTGTTATAGGATAAATAATAGTAATAATATATTTATAATATATACATGTAACACCCCAGGTAAATAAAGAATATGACATTTTCTTATTTATCCATATTTGTGAATAAAATATTAATATGACTTTAAAGGGGATGCTATGCTCGATGTCGTACCCCACACGCAACAACCAGTTTCTTGGGAATCTTACGTTGCACTCTAATAATAAAATAATATTATTTTAAATGGTAGTTAACATGTAGCCGTTGTAGTGGCGAGAATGGATAGAAATAACTAAAATATTATTATATATGTTCTTAAATGTTTTTACATTTATACAAAAAAAGATAAAGGCTTAAAATACGGAAAGAATTCAATTTTAGGGGTATATGCCCTAGTTTTCACTAAAGGTTCACTTATCACCTTTTGATGGTGAACCGTCTTTAAATATAGTTTTTTTCACTCTTAAACATTCTTTTGGACCAAATAAAACTCTTATTAAGAATCCGGACATCAAAATTTACTTTGTGTAAATTTTTGGTATCTTTCCGATAAAGTTCATTTTTTAATGAATATTGTAAAATGTTGTATTTTAATTCAAAACCACTTTTTAATCTAATTTATTTATATGATTAGATTATATTTTGAATTGGTTTTAAAGTGAAATTAGAAAATATTTTTACCATTAAATCCAATAGTGGTCATTGGAATTAATTTGACTTTGAAATCAGACTTAAACTAGTGTCAATCTTTTGATACTTATTGTTTCATAAAAACACGCTATTGGTCATGACAGCGGGAATTAATTATTAAATTAATTAATGTGACTTATATGTTTTGAATTTTGTAAAACGGACTTCATTTTTGAATTCAGAATATAAAATATATCTTAGGGTGAATTTTTGGGATTTTTCTGAAAAACTTCAATTTTTGATGAATAGTGAAACCACTAAGTGGTACTTATAAAAACTGATTTTCCGTTTAAATGAAATTTTTCCATCATTGTGTTTTGATTTTCAAAAATATGACATACATGGTTGTCATTAAGAAGTAAAATGTGGTTCAATGAGATTAAAATAATTTTTTGGTGAATAGTAACTTATTAAGTTTTTAATCGCGATTAGTGGTAATTAGTGTAGTTTAAGGTAAAAATAATGCTTTAATAAAATGAGATGAGCTCGACACATGTCTTACCCTCATTGTTTGTGTCATGGCCGACCAATAAAAGCCATGAGTCAACTTGGGGACCCCATGGATCCACTTTTGTTGGGAAATGACATAAATAACTTTTTATTTAATGTAAAAGTAAAAATGACACAAACATGATATGTTTTACTAAAACAATTTTTAAGTGGGGTTATACAAGTCATATTTTTGATTATAAATATTCATTGTAAATATAATAAGATTTCCTACATCATATTATTTTTTTTATAATTTTTAGACATTAAATAAATTAAAATATTTATGACATAATAGTGATGCAGCGATGACATCATTATTTGACGATTTAAATAAAATGGAAAGATAATGTAGCATCTATGAACTACACATGTCCAAAACTTATTGGATGAGTGTATTTCGAAGCCGTATCACCTTATCCACGAATTATATCAATTTGGGACCTTTTGAAACCGAAAAACATTTTCAAATAAAGTAATATTTCTTTACTTTCCAAAAGTGCCCCTCCTCTCCTCTTTTAAAAGGCCCCCACCTCTACCTCATTTCTCACACGCCTCAAGCCTTTGGCTCGGCCAAACCCTGGCCATTTACTCTCTCCACATCACTCTCCTCATCCTAGAGGATTCCCTTTGGACATAATCCTTTCAAAGGAAGTCTTTAGTCTCAAATCAAAAGGAGTTACACTTTTAAAGGTAATTCATTCTCTCATGTTCATTTGTTTTATTTTGCTTCTCCAACACCATTAACTCTTTTTATTTATTTCTTTTGTAACAACACCAGTATCTTCAATATACTAGGATGTTGTTATAATATTTATTCTAGGTACACTCTCACACAACTACATCAAATGGTTAAAGAACATACGGTTTCCGTGGATGGTGAAATTCTGCCTCCCGAAACGATGATTGTTCAATACTCATTTAACACCTTCAAAGGTGGACATTATGATGTCACTATTTTTATATATGATATATAATATGTTTATGTTTTATTTATTCTTCTTTATTTTTCATTTTTGTCTTACCTTTATGGCTTCCATTATGGGTATACGCGATATCTTCATTTAAGGAAGTGCGGACTACCACCCCCTCAAAGTGATTTGATTCGTTAAATACCATATGTGGGATGTATAATGGATGGAAATATGATATTATATATGATATTATACTTTTATTATAATATACCTTTATATAATTATTATTCCATTCTATAAAATACGAAATAGAAATGAAAGTAGCGTTCATGCGTACGTACGGCTTACCGTCTCCATGAACGGTGCATTTCATTTCTTAACTCTAAATGATTATGTAATGTTATAAATGCATGCATGTACTGGAAATATATGACATATATTATATCTACATAATGAATAAAATTCTAGATATAATAAACATTTGGCCACACGAACAACATGTAATTGTAAGAAGTCCACTTTCGACTTAAGAACCAAATATCGGCAAAACCAATATTATTAACTTAAATGATTACATAATGTTTATGACATGGTAATAAGTGGTATAAAAGTAATAATGAACTCGAAATAGGTTCTTAAGAAAATATAAATTAACTCACGTTTATTATTCAGGACGTTAAAGAACGATCGAGTCAAGTCGGACCCGAGGTAAGGGATCCTACTCCTCTCTTTCTTTTTAAGAACACACTTTTATGTCATTCCTTTTAAAGCTCATCTTTCTTGTTATTGGGATGATATTTTATATTACATTTACTGTAATTTTTATGTTCATGTGATGAGAGACCCTATTCTATCTCATCAATCCATTTTTAAAGTTTTGAGTGGTGCCGTTAGGCTGCTGAACTCTCATAAGAGATCTAACCTCTCTCTTTCTTTTCAAGCACTCTCCTTTATGTCACTTATTTTAAGATCCTATTTTTTTATGGGGGATGTTATTTCATATTCCTCTTTCTGTAAATTTTGTTGTAATGTGATGAGATACCCTATTTGATCTCATCAATCCATTTTTGGATGTTTTAAGTAGCGTCGTTAGGCTGCCGAATTTTTGTAAGTTATTTTTCATCTCACTTTTATTCCTGTGATATTTATGCTACATTTGCCACAATTTCCTTTGAGTGGTGTATGTACTGACCATTATTTTACTCATTGTGTAATACTCCTTCATTTAAGATTATTTACATCAGTGATGTATTGTCCTTCTTTCACGGGTCGTATGTTTCGAAAGATACCCAAGTCTGTAAGGGAACCTTTCACCCTCCTCTCTTTTTTAAAAGACTTCTTTTGTTGGATATTTTAATTTACATGTTGTTATGTTGGGATATGTTCTCATATATTCTTATTGATGTAAATTTTATGTCCAAGTGATGAGATACACTTTTTATCCCTCATCAACTCATTTTGATGTGATGCCGTTAGGCTGTCAAGGGAACTTTTTAACCCAATTTCGATTTCTTTGGGTTCAACATGTAGTCATTGAATATGTCATCCATTGAATATGTGTGAATGACCATTTATTGTTTTAAACTTAATATCCACTTATATTGGGTGTATTTATATTTTTCACACATATTTTTGAGATTGATTTGTCCTTAATTTAAGGATACCTTCTTTATAAGGGATTTCATCACATTTGACATTTCTATTGAGGGTTCATTGTTGTTATGCACCAATTCGCTCTTATATGGTGTATATACTGTCCTTTGGAGTATTATATCATGAATACATTTATTCTCATGATATTACAATGTTCTGACTAAATGTTATTCCTCAATTATTGTATTCAAGTGTCTCTAATTTTGGTAAAACCCCTTTAACCAAAATATCGATTTAAAAGTTTTAATTATTTGTTATTATTAATATCCATGTTTTCAAAATGGTTTTAAGGATTTATTTATATGTATATTAATGGTTTAACATTTTTAAATCTTTAAGGTGGTATGGGACACTTTGATTCAAAATTCTCTTTATTAAATGTTTTAAATGGTTTTGGAAATGGTTTCTTTTTGAATGGATTCATTATTTCAATATAATAAAATGTTATATTGTGATTGAAATGTGGAAACCTTATGTTTCCTTTATGCATGTTTTATGTGATACGTTTATGTTATGGTTCTTGGGCATTGTTATGAAAATGGGTGGTTCCGTGATAAACTAAGGGCGGGTGAGCCCGATATAGCTCTCCAATGCATTGGGTAACGCGAAGGAGTGAAACGTTAAGGTTTATCCGAAACGATTTAGGGAATATACTGTGATGGGTATTCCAAATGTAACCAAGAGGGTTACTCCCTACGTAATAATGTTATAAATGCCTCAAGTTACCTTTATGTCCTATGTTTTCTATGAGTTATTCATGATTTGATATGCCTATCTTTTATGGGTAAAGTATGATTTCATTCTTATGTATATATGAACTCATGTTTCCTTTCCATATTTTTATAAACCTTGCTGAGCTTTTTATGCTCATCCCAAGTTGTTGAAATGTTTTTCACAGGTCAAGGGAAAGGTACATGATGTGATGATAGTGTTAAGGATGTGTCAAGAAAGAATCCGTGCTTTATTTTATATAGGTTTCCGTTGATGGGAAGAATAAATATTGTCTTTTATGTAACCACTTTGTTTAAATGTGGAATGTAATGCAAGTTTCATGATATAATTCTCTAAAACTCTAAACCTGAAAAGATCCTCAATGTGTAATCTTGTAATAACTCAAGATTAAGTAAGGTTTAAGTCTGGGGCCTTATAGTTGGTATCAGAGGTCGGTTTAGATAACTTTAGAGGTTAGGGTATTCTTTAAGCATAAGTGACAATTACCATAATGGTTAGGATTTTAGAAAGAGTCATAGTTTTAGATAAAGTGAATGAGTAATTATATCTTATTGTTTATCTTACTCATTAGTACATGATGGTTTTGTTGATATACTCACACTGACCTTTTTGGTTTTAGTAAATGGCTAGATCTAGCAGGAACCGAAGTAACAGTGGATGTGAAGGAAACTGTGACAGTTTTTTGATCAAGCAACTGAATGATATGGGAGCTTCAATGAGAACTCTATTGATTATCCTCAACCAACTATCTGGAGTCATGATTGACCACCTAAACCTTGGATATTTCTCTAAGGCATCATATATGCAATAAACAAATCCCTACGGAAGTGCAGGTAATAATCATAAAGGTAAGTGTGTTAAAAAACCTATGTGTCAAAGATGTGGAAAGAAACACCTAGGAAAATGTTTCAAAGGGACAGAAATATGCTATAGATGTGGAAATGAAGGTCATAAAGCAAGAACCTGCCATGGAAAAAGGAAGCATCCAGTTGACTCGAGGAAAGGGAAAGAAGTTCTTTCTGAGGGATCAATTGAATGTTTTAAATGTGGTGTGCATAGTCGTTATGCAAAAACATGTCCTATGAAGAAGTTTCGTGAATGGGGTCACCAAGAGCGTACCAATATTCGTTTACCAATACCTAATGCCATTCCGATTGAGGATGAAGAAACTGACAATGACCAATCAAAGGTATGTACTATTTCATGACTATTGTTTCCTTATTTTGGAATCTTAGGATATGATTCATGATTTTTTTGTAGGGAAGAGGTATTTCGGAATAAGTTGGAAAGGAATGGATAATGGATCATGAAGAATTTTGAATGAGTAAGATGTCAACATATAAGGGCTTCAAGAGTTAGGGTGAAATTCTTAATAGTATTAAGTCTCTTTTGATGATGGGGTTACATTAGAAGACTTTTTATATTATGTGTAACCCTGATGTTTAATGTAGGCAAATTTTATTCAAGTAATAGTTATCTTTTCTTTTGTGGACATAGTTATAAAGAACCATTTGGGTTTATATGATCCTTACTTTTGAGGTAATATTGGGTTACCATATTTTATGATTGAAGTGAAAGGCATGAGATAAAATTGAGGTTAAATTATGTTATGGTTATTTTTGATGATTTTATCCCTTTTTGGTAATGATTTGAGAATTATATAGTTTTGGAAAAAGGACAACACGCAGACCGTGTGACAACCCATCGCGTCGGACAATGCTGCGGGAATCGAACCCACAACCAATGTGCGACTGGTATTTATCGCCTACCACTGGACTACGGGAAGTCCCTGGTTAGTTTGACTGATTCTTTTTAGTTATATGATTTTATGAATTAAGAGTAAGTTTATTTTGGAGGATATGTGATTAGGATAATTACTTTTCAATGTGAGACTTTAGGAGCGACTATTGTTGTTTGGAGATAAATATTACGATTTAACTTGGAAGACTATGTGACTAAATCCTTCAAATATTTGGGTTTCAATCTTATATTGATTTACTTTGAATAATTTTATGGACAAATTGTTTATCGGATGGTCCTCGTTGAACTTTGGGTTTTGTTGGACAAATTTTGGAGATTAAGAACAGATATTCTTTTTATAAGGGGTTATCCTTTTCTGGATTATCTGATCTTGTACTAACCTTTTTGTTTGTGGTTTTGGTTAAAGCCTAAATACATGGGATGTATATAGTTATCTTTTGGGTATTGGGTGATTCTATAGAAGTTGATTATAGTACTCTTAATGTGAACAAGTCTTCCTAAATACTCGCCTTTTGGAGAAAATATGAGTTTGTGTAAGGAATATAATAAAAGTTAAAAGTCAACATGATAAGTTATTATGTTTCCTTATGAATAAATTCCTCAATAAAAAGTAACTTAAAACAAAAATGTTTTCTATTAACTTTTCCTACTGGGGAACCCAACACCGTTTAACCCATCACAAGTTTGTGATTTTCTCATGGTTAACTTTCTCCTAAACATGTTTTCTATCACTCTCCATAAGAACATGACCCTATGTTTTCTCCTCCATGTCCATTTTTTCATACTTGGAATCCTAGTATGGGTTAACTCGGGTGACCTCTGTGCTTATCTTTCTTTATTTTAAAGTGATTGTTTTACCGACTCTTGTTCCGATGTGGGACGTTCAAGGATGTTTCCAAGCACAATTTTAAAATTGCGAGGACGCAATTCCCAAAAGGGGGGAACGATGTAACACCCCAGGTAAATAAAGAATATGAAATTTTCTTATTTATCCATATTTGTGAATAAAATATTAATATGACTTTAAAGGGGACGCTATGCTCGATGGCGTACCCAACACGCAAAAACTAGTTTCTTGGGAATCTTACGTTGCACTCTAATAATAAAATAATATTATTTTAAATGGTAGTTAACATGTAGTCATTGTAGTGGCGGGAATGGATAGAAATAACTAAAATATGATTATATATGTTCTTAAATGTTTTTACATTTATACAATAAAAGATAAAGGCTTAAAATACGGAAAGAATTCAATTTTAGGCGTATATGCCCTAGTTTTCACTAAAGGTTTACTTATCACCTTTTGATGGTGAAACGTCATTAAATATAGTTTTGTTCACTCTTAAACATTCTTTTGGACCAAATAAAACTCTTATTAAGAATCGGGACATCAAAATTTACTTTGTGTAAATTTTTGGTATCTTTCCGATAAAGTTCATTTTTTAATGAATAGTGTAAAATGTTGTATTTTAATTCAAAACCACTTTTTAATCTAATTTATTTATATGATTAGATTATATTTTGAATTGGTTTTAAAGTGAAATTAGAAAATATGTTTACCATTAAATCCAATAGTGGTCGTTGGAATTAATTTCACTTTGAAATCAGACTTAAACTAGTGTCAATCTTTTGATACTTATTGTTTCATAAAAACACGCTATTTGTCATGACAACGGGAATTAATTATTAAATTAATTAATGTGACTTATATGTTTTGAATTTTGTAAAACGGACTTAATTTTTGAATTCAAAATATAAAATATAGCTTAGGGTGAATTTTTGGGATTTTTCTGAAAAACGTCAATTTTTGATGAATAGTGAAACCACTAAGTGGTACTTATAAAAACTGATTTTCCGTTTAAATGAAATTTTTCCATCATTGTGTTTTGATTTTCAAAAATCCGACATACATGGTTGTCATTAAGATGTAAAATGTGGTTCAATGAGATTAAAATAATTTTTTGGTGAATAGTAACTTATTAAGTTTTTAATCGCGATTAGTGGTAATTAGTGTAGTTTAAGGTAAAAATAATTCTTTAATAAAATGAGATGAGCTTGACACATGTCTTAACATCATTGGTTGTGTCATGGACGACCAATACAAGCCATGGGTCAACTTGGGGACCCCATGGATCCACTTTGGTTGGGAAATGACATAAATAACTTTTTATTTAATGTAAAAGTAAAAATGACACAAACATGATATGTTTTACTAAAACAATTTTTACGTGGGGTTATACAAGTCATATTTTTGATTATAAATATTAATTGGAAATCTAAAAAGATTTCCTACATCATAGTATTTTTGTTATAATTTTTAGACATTAAATAAATTAAATTATTTATGACATAATAGTGATGCAGCGATGACATCATTATTTGACGATTTAAATAAAATGGAAAGATAATGTAACATCTATGAACTAAACATGTCCAATACTTATTGTATGAGTGGATTTAGAAGCCTTATCACCTTATCCAAGAATTATATCAATGTGGTACCTTTTGAAACCGAGACACATTTTCAAATAAAGTAATATTTCTTTACTTTCCAAAAGGGCCCCTCCTCTCCTCTTATAAAAGGCCCCCACCTCTACCTCATTTCACACACTCCTCAAGCCTTTGTCTCGGCCAAACCCTGCCCATTTACTCTCTCCACATCCCTCTCCTCATCCTAGAGGATTCTCTTTGGACATAATCCTTTCAAAGGAAGTCTTTAGGCTCAAATCAAAATGAGTTACACTTTTAAAGGTAATTCATTCTCTCATGTTCATTTGTTTTATTTTGCTTCTCCAACCCCCTAAACACTTTTTATTTACTTATTTTGTAACAACTAAAGTATCTTCAATATACTAGGATGTTGTTATAATATTTATTCGAGCTACACTCTCACACAACTACATCAAATGGTTAAAGAACATACGGTTTCCGTGGATGGTGAAATTCTGGCTCCCGAAACGATGATTGTTCAATACTCATTTAACACCCTCAAAGGTGGCCATTATGATGTCACTATTTTTATATATGATTTATAATATGTATATGTTTTATTTATTCTTCTGTATTTTTTATTTTTGTCTTACCTTTATGGCTTCCATTATGGGTATACGCGATATCTTCATTTAAGGAAGTGCGGACTACCGCCCCCTCAAAGTGATTTGATTCGTTAAATACCATATGTGGGATGTATAAAGGATGTAAATATGATATTATATATGATATTATACTGGAATTATAATATACCTTTATATAATTATTATTCCATTCTATAAAATACGAAATAGAAATGAAAGTAGCGTTCATGCGTACGTACGGCTTACCGTCTCCATGAACGGTGCATTTCATTTCTTACCTCTAAATGATTATGTAATGTTACAAATGCATGCATGTACTGGATATATATGACATATATTATATCTACATAATGAATACAATTCTGTATATAATAAACATTTGGCCACATGAACAACATGTAATTGTAAGAAGTCCACTTTCGACTTAAGAACCAAATATCGGGAAAACAAATATTATTAACTTAAATGATTACATAATGTTTATGACATGGTAATAAGTGGTATAAAAGTAATAATGAACTTGAAAAAGGTTCTTAAGAAAATAGAAATTAACTCAAGTTTATTATTCAGGATGTTAAAGAACGATCTAGTCAAGTCGGACCCGAGGTAAGGGATCCTACTCCTCTCTTTCTTTTTAAGAACACACTTTTATGTCATTCCTTTTAAAGCTCATCTTTCTTGTTATTGGGATGATATTTTATATTACATTTACTGTAATTTTTATGTTCATGTGATGAGAGACCCTATTCTATATCATCAATCCATTTTTGAAGTTTTGAGTGGCGCCGTTAGGCTGCTGAACTTTCGTAAGAGATCTAACCTCTCTCTTTCTTTTCAAGTACTATCCTTTATGTCACTTCTTTTAAGATCCTATTTGTTTTGATGGGGTATGTTATTTCATATTAGTCTTGCTGTAAATTTAGTTGTAATGTGTTGAGATACCCTATTTGATCTCATCAATCCATTTTTGGATGTTTTAAGTGGCGCCGTTAGGCTGTCGAATTTTCGTAAGTTATTTTTCATCTCACTTTTATTCCCGTGAGATTTATGCTACATTTGCCACAATTTCCTTTGAGTGGTGTATGTACTGACCATTATTTTACTCATTGTTTAATACTCATTCATTTAAGAGTATTTACATCAATGATGTATTGTCCTTCTTTCACGGGTCGTATGTTTCGAAAGATACCCAAGTCTGTAAGGGAACCTTTCACCCTCCTCTTTTTTTTAAAATACTTCTTTTGTTGGGTCTATTAATTTACATGTTGTTATGTTGGAATATGTTCTCATATATCCTTATTGATGTAAATTTTAAGTCCAAGTGATGAGATACACTTTTTATCTCTCATCAACTCATTTTGATGTGATGCCGTTAGGCTGTCAAGGGAACTTTTTAACCCAATTTCGATTTCTTTGGGTTCAACATGTAGTCATTGAATATGTCATCCATTTAATATGTGTGAATCACCTTTTATTGTTTTACAATTAATATCCAATTATATTGGGTGTATTTATATTTGTCACACATATTTTTGAGATTGATTTGTCCTTAATTTAAGGATACCTTCTTTATAAGGGATTTCATCACATTTGACATTTCTATTGAGGGTTCATTGTTGTTATGCACCAATTCGCTCTTATATGGTGTATATACTGTCCTTTGGAGTATTATATCATGAATCCATTTGTTCTCATGATATTACAAAGTTCTGACTAAATGTTATTCCTCAATTATTGTATTCAAGTGTCTCTAATTTTGGTAAAACCCCTTTAACCAAAATATTGATTTAAATGTTTTAATTATTTGTTATTATTAATATCCATGTTTTCAAAATGGTTTTAAGGATTTATTTATATGGATATTAATGGTTTAACATTTTAAAATCTTCAAGGTGGTATGGGACACTTTGATTCAAAATTCTCATTATTAAATGTTTTAAATGGTTTTGGAAATGGTTTCTTTTTTAATGGATTCATTATTTCAATATAATAAAATGTTATATTGTGATTGAAATGTGGAAACCTTATGTTTCCTTTATGCATGTTTTATGTGATACGTTTATGTTATGGTTCTTGGGCATTGTTATGAAAACGGGTGGTTCCGTGATAAACTAAGGGCGGGTGAGCCCGATATAGCTCTCCAATGCATTGGGTAACGCGAAGGAGTGAAACGTTATGGTTTCTCCGAAGAGATTTAGGGAATATACTGTGATGGGTATTCCAAACTTAACCAAGAGGGTTACTCCCTACGTAAGAATGTTATGAATGCCTCAAGTTACCTTTATGTCCTATGTTTTCTATGAGTTATTCATGATTTGATATGCCTATGTTTTATGGGTAAAGTATGATTTCATTCTTATGTATATATGAACTCATGTTTCCTTTCCATATTTTTATAACCCTTGCTGAGCTTTTTATGCTCATCCCATGTTGTTGAAATGTTTTTCACAGGTCAAGGGAAAGGTACATGATGTGATGATAGTGTCAAGGATGTGTCAAGAAAGAATCCGTGCTTTATTTTAAATAGGTTTCCGTTGATGGGAAGAATAAATATTGTCTTTTATGTAACCACTTTGTTTAAATGTGGAATGTAATGCATGTTTCATGATCTAATTCTCTAAAACTCTAAACCTGAAAAGATCCTCAATGTGTAATGTTGTAATAACTCAATATTAAGTAAGGTTTAAGGCTGGGGCCTTATAATACATATATATAAAAATATTATAAAAATTCTTTTTTCCAACATGATAATATAATGGAAACATTGTTCATGAGTATGCATGACCTACCGAATACATGAACTGTGTATTTCGTATTCTGTTTATATATTTTATAGATTGTAATAAATTCAAATATAATGAATATATATGATATTTAGATCTTTTTTTCAAAAGAAAATGTATCAAATCGTTTTATATATTAGAGAACACGAAATATAAAGTCATAACTAGTACATATAACAAGGTAGTTTTACCCAAAACATAGTGTTGACAAGGAATTGACAATAAATAGGTAATTTATCATCATAAGTGAATAATATATTATAATATATACATGAATATGTTTCTATTTAATATTTTTAATAAACATATATTTATTATATTAGAGGTTTTTAAATGAATTATGAGAGTTAAGACTTACGTTAAGGGAATTTCATCTAAATTTTATATATTTGACATGCATTCCATATTCATGAGTTATTTATTTTATGTTGTTTATATAAAAACTTATGAAATTTTATAAAATGAATTTAAAAAAATTAATGATTCAAATTTTTTAAATTGGTATAATTATTTTAGGGGGAACATGACTCAAAAGTCACTCAAGCAGTAAGGGGTTTTATAGTCTCACATTTTTTTATGTGAATCGTATTCCATATTCACCACTTGTTTATTATATATGTTATAAAAATATAATAAATTTTTAATATGGTCTTTATAATATTATATATTTCTATTGAAATATTCATTTTATTACGTATCAATCATGGGATATATTTTTCTAATGTTTCCAAATTGATAATGTAATTTTGTCTCAATTTGTCTTTTTTGTGACACATGTTATGTCACACACCTATATTCATTTATAAGGTGTATATACATTGTTTGACCACATATATCATGAATGTTATTATTTTCATGAAATTTTATTCTTCATGTAATGTTTTTATTTCATGTGTAATAGTATTCAATGTTCTTGTGGTAGGAAGAGTGTATTTCTGTAATTTCATTATTTGTTGGGATCATTTATGATTTTTATTATATTGGTGAAATGTCATTATACAACTTTGAATAATTATAATTAATTTTATTCATCTATGATAATTATTTATATCTTCAATTGATGATACAATTTTACACTCTTTTTAATTATTATAATTAATAGAATGTTTTTAATTAAATATAAATTTATTTCACTCTTCGCTCAGAAATCTGTTTTATTCAAAAACCATATTTATTAAAAAAAATTAAAAAAATGTTTTTAAATTATAAATTAAGCACATTTTAATTTCAATTTATTTTAAAAGTTAATTATATTTTCAAAATGGTTTCATAATATTTTCGAGTATCCTTTATATTTTTTCAAATTTATTTTCAAATAAAAGGTTATAAAGATGTTTCCAAACATTCTTTATATGTATTCAAATATGTTATGATGTAAATGATTTTCAAAATTAATTCTTGATTGATTTATAATTTTTCAATTGTATTTTCAACTAAAATTATCTCAAAATGTTTTCAAGATTCCTTTTTAATTTCTAAATTATACTTCCAAATAAATTATTTTCAAAATGATTCCAATATTCCATTATATTTTATCAATGATATTCTATATGGGAATTTTTTTAAAATGTTTTAAGGATTATTTTATATATTTTAAATTATGTTTTCAATTAAAATTTTTTTATAAAAATTTCAATCTTACATTATATATTTTCTAAGATATTGTCAAGGAAAAATATTTCAAAATAGTTTCAATGATTAATTTATATATTTTCAATGTTATTTTCACATAATACTATTCACATACATTTTTTTTGTTTTAAAATTCATTTTTCAATGAAAAAAGTATATTTTCCCAAAATAACGTTTTCAAAAGTTAATTATAAATTATTTTTGTACATAATATTAAATCTGTAGATGTTATATACTTTTTAATTGGTATGTGATCCATGAATACAATTCATATTATTTCTATGAATGGTTTAGGTTTTGATGTAATGATGTGTGTGAATCAGGTTCTCTTACATGGGTTTTATTCTTATAAAGTGTACATTTTTAATGGTTATGAAATGATTATGGATATTGTCTCTTTTATATATTTTATGATAAGTTTAAATTATAGTGACACCCATTTCATTTCTTGTGTTATTATATGATGAATGTTAGTTATATTTTGGAACACGTATAAATTATTACATTATGTGATAGATGTTAATTTTATCTCTCCCTAATTCAATGGGTAATGAATTATATATCATTAGATAGACATGGATTGAATGGGGACTGAACCTGATTCAATAATGGAATATTTTCTATACATTGATATGGGGAATAAATATTGACAACTAAGATGTTTTAGATTGTGATATTATTCTACTAATATGGTATTAGTGAAAACATTCACTACTAAGATGGTTTGGGGAGTGAACTCATACTACTAAGTCTATCTTGGGGGAAAACCTTGACTAGTAATATGGTATGGGGAGTGAAACCACACTACTAATGTATCCTTGGTAGTGATCCTTGACTACTTTAAAAATTATTTAATATGATTATGTGTATGAAAAATTTAGTGTATTATTCCAGTGTTATGCTCTCATGGATTATGGTTTTTATTTAATTATGATTCAAATCTTTTGAACAACTATTATTTAATTCATGAATCATTATTATGACCATTAATATGTAAGGTGTGCTCTTCTGATATTATGATCATTTTGTTATGCCATTATGCTTAGTATTATGTTTATATATCGACCTTGTTCTTCCTAAATGTGCATCTATGATCACCATTTCTTATGATTCTTTTCCCTAGGTTATAAAGAATTGTTTTAAGTATGATGACTAAAAGGTGATTATTTATGGGTAATGGTGAATATCGTTCACTAAAGTAGTAGAATGTATTCCCTATTTTCAAAGAAACTAAAATATTATGGTCCCATTGCTTATACTTTTGTAATGTATAGAATATTCATCTAAAATAATGTAATATCCATATATGTTAAGCCTGGGTCATAATAATTGATATCAATGTGAAGGTTTTGTAAACCATTAGAAGATAGGATAAAAAAATGTTCTGAAACACCTTGGGATATTTATAAGGATATGTCTAGGGAAGTCACTAAGGATTTGTTTAAAGATGTTTAAAAGTTATAGAAATTTCCCTAGTATTTTGGAAATGACTAATATAATGGTTTTCTTGAAATTAAATCCAAGTATATATATTATAAGTGGATGTCTTAGGGGGACAATAAGATGTTTTAAATTTGGACAACAATGACCCAATGTAAGTAACCAAAAAAGAAAATGTAAAACATTAGTTAACACAATGGATTAGAATAACAACATCCCTAAGGTATCATCGATTGTCGAGTTATTCAAATCAGGAAATTATGGGACCTATGAAAATTAATGTATTGTGGGAAATATCTTGATGGAATAATGAATATTTATAAGAGTAATGAGTTTTTGGATGATAATTATGAGACCACAAGTGAAGTATGAAAGGCATTTTCTTATACTAATAGAAATATTTATAATCCTAGTTAAATTTAGTATTCATGATTCTAATATAATTTTTTACAAAATAAGTATTAGTTACTAAAATAGTGAATCCCAGTTATGGACTTATTGATGTTATTATATATGTATTAATTTATTTTAATTTAAGTATTATGTTTTATGAATCATAAAGAATATTAGGATTTTTTTATATTTTTTTCATTAATGAGTTTCTAGCATTTGTAAACAGATATTGATGACATTCAAAAGTGTTCTAATGGAAATGTTACAATAAGGCAAGGAAAACCATAACATGTTCCCAAGGATGTTAAAATATTATTTAGTATGTATAATGAGAATATTATAGGGATAATGTAAATTTGATCGTATTTATTATCTCATTTCTGAAAAATTATTTGTTGAAAAATTGATTTATGATATCATTAATGACAATTAGAGATTTTTTTATTTAAGGTACATATCCAATAATATCTAGAAAAATGAAGCATGACTGTTTTCAATAGTTATTTATTTAAATATATGTTATTACAATGTTTAAATATATTACATGATGAAGATAAACCAATGTTTGGATTGTGAAAAACAAGTGTTACTTTTTTATATGGGCTATTTAATCTTACGATTATTTTGATAAATTTAGTGACCTTGATTCAAATTTTTTGGTGTTCATCTTTTGGAGGGGTTATGAGGTTAACCATTTATGTAATAGTTTAAATTTAAAAACATATTCAGATATAGATATTAAATTATTATCTATCTATATAGGGATTTATGCATATTGGGTAACTTGTGATAACCCCTTTGGAGTGATGTAATCTAAAGAGATATGGAATGACTAATCACTCTACTTAAGAATATTATGATCTGTTATAGCTTTAGGCATAAAAAATTCAAATTAATTTTTGGAGTATGAGATGAAGTGAAAATTGGTCAAGATATAACTAAAGAGATATGTTGTTCACACTAAATGGAATGATATCATGTAAGTAAATCTCTTTGTGAAAATTATTGAACTTTTGTTAAATGGAATTGAAATAAGATCATGTACCATTACTATAAATTTTAATGATATCACATATCATTTAATGTCCCTTTGGTTTTTAGACCTATTAAATTTAAAATTATCATGACCATGTTCTTTTCCACTCTACATCAGAACTTGATACATATATTTATCTTCGATGTCCATGTTTTCAATTTCTCCATATGTTCTCTGATGTGGAAGTGTACTTATGAGTTGCTTTTGAAATCCATTATGTTTCAAATATTACCCCTTTAAATGAATTTTTATAATTCATTTATTGATGTGGGATCCTATAAAAACAACTTTTATGAACAAAAACGTTTATGAACTAGATGAATTCCAAGGTAAAAATTCATTTAATTGTGGGTGGAATGTAAAAACCTAGGTTTTTATGAATTATTTTTTTTCTGAATAAATTATAATTATTTGGTATCGTTTATTACATGATACACTAGCGAGTAATTTAATTATCTACTAAAGATAATATTTCATTACATGGATCACATAAATTATGTTTTGGTGCATGAAAGAATATGTTTTAATTATTCTACACTCAATGATGGGTTCTTTTTATAGCTTGCATTCCAAGAAAGAACGAATTTTATTGAACTAAAATATATTATTAATATTATTATAACAATATCATTATAGTTATCACCTATTTTTTCGAATGAAGTTCACAAATTATATTCATTAAATATGGAAAATATTATTTTAAAATATATATATAATTAATACTTCGGATATTAAGTAATTATAAATTGGAGTAATAAGAATTGGAAATTATGGAAATTCCATTTATGAAAAAAGTTATTTTTTCTATGCAGAAAGAAGATTTTATCTCAATATATCAAACAGATATGTTTTTATTAATTATTTTAACAAAAATTATATATATTATATTTAATCAATGATCACTACAAAATAATTATCTTCTTCCAATAGAGACATATCTCTTAGTAAAACTACATTTTATGTTGGTACAACATTTAAGCAGCACATATATCCCTATCACTAAACCATATGTGAAACCTCTACAACTAAATGTTTTTGCAATAGATAAAATATTTATTTTATAATTAAAATAATACCAACAGATAATATATTAATTTTTTTATGTTTTTTTCAATATGTTTTTATGACAAATTTTTTTATTGGTAATAATATTACCAACATATAATATCAATTTATGAATTACATTTAAATAAAAATTATTTATTTTTTTTGCTATTAAAATTTCATATTATATTCATTACATTATAATATAACATTCAACTCTATTAATAAATAAATTTAATTCTATTTAAAATAATGATGAAACCTAAAAAAATATTTATATTAATAATTAAATTTATTACCAAATAATTACTTAAAAAATGTAGCAACATGATCCATCAACCCCCCCCCCCCACCAACTTGATTCCCCACTCATCTTTTCATTAGGATCAATGAGCCATCACACCCACACTAGGATCCTCCACCAATCCCTACCTGACAACTGGTGAGCCTGCTCCTACTATACCACAACCTTCAGCGCACCAGAACTGGTGTCCAATCCATGCCTCGGGACCTACGATCCTCCTCCAGTACTATGAGAACCCACGAGTTGCAACCTTCACCTCCCTGATCTCCACCCCACACAACCAAATCACATACCAAAAATGGTCAACTCTAATATTTAAGAGAAACAAATCAATCCATCTCTAATACCAGCAATAATATTTAAGACATTGTTTTTCCACACCCTTCAAGTCCAATATCTAGATCACAAACCACCAAAAAACATACCCAACAATCAATTCCAAATATCATCATGAATTGATACAAATTAGATTTAAATGGAAGTAAGAAAAGAAAAAATAATAGCATAATGAGCAACTTTCACTATCCCTATTCACATCTGATGGATTTGAGAAAAGGATATTACATTCACAAATTGATACTCAAATATTGAATTAGATGAATCTAGTGGTTGTATTTCAGGAAAACAAGAAACCAAAATAGTTAAATCTCATAACAACTAATATTAAAACATAAAAAATAACCTCTCTTCTATAATTGAATGAATCATCTACTGAAAAATATCATATCATTGAATCCTTCAATAATGGAATTTAAGCATATCTCAAGGGGTGAAGTTGATTCCTATTCTTCTAGATTTCCCTTTAAACACATGGAGTGTGTGTTAAATATGTTTAGCATCCATGAACCATTAAGGTGTGCAATGAAAGTTATATCGAACCTCGTAATGCATGTTTGGTTAATATTATTGTTGATGTTGTAATATTGGAATATAAAACGATTCTAAGACTCTAATATGCACATGGAATAGTTATTTTTATATAATAATTTATTAAATAAATGAACATATAAACAGGTGGATATCCATCCAATATATATTTATCATATTCCAAACCTCATTCTTTGAAACATATTGTGATAAAAACCAATTACAATAGTTAAGGGTGTACCACTTAGGTATTATCACTGACCTTTTTTAAAATGCTTGGATTTTTTGTCATAGTAGCCCCAAACTTTGGAAAAATATACATAAATAAATGTTCATTGTGTTTTCCTCCAAATTTATTCTACCTATTTCTCATTAAACGTTTGTTTGATGCTCAGGAAAAAATAGTAGATAAAAATAAACAAAATGATCAATTTTTTAACATGCTCAAGAAAGAAAATAAATTACATATCAATATAAAATAACCTAAAATTCTGGAATATATTAATTTAATTCTAGAGTGGAATGAATATTTCATGAACACCTAGATCAAAATTTTAATTTTTTTTTCTCTTCTTAAATCATTTATGTAAGTGTTTCATGAAACGAGCACCATGAATGATCAGAAATGGTAACTATAATTTAACCATTATTTGGTATATCAGAAAATTCCACACCATTCAAATGTTCTTCCATTTTGTTTTCTAAATTTGATTCTAACATCAATGATAATACGTATCCAATGGATTCATTTTTGTTCAGAAACATCTCAACAAAATCATGCATGGGATTAATGTTTTCACTCACCATGAAATTAGGAGGTAGCATATGTAAATTTTTTTCCAACCATGTTAAAAAAATCTTGATATCATCTTTGGTAGATATAATTATAAAACATTTTTTTCCAATAAAGATGCTTCATGGTCCAAACTCTATAATCTATGGATCCCATCGTCCTATGATTCACACTTCTTCATCAATGTTCCAATTCAGCACTATAGTTTTTTGACATCATAACTGGTTAATTTATTTCCTTCAAGTGCACAATATAAAGATGCATGCATATTGAATTCATGTTAAAACTACATGAAAACTGAGTGAATATTGAATATTCAGGTAATTTAAATGTGAAATTAAGCATTTTTTATGAAATTATATAATTCTATGCTGATTGTTTATTATATAAAATCAAATCACTAAGCATCAGATATAGAAAAATAAATTATATTCAGTAATATTTTCATTATATACAAGTTGGATAACCATTAAAAATTAAATTGGAACATTAAAAAACTTTAATAAATGATATATATATATATATATGATAATTTTAAAATAATCACACATAACGTAACGAAATCAAAGAGGATTATAACAATACCTATTAAATCTTATTTATGATCCTTCTATATAATAATTACTCCAAAATAAATGTAATAATATCCATATAAAGACATTAACCATACATTAAACATGGTGTGTATAAAAATAAAACTATAAATATATTTTTAAATTATCCATAAATTAGACTTGTTATTTTTATCAACATATATTTTATCATGTCTTAAAATTTCAACAGTCATAAAATGATAAAATTTATTTAGTTAATGAAAAAAAGTAAAACATGGTGTTGGTAGTCCATATAAAGTTACAAGAAAATACCTTCCATTCAATAATTTATTTAGGACTTTCCAAAAATCATAATTCTTAGAAAAACCAATCATGTGATAGTCACTTAAAATTGTACATCATCACCTTGAAACCACATATCGAAGATCTTTATTTTTTATTATCAATAAATTCATGCCCACTAGATAGACCTTCCTCTACAAAAAACAAAAAAAATGGGTTTGAAAAATTAAAAATTATGTCATACGTAACAGGTGATGATAAGTACAAATCCAAATTCCAAAAAAATTCCACCTAGTCGATGTATCTATCACCCCAAAGATAAAAAATATTAGTTCAAAATCGTTGATAGTATTAAAATCTTAAGGGGAGAAAAATATGACTATGGAGAATGGAAATGCCGAAAAAATAAAAAAACTAAAAAATGTGTATGTCTTAATACTAAGATGTTCTTCATTATGAAATATTTTCTTACAATCCTTTAATAAAAAAAAATATTTTACAACCATTTCTATTTTGGGAAATGATATTAAATTAAAAAAAAAATCAATTTTAAAATATGAGATACATATTGAAGTAAAAAAATTTTAATGAGTATTTTAATTATTATAATATTGATAATAATAGTGAAGAACATTTGTGACATTTCCTGAAAATTTTTTCAGTCATACCATGATCTTTTGATGTTTAGCCACCTATCTTTAAAAACATTATAACTTATAATAAATCTAGTGTTAAGTTTTTTAATCAAATATGCAATAAACAAACCACAAATGAGTGGTTGTCGGTGAATACCACCAATAAGATATTCTCCACTAAATCTATATTGTGAATCCTTGTGAAAAAAACAACACTATAGATTATGAAGGATATAGTAAAAATAATGAAATACATCTTCTGTCAAAAGATTCAACTAATCATTAATAAGTAGGGAAAACAAGCAGATATTTTTGAGTAATGTTCCCATCTTGATTTTTGGAACCTATAGATAATGAGAATGACTACGTTTCATACTACATACCATTCATTTAGTACATAAAATTGTACTACATGGAAATCATATTTGATTTTGATGGAAAAAATATTTTCTGTTGTGTCAATCTGTTGATGTTTTATATAAACTATAATTTCAATAAATTATAAAATTTATCCATATTGTGTCCATAATAAGATTAAATTGCTAACAAGTATTACATGAACCATTGATATTAAACCAAAAAACCATTTAATATGTAAATTATGAAGATTTTAGAGCCATTCAAAAAAATACGCATTACTAAATCAATATTTTCATATACATTAACTATGGTGACCAAACCACAGTTCCTCAAATGCCATGTAAAGCATTTCCAAGTATTTGTGACATATTTTAACTATAAACTATAAAACCACCAAAAACATTACAACACTAGAATCATAAAAAACTGGTAACATGAGGATATACAAAAACCACCTAAAGTGCATTTATGAAAAATGAAAGCATAAAAATAAAAAAAACTAATTATTTATTCCCATCACAGAGTACTAAAATAGTATGAAAAAAAATTTCAGGGTTGAAATTTATCAAATCAATATATAATTTTTTCCAAAGTAGAACAAATTATAAAAATAAAATATGAAGAACCAAAATTGAATTATATAATGAAAAGGCTATTATAGGGTGATTGGGAAATATAGTTAGGGAAGTGAGATGCAAGAGATAATCGACCAATTTTGACATGGTGATATTTGGTATCTGATTAGAGTTTCATTCTGAGAAGGGGATTTAGTGCAAGGTTTCAAGGAAATGGGATGGGTAATGATGAAAGCCAACTAAAAACAGTTTGACCATAACGAATAGTGACTGTGAGGATTGGAGGTGGCCACGAGGAATGGTGGCTGCAAGGAACTGTGGAGGTGAAGAATATAGGCTACAAGGAATGGCGGTGACCGCGAGGAATGTCGATGGACAATATAAAGTTAGGGTTGGGGGAGAGAGGTCAGTTGGTAGGGCGGGAAACTATTGTAGGGTTGAGGGTGGCCATAAGGTATGGTTTTTTATATTAAATTTCATTATTTATAGAATGAATGAAATATGAATTTAAATAAAAAATTATATTTTATAATTATTCTTTATGTATTAATCTATAACTACATTAGCAATAAATATTACAAAATAATTCATATTATAAATAATAATATATTTTAATTAACAAAATTATATCCTTTTAATTGTTATTATATATATATTTATCTATACATTAATTTTTTTGTAAAATATTTTATATTTTTATATAATTTATTTGAAAAATATTTTTTTAATGGTAAAATATGTGTTGGTATCAATAAATAATAACAACAAATCCATTTACCTGTAAATAAATATTTGTATTATTATGATAATTAAATAGATTTAAATGATATTTAAATATTTTCATGTATTGAAATACTAATATAAACAGATATATAAAGTGGTTAAAAAATTGTTTCTAACTATATTTGATATCATCATAATTTAATATCTATTAGAATTAGTCAGTTTTACCAATAGATATATTCTCTATTGGTAATTTAATGTTATTAAAAGTCACTTTTTGTCGTTTATTTTAATTTTTTATTATGTGATTTCTAGATAAGGGATAAAAAAATCTAATTTTTGGTATTAAAAAATATATTTTTATAAAAGATTATTTTACAACATTTTAATTGAGTGAAAAATTTAAAAAATAATTTTCATACATTTGAAAATTTTATTCAATAAAGAAAATTTTATTTTATAAATTGGAATGTAAAAATTAGTTGAGGGTTAATTTTTTATATTTTTCTGAGAAGATTCATTTTGTTATGAATAGTGAAAATAATGAATGATTATTGAAAATGACTTTTCATATAATATTTTTGTATAATTAATTTATATTTTTAGTTGTGTTAAAGTATATTTACATTAATTATACTTTAATTAATCCAATTTAGGTAAATCTATTCAATTTCACTTTAAAATCATATGTAAATGCATTTTAGTCTTTTAAAATTTATACATAAAAAATATATTGTTTCGTCCCATTAGTGATATTGGTTTTAAAAATAGTTCCTGAAACATATGGGAATTGATGTCAAAAAATGGATTAAATGTTTTAAACCCCATTATAATTTAATTTATAAAAATTACAACTCAATTTTTTACCATTGTGATTAGTGAAATTCGGTAAAACATTACATTGATTAAGATAAAAATGAGAAACTTAATGGCTAAACAAAGAATACACGTAGTAAAAAATGACAATTGATTTGTAAAAAAACCCATTTTTGGCCATATTTTGACATTATACATTCATTTTTATAAATTTTTTTAATCACCTTGGTTGGTCCAAATGTTCCATGCAAATAATTATTCTCAAAAAATCCATGTGTGTCATTTCCACCATATATAAAAGGCCACCACCTCTCCCCCTTCTCCACACCATCCAAACCGAACATTCAGCTAAAAATAGACCTAGTAATACTCTAACATACCTAATATCACCCTATAAGCCTCAATTTTTTATCTAATTAAAGAAAAATAGGCTTTTGGAAAATATATTAAAGTGTTACCCAAAAAAGAGGAATCTTATTTCAATGATTTTTTTGACTTATTTCATTCTTCATCATAGAAAATATTATAATATCTTGATTATAATATATAATAAGTACCCAAAATATTTATATATGTTTTTATGATGATAAGTTAATTTTATGACATAATCCTTCAAACACATCCATGAAAAGGGTTATGCAATCATCAATCATGTTTATGGTGTACTATCACCTCATGAACTAATGTCGTTCGTTCTTCCATTACCACCACTCAAGGTTTGTAATAATGATTGAATTATATATTTATGGTTTATTTATTCTAATGTAACTATTATATAACACATAACTTCATTATTTCCATTTTCTGAGAATAGGTTTGTTCAGCCTCCCAGGTGGCGTGTTTTCGGGCGGTGCAGAAATGGAATGATGAGGATCATAACCCATCCCATCGTTTATATAGATGGGTTATCATATAATTCACAACTCCAATTTTTTTTTACCTATTTAGCATCATTATCAATTAATGAAGGTTGGGTTGACCCTATGGGAGATCAGGCTCACCGTACCCTTCCGTGGGAGGATTGTTCCCTATTATAAGACTCTCTAAAAGATTTAATTCACGTTAATATGTTTGTTATTCCTTGGTTAATTCTTGATGAGTGTGTCCATTGGCTACCCTTGGTTTACATTATCATCATATACATTCATATGTTTAATGCTTCATAGGTTATGCTTACATGAGCCATATAATATGGCACAATAGAGTTCATCATCATCTAGGGGGGATAGAAGATGACATGATGCTGGTATCAGACCCATAGGATTTGTTTCTTACGTATCCTCAGTTGAGGAATCAGAACCCACATTGTTCAGATTCTGTGGGGCTTACACGCCGAGGATGCCCATTTGAGGGGCATGGTTGGTTGGACCCTTTTAGATGAGAATCATTTTGATCTCATGCGTTCTAGTAGGGATACTATGTATCTTGTTTATACAAGGTAATAGTGTTCATTTGGTTCAGAATGTGTGGGGATTACGTGCGGAAGTCACACATTTATAGAGACATGATTGTGTGGACCCTTTAGGGGAGAGAACCCTTTTAAGCATGGGCCTTCTGGTAGGCTTGATACATGTCCCTTTTATTCTAGTAATCAATGTTATATGAGTTCAAAATCAAGTGGATGTGGGAATCCTCAAAAACCATTAGACCCACTTGTGTCATGACCAGTGTGAGATACAATATGATGTGAAATATTCAACAATGCACATTCCTCCTCCACTAGTGGTGGGGGAGGGAGAGACCACAATGAAAGATGAAAGGGCAGCAGTGATCAAGGGGGTGAAGCGATAAACCTTTCTTAATGAAATGGACTTAATGGTAATGCATCTCGACCATGGAAGATTGGGGACTTACCAATGTGGGAGGGCCTTAGAGCATGTTTTGAGAAGGGGAGGAATTTTGGCCTCAAAAAAATGGGGAGCGAACATAACTCCATCGACTAATCACTATTCCTCATTTAATGGAAAATCATGTGATCAACCTTAATCCTTAGAATGGGATGGTTCATGTCGGAGTCCCAAGGTTGGACTCTAGATTAACATGGGATTGTAAACTCACAGGAATTCCGGAAGTTTGCACCATTTTGGGGAGAGCCTTAGTGGCTCCACTTATTGTTGGTATGCAGATTCAACAGGTTGAACTGGTGCACCTGATGGACTGATTACATGAGTCAGGTGTCTTTGGAAGAGGATTTGACATGATGCTTGAGGACATATTAGTGGGGTGATCAAGGAGGGTTGGACGGTAGTATGGGGGTGAGGTTGGAACAGAAGGAAACCATACTGAAAAATTCCCAATTCCACAGAATGACTTTTTATGTGCGATGTGCGAGGCACTGCATTCCATAGTGGTATGCAGGAAGAGGTTCCATTCGCATAACGATGTGGTACACATACATGGGTATAGAAACCCATGTACAATAGTGTTACATGACTCATCACACCACATTGGGATCCATTGGCATACTGATGCAGTACGTAGTGCCGGGTTTATTGTGCATAGCATTATGCTATGCAGAGCACCATATTGATAGAGGGTCTAGGTGTTCATCTATTGTGGATAGTTCAGCCAAGAGAATCCTTTGGTTCATGGTTCACCCATTTGTTTCTTCATTCAATTAATATTTTTCAATTCCCCCTTTTGTGGTTCATGGACAGATGTACCTTTGGAGGGACTGGATCACGGTTTGGGATTTGTTGTTGAAACAATATGGAAGGCAGAGTCTTCTTTGAACTCTTCATCCCAACCTATGACACTTCCTCATGATTTCATCATCTGTCCATCTCTCATTCCATCTATCTAGGTGTTTGTGTGTGGGAATACTATTGTCGTCCTTTTATACATCATCGGACCACTCGTATCTACTGGGTACATGGAACAATTTGTTGAGGCCCATTGATGCAATATCATTACCCACAGAAGACTCGGTCAACCGGGATTTACGGAGGATTTGATTTACGATAATGGTTTGAAGAACCCTACTGGTTTCCTTTATCTAGAAATTTATGAGTCTATGGCATGGTACATATATGGTCCTCAAATGTATGAATCCTCCAGCGACTTAGTTCACAGTAGAACTTTCTCAATGGGAATTTCCTTGCGGAAAGCAGTCTACAGATCATTCCATGTACCTGGTGGTTCGCGATCCACCTTGTCCACATACCGTTCCGGGTGATGGTACATGGGCCACAAAAAATGTTTTGAAAACAATAATTCATTCTTTTTTTTGAATATTGCCTCTAAATTTTATTATATTCAACTTTATATACAGTTTAAAGTAATTGCATCCCTTTTCAACGTGTTTGCAACTGTGGGAGTATTTTCATCCCTTGGCAGCATTTTCAGAACCCTACAAAACCCCCCAATCCGAATGGCGTATGTTCATAACAAAAGGGGACTACTCTGATTTAGATGCAGTCTTGAACTAAAATGGTTCATTGTAGAATAGATGGACTCAGTATGTGGGGACCACAGTTGTATATAAGGGATCATTTCATTTGCCTTTTACCATCTCTCAAGACCAAATGTTCTCTCGATTTCCCTAGGTTCCTCTACTCCAATGTACCGTGCTCCTTACGAAAATCAAATTTTCAAACTACTTTGCACGTACTGCACACCACACTCCTCTACATTTCTTTTTCCATGTAAATTATTTTGGATTCTTTGAATGGTTTTGTAGAATTTTAATATTAAAATATGGATTCCGCATAGGAGGGTGGTATGAGGCTAGCTTGTCCATGTACTGAACATGAATCGGCGAACTGAGCATTGAATATTAATAATCCAAACATAAAACATTAATCTAGAATAATTAATATGAACTTATTCAAGGCCCTTGTTTATGGTATCCATCTTCTGCGAACCTTTCTGTTCACTGCCCAATATTCTGTGGGCCAACTCTCCATGGATGGTTCGTATACGGTGGTTTTATGTGGTGTAATTCTACCGCATACCATAGTTGTAGGCGGGGTTACTTCTATGTACCATGTTGTACATGGATTGTGGCTACCACAAACCATTTCTAGAAACAATATGTGGGGACTTTTTGGACATATATTTAGTCTTTTATCCACTCTTCTATATCATTTATTTAATTATTTTCTTTATCGGACTGACTTTTCATCAGCATCAGGATCTTCTTGTGGAGGATAAAATGGCCAATTTATAGGCTTCTAAAAAACTGAATAAGACAAGGGAAACCATCGAGGGAATTAGTGAAGATCATCTTTAAACAAACATCATTCCTCATGACATCTTTTTGAAGGACATATTGATGCTAGATCTCTTAATTTATCCATTATCTGTATAGTTACCACATTACATCTTTGGCCTTCCTACCGATGTGTCTCTGTCGTTTCCTGACCCTGACAACTCTTTCAACCACTCAGAGGCACCACAATGTCATGACCGTGCTGAAATTTTCCCAGAATTAGAATTCATTACCACTCCAATTTAGGAGAAAGTCTTCGTACTACTAGGCTCGGCATGGACTCAGGGAAACTGTGAGTGTCATGATTGTTTCTCAAAAATATATTTCTAAGAATAACCATCCATTGTCAGCATCTCCCATGGAAATCATAGTGGTGGGTGGAGCCCCAAGAGGGATTTTTGGGTCAGAGGATGTTTCTCTGTTGACTGGGCCAAGGCATTCTGGGTACATCAGACCTGTCTGGAGTCCCCCGACAAGCTAGAGATGGGGGGCTTATTCGAGGTAGCCAGGGTTTCTCTATTATCAATCTTCTCAATGAAGTAAATCCTTCATGAATTGTGGATCCACTGGTGTTCGAGCACCAACACCTTCCACATACTACATGGGGAGGTGGGAATTAGCCTAGGGGATACCTACTAGCTTAGTGGACTCCCTATCCTTGGAGATAAGTAAGATAAGTTTCTCTCAGCGGCCACCACATGGAATAACAATGACCTTGTGTCCCCTTGGAATAGGAGTATACTAGTCACAGTAGAGTGATGACTTGGTCATCCCATTGAGGATCGCTCGCTCATCCCATTCGAGTTGTGGATAGGGTTATTTTTGCAGCCGAACTGACCCAAGCCAAGGGCTCTCCATAGTCTGAATCACCCAACCCGTCAATATCACCAAACTCCAGGGTCCTATGGTGCTATCCATAAAGTGGGACGATATAAAACAAGGGTATATGAGATTTATCTAGACGTATCACCCGTTCTTAGAACTGTAGGTTTCATTGCCATTTTTTTGAGGGGATGGATTTTTCCATCTCGTTACGTATGAACTGGGGTTCAGGACTATTCCATGATCATGGAAGCCACACTAGAAGAACGTCGACCCATTAATTTGTCCATTCCTACCCTCTCCCTACATTATGAATTATTGGGATAGATATAGGAAGATATGCCTCTATATTGTCATAGCGGATGGTTTTAATTCTTGTATGGGTGGATGGTGGAACACTTCTCTTATTTGAAATACCGGCATACCACAAGGGTCCCCCATTATGAATTTTGTCCTACTCTCCTCAACATTTTTGTTCAGCTTCCTAGATATCTAAGTGTTAGTGATTTTGTTGGGATATTTAATGTTGCTTCTCATTTCTCATTTTCACGGCATCCAACCTCTCAGGGGACATTGAGAGGTGACAGGGGTGGTTCTTTGGAAGAATGATTATACCTCATCAACCATCGGGAAGGGATTATCACTGCTCATATAGACCGGGTAGTCATTTGTGATATGTACATCCCCTACTGGTGTTCTAGGAAATCTTGATGCTTTCAACAGACTTTGTTGGTTCTGGTTGTTCAATTATACATTTAATCTCATCTCATGGTTCTCCTCAAATTATGGCTTGTGATGATGTATGAAAGTGCTTATAGGGATATTATCATTCCCAAAACACCGGGACCCACCCTTATGTCATTGGGGTATGCTCGACTATGGAAAAATTGTTACCCTAACAGGATACGGAATGAAGTAGCTCAGCTGGTGCATAAACCTATGACCATTTCCTACCCCTTCCTTGGACCAACAAAAAAGCTACACATTCCTTCTAACGTGAAGAGTGCAATCACTATGCCTTCTAAATTTGTCCCTATAGTAACTATGATGGATACACATCATGCTCCTACCATTATAGTAATAAGGTGTTCATTCTACCACCAAAATATTCTAGGAGGGGTTTCATCCATAAGACCAATTTCTGTGGGGAGTGATTCAGACTACTCCCCTCCTACATATATTTCCAAAGATCTTTATTAGGATAGCACCAACTGTGTAACACTGATATTCTCGAAAGTCATGGCTAGTCCTACACATCCCGCATCAGTGGAAAGGATATCTATTTGAAAAGACATCCCACCATTTTGGGTTGACTTTCAGGGGTCTATTTCCACTCCTAGGGAAGCACTTCCTGCTTATAGTCATGTGGCAGTGGAGGTGGGTCAATGTATTGGAGCCATGGGGAGGCTGTAGGTAGCGTAGAAAAAGGCATGATGCCAGTTGTCTTCCCTTGAAAAGGAGGCACCCATACCCAATTTTGCTTGCTAGGGTTACCATTTTCTTTGATTAACCACCGAGACGGGTTCTGGTGGATTTGATTATCGACACTTACACCTCCTCATCTACTGGATCATCATTGCCCAGGAAGACCTTGCTCCTATGAAGACAAGTTTTCCCCGTTCAATTATTCCCATCACCATGTGGCAACCTTCAGTGATATTTTGGAAGAAGTTTTTCATCTCAAGGACATGGAGGTGAAGGGTCGTGATTTGGTGTGAACATAGTAGGAAGAGTTTTGGGAGTCTGAGGCCTCCACAACAAGGTTGAGGAAAAAATGACCATATTGATTTTCCAATTATGAAGTCATCTAGAAAAAGAGTAGGAATATAGAGTCATTCTGGGGTGGGTGCATCTGATGGTCAATGATGGAATGGAGGAACGATCTTCTTTAGAGAAGAAAATTGATAGCCCATAAAAATAACTTTCCATTCTTCTAGAAAGGTAAAACTAAGCCATGTGGTAGTTCTTCCCCAAATCATGATATGTACTCTTCCTCTATTTTTTTGAAATTTTGGAGAGCCTCGGAATTTGGTATGTTCCTCCATTTTTTACTAAACTCAATTTAAATAATTTTTATTTTAAAAATCTATTTTTTTCCATAACTTTTTAACCTCATTTTAATTATAATTTAAAAACATGAATTTAAACTAGAAAATTGAAATAAACGAATTGGGCTCTAATTTTTTCCTAAGTCGTGTGACAGAACAAGTGTAGTTAGAGTATTGATGAGGTTTCATGGAAAACCACACATAATATTATATCTTTTTCATTAATACATTAATGTATTCATAAGCCTTCTTGGTACGAGAATAACATGTATAAATTGGATTTTTTCTAGGCCTCCCTTTGTAGGTTTTCGTCCTAACTGGCTTTACATATTTTATGATGGCATAATGTTTTTAAAAAAAATCGATACATGAATTTTACCTGGAGATGACCTTTGTGGATTTTTCCTCAAGAATTCATGGCATCATTTTTGTTGGAAGTTCACAATAGTGCAATAAAACTTATTACTAATGTTTTAGGCAGAATAGCTTTGACCAATCATAAGGGGGTAAGGGACCCAATTCAAGAACATCAAATGGGAATATTCAAATATCCCTCAAACATGGATTAGGAGTTTTTATTGACATTTGATTATGTTTATTATAGATATTCATGAGGCTTGGGAGACACATTAGGGGTACAGTGGTAAGAAAGGACTAACCTAAGGATGAGTTATCCTTTTTCTGGGTAATGTTTTTTGGGCGATATATTTAAATCCACTAGGGACTAATATTCATAGTCAAAAAAATGTGTCTGTAGGACATTGGGCTTCTATTTCCAATGGAATTGTGGGATTTTCATATTTTTTAATTTATTTTTAATTCGGGAGCCACATAGGGGGGTTGTCCAATGTAGTGTTCTCTGAAAACATTAGGGCCATTCATATAGGCTTTGAGTGGGAAACTATTCCCATATGTTTCTTACTTGCATGAGGGAAATCTGGTGAATGGTCAGTTCAGATATATTTCTTTTTTATGTCAGGGGAACTTGGAATGATTGAGGTACATAAGTCGTTATCTACGATTTTTTCAAATCTGGGGGTGTGACAGGACATGAATGTCATTTGAGCATACAGAAGCTAGAAAAAACTATCTTGGGGATGAATTTTTCTTTGATTGAAATACATGTTTTGTAAACATTTGCAGAGCCTCAAGGTGATAATTTCAAGAGTCAAGGAAATGTGTCTTCAATATACTGGTCTTCCATCTCTGATGGACATTAAGGATTATAGAGATTGAGGAATTTCTGAATATGGCATGTGACCTTCCACGAGGGCTTCTCTGGAGAATCATAAAGGGAATTTTTAACTAAGCTTCTTCAGGGAAACCCAGAAATGAGTGGGTAACTCTTCTTTTTTATGAAATTAAACTTCTATCTTATGGATGGGATACCATTAGAAACCTCATACGGGTCTAGAGATGAATTTGGACCGTATGATCTGATATATCTAAGATATGTGTATGGAGGGAAATTTAAACCATGACCTTGACGGCCCTTGAATCTGGAGGGATGGAATGAGTCTTGGAAGCCAATGTGAATACTACTATATGAGAGGACTCTCATGGGGATGAATTTTCTGTTGATCGAAGGAAATTTATGTGGGTGACATATACAGAGCCACTGTGGCATGATGTGCATAGTAATTCTAATGTTTTTTTAGGACATTTGGATTATAAATCAGATAGCCTTAGAGGGTTATGTAGATTCAATATCACTCAAAGAATGGACTTTGAAATATGGAAGGATTTCACCCGGACATTTTGGGGATATTTGGGATGTGATTTTCCAATGGAAATGGGTGTCCCTTACAATGATCTTACTTATATGCATGGTGAGGAATTTTATCCATTTTTGAGATAAATGGTCATTTAAAGTCACATAGCTAGGACATGGTGATCATCTCTGCGGTGGGAATCATGAAATTCCTTTTAGGGTCTTTCTGCTAGGACCAAATTACTGGACTATTTTTCCATAATGCCACTGTGTATTTCTTACTTAAATCCCTATGCTCACATGAGATATGGTCGGTGTGAGAAACAAGTGATTTTGAGAATTTTTTATTGTTTCTTATGAATAAAAAATTCAACATTAGTGGGTAATTTTGGGCTAAAACCATTGTTATGTATTTTAAATTTGTAGAAAAAGGACAATTTTGGCATTGTAATTTAGTGGTGTGCGGTGAAGACACGATGCTATGTAGTTTAGAGTAATTTAGTGAGGATGATTATATTGTCATAATGATCCATAATAGTTTTAGGTTAATCACAATCATGATGTTCCAATGATCCTTTGACACGAGTGATGACAGAAGGTGTAATCCATAGTCCAGAGGGCAGTTTGAATTAGGAGGAATGACATGTGGATTGAGACAATTAGGCGTATTGAGATAGGAGAGTAATCTCCTATGGTGGAATTTTCCTTTTATTAATGGCCATTTTTTGTGGGAAACATATGCAGAGCTATCAGGGAATGATATGAATAGTCTATCAATGGTGTCCACAAGACAGTAGCCTTCCATATCAACAACTATGAAGGATTATGGGGATCCTAGTTTTCCCGAGGTATGGAGTATGACCATTGGGAATGATATAACTCAGAATGTAAGGAATACCAAGACCATGATTCATTGTGTACTATTAGGGCTTCCAAAAAGTTTTGGCTAATATATAGAGGGGGAAGTAGGATGTTTTGTGTTCTCATAACTGAAGGGCCTTTGCAGAATCTCGTAACACCGAGGACTGGGTCACACATTACTCTTGAAGAATTTCACAGTTTGTTATCAAGTGATAGGAGCTTTCATGGACTCCCTGTACACATCTAACCAATGTATGGGGAAGGGGGAATTTTTTATGGTGGATTGGTTGGGATTTGGAATACGAGTTCCACAATGTATCCTACAAAGGTAGGAATCATGCCACTCATAGTCCTGAATGTTACCTGTACCAATTTGGCTTGGTCCATGTGTGAAGATATGGGATGGAATTTTTGTTTCTCTTGATACAGGTTCCAGGCCCACCATGTTCCCCTACAATTTCTTTGCATAAAATTATACTTACCAATGATCCTAAGTTCACGAGATTTATACTCGAGGTGATAAACAACGATTGGACTTTGGGTATCCTTCGCAATTGTGGGAAAGTGGAGAATTTGATGGGGAAATTTTGAGTTTGTGGGGGCGATGCCAAAATCGAGGATTGAGTAAACGCTACAAATCCTGTGGGGGAAAAATCAAGCTATACATAGTTCTTGATTCTCTCTAAAAATGTTCACTACATGTGTACAGAAATTTGATGGAATTTTTTCCTTTTTTCTATTGGATGATGGTTGGGCTGAGATTCCAAGGATGGGAATCACAACATATCTTTTGAGTAAAGGAATCAAGCCGCACATAGTTCTAAATGTTTCATGTACAAAATTTTCATTGTCTCAGGGTAGGGGCCTTTTCATTCTATTAGTCATATATTCTAGTTCAATCATGTTAATCCATAGTTTTCTTTCATAATAGAATATCTACCATTGATCCTAATCTCACATGAGGTATACATGATGTGAGAAAAAAAGAGATAAGGGTTTCCCATACAAATATGGGTAGATATGTGGTGTGATGGGGGTATTGTTTAATGGGGGATAGACCAGCATCATAGAGTGAGGCATCGCTACATATCATGCAAGGGTAGGAATCTAGCCACACGTAGTTCTGTGAGAGATCATGCATTTTATAGTCACACAATCTAGAGGTTTTGTGTCGTGTAGTTTAACATCTTATAGAAATTGCATGAGTCAGATTTTAATTTCAGGTTTGAGTGACAATCTCCTTAAAGTTTAACATCATGTGCGGAGGAAAATTTCTCATAGATTAAGGTATTATAGTTTGGAACAAATAATTTTTGTTTAATGTTGTATTTCATGGTCTAATACCGTATATATTAAATTCATGTGGATAAGATGATGACTCATATTATAGGGTCACAGATTTTGGACCATATAAATTTATGGAGTATTATTACTCATAATATAGGGTCATAGAGTTTAGAACATGGATTCATGGAGAATTTCTATTACACATACTTTATGGTCATAGTGTTTGGACAATGTCATGGTTTTTTGTTACGTGATGGATTTATTCTTGAACATCACATTTGTAAGATCCTTGATGAGTTGTCTAACAATTTATATTAGGAAGAATACTCTTTTGTAATAGACCCTATGTATGAAATATTGCCCTTCCTGATTTAGATCCAGATTTGGGGGAATATTTCCAGCTATCATTGTGGTACTGAGGACTAACACCATTTCTCCATCGAGGAAAGATCAATGGTGAAACCTTTTGTTGATGGCTCACACAATCTGGTATTGGTAGATTTTCAAATGGTGTAAACTAAGGTTCCTTTTTTCATTTAGCTTCTATAATTCATAAAACTTCCACTGGGGTTTCACTTCTAATGAAATTTTATCGTAAATGGACACATGATGGGATGATACTTGGATTTTGATAGTAAACACCGCCTTAGTCCTTAATACTAGTGATTACGGGGATGTCTGAGTGGTAGTACTGGTCATGGTTAGATATGACCATAATGCATGAAGGCACTTATCTAGCCATGATTTATTGTCCTTACCAACCATCATTTGGAATATGTTGGAAGATGTCTTACTAAAAGAACCTATCATCCCATTGGCTACCGCGGGGTAATTAGACGAACTGTTGGATTTAATTCCAAACTCCTAGTATAGCATGTCCAACTCATCCGAGCAGAAGTTGGTGTCATTGTCCATCAGGATTGTATGAGGGACACTAAATCTGATGATGATGCAATCCATCACAATCCTGACTACTTTTTTCATCCTGGATTCTTTAAGGGGTATGGCTTAAAACCATTTGGAAAATAAGTTGGTTGTTGTGTGCATGAACATGAATTTTATAGCTGTTGTGGGAGGATATGGTGCCACAATATCTATCCCCCAGGTGGTGAATGGAAATGAGTACTTAGATGTACAATGTAACTCCGAGGTTCGGTGTATGAAATTGGCATGAATATGGCAGGAATGGATCTTCTTAGAGAATACATCATAATCTTGTATCATGGTTGTCCGATAATACCCAGGACATAAAATTTAGAGAGATAGCTTGGTTGCAATCTCGTGTGCTCCACAGGCCATGGAGTGCACTTCTTTCATGATGTTAGTAGTCTCTCCTTAATCAATGCACCTAAGAAGGACAACATAAAGGTATTTTTTTTATAGAACACCTTCTTGGTATTCCCCATTGTACATGGTAAATTTTACTTCCCGTTTTCGGACATTCTCCCTTCCATCCCTATCTGGTGGGAGTTTTTCACTCTGAATGAAATTTGTAATGGGGTTCATCCAACCGATGGTGTTACGATGAGGCTGAGAGATGAGGCTTCTTTCAATAATTTCCTTTATATCCCACTGGATAAATGGAAAGACCATCCTATAGAGGTAAATACTAATTACCAGCTCATCCTGGTCTAGATCGACCATGGTTGTGGCTGCATTTCCAAAGCATCGACCTGCACATTTTGTTAATGCGGTACAAAGTCGTCATTGGTTCTGATGGGAATTATACTATTAGTCCTCAAACATGGTTTATCAAGGGGACCAATACATCTTTCTTAATGGTATAGAAAGATTTGACCTGTTTGATGACAAGATCTGAATCACCCTTTATTTTTATGTGTTTATCTCTCACATGAAGTGTGAGTTCTAGGCCTAAAATGAGGGCTTGATATTATACTTATTTATTTGTACACCCTTTAGATAGAAATAAATAGTTAGGAAAGATGGCCTCTTCATGGGATATGAGTATAACTTCAAGCCCCAACTTGTTGATCATGGGATCCTCCATACGTTTCTGTGTTAGTCATCAGGAAGCACCATCGAAGTACATTTCCCATGTCTAGGGGTTCTCCTAGACTAAAAACACTTCTTCATTCAGAATTTTGGCATCCAATGGTTTTTTTTCTTACGAGGTGTGCTCGTTTAGGATGATTTCTAATGCCTTGCCTTATATAGCCTTCTGGGGCACGTACCAGATGTCAAACTATCGTCTAAAGAATTCCCATCATGATAGGTTCCCATTTAGATGGGACATTTGAGGATATAGTTTTGCGGCCTGAAGTGGGATACCTGTTAGACTTTATAGTACTACAAGTAATGCATGAGATTCTGAACCATGAAGATTAGGGCTAGGCAGATATTTTTAATTTTCTAATACTGAGTTTCAGCATCAACAATTTTCCGGATGATGTAGTAGATGTTTGTTTTCGTAGCCTACATCATTCTCAATCTTGAGTAAGGTTCCTAATGAGCTTTATAGGGTGGTTACATGCAAAATGAGCGGTCTCCCCTCAACTAGTGGCATCATCACCAGCATGATAAGATATATCTTTTGAGATTGTCGAACGCTACATGGAAATAATTACCCCACTCATACATAACCCCTTTCATCCAGAGCCTGGTGAAAGGTACACATTTAACTAATAGGTTGTCTATGATGTGTATAAATTAAGGAAGGTGCCCTTAGAGACCACTCAAATCTGTGAGGTTGTGAAGAAGGGACATTTCAAGAAAGAATTTTTAATTCATGTGGCCGACATTGATGTTGCGATAGTGTACGAAGAAGCTGATGAATTTCTCTGAGGTAACACCAAAGCCACATTTCAGGGGATTTGTCTTTATACTATGTTGTCGTAATTTTTTTAAGACAGTTTAGAGATCTTCTCGGTGGTTTGAGCACTATCGTAATTTTACCACAAGGTCATTGAAATAACACTCGATGAACATTCCTAAGTTGGGATTGAAGATGTTGTGCATGGCGTGCTAATATATGGTGCTAGCATTCATTAAGACAATGTGAATCACCTTATAATAAGCCCCCCCCCTATAGGGGTCCTAAAATAGGTATCTTATTATTCTCCTAGGTACATCTAGATTTTATTGTATCTAGAATATCCTTCCATGAAAGAGAGGTCTTCGTATCTTGTTGTTGCATCTATCAACAATTATGTGATCAGGACGAGAAAGTTTTCTTTTAGGATAGGAAGATTAAGGTCCCTCAAGTCAGTTTAGATTATAATCTTCCCATACTTCTTTTTTATAGGAACTATGTTTTCCATCCAAGTCAGATATTGGACCTCCCATATGATGTGGGCTTTGAAATGATTTTCATCTCTGACATCAATTTTGGTAGTATTCTTTTTGTGGGTCCTTCTGAATGCCTATTTATAGCCCCGGTGATCTTCTATTAATCCCATACGATGGGTGGCGACCTCAGGATCGGCGCCTAGAATTTTTGTGTAATCCCATGCCAATACATCTCGATTCATCTTTATGAAGGAGGTGTATGCCTCATATTCCTCTACATTCATGTCCAAACTGATCAAAGTTGTCCACAAGTCATTTTTGTTGCATAGATTTATCTTCCTACGTTCATCGATTATGGTGGAGACACCTTCTTTGAATAAAGGAGGGGAATTATTGAGTTATTCTTCATATTCATCATCTTCTTCAACATATTCATCATCATTCATTTCTGATAAAGAAAGGATTTTTAAGACGAACTTTCCAATTTTGGGAGATAAATCTTCGGCTGTCGTAGCCTTTGCGTCAAGGAGTGTTGGATGTCCTGAGGATGGATCAGGAGCATCTTTGATAGGTATCTTCTTAACTACATCAGAGTCATCCCGGTTTTCGGTGGCTTTTGACTTGGTGTTCATAACAGAGACCATGAATACAACTGAGTCTTCACTCAGACTTGTAATTACACTTTCAACTTGGTTTATGGGAAGTACATACTCCTCCCTATATTTTCAGAGGGGGTCGGTGGGCGCCATTTACAATTCTTTCAGGCCATTGATTCAATCAATTTCATCAGTAAAAAAGATGTTTTTCTTCTGATTCATAGAATCTTCATCGATATAATGTGACTCATAGGATTTTTATGGGGATTTATCATTGTTAAAAGTCCAATTTTTTCCATTAGTGAAATACTTGATTCAATGATTGTATGATGATGGAATTACAGTGTGCTGATGTATCCATGGCCTCCCTAATAGGATGTTGAAGATCATACAATGTCTCACTAACAGGAACTCAGAATATGACGTGAGATCCCCGAGCAATGTTTTAATCTTGATTTGTCCCAATATTTTCTTCTTTATTTTTTCATACCATAGCAGAGTTGTAGTATAGGGTGTCAAGCTGTTTTCATCATATCCTAGTCGACGAAGCCTTCCCAGTGGGAGGAGGTTAACTCTAGAGCCATTTTCGAAGAAGATCTCTAGACATCAATTCCATTTATCCTGCAAGACACATATAGTTGTGTGATGTTCCCTTTCATGTTGTCTTATTCATCCCTATTTGTGAAGGATATGACAGCGAGACATTATTCATGACTGGACGCCATTCTATAGACTTTAGATGCTGCTACTTTAGCCTCAAACTCTTAGGGACATAACACGACATGGATTAGTGTCTCCCTAAGATCTATAGACAAGTTCAATGCATCCAGGATTAAAAAATTTGCTGGTACTAAGAAAAATTCTGTAAAATATCATTCTTCTACTCAAATGGCCAGCGCTTCCTAGGTATAGGTTTCTCTTTCATAGACACATTTGGGGTTTGAGCTTTGGACATAGATGGTTCAGCCTTGGTAACAGAGGCTGGTGGAACTGCAGTCCTTTCCACATTTGGAAGAACTGGACCACTAGTATATCATGGGGATTTGGTAATTTTTATTCCCATGATGGATATTCCACGATAATTTTTATTTGATTACTTCAAATGGAGGTTGAGGATCATTCTGGTTCTGGTTGTGTCCGTCGGAGTGCCTTTCTGAGAGTTTCCGCAATGTTAACGATGTGACTTGTGACATGGACATGAATTTGACTATTACCACAATCATTCCTTCCAGGAAATCTCCGACCTATGTGGCCTCTTCCTACAGCTCTCTAGTTGGGCATGGGGAATCTAGGTTTGTGTCCATAGTCTTCATCTGAGAATGGTTCAATCAAGTGTATGAAATTGATGTAGCCGATGATTAGTTCTTGATCCGACACTATTTCTATCAGACTATCTCCTTATGACGGTGTCATTTGGAGGGACGTTGCCCATTGTATGATTGGGTGGGGTGATGCCTATTGAACAGTTTGGTGGGGTGGTGGCCGTTGAACCAAGTCTGTGGGGATGAAGATCAAAAGTGTTAATACCAACTTATTCATTGGTTTTATCCTATCTTCTTGATCTTTCGTTCTGCCTTTATGGCCTTTAGGGGATCATGGGGCGGTGGAGGTTGATTGTGTTGTATCAGGAGCTTTCGGTGGCACATTTGGTGGTTTAATATATGCTTGTAGGATTCCATGGGATCAGTAGAATATATTCTATGTCATCTACTTTTTCAACATGTGCTCCTTCTTACTGGCGGCTTTCTTTAATTCCTCTTCCAATCTTGTGTCAGAGTTGGATACATACGCCACTTGTACTGGTGGTGGGCCCAACAAGACTTGTTCAGAATCCACCATATTCTACCGGAGATACTATAAAATGAAGAATATCTGGATGTTTTGTCTCGGTATTTGGGGATACGGAAAATAATTTGTATGGTCATCGATACCCACATAATTGGATATCATCTACTTTGGAATCCAGAGAAAATTTAAATTCAGAGAAGCTATCATATAGTTACAGACCCAATCATCTCAGAACAAGTAAACATTATTTATTATTTCAAGGAACTAATTTCTTTTAGCACTATTTCTCTCATTTTTTTGAGGAATGGGTGGTTGTTGGCATCCAGGGAGTCCCGCATGGTTTGGTGGTGGCCTCACAACTAGAGCTGGTGTCGAGGGTGGCTTAAGCATGACAATAGCCTCTTTAGATTTTCCTGTTCTATTCCCTAGGGCTAATGGGGCCATTCAAGACTTAATATTGTTCTGTTGTAAGGAGTATTCTATCCTTTGGGATATGGCATAGAAGTACTTAAACCCACTTGTATACTTCCTCAAAATTAGTGGTGTTCGCAATTCATCCCAAAAGTTATCAATGTACATAGAGAGTATATCATCCTAGGGTTGTGGCAGGTTCAGGAAATAAGTCATGCCTTTCTATCTAGAAATAAAGTCTGAGACTCTATCTTTCTCTCATTTCTTGCAGTGCATGAGTTCACTGACCATCATCCTAGGACGTGATGAAAGAAACTAGAAAAGAAACTATCATCAGAGGTCCTTCTAGAATATAATTGAATTGTCAGCTAGGCTAGTATACCACCTGAAGGCCGAGACCTACAGGGTTTGTACGAATCACCTTTGTTTTCCTTCATCTTCATACTCAAGTGTGCCCATCATGGGGTAAAAATAAGAGGCATAGTGTAATAAATGATGATTTGGGTCCTTCAAGCCATTGAATATAGGGAATATGAGGATTTTGAAGTTTGGAAGTGGAGGAACATTGATCACCCTCTCAAGGTACGATTTTCACATAGGTTGTATCGGAGCATGCCACCCATCCCTGGATTTTACTAGAGTAGTTTATTGCTCGACGGTATTCAAGATCCCTTGATGAATATCCTGTCTCGAATGAGCTTGAGCGGGATCTACAGTGGCCAAGACTAGTCATGTCAGTGCTACTGGAATATGGGGTTGATACCCAACCAGAGGTATCATTTGAGGGTTTACCTAAATATATTCTGGCCATCTTCCTAATAGGGTAAAGTCATGATATCTTTCCAGGGTCGGGTTAAATAGACCTCCAAAATTTACTTCATTCATCTGTATGTGTTCTTGTAGCAAGGGAACCTCTTCTATGGACACCTGCTAGAGTTCTGCATGAGGGGATATATCCAGTGAGGTATCTCACTCAACAATGCTCAAAATTAATTATCCTGATCTCTTTCATCTCTTTATCCTACTTGACGAACCTTTCCTCGAGGGTGAGGGATGAATTATTAGGTGGAGGAGGCGGGTAATATATAACCTTGTACTTATTCTTCTCTATGTTGGGTTTTCTAGGGGAGTTAATTATGGGATAGTTGAAGTGGAACCCAACTATAGGATTACTCTTGGGTTCTGGGTATGAACTTAATCAAGCTCGAAGTGGGATTCCCCTAGGAGGGAACCATATTCCATTATGTCCTCTCCCTCCTCTTAATTTCCATTGAGATCTATGGCGATGAGCTTTACCATGTTCACTGAGGCATACAGAATTGTGGGTGGTGTACCTGGGGCCGAATGGTAGGAAGTATTTATGTACCCATTGCAGGACATTCTCATTCCATTAGTCGATATTCATCAGGGGATCATAAAAAATATTGACCAAAAGGGATCCCTGGACTGACCTCATAATGTACCTTTTTCTCAGAGTGATTGAACAATGAGAAGGGGTGGAACAGGTTACACTTCTATCAATTTCAATTCTTAAATGGTGGAAGATAGATGTCCGCTGTGTGGGGAATTGATGTAAAAATTACCCTAAACCTGGGGTTGGGGTTGTTACCATTTTTTCATTGATGTGTTATGACCTATATTTATTATTCTTATGGGGGAATTTTTATTTAATATTTCCCCAAACCTGTAGGCTGGGGTTGTTTCCATATTGTGGCATTATCTGCTGTAACAACCATCCTTTGAATTTCATGTACTTCCATGCAGGTTTGAGTAGAGTATGGCATTGGGCCTGCACGATGTCTATGGTATTTTGAAGAGAAGATCACCATTACATTATTTTATTCCCTTTGGCGGGAAGCCTACTGGATGTTCATGGTTGACTAAATGAGAATCTTTTCAATGACTTGGTCTCTTTGGACCGGACACAATTGATACATACTCCGACTAGGTTTTTGTTGAGTATCCTATCATTCATGAGTTGGCAGTTCATTTGATTGCTTCCTCTAGGTGATGATATGGTATGATTTTGTTTCCAATGGGTCCTATTGGATGGTACATGGGGTGAAGAGTAGATTTCCATGTTATCCTCATCCACAAATGTTAACTCCATCTAGGGCATTTCCAATGTAGCAATGCAATTTAAGCAGTTCATGGAGGTAAGAATGTCCAAAGATTTTCTTTTTTCCTTTGTGATGGTGAATGTCATGTGGACAAGAGGGCTTCTAGGAAATTTTTATGGAGAAGATCCCATATCATGATAACATGGTCTTCATACCCTTCTCATGGTGGGAATTTTTATTTCACTTGAGGAAGAGTCATCCATATGTTGAGGTGAATGTCATGCATTCATTACCGAGACAACACTCGTGGTATGTCGAAGTTAGGAGCAATCATAGGATAATACATCAATGGTATATTATCCCAATCTAGTTGTCTGCTCACATGCAACACATCATGCTATTATTCTTCCAGAGGCTCCTCTACTTGATATACCCAACCTAACAGCTTCTTGATAATTTTGATCCAAGAAACTAGGTTGGTGGTAGCCTTATTGATTTTGGGATGGCGCGGGGGTGGCTCGGAGGATGAGTGTGTCCCCGGGCCACCCTCTAGTTGAGAAAGAATATCACTTGTTATGGATGAAGTTCCCGATGTGTTTGAATGAATTTTTCAAAGTGAATATACATAAGATGTATTTATTATATCTTTTCCTTCAAGGGGAGAACCATATTTGCAGCAAAAATATTTATTCTGAGGAGGACCTTCACAAGTAGTTCTTTAATGGAGAGGGATACTATTTAAACTTAATGTCAGACGATGGAAATATTCATTATAACTTATACCATGGGGAGGACCTTCAGAGTGGGATATAGAAAGGGGATGACCTTATTGCTACTTGATGTCACTTAGGGGAGGATCTTCACAACAACTATCATTACGAGGACGACCTTCTTAAAAACAGTCATCATGGATTGGACTACCATGATGACATGATACCAAGCTACATGTAAGATTTCTATAGTGTACATCTTGAGGAGGGCCTTCAAGATGTACTATAATGAGGGGAGGACCACCTCATTGCATGGTGTTAATATGGGGAGGACATTCATTTCAACTTTCATTAATGGGATGGCCTTCAAAATGATTTTCATCACGATGATGCCTACCATCATGACTCGATGTCTAACTATAGGGAAAAGCGTATCTACAACCCATACCCTAGGGGGGACCATCAGGATGTACGAAATCAAGGGGATGACCTTCATTATGTATGATCATTAGGTTGAGGGAAGGGATACCCCAACGCACAACAAGAGATAAGCACTCGTGATCGATCATTCTTGACCCACAGAGTAAGCCCCCATGGGTGCTCTGTTGAGGACCTTCAGAACTGCTAGTAGCGATATTTCATGGAATACCTTTGTAACTGCCACTGCAACTTCCATAATTTCTTAATTGAATGACGATATCCTATCCCTTTCTTGATATATTTTTTAAGGCATCAATAACTCTATCTTTCTATAGAGCAGGATTATGCATTTTCTCTTTATTTTCCGGTTTCCATTGGTGCATAATATCTTCAAGCACTCTCTTATGGGTATCCTGGTCCATCTGTTGTTGGTAATGGAATCCATATACTAGTCTTAGTCTTTTTGGGTCCCATGATTTCATCAAAATATGTTTGTGGAAATTTTGAGTTTTGGTGGGTATATATTGCAGCCCTGGATCCACCACCACGTTGTACAGACATCCCCATATTGGAATGGGTAATTTTTCTAATCTAGTTTTCTATGTATCATGGGATATTTCCGTTGACCCTCCTAGATTAGAAAAGGGATGAATAACTACTCCAGAGTGACTAACTCATTATATGATTGAGTCATTCTGTTCAAGGAAACTGGGTCGTGGGCCAGATTTCTCCCCTTTTTCGCTGATGAAATGGTATCTTGGAATGTTTGGACGATCTGGTATATAATCAGCCATTGATCCTCCATCATTTCTAGGATTTACTAAGATGCAACTTTGGATATAATGGGTATGATGGACATTTTTGATGTCGGAGTAGGAGTTGGTGCATTCTCCGGTCCTCTATGAGTTACCAGTAGATACTAGAAGTTCTCCTGTGTAGGGATAGAGGAATGATTTTTACGCATATTTTCTTCACTGGTTGCCAACATATTTGAATGGTGGGATTCATATTCATGATTGGGGAATTTAATATTCTCGTTATCTGCTATATTTTCCTCACAATATTTTTAAGAGTCCACAAGAATTGGACTCTACTCATATTTTGATGCCGCCCTATTTTGATGGTGTACTTGAAATGTGTCAGCATATATTTCTGCATGCAGATATCTAGTTTCCTCCCTATATTGTTGATGATATTTTTTTGCATTATCAGATATCTACACATTCCTATAGTTTTACTCTCTATATTCATGGAGGGACCGATGAGCACTATCAGGAATGTGCATGTGATCTTATTGTTCAACCGTATTTCTATGGTGGGATTGAGTGGAGGGGCAGAATTGTATGTCTACCAGTTGAATTCCACCGCCATAGTAAGGTAGATCTAATCCTCTAAAAACCTTGACATATCATGTTCCTAATTACATATTCGCCTCCCTTGGATTGAATCCCATGGGTCCTAGGTCTCCAAGACTTTGGTAGGTGCCCTCAGAATAAGTCCCTCCTCGGTAAGTGGTGGCCTGGATGTCTGGTGTCAGTGGTGAAATTCTCTTTTGGAGGCCCATGAGTAGGACCCCTGTGTAGGTGAGATGAATCTATCAGCATCGTCCTCATCTGCCTCTCTAATATAAGGGAGTTAATCATTGTCATATTCCGAGTACTGGCTCCAAAAATGTTTTCAGATGACTATTAGGGCCGCATTGTGTTGGGGTTCTCTTAGTGGCTGAAGAGGTTCCCGGTAGACAATTACAGACTAGAGGGAATGTCTCGCGGCCTCTAGGATGGTGAGAGTACCATATCGGTAGTGCTCTTTGATCAGCGTGGTGGATACCCAGTGTTGAAGAGATTTTGTTGGCGAGGGGTTCTTACTTCTCATTGGGGCAATGACAGCCTGCGGGATCACTGGTGAGTGTATCTACAAGGGTATTTGGAATTTCATTTAGATCAAAGTTTGCTATACAGAAACCTGAAATATTCATATATGACATACAAACCACAAAACATCTTCAATGTAGCATTCCTTTAATCATATTCATATTTCGTGATTCATTTTTCCACCCTTCCACTTTTCATTTGTTGTGGGGTGAAGTGGCCGGAGTGGGGTAAGACCACCCCCATAGTTAAGGATTCACGTCAGGTTCACAATTCCTCTTCCACCTCTGAGGTGGCGCATTTAGAGTGTACCGGAGTGAAAAAATAGGCCAAAAGACACTATCCTTTTGTATTTTATCATTGGGTAGAACCGCCATCTTGGTTAAAGATTCATATCTGGTTCACCATTTTCGTTCCACTTCCGAGGTGGTGTGTTTTTAGATGATGAAAAAATGAAACAAAAATGACCATCAACCATACCTTTTTCTATATAGATGTGTTCTCATATAATTTCCCATTCCTTTTGTTTCAACATGTTCATCATCAGTATCCTTTAAATATGGTTGGATTTAACATATGGGAATTGTTCACCCCAGCAAGTGATTGCAAGGGGGGATCTCTCACTTGTGAAATCAGTCCTTCTCAGATAAAACTTCCTCATATGTTCTCTAACTAGTATATTTTTAGAGCCAGGAAAACCCAACTTCCCTAGTATCCTTCATTTTTGGACCTACTTCCCAAAGGCAGGCACTCATTGATTGGTGATTCAGCCAACGACACTTAAGGAATCCATTGGTTGAGAGGATGGTAGGTCAGGCTCACTGCACCCTTCTAGGGGAGGATACATGGAAGTTCTAGGTCTCTCATATAGATTTAATTCATGTTTATATTTTCATGAATCCTTGGTTCATTCCCGAAGATTGTTTCCACATGATACCCTTAGTTTGTAGGATCATTTTAGGCATGAATATGTTTGATGCAATAGAGATTATGCTAACATGATTCATATAGTAAGTTGATTAGAAGTGTATCATCATCCCGGGAAGATGAAAGGTGATGTGATTCAAGGATCAGACCCATAAGATGGGTCTCTTATGAAACCTCAAGAGTGGAATCATAACCCATGTAGTTCTCATTGTGAGGGGCTTATATGTGGAGGCTACCCATTTGAGGGACACAGTTGGGTTGACCCTTTTTGATTTGCACCCTTCTGAGATCATACCTTCTGGTAGGCATCCAACATATTCTATTTATACATGGAATATGAGTTTTCATAATGTATATTGTGAGGGGTTTATTCAGAAAAGCTTCCCATTATTGGAGTCATGATTGGGTGGACACATTATGCGAGGGAACCATTTTGGTAGGCATCCTATGTATCCTTTTTATAACTGAAATTAGAGTTTTCGTAGTTCAGAATCATGTAGATGTTGTAATCCTCACAATTCTCTAGGCCCGTGTTGGTTGTACTTGCTGTGAGAAACAAGACGATGCACAATATTCAACAATACACATGACTCCTCCCCTATTGGTGGGGGTGGGGCATCCTGTGGCAGAAGAGGCCAGGGTGGTTGGGAATGAGGGAATGGATTGATGAACCTTTCCATGTGAAATGGCATAAAATTCCATTCATCTTAGCCTCAAAAGATTTGGGAATTACCTAGTGCGTGGGCCCTGAAGCACGCTCTAGTAAGGTGAGGAGTTTCATCGTGGTCAATGGTGGGAGAGAACATAACCCCTTCAAATGATCATTCTTACTCATTGAGTGGAAAAGAATGTGATCACAAATAATACTAATAACATGGTGGTTCACGTCGGTATCCCAATGTTTCACTCTAGGTTACCATGGGAATGTTACCTCACAAGAATTCAGGATATCTACACTATGGTGGGGGGAGCCTTCACAACTTCGCTTACAGTTGGTCTGTAGACTCAATGGGGCATGTTGATGCACCCGATGGTCTGATCATATAGCTCTGGTGTCTTTGTAAGAGGATTTGGCCTAATTCCGGAGGACTGGTCAGTGGAGTGATCATGGAGGACATGGCAGTAGTGGAGGGGAGAGGATGGAACCATATGAAAAAAATACCTTAAAACACCACATTCTACGTACTAAATTTTAATGCGGGATGGGGTAGGCTCTGCATACTATAGTGGTATGTAGGAAGAGGTGTCATCCGCATACCGATGTGGTATGTAGTCATGGGTACCGAAAACCACGTATCATAGTGGTACGCACACCATCATGCTGCTTTAGTCTCCATCCTCATACTGATGTAGTACACAGAACCGGGTTCATTTTGAATAGCAGTAAGCTACACAGAGAACCATATTGAATGATGGTCTTAGGGATCATATCCTGCAAGGAGTTCATCCACGATAAGCCTTTGGTTCTTAGTTATCTAGTTAGGTTCACGGTTCTATTATTATTATTATCCAATTTTCCATTTTTATGGTTTGCGGACTATTGTACCTAAGAGTGGAGTGGTTCTAGGTTCGGTATTTTCCAATGAAACAAGATGGAAGTTAGAGTCTTTTTCGAACTCTATCTCCCATCCTATGATTCTACCTCATTCTTTTATCATCTGTCTTTCTCTCTGTCTGTCTCCCAGTGTGCGTGTGTGTGTCAGAATTATACTATGCTACTTTTATAGAGAATCAGAGCACTCGTAACTATTGGGAATGTGACACCATATGATGATTCCCATTGAAGAAATATCTTAACCCACATATGACTAAATCAATCAGGGTTTGCGGAGGATTCAGTTTGTGAAAATGGTTCGTGTAACCCTAATGGTTTGCTTCATCTGAAAACTAATGAATGCATGACATGGTATGTGGATGTTCCTCATACATATAAATCTTTCAGTGACTCAATTAGTAGTCTTCCTTACTCACTGGACATCACCTCGTGGACTAGAAGTTTCTCAGATCATTCCACTTACCTAGTGGTTTGCGATATAGCCGGTCCACATACCTTTCTTGGTGATTGTACACGGGCCACTAGAAATGTTTTGTAAATACGAATTCCTTCAAGATTCATCGAAATATTGAAACTCAATTTGAGTCTATCCGCCTTTCTAGACTTATAGGAGTATGTGATTCCTTATGCAACACATTTGCAGTTGTGGGGGTAATTTCTTCCCTTGGTTGAATATTCAGGACCCTACAAAATTTTCCTAGTTTGGGGATAGGTGGACTACCACCTCCACAAACCGGTGTGATTCATTCAAGCTTTACATGAAATATATTGATGATCTATTAAATAAGAATATGTTTTATATATGAAAATATATACATTAATTATAATATATGAATATTATAAATATATTATGTACATTCTTTCGTTCATTATGACAATGGATTAGAAATAGTTTTAATGTGTACGTAGGGACTACTCTCTTCATGAATAGTGTATTTCATTTCCTATTTCTATATTTTATTGACTATCATGAACACATATATAAGAAATATGTATAATATTAGAAAAAACTAGTTAATAAATTAAATATTCTATGGTATAAGTAATAGGACTAAGAAAAAGAAGTTAAAAATATATGAAAAATATGGCGGTTATTAACTGAAACATTGATTTATCATATAATTGTGAACAAATGGTTTATATAAATTCATACGTAAATCATATATGGTGTTATATAAATAAATATGTTTATTTGGTGGATGTTTAATAAACATATATGTGTTATACATTAGGTTCAAACATGTAAAAAAGCGTTAGGAAATATGGAAAGGAAATTTCATCTCACTTTTTATATCTCTAATATACATGCCATATTCACCACTCATTTATTTTATAAGGGGTACATACTTCCCTATTACATGTTATGTCATTAATATAAATTTATTAATTATATTAAAAGTTTAAATTGAAGTTACTATTTCATGGGGGTCACGATTCATTAGTTTCTCATATAGTATGTGGATATTTAGTCTCACTTTTATTTCTGTGAAACATATTCCATATTCACCACCTATTTATTTTGTGTCGTGTATATAATTTTGTTAAATATTTTATATGTCCATTATATGTAATTTTTTTGGTAATAAAATTTCGATTTCATTACATACTTTCATTGGGTATAGGGTTAAAATGTTTTCAAATTGATAAGGTAATTTTGTCCCAACTTGGCTACATTGAGACACATGTTTTGTTATGCACTTATATTCATTTATGAGGTGTATAAACATCACAATGACATGTTATATATAACAAACATTATCTTTATTAAAAAATTAGACATGATTTATTAAATAATAATACTCATAATACAAACCAGATGACAGAGAGATCTAGTGTCTTTGGGGATTAGGAAAATTACATGACTACTGAAGGCATAAAATACCATTTCTTTATTGAAACCTTCTTTTTCCTCACCACTACATTCCTTCATACTTAGCACTGTATGGGATAAAATTAGGACATATATAAGAAAAGAGTGATCTATAAAGCCTAGTATAAGAGTTAAAAAGAAATACTATGAAGAATATAATGCATGTTATGAAATATACATATCAATAGAGCATAATAGAAACATGAACATAAAGGCATGATATCTCATGATTATCATAACAATGAAATGTGGAATCAACTTAAAAAACTGCCTCCCAACATAAAGGAATTAGGTAAACCTATGTACCAACATGATGGGAAAATTTCCTAAAAGGAATTAGGTAAACCCATGTCCCAACATGATGTATCCTGACACTAAACAATTCCCAATGCATTGGAGCGCTATTAGGGTGCACAATTCATATTCATTTCAATCTCATGATTAAGTGTGCCACATTGATCATATAACCTGGATTCATTCAACATCATAACTTTTTCCATTATAATAGAATGTGTAACACATACATGTATGATATATTATATATGAATATGTTAATTATGTTTAATACCCATGATAGAGAAATGAGTATGGTATTCACTACATGATGATTTTGGCTTGGAAAATCGCTATGCCATTTCAGCAGCATAACAGTGTTATATAGAGATTCATAAATTGGGTATTTGAGATGGAAATGGATCAATCATAATTTATACCTGAAATATATAGTATGGTAATCATGGAACATAATATCAAAACACATGAAATGGAATTTAAATTCAAAATATTTAAGAAACGCATTAATGGAAATGAGAAGAGAGAAATTCCTTTCTAAGTTTTAGCACGGTAACAGGTATACACAAAAGGCCATAAGGAGAGAGAAAAGGGTCTCTCATAATTAAAAAATAAGGAGGGAAGTATGGATTTAATGCTAAATAATAAATAAATATTTTTAATTGTACATAAAGGGTTATAAATGCATAAAAAACGTGGACAAAAATGAGAATGGATGGAATCATTCTCTTGGATGTGTGATCCAAAAGGACTCGGAGAGGCTTGAGAGAGGCATTTGGGAGCTTCTGTCACCTTGGGAAGGTTACACGAGAGTATGGGGAAGAGGTTGGTCGAGCTCCAAAAGGTTTTAGTGAAGTGGAATGTGATATTTGTTGGGTTTATATAAAAAATAAGGGGCATTTCTTTATTTTTTTGGTTTTGGACACTATATATAATTAATTATTTAAATCCATAAGCCTTACCATAGTTTTTTCCTACGGTTTATACTAATAGGGAGTGGTAAAAAATATTTAATAAGTTCAAGGGTGAAACATATTAATATATAAAACTTTCATAGGTGGAGGTGAGTCATATTATTAAAGAAATGATTTTAAAATCATAATATATATTATACAATTTTGAGGATTCTTTAAAGATTTAAAAAATAAGTATGAAAAATTTGAAAAAAAAATTAATTAATGGGAAAACATATATTGGGCCATGGAAACCAATTATAATATTCAATAAATTATTTTGGGGTTATTATGATTTCATAAAACCTACTATATATTTATATATTATTTAATTTTTACAAAAAAAATCACACTATCTCTCGAAATTAATAAAAATTATCTATTGGATAATCTAAACATCCATATTTAAAAAAAAAATATAAATTTCAACTAAATGACATTCTAAATATGTGAATTTTCACTTTTAAATCAAAACAGATATTTTTTAAAAATTCATGGGTTTTGTCATAAAAACATTTCAAGCGTAATTAGAAATTATATTCAAATTCATACAAATTATAAAATCATTTATTATTTATAATAGTAATTTGATAATAATATTTTAGTTAAATATTATTTATTTATAATATTCAATAATTATTTAAAATAAATTCATTAATACACTTTCTGTTTTTTCATATAAAAATTAAAAATCCTATCAAGATGAGTACCTAATCATTTATAGATAATGAACTTATATAATCATCATTTATAAGAATTATTTTTATAATATGTTTAATAAAAACAATTTTTTTAAAAAATAATGTATATATTTCTCAAAAATACCATTTTTACGTGAATGATATATTAATCAAATTCATTGTTTTTTTAAGAAAACCTATTCACTATATAGAATTTATGGAAGAAGACTTTTTTTTAAAAAATGGATTACACAATAAGTAACTAATACCTTATTATATAACCCCTTATAACACCTACATAAGACCTCAGGTTAAGGTTTTTGATGGTGACAGAGTCTTTGGGCAGTTGTGATAACATCGCCTGGGTGGTAATCTCTATTAACTTGAACTTCTCCCAGATATTATTTCGTTCAAGCAGAACATGTTAAAGCATGGATTGGGCATCATATACAGTGATGACCGATGATTCTACCTCCTTCTCAAGTATTGAAAAATGATATTCATATGGCCCGAGTCTACTAGATGAGGTCATCATATCATTCTCTATGATGAAAGTATTTTTTAAATCTATTATTTATATTGGATGTGTGATCATTGATAAAAATTTATATTATCAATGGTAACGATACATAATATAAATTTCAACGCAAAAAATAACAATAACAAAAATTTCATGTTTTATCTAAATCCATAAGACATTAAATGAAGTAGAATTTTATTTATATATGTTTGGTTCATTAAAAAATTCCCCCCTCAAGAAAATATTCCCTAAAAATTCCATTTCTCCACACTAATATAGATGAGGGTAACTCTTCTTCATCACTTCCTCAGGTTCCCATATTGCATATTCAAACATTTGGTTTCTCCACAACACTTTTTCAAGGGGAATTATCATATTTCAAAGAAATGTTTCAGTGTGATATATGATCTTTCCCAGCTTCTCTTCAATAGAAATGTCATTTTCCAGTGCTAACACCTCTGGATTTAGTATATGTGATGGGTAAGGTATGTACCTCCAAAAAATGATACATGGAACACATTATTTACTTGAGATAGGTTTGATGTGAGTGCTAGTCGATATGCCCATGCTCTCATATGATCAATGATATAAAAAGGGTCGATGTACCTTAAATAATTATTTCCATTATTCCCAAATCTCTTCACTCTCTTCAATGGAGATATGTGAAGGAAAACCATATCTCCCACATCAAAAGCTATGTCTTATCGACATTTTTCATTAGAACTCTTTTATCGACTTTGAGAAGCTTTGATGTGATGGTGGATAGTCATAACCATCTCCACAATTTCATAGACCAATTCCGGACCTAAATTTTTTCACTCCCCAACTTTATCCCAACATGCTAGTATCATGAACCTCTTCCCCTAATGGGCTTCACAAGGATTCATTTGGTTTCTTGATTCAAAAATTTTGTTTTAAGATAACTCAACCCGATGAAGATGTTTATCACATCTTCAATGAAGTCCATTAAGCATGCTCTCAACATTTCCTCAAGTGTTTGGATAGTCCACATAGATTGGCCATCTGTTTTTGGATGATAAGTCATACTTAAGTTTAGATCACTATTCAGATCATGTTGACGACTCATCCAAATCATAGTAGTGAATCATGGATATCGATCAGATGAAATTTATAGTGGTGCACCATACTACTTTACCTCTTTTATAATGTATATTTGTTCCAGTTTATCCAATGAAATAATCAACTCGAATTTCAATGAAGTGTATAGTTGTTATAAGACGATCCACAACAACACAGATAGAATTGTTTCATTTATATGTCATCGCATGTCCTATGATAAATTACAAGGTGATGATCTACCATTTCCATGTTGGTATTGGTAATGGAGGAATCATCTACTAAGAATTTTGCCTCTTAGCATTAACTTTCTGACATACCATCCACATTGATGTATATTTGGTGATCTCCTACTTCATGTTATCCAACCAATAATGCTCTTAGAGATCCTGATACATATTTTTATTCTTTATCCATATGGATAAATTCAAAATATGTGAATCATTTAGAAATAATTTATTTATCCTCATATTAGATGTAACACATTTTCTTGACATGAATCTCACAATTCATTCTTCATTAATATTTAACTCTAAGTATTTCCCTTTTTCGATAGTTTCCACTTTCTTCTGAATTCCCTAATCATCTTTTTGAGCCTCCTTTATCCTTCCAAAAAGAGATGATTGATCGAAAATTTGTGAAACGATTGATGATGTTCCGTTCTTTATGATTATCATGTCCATATTAATCAAATATAATATTACTGGATCCTTTATAATTATCATCAATGATAGAATTAATGGTTCCTTTATATTTATTGCATCCTCCACCTTGTTCACTCTCCAAGTGTGGTAATTAATTGAGTAGTCATAATCCTTGATGAGATCTAACAATCTTCATTAGAAATTGTTCATCTCTTTCTATGGGAATATATATTTGAGACTTTTTTGAATCTTATATAATTACCACTTTTCCCCTAAGAGAGAATGTTGTCATATTTTAAACGCAAATATCACAGATACCAACTCCTGATTAGGCGTGGGATAGATTTTCTCATGAAATTTCATCTACCTTGTGGCATAGGCATTGACCTTTTCACTCTATATCAACAAACTTCCTTTTCATTTATTTTATGCATTATTTAATATTACAAAAATCTCCCCACTTGAGGTTAGTGTGAGAATAGGGGTATTGATAAGCCACATCATCAACTCAATGAATCATTATTCACATTCATCATTCCTATCCATCTTGGCTCCCTTATGAGTTAGCTTGGTAAAAATGTTTGATAATCATGAGACATTTCTCACAAATCGGTAATAATATCTAGCTAAACCCAGGAAGCAACAAATATGCATTCCAAATGTTGTCCTCAGCCATACTTCAATTTCATTTTTAGAAGGATCCATAGATATCCCATTACTTGTAATGATATTCCCCATGAATGAAACATCCATCAAACTGAACTCACACATGTTTTACTTTCCATAGAGATTATTCTTTTACAAGGTATCAAGTAAAGTTCATATATGCTACACATTCTCCTCCTAGGTTTTGGAGTATATTAGAATATAATCTATAAATACTAACACAAAATTTTCAAGGTAATCTATGAAGAATATATTCATCAATTCCATGAAGGTTGTTGGAAAATTATTGAGTCCGAAAGGCATTACTATGATTTCATAGTTCGAATACCTTGTACGAAAAGAAATCTCATGGATATCCACTGTCATTACCCATACTTGTAATATCCCAATAGTAGATCCACCTTGGAGATGTATTGTGTTCCACATTGCTGATTGAACAAGTGATCAACTTGTGGAAAAGGATTCTTGTTCATTATCATGATTTTGATGATCTCATGATATTCAGTGAAAATGTGCCTTGACCCATCCTTCTTTATAACGATTAGTAGTTTTTCACACCAATTGAAACACTTGGGCATATAAACCCTTTGTCAAGATTCTTCTATAATTGTGTTTTTAGCTCCTCAAGTATCTACAACAACTATTCTTTATGTTTCCATGTATATTGGTAACACCCTAGGTATAAGATCACTCGATAATTCAATATATCTTATAGAAGGAAGACTAGGAAACTTCTCATGAAAAAAAACTATTGAATTACCTTACAATAAGCATATCTTAGTGGATGGTTCCTTCATTAGACTCAATCATCATAGAAACAAATGTGTTATCATAGGAATGTAATATCAATGATTGTGATGATGGTGCTAAATAATATTTATCCTCCTCCTTGAACATGTACAAAATCGTGGGTTGATTCACCATATGGTGAGTGATTTTTCTATAATGTTAATTTATGTTGGATCTATATAAGTTAAGAAATTACCCACCAATAATTGCATCAAATTCCACCAGATGGAGTGTGATGTTGTTCACCAGGAAGATAAATCAACAAATTTTTATAGAGAGGAGTAATATTCATGGGATGCAATAATTTCCCCATTTTTTTGTTCTCACCAACATCTCTACTTCCGTGATTTTTGGTGGTGTTTGGATTTTTCTTCTAAACAATTGGGGTATAATAGAATGTGTCGAACTAGAATCAAAAACTAAATTTTCTATTATAGAAAGAATACATAGTGTAAATGTCCCCTATTCATTGTCAGGATTATCATCGGTGGTAGTAATGGAAAATATTTTCCATTCGACCTTAGAGGTTTTTGGTTGCCTCAAATTAACCTTGGCTTAGGGCATAGGTTCACAAAGTTCTCTAGTTCCATGCAGTTGTAGAAATAAATTTTTTTTTGAGGGTTAGTAGGAGAATTCAGTTACACTTACACAGTAGTGGGTTTTTCCAATCAGCAACTACTATCCAGGTGCCCTTCTCTTAGTCACCTAAATTTTTTCCTAATGCCCTTTAGGAAATTTATAGGTTGCTTCTTTCAACCCCTTTCACAGGTGAGATGCTGGAATTTCATGGAACTGTTTGTTTTTTCCATCAGATCACCATAATTGAAGTCCAATTTAAATTTATTATCCACATGAAACCCCTAATATTCTCGTATATCCATCATGACTTTGAGGGAACATCGTATAATCTCCTCATAGATTTCAATGTATTGGATTTCCTTGGATTTTATAGGATATGCTTTAGCCCACCAAAGAAGCAGTCAACCTTACTATTGAAGGTAACGATAAAAATAGAGGTGTATCTTTCATTTCTGTTAAGTTTTACATCGTACACCCCTATAGATTCATCATATTTTTTCATGAGTGAAATTAAATATCATTCTATCTTCACATGGAGGGTTAAGTGATTATATTTATCTAAACTGTTTTTTCAAGATATATCCATTTCAATGCCTAGATATCTTCTTTCGGCATAGAATTTTTGACCAATGTCCCCCATTGATCAGCTTCACCCTCAATATGATAAGTAACCATATGAATCTTCTCTTGTTCATTACATTTATGGATATGGAAGATATTATTAATGTAGTTGATCTATAGATTAGTAATTAATAGATAAGATCATCAATTGAATATTGGAGGCCTTTCTCTCATGAAGCTCTTGATTGCGACTAGTTTTGTATTACGGGGGTTAGTAGTTCCTCTTGACCCACTGTTCTATTCAAAACATGAGTTAACTGAGAGATTATTATGATAATGTCTGCAATTATTTCTCCCATTAGATTGTTAAACTCACTATAATCATCATCACATTTATATTCACATTGGATGTTAGACTATGTCCTCCTATTACTGGCCATTAGAAAGAACATAAGTTAAATTAGGGGTAGTTATTTTAAACTAATAAATAAATAAAGTGGAATCCAATGACTGAAAGGGATAACATATAAATTACATTTATATCCTCAAAATATGAATTTATAGGATTAAATCCATGTTATCCAATATATATTTCCTAAAATATATTCTTAGGGTATCTTTTAATACTCTCTTAATAATGATTCATAATAATATTATGCATTTACAGAATCATATCCCTTGGGAGTGATGAATTAAGAGTGAATCAGGGCCCATTATTGTGCACTAGTTTCCATTTTATTCTAACTCAAACATTTTGCTGAGTTCTACCCATAGATACATATATAAGAGAGCCACATCTACTTGTTTGTATCCAGACCAGGATGTATTTTCTTAATAGACCAATTACTCTCTACTCACCAAATTTTTTGTATTATTTTATTAAAATTTGTCCTATCCCTAATTCTTTTACAATATTTTTGTAACCATAATCCCAAGAATAACTAATCATATCCTCTAATACCAATTATAAAAAACATGCTCTTTATTATGTTGTCAGAACAACATTATTACATAAACGTGCACTTAATACAACCTATATTAGCAATAGGTCTAGTGTATTTTGGTCTTAGAAACATTAGATCAAAGATAAATACAGAACTTGGAAAAAACATTATTGAATACATTTTTTATGACCACAACATCTTCATCATAGTTATCATTGCATGGTATAACCTGGGGACATATATAAAAAATGGTGAGATATAAATCCCAGTCAGGGAGTAAATAATGCATTACAAGGAGAACACAATTCATGTTTGGAAATGGACTTATAAATTGAGCATAAGTAAATCATGAACATAAGTTATGATATAGAATGCTTATCATTACATTGAAATGTAGCAACAACTTAAAACACAACATAATTAATAAAAATGAATCTGGTAAAAGCCTATCCCAAAATGGTGGAAAATTTTGCTAACAGGAACTAGGTAATCCTATATCCCAACATGATTTATCATGATACTAATCATTACCCAATGAATTTGATCACTATCAGGGTGCACCCTTCAAATTCATTTCATTCTCATTGTTAAGTGTGACACATAGATCATATAACGCGAATTCATTAAACGTAATCAATTTTTCCATGATAATAGAATGTGTAATTCATACATTTATGTACCATTAAATAAGTATATGTTCATCAATGTGAATACCCTTGATATATAAATGGGTATTATATTCACTACATGATGATTTTGGCTTTGAAAATTGCAGTGCCATTTTTGCAGCGTAATGGCGTTATATGGAGATTCGTAAATTAGGTTGATGAGATGGAAAATGATTTCTCATAATTTATAAATGAAATAGGTTGAAATGGAATCATGGAACATAATATCACAACATATGAAGAAGAATTTAGTTGGGTAATATAGAAGAAATGTTTGAATGGAAATAAGAAGAGATAAATCCCATATGAAATTTTGGCATGCTAATGGGTGTACACGAAAGGCATTAATGAACGAGAAATGTGTCCCTCATAATTTAAAAAAGGAGGGACGTATGGAAAATGTGAAAAATTATACCCCAAAATTTGCAATTAAAAATAAAAGTGAATAACAACATAAGGTAACTTTGACAAAAATAAGAAAGGAAAAAATAACTTACTTGGATGTGTTATCCCAAAGGCTAGAGAGAGGCTTGAGATATGCATCGTGGGGGCTTGGGGTGCCTTAGGGGATACTAGAGAGTATGTGTAAGAGGCTTTTCTAGCTCCAAGATTTTTTTAGTGAAGAGGAATGGGAGATTGGTTGGGATTATATTGAAAATTGGAGGGAATTATTTATTATTTCTATTTTGGACACTACACATTTAAACATTCAAAAGTATAATCCATTCCAAGGTTTTTTATTATGGTTTCTACCAAATGGTAGTGGTATACAATATTTTATAAGGTCTAGGGTAGAAAATATTTAAATATTATACATTTTTATGTGTAGGTGAGTCATTTTATTAAAGAAATTAATTTGAAATCATAAAATATATTATACACTTTGGAAGATTTACTAAGGATATATAAAATAAGTAAAACAAATTTAAAATATTATTATTGTTATGGTATAACATATATTGGGCTGATAATACCCATTATAGTATATATTACATCATTTTGGGATTATTATGATGTCATAAAACATAATATATATTTATATATTAATTAATTTTTACCCAAATATTCAACTGTCTGAGTAGACTATGAAAAATTCACCATTTGATAATTTTGACATTATTATTACAAAAATAATATTCAATTTATCTAAATAAATTTCTAAATATGTGAATTTTAATTTTTTAAATAAATACTGACATTTATTGAAAATTCATTGGTTTTGACAAAAAATGTCTTCAGGCCTTAATGAAAATTACATTCAACTTCCTAAAAATTATATACTCATTAATTATTAATAAAAGTAATTTTGAAATATTATATTATTAAAATTTTAATTATTTTTAAATATCATAATTTCCTTACAATATATTTTTTATTGCAATTCCTATTTTATCATATAAAAATTATACCTTTTACCAAACTAAATACATTATCATTTACATATAGAGAACTCATAAAATAATCATTCATAAGAATTGTTTTTATAATATTATTAATAAAAACAATGGTTTAATATAATAATTTATATTTTTCACAAAATTACTTTTTCTCCTATAGAATCAATTTATAATATTCGTCATTTTGTTTTATGATATACTATTCTCATAAAGAAATTGATGGAAGAAGACATTTATTTATAAAAATGGATTACACCATAAGTAACTAATACCATATTACATAACTACTCATAATAGATACATTAGAACTAAGGGTATTGTGTGTAATGGTGACATACTCTTGGGGTGGATCAGATAACTCACTTGGGTGGTAATATCTACTTACTTCAACTTCTCCCATAGGAAAATCTGTTCATGCTTATCCTAATGAATCTTTTCTTGGCCTTGGTAAAGAGAGAATCTCATTGATGATACCTCTTCCCAATATCTTACAAATGAGCTTTGAATGGCCTGAGTATACTAGATGTGGCTACCCTATCCTTTGTCATTGTATAATGTATTTTTTTAAACCTTATATTTATATCGGTAATGTGATCATTCTTCAACGACTATATTGTCATTGGTAATGATACTTAATTTTAATTTAAACCAAAATATAATAATAATAATAAGTTAATGTGTTCCTTATATCCATAAGACATTAAAAGAAATAGAATTTTATTCATAAAGGTTTAAGTCATTACATTATAACAAGAATATCCTTATTTTAATGATATATTAAGATTAATATTATATTTTTATTTCCAAGTGATTGGGAATAAAAATTTCTAATGTGGAAGTTTTCATTTCTACAATCACACCGTTTATCGACATTATATATGATTTTTTTCTATTAATGAACTCTTATGATACCTATCTAAATAATTCTCATTATTTTTCTTGTCTTCTATTTATTGATGATATATTCATGTACATTTATCAATTTTCTACTCTTTAAAACTAATGATAATTAATAATATGTTTTTTAAGAAAATAAAAAAATGATTTCCTTCTTCATTGAGAACTATGTCTTGTAAAAAAAACTATGCTTCCTAAAAATGATTTCAGAGAAATTTTTAAATGGAATTATAAGATCATTTTCAAGTAAAGGGATTGCTATAGGATTTTAGGTTTTAAAATGTTTTTCAAGATTTTTTCAGAGTTCAATTATAATTTTTACAAGATATCTCTATAGATAATTTTTCAAAATGTTCTCATTCTTCATATATTATATTTTAAACATATATTCAATGAAAATTTTTCCAAACTATTTTTAAATAATCCTTTATAGCTTTTCAATGATATGATAAAATAAATATTTTGAAAGAAAATCAATATTTCTCTTAAAGTTATCAAATATATTTTCAAATAAAATATCCTCAAAATATTTTAATTGTTTAGTTATAAGTTTTCAATAATAATTTGAATGAATTTTTTTTATAATGATGGTAAGAATCCATATTAGGTTCTCAATGAAATTATAATGGAAAATACTTTAAAAAATTATTGTCTTACTTTATATATTTTCAAAGATATTTTAAATGTAATGTATATAAAAATGTTACCATAGATTTCTTTATATGTTTCTAAATTTTTTATAAATAAAAAAAAATTACAAAATAATTCTTCTTCTAAAAATGATTTTTCAAAATCAGAAATGTGTTTTACTAGAGTAATGTTTTTAAAATATATTTGGAAATGTTTTTCCATCTAAGATGTCCTCATTTTATGTTACCTATTTATATATAGGGATATTATCTTTGAATACCACCAATATTATTTCTATCAATGGATAATCGTTTTTTGGGAATGATGTTTTTGTCACATGGTCTCATCCACGGGTTAAATTCTTTTGAAAATCTCATCATTTAAAGAGTTATGATATGATTAGGAAACATATATTTTTTCTATAGGCTATGATTTGAATAATTGTTTGAGATAACCATTTAATTTCATTGTCTATGATATGATTAATGATTATGATCCTTTGTCTGATGTATGTATGATTTCAATATTTTATGGTTTTATACTATATATACCTCTAATTTATTGGGTACAGATTTATTTCCCATGAGATAGTCATGGATATAATGGGGTGTGAAATCAGTTCAATAATATACTATGTCTTCTAAGATGGTCTTGGGAGTGAAACATGAAAACTTACATAGGTTAGGGAGTTAACCAATTCTAAAAAGATGATATTGGGATAGAACCATGATTACTAAGATGGATTGGGGAGGGAACTAATATACTATAATGGTATTTGGATTAGAACTTGACTGCTATGATTTTTTAGTGGTGAACCCATACTACTAAGATGGTTTAGGTAGTGATCCTTGACATCTATGGAAATTATTTCAAAAGTTTACATGTCTATAAAAATTCTATTTAATATTCATATTTCATGACCTCATTACTTATGATTTTGATTTCTGTATGATTCATTTATTATGAACTAAAAATCATAATTCAATGGATCAGGATTATCTCCTTTGATATGTGGGGTATTATCTTATTATGTTGTTATCATGTTCTCATACCATTATGCCCATGGTTATTCTTACATATCACCTTAGTTATCCATTACTAAGAATTTAACCTCAACTTTTATTATGTTTCCTTCCCTAGGTTATGAAGAATGGTTTTAAGAATGATTACTAAAAGAGTAAGATCATTATCTGGGATGTTGAATATATTTCACCAAACTAGGTGAATGAATTACATATTTTTGAAGACACTAAATTATCACAGTCCTTACGCATGTACTTTTTTAAATTTATAAATATTCTTATAAATTATTCAATATCTATTTATCATTATACTGTGTCCCTTTAAGGATTAAATTTGGTGGAAGTTGAAAAAAAAATACTTTAGTCATAACCTAAAACTATGTGATGTAATATATGAGAGTTTCACATGGCTGGTAAATGGGTTGTTAAATAGTTTTGAAAAGACGATTGGAACCTCTAGTGTCTCATGGATATATTTTTTCATGTTGTTTGGAAAAACCACACAATGATAAATAATTAAACCAAATTTAATTATTATGAAATTGGACACCTACATTTGGCCTTTTATTCTTAAATTTAATTGGGCTCTCATCGTAAGAGTTTCCTAATATATATTTCATATATTTCAATACTTCTATCTATTTATCATGAATGATTCAAGGCTGTTGGATTGAAAATTTTAATTCATGTAACTTCTCTTCATAAAAATAATCCATTCTTATAGATATATCTTATTTCCCTTGAGAAAATATTTTATTTGATGTTTGTTAACAAGATCTAAGGATGTTCTTATTATAAAATGATGGTTGAATTGTATTGATAATTAGAAGATGAATAATTAATTGGATCTATGTTAATAGTTATTTGAATATTGAACATCATCATGTAATATGTTTCATATAACTTCTCTAGTGAAATTTGGATCATTAAATCATAATTTAATGTTATAGAATTCATCGTTTAAGATATTATTTGTGTTTTTAGGGCCCTGTACTCCTATGGTGGTCATATTTTAGGGAATTATTTGAATACCATGTGTTTTATGTGGTGTTTTAATATAATATATTTTTTATATGAACTACTAAATCTCAATCATTTAAATAATTTTAATTGAATGTGGTATAATTTATTAAAATTCATATATAGTGGTTATTGATATAGAACCCCATTTTTTATATTGGATTAAATGGATTTCAGTTAAATATATTATTTTAGATAAGGGTTTTGGGATTTATTACTGAAATGTGGCATTCCCTATGAAATTGATTTCAAATTATTAGCACATGGGATCTTGGGTTACTTTGGTTAGAGGATATATAGGGATGTATTACCGTGAATAATATGGTTTTTAACCCTTATGGGTGTTCCATTATTACATTGATCATCTTTTAGAGTGTTATTACTTGGACCCACACTCTGGATCTATTTCAATAAAAATGACTATTAAATATTCACTTTGATACAAGTAGTAAAAAATGGATATAACCATACATAATTAAATATTAAAAAAAAACTATTTCACGCCGTCTATTATAATTAACTTTTTGGGTTTAGAAATTTATAGAATCTTGATAAACAATAACAAGTTGAACCCATATTCTTTATTAAATGTTGGTATTTCAATATAAAAGAAAATAATTAATAAAAACTGAGTTATTAAAATCACTAAAAAATTCTTATACAAGTTCTTTCACTCTTTGAATTTTATGTTTACTAGATTAATAAGGATTGGAACCATTATAAAGATGTGAGAGAAAATAATAAGTAAGATAAATGTGTAGGTGAATTTATTCACTAATGTAGGTTTATTATAGATGGATAAATAATATGAATAATACCATGAAAAATTTAAATATTTAACATATTATAACCCTGGAAATAAAATAAATCATAGATATTACTAATATTTATCCTTTAACAAAGGGAATACATAATTAAAAACATCAAAAAATATGTTATGGTCTTATAAAACGTTTCTATATAGTTATTGGAAGTGTTATGTACCAAAACCCACCATATTCTATCTATGGTTATATTTCAATGCATCAAAAGGATATGTAATTCTTGGCCCCAGTAGTAAACTAACATAGAAAAATGAATTCACTATAAGTGAAAGGTATTCATACCATTACCTATGAAACCACTTATTGAATAATAAATGGATATCCTTATACTAATGAATAAGGAATATCTTTACATGATCAACCTATATTAGCATTCAATAATCAACCAGAATGTCAATACCTTTCCCAATGTCAACAAAAGGTATAACATGATCATAACCAATTCAAATAAAAAATGTTGGTGGTAAATCTATACATATTAAACATTTTAATAGTTTTACATATTTTAATAATATTATATGGATCACAAATACTATCTCCATGTCAATAAATGAGATAACATGATCTTAACCCATCTAATAAAGAAGGTGGATGGTTAATCAATACATTGCACAATTTAATATAATCATTCATATTTGGAAAATAATATATGGTTCACCAAAACATTTCACTATGTCAGTAAAATTGACAGTATGTTTAAAACCCAAATGTTTTGTGAATGTGTATTGTTGTTAAATAACCTAACAGAAATTAAAAAAAGGAAACATTGAAGGATTTTGACAAAGACGGAAAAAAATTCAATAGAATGATTGATTTATACCACCCAACAATGGATTAGTAATTAGATTTCATTATACCTTTATTTCATTCTATAAAAATATAAATATATATAGTATTATAAATAATAAAATATAGATTGTGTTAAGGTATATTGATTTGAAAATTAAAAGGATAAATAAATTAAAAAACTGGTCTTCATGAAAAAAATTTATAAATTAGATAAAATAAAAATTTACATAAAAAATTAAAAGGGATATTTCAAAAAGGGAATGTGAAAGATTTTGAAAAAAAATAATTAGAAAAACAAAATCAAATATTGGATACTAGAAATTACATAATTCTCATCTTTGAGAAATGTGGTGGGGGATGAAAAAACACATTACATTGAAAAGAAAATACATTTTTATTACATTCAAAATAATTTTCCACAACACACATTATAATAATACATTTATTTGTATAAAAATATATTACTTTCCTTTAGAGGTAGATATATTACTATATAAAAAATATTAGGGTGTGATAACCCAATAGTGTAATAAATATGTTCATGATGAAATAATATAACTCAGTGAAATGATATTATACCTATAAATAAGCCTTATGGGAAATATAATCTTTGAAGTAATAAATATTATAAAAATAATTTTGATGTGGAATAAATGAAAATTAATCGAAGAAGATTTTATTTCCACATAATATAATAATATTTTATAATATAAATAATTTCTATGCCCATTGGGAAATCATAACTCGACGAATGAAAATTGAGATGACAAATAGCCTTACAACTATGGTGATAAGTAATTAAAAATAAATATGATAATAGGAAAATGTTTTTGGATTTGTTTATCCAATGAATTAAAATTAAATAATGTATATAAAATTCATGTATGATTGAATCAATAGAACATAATACAAAAGAAACATGTTTCATAACATGTAATTTGTCACAAAAAATTAGAATTCTTACCATGGAAAATATTTCATCTTGGGTAACAGTTTAATCAATAACAATGAAATATAGGGATTTAAATTGAACATAAAATAACATTATTGAAATATAATTCTTGATATGATATATATAATATTATTTATATACACCACATGTGTGAAATTAGGTGAATTATAAAAATGTATCAAATATAGGAATTGGAGATGATAACCCTTGCATCAGTCGTGAATTTTTCAAAAATTTCCCAAAACATCTTTTTATTTTATTTAAATTATGTAATTTAAATAAAATAAAAAGAAAAAAATTCATAAATATAAAGAATTATATATCACATTTTAAATAATTATTTTCATATAAATATAAGTCAACTTTTAACTATTCACAACACTGGGTGTAATTAATCATCATCACATTGAATTAGTTTAACAAAAAGGGTGTTGGTATTCATTCATGTTATAAGGTTGAGAATGAAAAGATAATTAATAGTATAATAATAAATGTTTCATCATATTTATTAATGTAATAATTCATTCCATGAATGTTTTGTTTTAAAGCCATGATGATGATATCAGTAATGTTGATGTTTCGTGAACTCAAAATAAAATAAATTTGCCTCCAAATTAATGATTTAACTATTTATATAAACATTCTAGAAACAAAAAAAATTATTTACATATTTATTTCATATTATACCAATAAATAAGTTATCATTTTCATTAATGACATAATTTAATAGTAATGATCAAGTATGTGGTTAAACTGATCCAAACATGAACCAACCTTGATAAATGGAAGCTTATAAACTGATTTTTTAATATATAATAATATCCAAAACATGATGAAATTAATTAGATAAAAATATATTGAAATATAATAATTTTAATATATTTATACTAAGAACTAATACATAATAAAATATAAAATAATTTGAGAAAAACATTTTCCTCTTAGTATTCTTATTTTAAACGATTAAATTAATGAAAATGATTTATTTTATAAAATAATTAATATGTTCTAGTGATTAAAATAAGTGGACCACAATTATGTTTTAAAAATAATATTACCTAATTAAAAATTATATATAATATCAATTATATTTTCTTATGAAAAAATAATTCTGTTTCATTTTGTGGTCGTAGTCATGAGGTATTCACAACGTAAAATTTTACTATTCTAAATTTTTTTGATAGAAAATTTTAAAATGATAATAAAAATAATATATTAACATTAAATTATATAAATTATAAAATTATCATTATATTAGTATGTATATAAAAAATTTAATTTAAGAAAATCAATAACTAAAGATAACTAGTTGATAATAATCTTGTTATGGGCTCAATTATTCCACGAGTTTCTTCGTGGAAATGACTTCCTTGTACTAAACAGTTGTGATAATAATATTTTTAATGTGGGATAGGATTTTAGAAGTTAAAAATAATTTTCTTTTCCAGTATAAATTCCACATTAAAGTGAGTCTTGAATGTTAGGAAATCTAGAATTTTTATATGTATGAGAAGATTACCTTTGAAATCACCTCTATCATTTTCAAAAATGTGATGTCATTATTCAATGATAAATATTATTAAAATGAAAATATAGATTTAAATTTTTTTGTGGGTTTTAAATCTACTCAAAACTCATTTGGGAGACAACCTTGACTGTTTTGATGCTTCTTCTTTTAATATTAACACTTTTACCCAAAATTTACTATTACCTTAGTAATTAATTTTTAACCATATTAATCAATATAAATGATAGAATTACCATTTAACACGTTAAATAACTTGAGCCTTGTTATTTTCATATTCTAAAACTACCATATCATATAAAAGTATTCTTTTATAGAAAATATATATTTCAAATTATTTGAAATAACAAGTAAAAACATTTTTTAGAGTGAAGTATGTTTCTTAATTACAAAATTTATCTATGATCCATATTTATAATTATTAAAAACTCGCATGAAATTTATTATTAACTTTATATAATAAAAAATTATATTTTTATAATGATAAAAAAAACAAAACACTACCATGAAAATACACGATTCGATGAGAAGAGCAAACACAATTCTTTTTTAAACCAACATTTTATTTTTCTCACAAAATATTGAACGTATTATTTATAAGCTCAATTAAAATATTAAATTGAATATTTTTATTAATTAAATAAATAATTTATTATGTGTAAGTATATTTAAAAATATAGTATGTGATTAATGAATGAATACAATATAAATATTATATGTTTATTTTCAAAATCCTTATTTTTAGACTAGAAGTTCTTCATTATTGAAATAATTACAAATATCACTTTATTGTTAATAATGTAATTATAAATAAAAAATTTATTAATATATTTTTAAATTTTAATTCTAGGATTTTTAAATTAAATTTTATTAATATAATCTTACAATATATTGAAAATATGTTCTCTAGAAAAAGGACATTTTCATTTATTAACTATTATTATTCATTTATCATATCATTCACCATCTACATTTTTCTTCACATATTATTAATATGATAAAAAATATAAAATTAATAATTATAGGATTATTTAAATATAAATTGACACTATATATAATTTTTAAAAAAAATATGTTTTTAAAGAATAAATGATCTTATTAATAATTTTTAGAAAATTTGTTGAGTTTCAGTCATATTAAAAGCATGAATTTTTTAATTCATACATATTTTTAATAAATTACATACATAAATTAATTCAATATTAGTTAAAGGCTATATTTTAATAGTGGTAGATATATATTTTCATTTAATCAACATGTATTGTGGTTTCATTTATGTTTGGTGTTGCACATAGAGCATGTTTTCATACATGTTTTCTAATTTAATGGAAATCACATATTTAAATTTAGGGTGCAATATTCTACCAACCTAAAAATATGTTTCCCCTATAATTTTAATTGTACCTTATTGATGAATATAGGTGCGGTTATTTGTAACAAATTTATTATCTACAATATAGCATATAATATAACATTTACCATACTAACTTAGCTTATATTGTGTTATATGTCTTTCTTGAAACAATATTAATAATTGATAAAATAATACATCCTTGTTTGTATATACCACAATTAATTATCATAAATGACATAATTTTCCAGAAAACCATTTTACGGTCCAACTCATTAATCCACAACATGGTTATATATTCCTTAAATAATTAAATAATATCATCGACAACTAGTTTATAATGTCCTACACTATTATATAAATATAATAATCCAAAAATATATAAAAACATCACTAAAAATCATGTAATTATATTTATATAAATCAATATTCATTTCAAATTATATCAACACTTTCTAAATCTATTTTCTCTAAATAAATCATGTCATAATTATCTCAATATCATGTACATACTAAACCAGAAACATATCCATCCCATAAACGTGATTTCTTGAACAATTATATCAAAATATATAAAATTTTCATTAAAATAATATATCAAGGTTATTAAAACCTTTCAATATATGATATAAATGAATTATTGAAAAAATATTAAATAATAATTTATATATGTTTCAAAAAATCCTCAATAAAATAAATAAATACAAAAATTAAATTCCTGTATATCAGCACACTAATTAAAACATCTCATATATCTAAAAAAATCATATCTGATATCAAATTCACTATCATATGTAAGACTACGATACTCAAATTTTCCATCAAAATTATAATATAATAAAATTAATAACCATTTACCAATTTTACCTTATTCATATATTGGACATATTGGTTTCCAGATACATAACTTTTCATTTGTGTCTCCATGATCCTTTATCATCCAAAGTCAAAAACCAAAATTCATTTATTAGCATACAATACATGAATATAAAAACTACTATCTAATTATTTCTTCCCTTATAACATATTTTTTAAATACGATTCTTTTGGATCCACCTATTCGTATCCTTGTTTAATATATTGTTATCCATGGTCTTTTTTCTATTATGTTATCTAACCCAATTAGTTAAAATCATCCCTAAAAACCCCATAATGGTTCATAAAGAGAATTTGATTATCTAATTTATAGTCCCACATGAGTGTATTTCATGGTGTAATGTCTTAGGATCGTTTTTCAATCATAATGAGGATTCATTCAATTCTCATCCAACTTTTTTCTAAGTGACTACCCATAGGAGAATTTATTCCATTGTTGTGTCTATCTTCTGGTGTCCATACAATGAATTATTTCAAGGAAAAACCTCCTAATATATATTATAAATAAACATTATATTGTTATCCAATACATATTATTAATCATATAGTTTCACTAAATTTATCTCATCCTAATTCACAAATAGGATATGCACTATTTCCATTTCATTTAATCATATCCAATTCCAACTGTTTATCCATAACTATGAAATTGGATCCTAATTAAATTATAAATATATTAATTACACTCAACACAGATCTTAATCTCCAATGTAATCATATCCATTCCATTTTAATGAATTTCGGCTCCTTTTACCCACACTCTTATATCGAGTACCATATGAAAGTATATTACATACCCACATTGATTCTATCTATAACAATATACATACATCCCTCATTAATTAAAAATAAAAAATGATTACTAAAACTCTTATATCCCCTTTATATTGTATGGTTATTATATTTTTGTAAGTATGAAAAAATCATAACTACTATTCCCATTGTTTGAAATTAACATATAAATTTATTTACCACTATATACTAATCCACTTATTCTATTATGATCCACTGAAAACTCACAAAAATTATTCCACATCTGATATACCTAAAAGAATTCAAATTTACTACCATTCATTATAACTTTGGGACAGGTATCATAATAAAGGCATGATATAAATTGATTATTAAGAGAAAAACGTTTCTAAATATATCAAAATGTATGATTGATGTTGAATGTATAAAAAATCAAAATAACGTTATAGTAAACATAAACCAGTATCATTCTATATAAATGAAAATGAAATAAAAAATGATATCAATAATAATTATATCATTTTGATGGAATTCTTAATGTAGCCCCTAAATAACATAGTATCAATGATTTTAGCAAAGTTATTGTCCATTTATAGGATGAGGTATAAAAAAACTCGACTTGTTTTTTCTCATAAGACCTTCAAATGCATCAAGGTGATATATAATTATAAGCTTCATCTATCACCTAGTTTAGTCAAATGAATTCACCATAATAGTGAATAGAAATTTTCATACTATCATATATGGAAAATATTACATAATAAAAATATGACTGTTAAATAATAATAATTATTGAATATAAATACATGACCAACTTGAATCTATATTGAAAAATCATCATGATTCTTAACACATTTACCAATTTCAGTAAAAGATATAACATGATCATGACCCATCTTGAGAGAGAAGTTGGATGATCAAAAAATACATATTAAAATTGTAAATAGTTATCTATATTGGAGTAAAAATATAAAGATCACCCATACATTTCCACAGGTTAATAAAGTGGATAGCATTATCATATCCCATCCAGAGAAAGAATGTCTGTGATCAAGAAAAACATATTTATCATAAAAATAATCATCTCTATTAGGATATAATTATATTCCAATCGATACATTTCTCTATGTCATCAAAACATTTTACATTATCATAACCCATAGAGAGAATGAAATTGGACTTATACAAAATACTAAAACCACAATGTCACAAAGGAAGATATAAGGATGTTGATATAGATGATATATTTCACTAAAAAATAATTATTGAATGATACCAACAAATAAGAGATTAGGAATAGTAATTTTTACCAAAATTTCATTCCCAATATATATATATATAAGAGTTTAAAATCTCTATAAACAATGTTATGTTAAATCCTTTTGAAAATAAATATCCAAATGGTTGTGAAAATTTATAAGATAATTTATATTATATTTATATCATTTGTATTAAATTTGAATATACAAGTACCACTCAAAGTTAAATTTAATAATCATGGAATTAAATATATTAAAAATATTTGAATTTAAAAAGAATTTCCAATAAGGGATCTAGTAAAAGATATAATTTTATATTTGGAGAAATTAATAGTGGAGGAAACAACATATTAATATGAAAGGAAAATAATATATTATTGTTTTCAAAATACTATTAAGAAAAATTGACATTGTGACAAAAAAATTCATTTGTTTAAAAATATATTCATTCCCCATGTTTTGAAATATATGAATGTATAATATAATATTCAGGTTTAAGAACCTAGAAATATAATAAATATATTCATTGAAAAGATATATAATTCAGAGAAATGAGATTTGAGCTATTAATATACCTTGTGGGAAACATACTCTCTAGAGTAAGGAAACATTAAAAAAATTTATTGAGTGGTATAAATTTAAATTCATAAAATAAGTATATAATACCACATAATATATAAAATTGTTACAATTTATGAAAATAAATATGCATAAGAGGATGTTCATAACTCAATGAATGAAAAGTGGGTTACTAGAAGCCTTATAATTGGGGTGATAATTGAGTCAATTGAGAATTTGATGAAAAGAACATTATTTTTAGTTTATCTAATGAATTTTTACTGAAAATATTATATAATATTATTGTGATAATGAATCAATAAAACATATTTCAATGGAAACATGATACATAACATGTAACATGCCTCTATAAATTACAATTGTTACTAAGAAAACCCTTAAAAATTGAGTATTATTGTAATAAATCCCCTTGAAATAGAACACTAGTATTAATACTTAAAATAAAATTACTAAAAGATAATCCATGATATTATATCTCTAATTTTAATTTTATATACCACATAAATGAAATAAGGTGTGTCATTCAAACATGTTTCAAAGAGAATAACTTTAGAAAAAAAACCTATGCATTGGTCCCAATTTATTCTACACATACACAAAACATCCTAAATAACTAAACGTGTTTTATTAAATATATGATAAATAACCTAATTCATAAATATAAACATTCATACTCATCATATGTATTTATTCTATACATATAAATTTTATTTTTCTAACATATTTTCAATTTCCGGTTTAATAAATATTTATCACCTTTGAACTATTTTCATAAAAATAGTCTTAGTTGTCAATATTATAAAAAATATAACCATTACAATATAGTTTATTATAATATAATATATTTCACAATATATATTTATTAATGGTATAATTCATTCCGTGGATCATTGGTTACAAACCATTATGATTAAATCAATGATGATCGTGTTTCAATGATTCTTAATAGATGAAATTTGTTTTCTTATTTAATGGTATAAATCTTTATATATTCTTAACAACACCAAAAATACATTATTTAGAAATTTATGTCTTATTATTATAGTAAATAATTTTTCATAGTCATTAGTGTTATTAATTATTGTTATTCTTCATGTAGGCTATTAAACAAATAGAAATAAGAACTTATAATGGTTAATGGATGATAATGTGGTAGATTAGTTGTAATGATCCAAAAAATCATTAATGAAAAATCCTCTTCATCTACATAAATTTCATCCTATGGTTATATAAAATATATTCATTTATTTGGTTTTAATTTGTGGATTTTAAAATTCCGTTACAAACTATGCATATTCCTAATATAGATGTTAAATAGTGAATACATGATTATTATAAAAATAGGGCATTAAAAAATCAAAATTACTCAGACCAAGGAAGCGATGGCCTCATCCAGTATAGTTTCCCCATATGAAGCCAATTTTTTGGAGCATGGAAAAGAGGTGGCTTCATTGGGCTTCACTCTTAACAATGCCCGAGACGAGATTGAACATGTTTAGCTTAAGCGGAATAGACTATGGGGGAAGTAAAATTTAATTGAGTTTACCGACCGAGGGATGTTATCCGAGCCACCCCAAGATTATTTCACCATCACACACCTTACCCTGAGGTCTTATATAGGTGTTATAAGGGTTTATGTAATGAGAACCTAGCACTATGACTGTGTACTTTATTCTTGTATAGTGAATATACATTATTTTTATTGTTACTTTGTAAATATTTTTTAAAGATCTAATAGTATTTTTAGTTATTATTCAACTAAAAGATCTATTTTGATGAATTAATGGATTTTTGAATTAAATAATATTTTAATAAAATATGTTTATTATTATTAAATTAATTTTTATTAAATATAAATTATCCTATAATTTTATGAATGAAATTATAATTTTAATTAAGGATTGAAAGTTGTTTTTGACTAACCCATGAATTTTTTATAAATGTGAGTTTTTATTTTAATAGAAAAAATTTACATATTGAGAAAAATATTTATATAAAATGAATATTATCATTGGAATCTGGATGTCAAAATTATCATATGGTGAATTTTTCATAATTTTCTGAGGGTTGAATTGTTGGGTAAAAAATAAATACCATTAAAATATATAATGTGTTTTATGACCTCACAATGACCCAATAGTGATGTAATAGAATACTATAAACATTATTTTCGGCCAATATATGTTTTACCATTAAAATAATGTAATTTTGGGGTTTTTTTATTTACATTAATAAGCTTTTGTGGATACTGCAAGGCTTATAAAACATTTAGTCATTTTAAATGGTTTTCCTTGAGTGTCACAACCCGACCCTTCCCGGGCTCGAGCCGTAACTACCCCATGCCCGCCTCCATAGTCTAGGAGATGGCGACCAGCACAGAAGGCACAACAACTCAGGGAGGCATTTTCCAAAGTACCTGTACACACAAACAAATCCCACTTAATGCAATATGTAGAGTAAAATATAATGTAAAGTACCAACATCTATAAACAACCACAAACAGTGCATCGACCTATAAAAATTACAAAGTAAGTGCTGAATGTAGACCAAAAAGAAAAGGGAAAAAACATGTTCCCAACTAGAAAAGTTCCCAAACTCGGAAACATGTAAACAAAAGTAAACAACTGGGAGAGTCCCACACCTGGAACGTGACTACGACTACTATACTCTGTCCAAGCCCCCGAACTCCTATGCTCCACTGAAGTCACAACCAACCTATTTGTCGTCTACAAGGGCACACCAAGTGCGGACAAAGCCAAAGAAGGGGTGAGGATAACAATACTCAGTAGAATGCCCTAAAGGCTCGAGGAAGAAACAAAGGAGGTACTGAAGAGGTGAGAAGTAGATCGAATAGGTAAAATTAAAGGGGTACAACCGAGAGTGCAGTAAAGAGTATAGATCAACCCAACAAGAGGAAGGAATTAGACTCATCCAAACACAAGGAGCTAGGATTGGTGAGAAGATGAACTTCTAGTCGAGTCTTTTCTACCTATAGCATGAGGGTAGACTCGTCCAACCATGAGAATCTAGACACGGAAATCACGTGGCATACCCTGCGCGTCTTCGCCTCTCCTGGAAGGAGAGTAACCAAAACCCAAGGAGTGGGTAATTGAACAAGGTATACATATATATACGCACTGTAAAGAAACCCGAACAACATCGTATGGGGATCTTCGTCCCATAGCTCAGCCCAAGAAAGTGAGTCACCAACAGTCCCAGAAGTAAACACCATCGATGCCCAGCATCCTTCACGTCTGCCCCAAACTACAAGCCATGGGTTCAAACCATTGCACCCTAACACAATCAACTTTGGGTGGCACTGACTCACCCGCACAGTTTTTTGTCTGGTCACAAGGATGTGTCTTGGTGTGGAAATCACCCCTCGTACATGGGAGTTCTGGGGAAAGTCAAACGACACCTCGTCACTGTCACACGGTCAAGAGGTCTGCTCAACGTCAAAGTTGCCACATCTCTGAACCGTACAACCAAGGGTCCCGCTCGGGTATTCAGAGACATAATCCATATACTAGCTTAGTATAATGGACTGAGTCTGAAGGAAGTCATCGGGTAACTCATTTCCCAGCCCTGCTGGTGGGTAAAACCTAAGAGGTCGTCGGGTAACCCACTTCCTAGTCCTTGTTGGAGGGTAAACTCTAAGAGTTCATTGGGTAACCAACTTCCCAATATCTATTGGAGGGTAAACCCTAGAAGGTCATCGAGTAACCCACTACCCAGTCACTGCTAGAGGGTAAACCGTAAGAGGCCATCGGGTAACCCAGTGCCCAGTCTCTGCTAGAGGGTAAACTCTAAGAAGTTAATGAGAAACCCACTGCCCAACCCCGCTCAAGGGTAAAACCGAAAAAGTCGAGGAGCAACCCACTGCCCAACCCCAATGGAAGGTAAACCGAAAGAAGCCGATGAGAAAACCCACTGCCCAGCCCCGCTGAAGGTAAAACCGAAGAAGTCGATGAGCAACCCACTCCCGAGCCCCGCTAGAGGCTAAACCTAGAACTACTCTGGCCATCCCAACGAAAAACAACCTCTTGGGTAGAGGATCAGTGCCCATGTGATGTATTGGTCACACAAAATACTCAAAAGTTTACCAGGTAACTCGAAGGGATGTGATACTGAAATCTCACACAGCTAAAGGAGAAAGGGGAGTCCAGAAAACTCTGCCAATCAAACCGTCGAGAAAGGATTCAGGGGAAACCACTCATTCTTGTTGGTATAAACCATCTTTAAAAGTACCATGGGGAAACCCACTCAACCCTGCTGGTCTAAACCATCGTGAAGCGGACCAGGGGTAAACCCATTAAACCCTACTGGTCGAAACCATCGAGAACAAGATGACCCTCTAGGTCATGAGAGGTCAATGGTACGTAAAGTAGAACACGAGACACACCAAGGTACCACACGACATGTGGCCCAAACTCATCCCCGTACCAAGCTCATAAACATTCCCGGGAATAAACTACAACATGGACCACCATGCATTCCCGTATACTGCCAGAGTATGCCACATTTCCAGGCAAATGGCTATACTGCGCACGACACCTAATGTTAATGCAAAAAAGGCATAAACATAACTTCTCCAACCGTCTTCCTCCATATCCCTAGCACGACCAACCACATCACTTTAAGAATTCACTTCACTCTCCTATGAGTGAACGTGATCACATGCCAAGGGTTCTCTAAAAACACTGTAGGAAGATCAACCACTGGTACATCATTCATACTTCCATATTAAATGAGATATCAAAGGAGTCTCCGCACATCCAAACGGATCGTACCATTGTAATACTCATGAAAAAACACACAATATAGACTGTTTACTAGCCTCAAATGTACATCCGATGGAAAAACCATCCGACACCGCTTTACTCCCGAACAACATCTTGTGGTCCTAAGCCTCAGTCCCGAAAACATTCGGGCACATCGCACCATTGTGATCTCCTCATAAAGACACAACAAATTTACTACTTACTTGCATGGAAGAGATTTCTAGAGAAAACTATTCATATTACCATTCCGCACACGAGTGGTGCTACGTGGGACCCGCATCCCGGTCCTGAGGTGCTACGAATGGAGCACACCATTGCGATCCTCTTGAAAAAGTACACGAGATTGACTATTCACTTGTCTGAATCGGACACCCGGTAAAGAAGATGGAATCACCGCCACCACCCAAAATGGCCCTCGTGGGGCCCGCACCACCATGCTGATTTAAAGAGAATGGATTGTGCCATTGAAATGAACTAGGAAAAACACCTTGAATCGACTGCTCGCACGCCCGAAATGGATGTCTGGTGAAAAAGTTACATAACGCTGCTCGTAGTATAATAGACGAGCCGTGGGGCCAATGCCTCAACTCCGGTTTCAATGGCTCAAAGTGTATTGGAAATATTTATCTCGACACCAGGGTCTCAATGCCACTGACGGCGCTCAGAACGGACTCTGGGTGTGTCCGTGCCACCCAAAATAAGAACCTCAGAAAATGTGATAAACCACTTAACATATGTGTCTCACCACCGAACCCCTCGTATGGGGAATTAAAAAATCCCCAAGACCATCTCAAAAACTCTGTCTCGATTAAAGTATTGCATTGCTCCAGACGACACATTAATCAGATGCTCTATGTATGAGCTAGGTTCGATCCAACCTTTGAAAATAATAATAATATTATTATTTCTAGGGTATTTTCTTGACCTACTCCACGAGCCAACAAAAGATACCCCAAGTTGGTCTCAAAAAGATCTCATTGAAATTTGAGGCACAATGCCGCTAAATGGCGTATGAATTGGACGACGAATGAGGAAGTTACGCCCGATTCACCGTTTTAATAATTATAACAATATTATAATTATTAAAAATCATTTTTTTCATTTTTATTTAATTATCTATTTTTTTTCCTATGGCGTTTCTCTCTGCAATTAGGGTGACTCTCCTCCCTTTTTTGCCCGTGCATTGCCCCTTTTTTTTATTTCATTGTTTTCTCTTTTTTTTTTGTCTCCCTCGATCAAAGCCGGATCTGCAAATGGCAGGTGCTTCTTCCTCCCACCGACAGCCTGGGTCACCTCCTGCGACCTTCATCGCCAGAACGGCTGGCCCCCGCTCGAAAAATGACGCAACGTGGTTGCCTGCGTCGCACAACCCCAGCCACCTCCGCTCGGCCTCACCCGCACCGACCCCCGCTGCCTAGGAGCCCCGCCACCCCAGACCGCCGTGGAGCCGCCTGCTCTACTTGATCCCGAGCCCCGACCACCTCCGCTGAAGACTGGCCACACCGCTGCCCTGGACCGCCGCTACCCCGGGCTACCACCGTCCAGATGGCCAGAACCTCACCGGAAAACAGAAAAAAAACTCACTGATATTCGACTTGCAGCTGCGGATGGCTCGAGACTCCAAACATAATCCTGAAATATTCGTCGGAAAGCTCAGAATGTAAACTACTCATTTATGGGAATCCCTCAAAGATCAAACAGAAATTAGACTCATTAATTCATGTTCAATGGAGACATTTGGAATTAAAACATGAAACAAAGAACTCCTACCTCTTTGGGTATAGCTCAGAGCTTCACGAGTGATCCGCCAGATCAGGATCTGGATGCACCTTGGAGAGGAAGGTTGGAGATTGAGGGAGAGCTCCCTAGGTGAGCTTGAGGTTATCCACCAGAGGATTTCCAAGGAGGTGGAGAGAGGGGTGGTAAAGGGTTTAAGTAGGGAAACTCATTTAATTAAAAGTATTTATTATGAAAAACACCCAATGTGACCCACATCCGAAACCCTCGATGAAGTAAAGGTTAAGCCTCCCCTAGGGTAAAAACCACCTCCTGAGCACAACAGCAGTCTCAAACTTTTAATCTGAGCCTCTGTTCGAATGTTACAAAATTTAATGACAGAGGCCACTAAATTTCGAAAACGCCCCTGGTTCCATTTTCCACAGAAGGCCCGCGCCCGTGAAACTTTCACCCCTCCTAGGGTAAATAGAATTCTTTGGACTTGACAGTGCCCTCAGTTTTCCAATCCGAGATACCATTTATGAGATACATGTGTTTAACAATTAAATGAGTAAATTAATTATTTTGTTTATCTATTAAATGTTCCGTTAACAGACGAGGGGTCCCAATGTCCCACGCTGACATGTTTTATGTCATTCCTGTGGTAAACACCCCATTTCAGACCCATCCATACTTTCAAGTTTATGATCCGAATTACCATTTAGGAGTTATCAGATTTATTTGGTGTGTACAGTGTGAACGCACTTAAATTTTAATTCCAGCCACATCTGGGCTCAGAATCATATGCTGGCTGAATGCGCTGCTCTAGAATAACATCAATAAATACTCCAAAGTCTTTTATAGAAAAATTTGGGATTTAAATTCATTACCTCCTTCAAGATGTTTTTCCCCGAAAAGAAAACCCAGGGAACAAATTAGGGTACTAAGCTAGCACCTGGATCTTATGTACCCAGAATAACTACTGCACAGTTCTACGCCACCGCACAAAGATCAAAAGATTTGATCAGTTCACTCGAAATATTCCATTGACGATGACATGCATAAGAGCACGTACACTTACTCTCAGGGAAGTCACGTGGGAGATGATATGAACCCAAACCATCCTTTGGGGTTATGGAAGGGCGGTAGACAACATCTCCATCCATTTACACGGTCTCAAATGGCCCAAAGGTCCTTAAGGGTATCTCACCTACCCGGTCGAGCCTCTACATCGCATGCCGCGACTGGAGTCACTGCTTGGACCTGGGAAAAATCCTGATGAATCCCTCCTTCAGAATATTTATATGGTAAAACACTAAAGGATATCTAGTAATTCAAGGTCTCACAGTCGATGTCCCACAACCAAGACTCTCTTACATCCAAAGCTTGCAGTTGTCTATGGTCCCAACTGTCAGCTCCTGGAGACTGACGTGGACCACCTGGTGGTGATGGGAAGACCTTTTAAGGACTTCATATACATCCAACTCCTCCCGCTCCTCTGCAAGCACCACCTCTCTGGGTACCACTCTGATCATGGTGTTGCCTCTGTCACGGTGGTGAACCTACTACCTGTATAGCATTCTTAGCATGCCTGGTCGGGTTGTCTCTCGCCAGGTGACCTCGCACATTGAAAGCATATCATCGTCTCTCTTCAGGATGCCCGGGTGCCCTCTGACACCACTATGGTGTATGACAACGCCCCTAAATCTGGGTATCAGAAAGCCACCTGTGTCAAGGTTCTGTATGCCAACGCCTGCTAGATGCGGCAGATGTCTCGGCTCCATCGTGCCTGCTGCCACCACCAACTATAGAGCGTGACAGGAAGCTCTCTCTCACCAGCGCCTGATCTATCACCCTAGCATAAGTGTAAATTCCCAAGGGTACTATGAAAGCACAAATCTCTTTGAGAATACCCTGCTCGAACTTCCGTTCTCGGATGTTTCTGTTGTGGACCTAGTCTGGGTAAAAAAGTTCTTCGTCCACAAACCTAGTAGTGTACTCAGTCACCATCATCCTTCCATGCTAAAACTGTAGGAGCTCATGGATTCAAATGGAGTTTATGTAGGAATCATAAAACTCCTCATGAAACAGCAGTTGAAAGTCATCCCATGAATGTGACGACTCATCGAGTGACTGAGTCACTAGACTCCACCAACGCCTTGTTGCTCTGTGGAAAAGGCTGGCAGCCAAAGCCACTATAAGATCTAACGATGTCTGCACAAGCATGAAGAGGAAAACCATTGACTCAAGTCAAACATCTGCTACATGAGGGTCTGGATCACCGCTGAACCTCAGCTATCTCTGTCACTAGAACTCACGGAGCGTGCTCAACATGTGATCAAGCTCCGTCTACTCTACTGGAGCTGCATGCGGCTCACCAGGTGGGGATGTTGCCACCGGCCCACTTGGAGAAGGGACATGCATAATGGGTCATGGAGTGAGGCCTCAACACTCACAGGGTCTTCGTCACAATCCAAAGCTGATATACTAGCTGGGTGTCTTTGCAGAGGAATAATGAATGTTATCATGAAGTACCACTGTCAGATGAGCATATATGTATATAACAGTAACAACAATGGGGAGATTACTCAATAAGGACAATCAAGACTCAATACTATGTAATGCACAAACCAATTTCCCTACAACGAGTGTATCAGTATGCCGAGTCGACAAGTGGGTTATCAGGGTCCTGGTGAATGGATGTGTCGGCCGCCACACAATCACTGGACTCCCTAGCCTGAGAGACTCTCTCGAGACACATTGACACTATTGCCTAAGATTCTAAAAAAAATTCTTTTTTTAGGGACGTCTGCACAATATTACAAGGAATGAAGCACCTCTGATACCACATTGTCATGACCCGACCCTAATAAGGCTCGATCCATAACTTCCCTAAGCACGCCTCAATAGGCCAGGGGCAAGCGACCAGCGCCGAAGGCACAAAAACTCGGGGAGGCCTTTACCTGTGTACCTGTACACACACAGACCACTCAATGCAATAGTGCAGAGTAAAAGAGAATGTAAAGTACCAACTGCTATAAGAAACTAGGAAGAGTCCATCGACCTCTAAACAGTGAAAAGTAAGAGTTGAATGTAGACCGAAAATAAAAGGTAAAAAACACGATCCCAAATAGAAAAGTTCCACAAACCAGTAATAGGTAAAAAAACTAACTAGTTGGGAGAGTCCCTCACCTGGAACCCGACTATGACCACCGTACATGGTCCAAGGTCCCAAACTCCAAAGGTCTTCTATGGTCATGAACATAAATTCCGTCATCTACAAGGGAAAACCACGTTTAGGAAAATCTCATGCAAGGGTGAGTATAAAAATACTCAATAGGATTCCCCGAAGGCTCGATGGAGAAAAAAAGGAGGTACGAAAGAGGTGATCAATTGATCGAACAGGGAAAATTAGTGGAGTTCAACCAAGAGTGCAGTGAAGAGTATAGCTCAACCCATCTTGAGGAAGGAAGTAGACTCATCCAAACACAATGATCTAGGATTGGTGAGAAGTTGAACTTCTCATGGAGTCTTATCTACCTACAGCAGGAGAGTAGACTCGTCCAACCACGAGAAGATAGACAGGAAAATCACATGGAATACCCCATGCGTCATCGCCTCTCTTGGAAGGATAGTAACAAAAACCCAAGGAGTGGGTACTGGAACAAGGTATACACATATATATTCTATGTAAAGAAACCCGAACAACATCATAAGGGGATCTCTATCCAATAGCTCAGCCCAAGAAAGTGAGTCACCAATAGTCCCAGAAGTAAACACCATCAATGCCCAGCATCTTGCACATCTGCCCTGAACTACAATCCAAGGGGTTCAAATCACTACACCCTGACACTATCTGCTTTGGGCGACACTGACTCGCCCGCTTAGTTTTAGGTCGCGTAACAAGGACACGTCGTGGTCGGTAAAGCGCCCCTCGAACTTAAGGGTTCTATGGAACGTCAAACAACACCTCGTCAATGTCACACAGTCGAGAGGTCTGCTCCAAGTCAAAGTTGTCACATCACTCACCCATACTAGCAAGGCTCCCACTCTGGTAGTCACAGAGAAAAGCCACAGAATATCCTAGTAGAAAGGACTGAGTTTGAAAGAAGTAATCGGGTAACCCTCTTCTCTGCCCCTCTACAGGGTAATCCCTAAGAGGTCGTCGAGTAACCCATTGCCTAGTCTCTGCTAGAGGGTAAACCGTAAGAGGTCATCGGGTAACCCACTACCCAGTCTCTGGTGGAGGGAAAACCCTAAGAGGTCGTTGGGTAACCCACTGCCCAGTCTCTGCTGGAGGGTAAACCCTAAGTGGTCATCGGATAACCCACTGCCCAGTCTCTGTTGGAGGGTAAACCCATTGAAGTCAATGAGAAACCCACTGCCTTGCCCTGCTGGAGGGAAAACCCGAAGATTTCGAGGAGCAACCCACTACCTAGCCCTGCTGGAGGGTAAACCTAAAGAAATCTATGTGAAACCCACTACCCAGCCCCATTGGAGGGTAAAACCAGAACTGCTCTGTCCATCCCTATTGGAAACAACCTCCTGGGTAGAGGATCGGTGCCCGCGTGATGTTTTGGTCAACTGAATCCCCCACATTTTACCAGGGAACACAATGGGACGTGCTACTGAAATACCACACATTTAAAGGAGAAAGGGGAACCCAAACCACTTTGCCGATAAAATTGTCAACAACAAAACCAGGGGAAACCACTCAACCCTGGTAGTCTAAACCATCGTGAAAAAGACCATGGGGAATCCTACTCGACCCTGATGGTCTAAACCATCGTGATCAGGACTAGGGGGAAACCCACTCAACCCTTCTGGATGAAACTATCGAGAGCAGGAGGACCCTCTACGTCATGAGAGGGAAAAGGTACATAATGTATAACATGACACACACATGGGGCCCACGCGACGTGTGGCCCAAACTCGTCTCCAAACCAAGTTCACACACATTATCAGGAACAAACTACAACATGTACTTCCATGCATTCCCGTATACTCCCAGAGTATGCCACATTGCCTGCCCAAGGACTATCGTGTAAACGGAACCCAATGTCAATGCAAAAAGGCATAAAAATAACTTCTCCAACATACTTCATCAACGGCCCTAGCACTGCCAACCACATCTATTTATGAATTCACTTCACTCTCCCAAGAGTGAACGTGATCATACGTCAAGGGTTCTCTAGAAACACCGCAGGAAGAACCACTACTAGAAAACCATTCATACTTCCACATTAAATGAGATCTCGAATGAGTCTCCACATATCCAAATGGATCGTACCATTGTAATCCTTGCGAAAAAATAGGTGAGATAGTCTGTTTACTCACCCCAAATAAGCATCTAACTGAAAAGTCATCCAACACCGCTTTACTCCCGAACAACGTCCCGTGGTCCCGAGCCTCGGTCCCGAAAATATTTGGGTGCATCGCACCATTGCGATCTCCTTAGAAAGATACGTCAAATTGACTACTTTGTTCCATGTAATGGATGTCTGGTGAGCAATATGCATATTGCCATGCCGCACAAGAGCAGTGCTATGTGGGACCCACATCCCGGTCCCAAATCTATACAAACAGATCACACTATTGCGATCCTTTGGAAAAAGTACATGATATTGACTATTCAATTGTCTGAATCAGACACCCGGTGAATAAGATAGAATCACCGCCACCTCCCAAAATGGACCCCATGGGGCCCGCACCATCGTGCTGAATTAAAGAGAGCAGATTATGCCATTGCAATGCCCTTAGAAAAAACCCTAAATCGACTGCTCGAACGCCCCAAATGGACATCTTAGGAAAAAGTTACATAACGTTGCTCGTAGCTTAAAAGGCGGTCCATGGGGCCAATGCCTCAACTCCAGTTTCAATGAAAGAATCCGTACTAGAAATTGTCATCTCGACGCCAGGGTCGCAACGCAAATAACGGCGCTCAGAACGGACTCCGAATGTGTCTATCCCGCCCAAAACAAGAACCTCAGAAGAAGCGCTAAACCACTTAACGTATGTGTTGTGCCACCATTCCCCTCATCTCAGAAATTAAAAAAAATCCCCATGACCATCTCAAAAACATTGTCTCAATTCAAGGATCGTTTTACTGCAAATGACACGTTTATCAGACGCTCCGTGTATGAGCTAGGTTCGATCCAACCATTGAAAATAATAATAATATTATTATTTCTAGGGTGTTTTATTGTCCCACTCCATGAGTCAAAAAAAGATACCCAATTTTGGTCTCAGAAAGACCGCATTGAATATAGAGGCACAATGCCGCTGACGGCGAATGAATTGGACGACGCATGGGGATGTTACGCCCGATTCATCGTTTTAATAATTATTACATTATTATAATTACAAAAAATCAATTTTTCGTTTTTATTTATTTATCTATTTTTTGGTTTTTCCTATGGAGTTTCTATCCACAATTAGGGAGACTCTCTCCCTTTTTTCCCACGTGGTGCACCATTTTTTTTATTTTGTTGTTTTCTATTTTTTTGTCTCCCTCGATCAAAGCAGGACCAGAAAATGGCGGGTCCTTCTTCCTCCCATCGGAGACTAGGGTCGTCTCCTACATCCTTCACCGCCGGAACTTCCGGCCTCCGCTCGACTACTGACGCCACACGGCCGCCTGCGCCGCACGACCCCGACCAACTCTGCTCGGCCTCACCCGCGTCGACCCCCACTGCCCAAGAGCCCCGCCGCCCTGGAGCGCCGTGGAGCCTCCTTCTCCGATTGATCGTGAGCCCCTGCCACCTCTACTAAAGACCAGCCATTCCACCACCCTATACTATCGCTACCTCGGGCCTCCTCTGCCCATATTGATGGAACCTCATCGGAAAACAGCCAAAAAAACATCTGATCTTCGACTTGCAGCTACGAACAGCTCGGGACTCCAAACATAATCCCGAAATATGCGTCAGAAAGTTCATAATGTACACTACCCATTTATGGGATTTTCTTGAATATAAAAAAGAAATTTGATTCCTTAATTCATGTTCAAGGTAATGGTTTGGAATTAAATCAAGAAACGATGATCTCCTTCCTCTTTGGGCGTTGCCCGAAGCTTCACGAGTGATCCGTTGGAGCCGGATCCGGATGTGCAATGAAGAGGAAGGTTGGAGCATGAGGGAGACATCCTTGGGTGAGCTTGACCTATTCTGATAGAGGATTTCCAAGGGGGGAGAGAGGGGTGGAAATGGTTTAAGTAGGGAAACCCATTTAATTAAAAGTCTTTATTAAGCTAAACCCCCCAAAGTGACAGGTGTCTGAATCCCTCGACGGGGTCAAGGTTAAGCCTCCCCTAGGGTAAAATCCACCTCCCGAGCACAATGGTGGTCTTGAAATTTTAATCCAAGCCTCCATTCAAAAGATAAAAAATTTAACGATCGAGGCCACTAATTTACGAAAATTCCCCTAGTGGCATTTTCCACAGAAGGCCCACACCCACAAAACTTACACCCCTTGTAGGGTAAAAGGCATGATTCGTACTCGATGGTGCACTAAGTTTTCCAATCCGAGCAACCGTTTAAGAGATAACTGGGTTTATCCATTAAAAGAATAAATTAATTATTTTATTTATCCGTTTAATGTTCCGTTAACGGGCGTGGGGTCCCATTGTTTGGCCATGACATGTTTTATGTCGTTCCTCGGTAAAAACCCCCATTTTGGACCAATCCATACTCTCATATTTATGATCTGAATTACCTTTTAAGAGTTATCCCACTTATTTGGCATGCCCTGTGTGAATGCAAATAAAATTTAATTTCAGCCACACTGGGGCTTAGAATCATACACCGTCTAAAGGCATTGTTCTAGAATATCATGAATAAATATTCCAAAGTCTTTTATAGAAAAAATATGGTTCTTACATTGAGATTGTGACTCACCTCCACTTAATCCACCCTATTATTTTATGTTGTTAGTCCATTGGCTTCATTAAATATTTTTTCTACCCCCCTCGGGTAAAAACCTTTGAATAAATCCTTTGGCTGGTTTGTGTTTTTTATTTTTTTAATGTGAGGTGTCCCAAACCTAAATAAAAAATAATTCTTTCTCCTTTCCTATATAAACCCACCAAATATCCATCTTACTCTTCAATCAAAGCCCCTGGAGTTCGACCAACCCATATCCTCATCTCTCTAGAATCTTCCCAAGGTTCCCCAAGTTCTTAAGAAGCCTCTCTCAAGCATCTCCAAAGCCTGTGGGATTACACTTCCAAGTAATGGATTCCTACCTTTGTTTATTTATCCAATATTTTTAATATTTTTATTCCCTTTTACTTTTAATTAAAAATGTTGGGGTATGATTTCACATCTCCACCACACTACCCTATTTTCATTTTAATGATGAGATACCACTAACTATATCATTAAATTTCTTCGATGTGCACCTGTATTCATTCCAAAATTCTGTAAGGAATCTCTCTCTCTCTTCATTTCAATTCATGAAATTGATTTGTATCATAAATATAATTTTCATTACAATTGATGGGAAATGTATCTATATGACCCCTTACTATTCATTATATGTAAATATGATGAGACAAACCTTTCTCTCTCATCAATCATTTTTATGAGTTATTATGTCACGTCGTTATGATGCAAAAAATTACTCCGTGATTTTCCGAAGCAATTTCATTGTGTAGTGAATACCATGCCCATTTATCTATCTTAGGTATTCACCTTTATGCACATTTACTTATTTTTTTAACAGTTTCATGAGTTAATATCACACTCTTTTATTAGGGAATAAATAATTATGTTTAACGAATCCAAGTTTTATGATCCATGTGGCACACTTATGCCTGAAATGAAATGATAAAGAAGGGTTTGCCCTGATAGCGCTCTGATGCATTTGGTAATGTATACTATCATGATACGTCATGTGAAATGGGTTTTCACTCATGCTAATTCAAGTGCAATGATGGTTTACTTGTGATTCAAGTGTAATGAGGTTTTACTCATGCTCCAGGTGAAATGAGCCTTGTCTCATGCTAATTCCATGTTAAGTGTTATTTCCACGTCTCTATGTTATGATTATCATGCTTTATCAGGCCTTCATGTTCATGTTTATTTTGTTATCCATTGATATGCCAATTTTTTAACATGTAATGTACTCCTCATGTAATTCCATGTTTATTCCCTTATTGGGCTTTATAGCTAACCAATTTTATATGCATGTCCTCAGGATGTCCTATGAAATGCTAAGTAGAAAGGAATTTAGTGGTTATGTAAAGGATTTCTTCAATAAAGATGTTATATTAAATGTTTTAAGTTGATATGTAATGATCCTATGCTTGTAAGACACTAGACCTATCCATCATTCATGTTGTATTAGGTGAATGTTTTCTGTAATAAATTATGTTTTAGTGTGAAAAAAATAGCAGGGTTGTCATAGTTGGTATCAAATGGAGGGTTAATTATTTTTGGGATTAGGATTAGAAAACCCTAGTAAAACCATAGAAATAATACAAAGTATAATAATTTCATCCCTATGTTTTGGAGGGTATTGACTAAGAGGTTTATGAAGAAAATACATATCTATTTAGATATTAGTAGGTAGAGGTGGCTATATCACAGATGTACCTAGGGGTGAAAACCCCAACAAGGAGATTCGGACTTGACCTAGGTTATTCTATTACACGACAATGAGCCTTGCTGCACTCTTGGTTACGACACTCACAGGGGATATGCCTTGGTAAATTCACAAGCTTATCATGAACTATTATTAAGGGAATTAAAAAATTCAACTAATAATATATGTTAGAAAGAAGATAATGGATTACATAGATTGAATCCTAAAGATTCATAAGTTACAGAAATAAAATCTATATATAAGTCATCTGTTTTTTGTCTTTTTATTACACTTTATGTGTTTAATAGTTAAAAAATACTCATCCAAAAGTCTATATTGGACAGATTAGAACCAGAATCAAAAAGTGAAAGGATGTATTATCGGCCATAGTTCTTCACATTATTTTATATCCAAAAGTATAGTAGAACAATCCAAACCCAACCACAAATTATGGATTTAAAGATTTCACTGAGTTTGACAAATGGGGAAATCATTCCATCCCATGAATATAACTCCTCCCCTATCATAATCGATGGATTGATCTTCCTGGAAAACCTCATAATACCCCCTTAGGTGAAATATAATGAAATTCTTGTCAGGATTGGAATTCCCTATATAGAGAAAAAAAATTCTGGGAGAGATAAATCACTCTCCTTCTGGAGAATTGACCCCTGATTCTGTACAAGTGCAAGGAGGAAGATTAATCTTCTTTAGCTCCATCATCTCAAGAGTGGATATTACTGCACTATGAGCATGTGTATCTAGCTCAGATGATTGAGTATAAGGAGGAAACCATCATTGAATACTTTCCTATTCTGAGGTAATTTGACGTAGTGTTTCTCAATGAATTTACGGGTCTTCCTCCTAGAAGAGATGTTGAATTCTCAATTGATCTTTTACTAGGGGAATTTCTAGTATCCAAGACTCTATATAGAATAGATGTTCTAGAGCTTTAGGTTCTTAAGAAACAACTACTGGAGTATCTGGATAATGAGTTTATACGCCCAAGTGCTTCACAATAGGGTGCAATAGTCCACTTCATCGTGATGAAGGATGGGTCAATACGCCATTGCATCGATTATCGTGAGCTTAACAAAATCCTGATAAAGAATAAGTATCCTATCTCACGAATTGATGATTTTTTCGATCAACTGTGTGGAGAATAATAATTCTCCAATGTAGATTTGCGATTGGGATATTATCGTGTAAGGGTGGAGAAGGATGATATCCCCAATACTAATTTTCTATACAAGATATGGGTACTATGAATTCATTCGAATGCCTTTCAGAATAACCAATGCTCTATCAATCATTATGTAATTGATGAATATAGTCTTTATATATTGCCTTAAAAATTTTGTGCTAGACATTATAAATTATCTTCTAACATAATCTAAAACCAAGGAGAATCATGAGGAGCGTCTAAGAACTGTACTAGAGACCTTTGGAAAGGATAATCATTATGAAGAGTACAAAAAGTGCATGTTCTGGATGAATGAGGTCTCATTCATGGTTTATATCATCACAAGAAATGGGATATATATGGATCCCTTGAAGATAACTGCAATAGAGGGATGGCTGAGCCATCATTGGTAACAAATATCCATTGGATCATGGGGTTAACTAGATATTATCGATGATTTGGAGAAATATCTCACGATTGTCCAACCCTCTTACCAAGCTAACTCAGAATGGGTTAAAGATTTCATAGAGTGATGAATGTGAAGAAATCATCAAGGAGTTAAAAATGAGGCTTATCACTATGCATGTTCCCACCTTACCCATAAGTGGATACCTTTTTTTGGTATTCATTGCTGTATCATAGAAGGGACTGGGCTATGTGTTGATGAAAAAGGACTATGACATTGTTTTTGCTTCAAGGAAATTGAATGTTCTTGAGCAAATTTATCCAACCCATGATCTGGAGTTGGCTACAGAGATCTTTGTAATAAAATATTTCCAGCATTATCTCTTTGTTGTGAAGTGTGAAATATATAAAAACCACAAAATCCTCAGGTATATAACCACATAGAAAGAGTTGAACATTCACCAATGAAGATCGTTAGAACTGATCAAAGACTACGAGTGCTAAATCCATTACCACCGTGTGAAAGCGAATAAGGCGGCAGATTATCTATGTATAAAGGACGCAATGATTCTATCATTGATGAGAATTGAGAAGGATCCAATATTCATAGATTTGATGATGATTGACATGGTAATCATAATGAAGGTAACATCATCAATATTTTCAAAAATGATATCTCAAACATCTCTTTTGTAAAAGATAAATGATGATTAAAAGGATGATGTGGGAATTCAGAAGAATGTGGAAGCTATCAGAAAAGGGAAATTCTCAAAGTTCAATGTTAATGAAATTGGAATTGTGAGATTTGGGAAAGGACTATGTGTTTCATCAAGTCTGGAGCTGAAGAAGGAACCATTGGATGATTCACATAGTTCGAATTTCTCTATTCGACTAGAAAACACAAAGATGTATAAATATCTCGAAGTGAATTATTGGTGGGATAATATGAATAAGTAGATTTCCATGTATACATCAAAGTGCCTGGTGTGTCAGCAAGTGAAGGAAGAGAAGCAGAAGTCAAAGGAGATGATGAAACCATTTCCCATACTAGCATGGAAATGATAGAACAACATCATGGACTTTGTCACCAATCTTCTGAAGACATCCAAAGGAAACAATGGATTCTGGGTTTTTTTGGATCGTAAAACAAAGTCTACTGATGTCCTTTCAATTTAGGACAATTTCTCATTGGATCAACAAGAACAGATATATATCAGGGAAGTAGTAAGGATACATGGTGTACCAATATATATTTTATCTGACTGAGATCCAATATTCACCTATATGTTTGGGAAGAGTCTTCAATAGGCTCTGGATAGTGAAATAAAAATCAGTATGGACTATTATTCATAAACGGATTTCCAAGGTAGGTGAACTTTTCAAACACTGGAAGATATGTTAAGATCATGTTCAATGGGAATTAAAGGAGGTTAGGATAAACATCTATCTTGGGTTTAATTCTCCTAAAATAATAGTTTCTACTCGAGCATCTGAATGGAACATTATGAATCCTTGAATGGGAAGATGTTTACAACACCGACATGTTGGGATGAAGTAACTGAGCGTAAGCTGCTAGGACCAGAAATTATTGAACAAATGGTGGAGAACATGAAATCCATTCAACAACATATCAAGGAAACCTAGAGTTGATAGAATAGTTATGTAGATAACCATCTATGAGACCATGAGTTTAATGTTTGAGACATAGTATTTTTACGCATATCTCTGTGAATGAGTGTCAAGAGGTTTTTAATGAAATGGATGTTATGTCCTGGGTACATCATCCCATTCAGGATTCTTAATTGTGTCGGGGCAGTGGCCTATCAACTAGCACTTCCACCTACCATTGCCAATGTTCATGATATTCTTCATGTATCTTTCTTAAGGATGTACATACGAGACCCTTCACATGTACTCTCTTCATAGTTAGTACAAATAGAGGATGGACTTTCTTACGTGGTGCAACCAGATAAGATCATAGATCATAGAGAAAAAGTTCTACGAAATAAGACAATGCACCTAATCAAGGTGTTGTGGTGAAACCAAATGTTTGAAGTAGCGATTTTGGAATCACAGGAAGTGGTGAAACAAAGTTACCCACATCTGTTTTAGTTTGGGAAATGGAAATTTCAAGGACTATATTTCTTTTGGGGGAATATGGTAATGACCAAAAAAATCATTAATGAAAATCATCATGGTTTATTTAAATGACTTCTTATGGCTATGTAAAATGATTTCACATATTTGGTTTTATGTTTCGTATTTTAAAATACTATTATGAATTATGACTGTTGTGAATATAGTTCTTGAATAGTGATCACTGGATTATTATGAATATAGGGCTTTAACAAATCCAATTTACTCAGACAAAGGAAGTGATGGCCTCATCCAGTAGACATTCCCATTACGATGCCCATTTGTTAGATCTTATAAATGAGGTGATATCATTGGGATTTTCTCTTGGACATTCCCAAGCCGATCTTGAACAAGTTAAGCTTGAGCGGAATTGAATACAGGGGTAGTGGAAGTTAATAGAGATTTCCACATGAGCGATGTTATTCGAGTCACCCTAAGAGTTTGTCACCACCACACACCATACCTTTAGGTCTTATGTGGGTGTTATATGTTTTTATGTAATGATACCCTAGCATGATGACTATGTACATTATTCTTGTGTAGAGAATATACATTCTCTTTATTGATACATTGAAAATAGTTTTAAAGAAAAAATATTATTTTTAGTTAATATTCAACTATGAAAACTATTTTGATGAATTAATTTATTTTTGATTTAAATAGTATTTTAATAAAATATTATTATTATCATTAAATTACATATTATTATATATAAATTATAACAAATTTTTATAAAGGCAATTGTAATCATTATTATGGTTTGAAAGTGGTTTTTGTCAAAACCCGTGAATTTTCGATAAATGTTGGTTTTTTTTAAAAGTAAAAATTCACATATTTATAAAATTATTTATATAAAATTAATATTATTTCTTAAATTAGGATTTCAAAATTCACCAACAGTGAATTTTTCATACTTTTCCGAGACAGTCAATTTTTTGGATAAATATTAAACATCGTTTAAATATATAATGTGATTTATGATATCATAATGAACCAATATTATTGTAATAAAATACTATAATCATTATGTACGAAAATTATAGGTTTTAATGTTGAAATAAACTGATTTTGGGTGTTTGATTTATTTTACAAAGCTTTAGTGTACCCTTCAAGGCTTATAGAACATTTTGTCTTTTTAAATTGTTTTCCTTGAGATTGTGACTCACCTCCACATAAGCCAACCTATTATTTTAAAGTACAGACATTGGAAATATAAAATATTTTTTTCCACACCCCTTTAGAAAAAAACATGGTCCAAAACCATGGGTTGGATTGTGTTTTTGATTCGTTTAATGTGAGGTGTCCCAAACCAAAATAATAAATAATTCTCTCTCATTTCCTATATATGCCCACACATGATCCCACTTCCTCTTCACTCAAAGAATTTTGAGTTCAACAAACCCCTAACCTCTTCTCTCGAGAATCCTGCCAAGGTTCCCTAATAACCCATGAAGCCTCTCCCAAGCCTTTGGTATCACACTTCCATGTAAGAGATTCCTACCATTCTCTTTTTATACATGTTTCTTAATATTGTTATTACCTATTATTTTCAATTATAAATGTTGGGGTATGACATCTCACCTCCTCCTTACCGACCTATTTATGTTTTAAATATGAGATACTCATTTATCTCTCATTAAATTCCTCCCATTTACACTCGTATCTGTGACGAAATTCTTTAAGGAATCTCTCTCTCTCTCCTCATTTACATTCAAGAAATTATTTTGTATAATGAATATAAATTCCATTAAAATTGGTGGGGAATGTATCTATATGACCCCCTTACTGTCCGTTTCATTTAAATATGATGATACACCACTTCCACTCTCATCAATAATTTTTATGAGTTCTTATGTCTAGCTGTTATGCTGCCAAAATTGCACCGCGATTTTCCAAGGCGCAATCATTGGGTAATGAATACCATGCCAATCTCTCTATCAAGGGTATTCACCATTATGCACATTTTCCTATTTCCTAAACAGTTTCATGTACTAATATCACACTCTTTTTCATGTAATAAATAATGATGTTTAATGAATCCATGTTTTATGATCCATGTGGCACACCTACGCATGAAATAAAATGATTAATAAGGGTGTGCCCTGATAGTAGTACAATTCATTGGGTAAAGAATAGTATCATGATATGTCATGTGCAATCGGTGTTCACTCATGCTAATTCAAGTGAGATTAGGGTTTACACACACTTCATGTGCAATGAGGTTTTACCTATAATCTTTGTGCAATGAGCCTTGGCTAATAAAAATTTCATGTAAAGTGTTGTTTCAACATCTCCATGTTAGGATTATCTTACATTATATTTCATTTATGTTCATGTTTCTCTTTTTATCCATTGATAATCCTATTGTCTGATATGTACTGTATTCCTCATGTTATTCCATGTTTATTCCCTTGCTAAGGTATATAGCACACCATTTTCTTGTAAATTCTCTTAGGTTATCCTATGCAATACTAAGTACAAGGGAACATAGTGGAAATGTAAAAAATGTTTTCAATAAAGATGTTTTATTTCATGTTTTAAGTGGTTATATAATGATCCTAATCCCCAAATAGAGTAGACCTCTTGATCATCCATGTTGTATCAAGTTAGGGTTTTAAGAAATACATCAGGTTTTAAGTGTGAATAAAGTGCATGGTTGTCATATTAGTTATATATTGTTTTATAAGAAGGATAATGGTCTTATTTAGTTCTTATTAGGGTCATATATCACAATTATAATGTAATTTTAAGAATAAAAATTATTGGATATTAAAATATTGCCTAATTTAAATAAAATATTTTTGATAATAACGCTAGTTTTAAATAATGGAATAAATGATGATCATTTAATTGATCACAACATTAAAATGACTAAAAAATTAACTTTATGTAACATTAATGATAAAATAAAAAACATAATACCTTGTTAAAACTTTATACAGACCACCGATTATGGTTTTTTAGAAGGCATTAATTTTGTTTCCTGTGGTGGAGATTTTCTACACGTAAGCATGAATGAAGATTGTTAAATATTTGTATAGGAGATAGGTGAAAATAAAACGAAAATACCCTTATTATATTAACATTAATATATAAGAATTATACTAATAGAAATATATTAGTGTGTCTAGAATAAAGTTTAATTAATATAATCATAATAAATTATATATATTGGATAATACACATGATGGGGACTAGAATTTTCTTTTGAAGAAACTTTTTAAATGAATTAATTTTTATTAATAATGGTGAGAATAATATTTTAAAAGTTGGATAGGGCACTATTTGGTTAAAATTGGCTGATTCCCCAGAATATATTCTAATGGAATGTTAGTTGTGATGTGGAGTGGGTGTTAACATTTTGTATGTCAATATAAGGGAACATTTGGAAGAACATTTCACAATTTAAAAATGATTGGTCACTATTCCATGGTAAATTGATAAAATATATAAAACATGGATTATATAGTTATTTTGGATCAATAATCACCTCAAAGACTCATTTGGGAGATAAATTAGAGTATATTTTTTTAATTCAACTAAAACTTTTATGTCAATATACTTTTAGCTTTATAATTTTTTACACTATTAATTAATACTATTAAAAAAATTAACATTGAACTCTTCGAATAATTCTAACATTATGATTTTCAAATTTTGAAATCAGTTTATCTTTTAAAATGTTAGGGTTTTGAAATGTCAATTTTTTGATCTGTTCATATAATATAAAATACGATTTTTAGAAAAACATGTATTTTTTATATTTAAATTATATGTGTAACAAATGGACGTGGAAATTATAAGTTACCATGAAACATATGATTTATTATAAATCAAATAATATTTATTAGTTTTTCATGGAAATCTAAAGTTGGATCTCACTACGAAAATTCATTATTTAATGAAAAAAATTAAATTAAATTTTTATTATATGAACATTTTAATTTAGTTTTAAAAATGCTGGACATAAGATATATACGATACATGATTATATTAAAAATCATAATATATTAAATTATATAATTATTTTACTACATGATTGGTATTTAAACTTTTATGATATATTTACAAAATGAAAAAATCATAAAAAATAAATTTTCAAAAAAAAATCATATATTTTGACTACAAATCATTTTTGTTTGAAAAACCTAAATATTAAACATAATATAATATTTTTTTATTAATCCAAAAATGATTTCAATATATTCATATTAAAATTTTAAAAATTATAAATTCAATTTTAAAAAAATAATAAAATATAGTTGAAATATGTTTTTTAGAAAATGAAATTTTGATGTTTAAATTGCTAGTATTATTATTTTATAATATTTACCAAATAAATTTTCTCTAATATATTATGAACAGAAAACATAATTATTCATCACTAGTATTACATTTGGTTAAAAAAATCATGTTACATGAAAATATAATTTTCAAAAAAATAATTTTTTTAAATAATAAATTGTCTTAATAGTCACATTAGAATACTAATTGAAATTCATTAATATTAAAAATATATTTTATTAATTAATATATATATTATAGAAATTGTTTAAACCAATTAATTCCTACTAATTCAATGGCCTTTTTTAATGTTTATCTTCAATATTTATATTTTACCTTAATATATCATGGTTTCATTCATGTTTAATGTTATGAATAAAGCAAGATATTAAAAAAGTGAAATTATTTAGATATTATCGTATATATATCCAATGATTGGATACATATAGGAAAGATTTAGAAGACAATTTAGGGAGTTTCATTATTTTGTTGTTCATATACTCCTTTGGTCATTGTACTAGGGATGTTCTTAATGATCAAAAGTCATTATTGATCATACATGGGTGATGATCCAAGAAATCATAGTCTTATAATAACTGAGGGGTACTTTTCACTATTCATTGATTTTATTTTTCATTTTGATGTATTATTTTAAACATATAAATCATTTAAATTTGATTAATTTCAAGAAAAACATTGAAACTATTTATGATCTTTTTACAAGGGTGATTTTCATTGTTTTTGGTTAATTTATGACTGCAGTATATCAGGCCATTTATTCGTTTAAAAAGAGAATGTATTGATTTTTTAATAATGAGTACTTATGAAAGAATTGGATGGATCTCCCTTTGTTTTTTTCACACCCAAAAAAATCCCTTGAATATGTATAGACTTGGTTTTGTCTGATGCGTGAAAGTGTATGGAACTATAGTGAGGTTGATGGTATTTGAGATAGTTATTCATGGGTATCTAGTTGTGGCTTGTATGGGTATTTTCAACTAGAAACATAGATATTTTAGACATTATATTTCTTACTTTGGTAACCCTTGTATCATGTACATAGATTTTGGATTGTTTTTCCTTTCATGTACCAGTACTGAGGTTTAATTTTGTTTATGGAGTAATATTTTCTACCTTTATTTCTTTTATTATCTATGATAATATTTAAATCATGTTTGGTGAAATTATTACCAAATGTTGTTTTTCATATCCGTGTGTTAGTTTCTAGCATGTATTGATCAATCATACCCACTGTTTATTATTTTAAATCATTTTAGATCCTATATTCCATGGTCATCTGGGTGGTTTTAGGAAACACTAGTATCAAATTGTGGTTATTTCTCATGTTTTAATTTCCCTAAGGTGTTTTTGAGGAAAATTGATATTATTATTGACATTGAAGTTTTTATTTATAAGATATTGAATGTATATTTCTCGTTATAATAAATATTAAGTCAACATGGTATGTTGGGAAATGTTTTTTATGATATTGGGTTTTAACCTAAAATCAATCCTTCCATAAATTATCTTCATTCAAATTGAGGTTTCATTCTTGTCAGACGGTAATATTTCATTCCTTGGTATTGTACCACGACAACCAAAAGACTTCATCATTTTCCCTAGGATTCCATTGTGGGAAATTTTCCAAAATGGAACCCTCCCATTAATCATAAAAATATTGTGGATATTGTACAAGAAATATTTTTACCTGAAAAAAATGCACCTCTTGTTTAGACTCAAGATTTGTAGTTGTATCTAGGAGTTGGAGGAGACAAAGATCTAGATCAATAATTTAATCACCAAACACATCGATAAATTTAAGTGTTTAAAATCCCATTGGGAGAAGAAGATAAGTTATAAAATATATATCATATAGTTGTCATATTGGAGACTCATTTATCAATTAAGATTATATGTGCTACTATCTCTCTTTAGGAACCATGAATGAGGCGGTGGTAGGTGGTGGTCTAAGAAATAAACATGAGACATTGAGTTGAATTACATCTAGAAAATATTCCTTCCAGAGTTATTCCTATGATCCATTAAAATGGATAAGTCCATGTATTTTTTTATATTTATTAGGTTGATGGATCTATGATTGAATATGCTGATCTTTTTACTATATTGGTTTGTTTTTCTCATGATATTTGGAAAAAAAACAAGAAAAGGATCAAATATTCGAGATGGGTTGTGACTATAATTTCATTATTTGGTATTCATTTAAATTTATGTCATATAAAAAAATGTAATAGATCAGGATATTAAATAAGAAACCCATATAGTGGGAAATTTTGGTTTGGATGAAATTCCCCATCAACCTAATGGAAAATTTAATGACTCACATGAAATGAAGAGGATGTGGATTGAGATTTATATAGGCAGTGGTTGTATTTTTCAATAGTCTAATTCCTCAAAAACATCATTAATTTATATATAGATTCTATTTCATTTCTACAAGTATAGAATTATAGGTCACACTAATCATTATTGTCCAACAATGATAATGTTTTTTAGTTCACTGGGTTTCATAGGTCTACTAAAGAGGTTCTACCGGAATCAATCTACACCAATTTATAGATTTTTTACATCATCTCCAAAGAAAACTATGGAATTTTTACAAGTTAATATATCTATAAGTTTATAGAAAAATTCCTACGGGGTCAATAGGATTCACATAGTGAAGGATTTTATAGTGCATGTTGATGCAGTCCCCGTGATGGTTTGAGGTAAGATCTTTATTAAATAATCTATAAAAACCACTCTATTTGATATAGGTTCCTTAAATTAACTTATATTGACCCATTTTTTACCATTAAAAATATTCAATGGAACTCATTTCATTATTTATGGATCTATTGAAGCCTATTTTGATGTAAAATGCTAATGGTTTTTGATTCCTTACATGTTCTTTCTATATCCCTAATTTTGGATTATATTTGGATTTTCTACTTTAGGTCTTTGATCTCTTTTATAATATTTTTGGTATTTATTGGTTGGGTTCACTTTTTTATTATGATTATTTCCATCACTGGAGGGATTCCTTTACTACCCTTAATGGGATTTCCTAGGTATTTCATGTTGAATGGTTTTTGATATTTAGTATAATAGGAACTCCTCGTCTATAATTTTGGAATTTTTATATGCACCATTTGTGTCATGTTTGCGAATGATTACCCTGGATGTGATATTGATTTGGATTTGATGGATGAAATACAATATCCATGATTAATCTGACTGAGATGGGAGAGTATCATAAGACACCATTTTTCTCTCCATATGTGGAAGATGTTGCTAACTAATAGTATGCATCTTTTTTTAAATTTGGGGAGACTACTCAATCAATAAAAAGTTTCAAAATCAGCGTGAAAAATTCTAGAATCATTAATTATTATAAACAATGGAAATAAATATTAAATAAGTAATAATATAAAGTCATTCTATATCATATCTCATATAATCCTTAATGAAATAGTCATGAGATATAGCCTCATGTAGTTGAACTATATTTAAACTAAATATAGAAGAATAACCAAAAAGATCCTAAAGTATATCTTTTAATCAACTTCTTTAACCAACTATAACAAAAATTCTAATGACAATGTCCCTGCCTATATATATATATACTTGAACAACATTGTATGCACAAGCATAGGGATTCCCATGTAGGTTTTGGTATAAATCCTATAGTACAACACTAATAAGTCCATATAATAAATGTAGCTAGTCATATTGAAGTGTATGTGATGATGAAAAAAACTATATAAACAAAAATATATCTTTTGTACAAATTTTATGATACCCATTCCTCCATAAAACCCAACTCTAGATAATTTATCTCATATCCAGAAAGAAAAATGTATAGAACCCATAGGCACATGTTACCCAATATCTATTCCAGATAATAGGTCTCAATATCATCATGTATCAGGTCTATCCCCAATGACTCTAGGGTGGTAAATATTTCACATAGAACCATCTCCTATGTTATGGGGAGACCAATAAATTAGACTACCACATTATGGGTTCTCTTAGAAGGACAAATAATCACACGAACCCATCCTTAGAATTCATGGGATGTCCAATTATCACCCAAGAATATTCTAATGGTTCATGGGAGGAAAAATCGTCACACCATCTCGTATCGATGGTTATGGGGAGGCACATCATTAAAATTTTCCTATCCTTTCATTGATAGGGGAGGCCATATATATTAACAAGAAGAATAATGGGAAACACTTCATCATAACCACGGTCTAATATCTCACTTACAAATTCCATCATCATAGCAAAACTAAACCACCTCTCACATTGTCGTTCACTTATTGCATTCAATGAAATGGAAATCACCACCAAATCCCCTGCATCATTCTAACAATACGACTGACTGAAAATTAACTTTTTTATTATCAAAACAATTTTGTGGAAAAAGTGAGAAACCACAAGATCAAAACATTACAACCAATTAAAACCATTAAAGATGATAACCTAGATCAAGACTACACAATCCGATCCTCCCTTGCGACTGCATCGTGGTGATAAGATTTCACCATCGCATGATCACTCAGCTAGCTGACCCATGAAAAGACGCAAGGGCATGGTACCGATGGCAGAGCCATACCCTTTCGAACTTTCAAAGTAGAATGACATGCTCCAGAGAAATCTTCTTGCTCTGATCCTCATCTGATGCAGATCCATGTAGTGTGCTAGTTTCAAACATATCCAAAACTCAACAATCAATCAATTAACATAATGCAGCCACAATTTTCACACTCCCAAATATCATTCATAGATTCTCTAATTTTCAGACTCTCAATGTTTATTCACAACTTCACAAATTGACCTCCCATAGACAGAGAATCAAGAACCACGTACAATCTTCCAACCAGATCAATAAAAGTATATGCACAACAGTCACTTCAAATCATGAATAGAACAGGTTCAAGACAAGCCGATTCAAAACATAATAGTCACACAGCGAACCGCAGGGTACACAATAATTCTCATCCAAAACCTTAACCCGATTCAAGAAACCAAGGATTTAAATCCATCACCTCATCCCAATCACTAATCAAAAAAACAGATTCCAGAACAATAATGACGCCGCACTCCAACCATGATCAAATGAAGAAAACAAAAACAATATAACATCACCAGTACTCCAATAGGTAGACCCGCCGCTAGTCAGATCCCGTCGCTGCCATCCCTGTCGCACGTGAAGACCACAACAAACCACCCGACGTACAGACGGAAGACACGACAGCACACACAGGCTACTGAAGCTGGACCTTGGCCGCCAGACGACAATTTTCTACCTTGAGAGACCCTAACCGAAGATGAGGGGTTAGGGCGAGGAGAGGTCAGCATCGTTGCAACTGATGAAGGCCGAGTCCAAGTCGCCGATGCCACCGCCGCTGAGGATCTTCCACCGCGAATTCACAAAGCAGGATGGAGGAGGCGTTGCACCATCCCTTGACAGAGGAGGTGGCGACGAGATGAAGGGTTTCACGAAGAGCTCCCCTTACGGACTCGTTCAAATCATTCTCCCAATATAATCAGTCATATATCGATCTACAATGATTCTTTCTAACGGTATTTACCAATGTAGTAAACACTACCATTACCAACAATACACAAAACTTATCCATTATTTCTAAATATCACATATATGGGGACTCACTATAAAAACCCCTTTTCATCTATCATGGACATCTTATTTTCAACTAATTTTGAACATCTTCATCTAAGACAAAATTCATATGTCGAGAGCTCAATGAACATTCCCAATACAAGACCTATTTTCCCTATTTCTATGGCACAAAACCCATACCCACCCTCTGGGAATCCCCATGCATGGATAGTGACCACACCCACTCACACTAACATTACACCCGGTTGTATAAAATGGATACACACATTAAATAAAAGGAATATTATTTTATAAAAATAACATAAAATGGGAAGGATTTCCTTCCTCATGATCAATGGGGATATGTGAGTATATTAATTTCTTGAATCGATCATGATGTACGTATTCTTTGATTACATCCTTAATTAATCATTTAATAATTGTATAAATAATAATTGAATATTAACATGTTTTCTTCGAATGGATGTAGTTTTTCTTACCTATATGAATATAGTACAATTAGCAATGCTTCAAACACATAACAGTTACGGGAAAGGAGGTACAATAACCAAAGAAGAATCCCCTATCACCAAGTGGATTGAATATGGTTTTGAGGGAATAGAGGAGGGGTAAATAAACATATAAAATAAAATAAAATTAATCCAAATTAAATCACCTGCCTATAAATCCCACTAGCTTCCATAAGACATAATCAACTAAGAAATACTTCCAGGAAGTCATCTTATTCTACAAGGAAATGCCTCACCTAATCAGTGGGATTATTGTATCTACTACTTCATGTTCCACCCCTCTTTTTTTATCTCGATCCAACCATGAGCCACCTAAAACTGCATGCACCCTTATACCTACTTTATAATCTTTCATCAGATAAAATTGTCTAAAACATAATGATGTGGGTAGTTAGACACTCAAAATATAATTAATTCTCATCCTTGAGAAATATCTCTAGATTTTACCTTGGTACAACCTAGATTATTGGATCAACATCCAACTCCCATTTCTAGGTTGTTTCTGAATGATATCAATGAAATAAAATGATCTAAATAAATGTGTTCCCTTTAATCATATGTATATTCTCATTCCTAGTCCTTAAATAAGGTTTCGCTGCTACTAGATGGTCTTACCCACCTCAAATACAGTATCTTATTAAAATCTCCAAAGTCATGCCTCGAACATATAAATGAGTCATACTAACAATTTTGACACTCATAATTGATCCCACACAATGGTTTGAGACTAACCATACATTCTAGACCACATAATCATTAATGTCATGAATCATCCCCAATACATTGGTACTCATCCAATATAATTGTACATCATATAGATCAAAGGGTGTTCCTAATCCCTATATGTTGGAGAATGGAAAATGGAATCATTAAATAATCAAGTAGGAATGATTTTTCATTATAAAATAAATGACGATAAAATAAATTAGTTAGTATGTAAATTCTCCTTAAGGACAATGAAAATGAATTAAATAGGTCAAAAATGCAGAAATTAGTATAACAAAATGATACACAACATCGAATTATAAAAAAACTAACACATCCAATACAATAGGTGGATCACATCTCTAATGGTATCTTATATCACTCAGGGTCCCATGGATTTTGGAAATAGACCACAAAAAGTCTAAATTTCCCTTTTTTTGGACATAAAAAAATATTCTACAAATTATAGAATGAAATAGTAGGTTGTGGGATAATATTATTATTAAGGTAGAACCATGTTTTCCATTAAAAAATCCAAAAAAATACACCATTTAGGAATTAAATTTGTATAAATCAATGCATGTCATATAATTTCCATGTTTTTAATAACACAAGACTTCAAATAAAAATATTGAACGTACATACAATAATTATTATAAGTAAATTTTAAATGAATAAATTTATATAAATCTATTGGCATGAATTAAACTATTCCATGTTAATGTCATATAACCTCAGTTTAAAACATATACTGTTTCCATGTCAAAATCCATGTGATAAAATATTTTCCATTAATAGGATCATCAAACATCTTAATCATTATCATGGCTCAAGATAAGAGTTCACACTCGAATCGACACCCCATTTAGTGATCCAATCATGGGAAATAATTTCAAACATGATTTATTTTGTGTTATCGTTATCAATATATTTATATGGATATAGAGTCATATTGTTATCATCCCCATAACCACTAACTTCCAAGGTTCACATTTTGATTTGTCAAACAGTTAAGATTTTTAAAACCCATTTATTACAAATCATTTTACCAAATATGTTCAATTCTTAAATTTTAGTTTTAACCTCCATTTTCATTTCAAAATAAAATAATTGATTTTAATAAAATTTCTTCCATTTTCAAAACATCTTTAAATTTAAGATATTTTTCTCAAGAATCATCAATCAGTCATTTCATCAAATATTTTTCCAAATCAAGCCATATGTTTGTAAAATACAACCAATAATATAATTTTTTATTGAAACTTGATGTCTTTTTAAAATTTCCAAACCCATTTAAAATATAAACAAAATGTATATCAGATCCATGTTTCTAAATCATTATAAAAACATTTAAAATATATCCAATAATGAGGTTGAGGACGAAAATCAGTGGATACCCCCTAACTAGTTATTCAATTATTGTAAAGAGATCCAATGAGATCACCAGAGATTTAGTATTTAATGAAATGTTGTTATAGGATTCAATTACACCTCTTAAAAGCATTAAATGACCATATAATCATATTATGTTCAAAATAGGGTGATTAAGGGTTAAATTGTGTTAGTCTCAGTATTTTAAAATTATTATCATGGGAGTTATTTCCAAAGTGATTATTTTCCTATAGGGGGTGCATGGTTATACAATCCATGTGACTTAACCATGTCCCCCACACTTTTATAAGCATGGTTTTACCTGACTAAGAGCACAGTTTATCAAATGTTGTGAAACCCATCCATCCCCTATAATTTAGTGTCCATTTTTTACTTTGTGGCACACTATTTTTGAAAACCATATTCCAATTATTCAATTCCCAAAAGGATTCTGAAGAAAAAAAATTTAACCCAAAAAAACCCAATAAAATATGAAACCCAAGGGTGTTAAAAATGATTTAGGATGTACTTAATGTATGTAATAGGATTCAATAACCTCCACACCATAAAAACATTCTATCCATAAAAATCATTTCAATAATGTTACACGTAAACGAGGTGAGTCAAATTCTCTCTCATCCGTTCTTTATTCACCCATGTCTTAGGAGAATAAAAAACATGCAACCATTTGGCATGTAAAAATAAATTAAATTCCCATGAATTAACTTCTCCTTGAAATAAAAAATCCTTAGAAGATTCTCAATCATTGAGAAATTAGGTCAAATGTCAAGACGAATAGAACTCTGTACATAAATGTTGAAAATTTTTCCACTTGAGTTACAATGCACAAAATAAAATATAGATCGATGTAAACTATGATGGGAGATCCAAAAAGAATGCCACCTTCCCCACCCACTCAATAATATCAAAAGGACTGACAAACATCATCCATCTTTTTCACTAGTTCGCAGGTTATTAGTGACTAAAATGAAGTTAGACTCTTAATAAAACTTAATCACCAACTAAAAACTATAATGTTCATCAATGATGACCACCATAAGACTTATACCATCTCGTTTTCATCAATTTTTTTTTTAAAATTAATTGAATATTATTTATAATCTCTTAGACTAATTATAGTCCAACTAAAAAAGAATCTCAAATCTCTGACTTGAAGAAAATATGTTTACACGACCTGGTATGAAGGGCCTCAAAATGATTCATCTTGATAGTGTGTTGCAAAACTATTGTATTAAGAAGACTCACCCAGTCCCAAATGGTTTCCCCATGCTTCAAAATGTCATCAATATAAGTATATAGTATGTCTTCAAAAATATATATAGATCATTCTACATGATCATCCATCTATGGATGGTATTCCATACTAAAATATACTTGGGATACTATTTACTCCTAAATTACTCTCTAAATGCGTGAAGTGAAAATCGGATCGCAATTAAAGAATATAATTTATGTAAAATAATGATATTTGATGATATATTTCACATAGATACTTCCAAATTACTCAAATTTGGTATTGTAATTATTGGTTATGAAGTTATCTAGTTTTCTAAAACTATATAAAATAACCCATACTAAATTTTTCAGTTATGTGGTAAATTAAAACATAATGAAAAAATCTATAGAAATATTAGAAAACTTATAAATAGTCACTGGAAGTGGATCAAGAAAACCTGAAGGTCTATGGTTACCACCCTTATATGTTTAAATGTATAAAAATGAGATAAAAATTCAGCGATTCCTTGCATCGTACCTTTCTGTGTAAATCATCATCAAATACCGTATAAAATATTTATGGTACTTAGGTGCACCATGAACTGTAAATTATTACATACTACCCTTTTCTCATCATTGATCCTTTTTTTTTGGTTTGAGAAAAAGTTCATAATTTTATCTTAAACACTAATCATTACAACAACCATAATATTGGTAATAAAATCAATGATTTTTCATGAATAAATATCATTAAAAAGAAAAGGGTTTGACTCTCCAGATCCACCCTAGTCTAGATAATATTCCACAATAGAGTTCCGACTAATTATTGTCTTCAATTATTTGGTATTCAATTTTTCTCTAAATGTCATATGTCAAATCAACATAGAGAGGATTTTTACCACCAGTTCGTACCTTTTTCTACTGAATCTATATTATATAAATACATATTTGAATTTTTTTTATCTCAGATGGAAAGTTTTGGACTTTATTTTTCGTCATCTTCAAATATCCACTTCTATGGATGGATCTCCTCAAATTGAATAGATTTTTTTCATCATTTTAAAAATTGATTCACGTCATCAAGTATAAAATAAATTCTATCATTCACAATAATAATTATTTCAACATTTATGAGTCATAGGTGAAGATCTACAATTCAATCAAGGAATATTGGATGATGAAAACATATACCATCTACAACTCCATCATGGATTTTATTATGCTTCATCGAATTTGAATAAAATAAATATTTAGCTATAAGAAAGTTATGTTGTATGTGTTCTGCAAACTCCCTATCCCTAGATAGGTCAAAACAAATGTGGATGGTGAATCAAAAGGCAACCTAGTCCCCACCAGCTATGGTGTAGTGTATTAAACCAATATGGTCCAATTTTTCGTTTCTACCATGGTACAAGTGGTCTTACCTCCACTAAAAATGCATAATGTACAACATCATTATTTCCATCATCCTTATAAATAAAAAAGTTTGTAAGAACATATGGATCAAAAGTGACTCCACTACCATCGTACACGCCCTTCGACATGGGGTGGTTCACATGGTGTGGCCCCTCATAGCCTCATAATTGGATAACCTCGAACAATTCACTGATCATAATCATATCATCTCTAATTTTTACCAAGAGACAAATAGATCAATTAATAATCGTACCAATGATGGAGTTAACAATGAAATCATGTGGATGGATAACCTCCCAAATGATCTCATCACACTTCTTGAAAAGTATTGTAATAAATTTCCCTCTTTCAGAAAGTTTTAATTATGTGTTTTATGTTAATATATATTCTTAATTTGGTCTTTTTACCAATGATTAATCATTTAAAAAATAAAGGATACTGATAGAGGAGAACAACCACTCACCAATGTTCTCTCCACCATATAAGGATTCTATAATTCCACCTAATTCAACAGAAATCTCTTGCACTTAAATAGTCATCTTAAAATGATACAGTGTCAACCTAACACTATTAAATAAAAACCATGGTCACATCCACTTGGAATACAAAATTTAGCTAACAAAAAAGTTCAATCAGATCCAACTATTCTTATGATTCATTGATGACCTAATTCTAAAGTTTCATGATTAATGAATTTGGGATTAAATTTTCCTTTATAATGGTGTTAGAAATTATGAAATCGTAATAATATCTATAATCCAGTCAACACCACAGCAGGAGGTTCATATTTTTTTTAAGACAATATAAAAACAAATATTTTATTTATTGAATTAAATGGTAAGTGTTTTAAAGAAATTATTATTATTTCAAATCATAAGATCATAAAACATTGTTGTGATCTTGATGTCATTGGTCATAGGGATTTTATCTCGTGTCCTAATATTCATGGAAACATAGGCATCCATGTAATCACCTTTCATAAGAACCCACCCATATCATGAAATTCATGAATCAAAAAAGACCACACTACCATACCCTACTTCTAGAAGAGTGTACACCGGAACAAAATTAGAAATATGTTTCATGTATACAAAATAACTATCACATTTTTCATCCTATAATAATTTTTTCACTTCCTATTGATTTTCATCACCGAATAAGTCAATGCTGACAAAGCTATATTTAACTTGTGTTATTACCCCTTCAAATCCCTGAAGCTTTGTATCTAAAAAAATGTTTTTAATCCCATTTAATAAAAATAGTAACCCTTATAGGATAAACAAATATATCAGCATCTAAAACTGTATTTCCCAAGATATGTTCTTCTTGAATCTAGAAATTACACTTTGATAGATTCATGTATAAGTCATTTATTTGTCATGGTTCCAAAATATTCTCTCAATTGTTGTAGATAATCTTCTTCAGGCTTAGAGTAACCTGATATGTATTCCAAAAACCCCACCTGAAATAAATTGAGGTACTGATGGAATTTCTGGTTCATCGGTTTGAGGAAAACCTCAAGAGCATTGGTTTTACCAAATGGAATAAAAACCCATATTTTCCCTACCAACTTCTAAAAAGAGTATTCTAACGGGTATATTAATTATTTATAAACTATAGATAACCAAATAAGAGAAAAATCTTTGGAAAAAATTTCAAACCATTTAAATATAAAAAAAATATATCTGAAGAAATGGATTCATTTTATCTATAATTCAATTTGTTTTTTCTTAATATACACATTTGTGAAGTGTTCCATCATCTTTATTCACAAATATAATAGGTTCCACCCATAATGACACACTATAGAATATAATCATTTCACCAGAAGATCATCGAACAGGGATTTCTAATCCTCTTAATATCATACTATCATATGGTAATAATGAATCAAACTGGATAAGTAACATGTAAAAATCATTTGAGATCTCTACCTCTCCTACCCATGGAATACCAAACATTTAAAATGGAAACATATTAATAAATAAGAAAAAAACTAGAGGGAAATCATCCCTCAAGAATTATTTCTCCAATTTAAAATAAACCACTAATATTACCATACCTAACTATAAAAAGTAATTTTTCTCCCTACTCAACCTTGGGTCCCATTCTCCCTGAAAAACATGGCATAACCCACAGGGCATAGAAATGGACACCTACTAAAGATAATATCCTACTTGGACCTTATGATAAATCAATTAATCCAACCTCAAAATTAGTTCTGGAGGATTCACATTAGGAAGCATAAATTGTAGGTAATATCAATTTGTGATATAGGGATAACATAATATTGAAAATAGAGAACCACTCTCTCTTTATTCTAAGGGGAATATTAATATCCATCAAATAAATAAAAATGCATCGACAGATGATTTGACAGGTTCATAATACAAGTAAATATATATTAGTTAAATGAAATAGTATCAAATAAAGAAGTCACTAAAAATGATTTTATACTAATGGTACCTCTCCCAATCATGGGAATCGCATCGGGTTCCTCTATATAATCCTCCATAGTGTGAAGATGCTTCATTCCAAATTCCTACAGCTCAAACACCTTAGTACATGAAGCATATGATTTGTCCATAGTAATTTTTGGGATGGTGACATCATGTTACTAGTTGGAGTATAATATATATGAAAACACATGTTCAAGTGACATGGTAATTCACATAATATATAGTTCTTGGGTTCCTCAATGAATTTTTTTGAATGCCTAAGCATGCCACACTAAATGAAAATAAAAAAAATATACCCATCAGTCTAGGATTCTTCATAATCTTCTACTATTGGGATCCACCATGTCACTCGTCACTCTTAATTATTCCTTTAATTGAATTCATATAATAGAAAAAATGGGAATGGGAACACAAATCAACAATTATGTAATATCTAGGCCATTCTCCTCAATCATTACTCTATCATCTCCTTACTTGATTAATAGAGATTCAACATAATAAAATATCAAATATTGAATTGAAGACCCATCTCATTCATCCAATATTTCATATTCTCATTCATCAACACATTTGGGCAATAATGAAAAATATTATAAAAATAGTTTACATACTATGCCATGGTATTTTTCCATTGTAGGGGGTTAATATACTACATGGATTTCAATAAGACCATTGACATGAGATATAACTAATCCATAAATAGAACATAATGTATTTGATATAAAATCCCTCATTCTTATTCTCTATCACAATCAAATACACCCTTATCCTGCTAGGTCCCTTAGTATTGATGGTTTCACACAATGATTTAATTACCTATTACATTTCTATGAACAAAAACACCAACTCTACCTTTCTCAAAGAATCCATATCCTCATGAAGAACATCTTCTGTTTTGAGAACTAATGTCTTCTATTGAATAAAATATCTAACATGGTATCTTGATTTATACCATAACGGTTCTAAAACTACATATTGAATGTGAACAAGATAAGGTACCTATCCCAAATCATGGAAAACACACACCACAATCTCAGAAAGATTCATGTCAACTAGATGATTCTCCTACTATGGTTCACCATCTTCTTCCACCGATGGAATATTCCAATTTCATCTCAAAGGCATAATTATATAAAATATCAATAAACAGAATTGGTTTATATGCAATGATAAACATATCATAATCTGAATTAAGGGTTACAAGAAAATCTATTCCACATATATATATTTCAATATTTGATGTTTTCAAGATACTTTAATTAGATAAAGGGAAGAAACATGAATCAGATCCAAAAAATTATGAGACACTTATCCCAAATTCTTATAGTGAAATAATGATCATTACAGTGACATCTAGATATAAACACAACCATAAAAAACTCATAATTCCCATAAATCCTTCTTGATATCTACCAGGACAACTCAATTGCATATTTACTTCAAGAAATTATGAATAATATAAACTTCTTAATTACACTTTTTCATGAACCATCATGAATAAAATAGTACTCTGATACCTAATCCAGTCCATTCCTAAACCCAAAGGGTGTTTGCAACACCCATAGGTCGATTTCTATATAATTTAATAATACAATAATCACATAGGAAAACATTTACCGAATAAATTGATGTTAGGTGGTATAATTTGGTATGTCAATCTTCCACTAGGAAAATGAAAAAGTATAAAATAGGTAAAAAGAATATCCAAAATTGTACAAAACCTAAAGACATGACATCTACCCTGAAAAATGCACCTAAATAAAATGTTACTAGTGGATCACATATCTTTTAGTAACCTCCGTCATTGTAAGTTCCAAGGATAAAGAATATCAACCATCACCATGGGGCACTTTCTGATTTCATGGACCTGGAAAAGAAAATCTATTAACACCCAATGGTAAAGGTAGGTTGTTAAATAAATAGCCTAATTGGGATTCACCAAGTATTCCATATGTAATTACATATTAATAAATCATTACCCATTATAATTTTAGATGAAAAATTAATTAAGATGTATTTATTTATGTATTTTTAAAAAATCATTCAAATAAAAATTATTGAAGATAAATCAAAATATTATTTAAGGAACATTTTCTACAAAATATTTTATATAAATAAATTCACATGAATAAAATATTTTAACATAAATGGTATGTAATAATCCAATAAAAATATTTCATTACCACATATAATAAGCTCAATTGGTTGTTCGATTCTAGTAATAATATTTTCACACATCTCAATCATCTCCACAAATCAAGATATGTGTCTATACTCAAATCAACACCCCATGGGAGGATCCCCTCTTGGGTAATTATGTCAAACATGGTTTAGTTAGTGTTTTCATTTTCAATCGACTTCAACAGAGTATGAGTCCATGAATCATTTTCCTAGTTATCACTAACTACCTATGATCACATATTCTTCAATCAAATCAAATCAAAATTTTGAAAAATCATTCATTTCAAAAAAATTCCTCAATCACTCTTCAATTATGCAAAAATCTGATTTAATCATACCTTTTCATTTCAAAACCAAAACAAGGGTTTTGATCTCATTCCTTCCACCTTCACATCATATTTAAAGTTAAGAAAATTATACCGATAATTATTAATCAATAATTCCATAAAATAATTTAAAAAATCACCCATCATTTTTTTCAAATCCATCCAATAATTTAAATTCCATTAAAATTGGGGTTCTTCACAATTTCTAATCCTATTTATTTATAAAACATCAATCATATAAAATATGGGGTTGCAAATAGTATAAAAAATTTAAAATCAATCATGTAAATAATTGTTTCAATTTAAGGGTAAATACATATTGAACCACCTAACATTAATCATGAAATCTATTCAACAAAAAAACTAAAGTATGATCTACCAATGATGATTGATGGAGTGGAGATAAATCGATAAAAACTAGGATCAAGATTTATTAAAACAAATATTATTTCTAATAATAACATTATTGTTTATCACTATATAAATGGGATTGAAGAATAATATCAAGAGAAACCATATAAAAGAATAATCACTGACCAAATTTAGATCTAATGATATCCCTAGAGATTAATTCAAAAAATAAGAGTGGTTAGATGAGTCAGTTTCACCTCATTTGACCCATCAAAGACCATTGATTTAGAATAGGATAAAAAATTATTATTAGGGGTTAAAATAGTGGGTATTATGATATTAAAATTAATTTTGTGGGATTAAATTCCCATTTAAATGGTTTTCTTTGGGGATTATGGTAAAACAAACTCTGCTCCATAACCATTGACCCTCATATTTAGGGAACATGGTTTCCTATTGGTGGGTGTACAGTTTTCAAAACCATGCAACAAACACACAACACCTACCGTTTTGGGTAAATGGATTTTACAAGAGGATCAAAATTATTGAAAATAATGAACTAAGTAGGAACATGCCAAAAGGGCTCCAAAATTTCAGAAATATCACCCAAAACACCCTATGAAAAGACCCAAATAATGGGGGATCAGAATAACAGTCAAGAAATACTTGAACGAAGGTAACGAAATCATAAATTGGCCATATACAACTAATTATTCCCACACATGGTAATCTATCATCTATTGGTTCAATTAACTGTTTACAGTCACAGAACACCCTAATTATCCTTTCTATATGGTTTATAATTACCAACCCATGACCATCGAAATTCACTAAGAAACACTATAATTATCAGTCTATAGGAATGTGGCTGAACCATTGTCAGCTGAACATAAATAACCATGAGAACACTGATCTTCCAATATAGGTACACATACTCAAACCCCAATTGATTCATTTTAAGGCTACATCTTATGTAACAACCACTTAGAGTAAATAACACCATGATCCTTCCCAAAGGCATCAACTGCTCGACTCTATCATCACCTTCCCCTTATTTAATAAAATATCATCATTGATGTATTTTCTATGGAAAAATAATAAGAATCATACATGTATCCAGCCATGATAGCACATATTCTCATATCAATTTATGTTCCACTTGAATAAGTCTCTCAATCAAGAAAAACACATTACATCCTTTGATTCCCACACCAATGATTAATTAAAACTAATGTTTCATATCAAAAACAATAATATGATACTGATGTTAAAATCTAAACCACAATCCCAAACACACAAGATTAACTACAAATACACTTTTTTGATCCTTTAATAATTATAATAACATCAAAAAAAGACATTATTGATGTGGTCACCACCTCACTTAATTTCATTAAATGAGAGGCACCAGTCTATCCTTCTATTGATGAATTTTCAAGAATGATCTCACCCCATCCCTTTGAGATAATATCTCCACCCAACCATTTTTCCATAACATCTGGATATCATGAAAAACCTTAAGAGTAACATGAGAGTCGGAACCCTACTCTTAGTTAAACCCACTATTTATAACCTTGACAAACCTAGTTATACACCATTCCCCACTTTGGATTGTTAATGTGCCTTCAATCCAACTCTCCATCAGACCACACCACATTACAACTATATGTTAATGTTCCATGGATATGTTTCAAAAATTTAATAATATTTGACTGATATGTTACCCCAGTTAAGACATAACTATCCTTGAAATGTAAATCCACACTCAATTCTTTTTAAGAAACTACCCACTGGAATTTCACACAAACACCAACTACTTACCTAGAGATCACGTGAAAATTACTATATTGAAAAACAATGGTTTTTCAAAAACATTAACCCAATCACTAATTCTTCATAGCATTATTCTATTGGAATTACACCACTTATCATGATATATGAACACCATGTCTGAAATGGAATCTTGCAATCTCATGAAAAGTGGACACAAATCAATAAAAGGCTTCCCATTGGTTCCCAAACAAATACCCATATATAAACCATATATATTACAAACCAACCCTCTGATGCATCTTCCCATCATCCATTCGAGGGATTAAAAACCTAATTAACATTTAAAATTACTATAGGAAGTAATATATCAATTATTGTCCATCCAATATATGTGACATGTCTCCGAGATGCTATAAAAGAACCAAAATTATCAATGAAAAAACATTATCCAAAACTGAAACATCACCTGTAGAAGATAGAATATAGGTCCCACACAAATCAAGAATCATCTCCTAATGGAATACATAAACCATGTCACCTAACACCACACACCTTGGATGATAAGAATCCCACTATCATATCACCCTTCAGTTTGAGAACAAACCATTGTCAACCCTCATAAGGCATGGGAAACTGATTATCCCATAATTAGTTCGAAACCAATTACTTCCAATTTCAAAAATTTACATACTATTTATTATCCATCACATAAATATTATGTCCAAATCCAATCAATCAATGTTGACATACCAATAACCCATCTAACTCCATGTTATCTAGCCTAAACAACACCCCACTTTTCCTAATACTAAATGGTATGCGGTTATATTAAGGACCCAAAAAAAACCTTTTTCCCAAAAACCCCACTCCAATAACTCTTTATAGAGCCACATAGTTTTCATAAAAAACCAAAATCCATCCATACCCTTCCATGGGTCAATCATTAAATATGAACATCAGTCCCAATTCATCCCACCACCACCGAGCCAATCCCCTCTCTGAGACTAGTCATCCAACCACACATATAGAACCTTACCACTCATACTAATAAAAAACACCCAACTTGTTCCATGATAAACACCATGAATAATAGGAATGCATTCCCTAAGGTGTACCACATGAACATAAAAAAGTTCTAATGTCCCAAACGAGCCTCCGAAAATTCCATCTCAATGAGCCCAACCATTTTATCCTTTTGAAGTACCATATGAAAGTATAATTTTGAAAAAAAAATATTGGAAACCATTGAGAAATAATTTTAAACCAATAGAAATCCATATCCCTTTCCATTTAATAAAACAAAAGAAATAATAACCATTTTTTCCACATAAAACAATTTCAAAAAAAACAATCGCCTTCACTTGAGTTCAAAGGACAAAAGTGTCCAACCAATTTTTAAAATTCGAATTCCATTGCAAATAATCCTTAAAAAATATTTCACCATCACATGGAATTTAAAAAAACCTTGTGAAATCACTTGTCTTTAATATATCCCTTTTGATACAATAATTCTTTGAAATCCAATAAAAACAATTTGGGCTAAGTGAATTTACTTCTTAAAAACAAATTATAAAAGGTGAAGAAACCAACAACATTATAATGGAAATGTAATATAAAAATAATGCATACATTCCTACTCTAGAATCCAATAAATGTAGCCCATACAAGTATGTTAGTCATTGTCATGATTATATAAAAATACAACATATTAGGAATAGTTTAATTAAATTCCATCAATTCTATATTTAAAAAAAAACAGAAAATATATTTTTAGAGTCATTTAATTAATTTGAACCTCCACCATCACAAAGAAACTAAGATCCTAACTTTTGAACATATGTCCTTATCCAAGACATAAGAACTCACCCACTATTTCAAATTGGGCCAATATAAAATCCCTAAATTGTAAACATCAAAATCATCAAAAACAAAATTTATCTAAATAACTTGAGGTGAAATCATTCAATAGTAACATCATACAACAAGGACATTTATCAGTTCTCTAGAAACATATCACTTCCCTAAATTATGGGATATCAATTCCCATAAATTAGATACTTATCAATTTACATAAATTACCTATCCCTATTCTACCAAAATCCAAATATTAAGATAAAATAATACTTCTAATACCATTCAGTAATGCCTTGTCCAACATCATCAGGTCTGAGCCATGGGAGGACCCCAAAACATCTAGCATGGCAAAATGAATGCAAGATGTTTTTAACAAGTGGAAAGGGAGTATAGAGTAATGTGGTAAGACAATTCAATTGGAATAAATATTCAAATTATTGTACACAATAATCGATGAAAGGCATAGTCTAAAGAGTAGAAATAAATTTGTATTGAGTAATAATATCCACCCCTGCTACAACAATTTTCATACTATAACATATAAAATACAAAATATAGATACCCACATGTTTATATTGTAGGACCCCGGGACACCCTGAGAGGGGAGGGGTGTATCAGGGTGACAACATTTTCTTTTAAAGTATAGGATCTTGGTCCCACATTGGTAGGAACATGTAAAACCTATATGATTGATAAGATTAGAATGCAGACATTCACATGTAGAGAGAAGACACAACACTTTTTACTTGGTTCACCACTAAGGGCTATGTCCAAGGAGCATACACTGACAGGTTTTCGGTCGTACCTCATTCCACTAATCTTCACTAGTTGTGGATTACAATGGATTGGGAACAATCACTATGTCCCAGGCACACTGCCTTTACAAAGGTTCAGGGATAGCTCACCTCTTCCCTTGGGTCACTCCCGCTGACTCCCCTTGGCTCACTGCCCTTGGAGAAGTCCCACTCAGTTTATAGACGTGAAGGTCTCTTAAATAGATTTTCATTGAAGTCTTTTCCTCTGATCAGCACGAGACTTTTCTTGCCTCGAAGTCCGGAATAGATGCACTACAATGCACAGAACCACTGAACCGGATAACCAGAACATGCCAAAAAACTTCACTGACAATTGCACGCAACACCAAAACATTGCGCGCAAAACCTTCATATTGCGTGCAAACATTAATTTTTGCGCGGAAAAATATTATTCGCAAAAACCCCCTTTTTCGTGAAACAAAATCTTTTATGTGAGAACCCAATTTTTACGTGCAAATCATAATTTTTCGCGCATCCCAAAATTTTCTGCGCAACTCTGAATATTTCGCGCAAGCCCCTTTACGCGATCCTTTTTCACGCATCAGACCTCAGATCTTCTCTAAGTCTCCAACCCTGTGGAATGAAGGGGGTCACCTCATATATAAAGGAAACTGAGACCCCCGCGCGCAAAATCCCCATCGACACGGAAATCATCTCATCTGGCGCGTAATATTTTGCGCAGGTATCGTTTTCCGCGCCCCTCTCCAGATATTTCGCGCAACCCATGCCGTTTACATTTTTTGACGGTGTGATTCCAAAACACTATTTGCGCGAAAATCATTTCACCGATATTTCGCACACCACACTATTTTTCGCGCCCAGCTCGAGTATTTTGCACACATCCCTTATTTTCAGCTCATCCCATGCCTTTTCCATTTTTCACCAATCTAATTTCGAAACACTATTTGCACGAAAAACTATTTCGCACATCCCCCTGTTTTCCGTGCCCAACTTAAGTATTTCACGCAAGCCTCTTATATTTTGTGCACCGCTTTCTTTTTGTGCAAACCACTTTTTGCAGACAATCCATGTCTTCAATTTCCGATTTTGAGGCCCAAAAAATTGGAAAACACTGGGAAACAGCGCCACCTGCAATACTGTTGACTGATTGAACTGTATGATCACTTTTCTGGCACACATTCGGAACTTCTACTGAGGATTGACAACAAACAAAAACCAAACTCCAATTCCTGCATAGAACATCCATGGTTCCAACATATATATGAATTAAAAATATATAGTCATCTCATAAAATATCCAAATGTCTATCTCATAATCATCTCATTAAACTACCTCCTCCTGCACAACTGACATGGACATTGTCCCCACCATCATATGTATTCCTTGCTGATGGAGTATGTAAACACAAAAATACTCCCAAGAATGGTGTGAGTATAAAATATATAGTAAACAACCAATGTATAATCATAATAAATATATCAGGTCATATAAATTTCACGTGATGAAAAAAAATACATAACTAGATAAAAATCAAGTTAGGTCATCATGTGATAACTACACAACCAAGAACCATGTCACTACTTAAGTTGTCTAAATGACGGATGAAACATATTTCCAAAACCATTATCACATAAAATCCATGTAAAAATCATATTCAAAGGTAATGAGATCACAAAAAACAATGAAACATATCTAAATACTCTAGGAAGTTCAATCATGAACATTTTCCCATCCTCGTAGGTCGTAGGGATTCCAATCAATATCACCAACACATCTTAAGGGTTGTTAGAATCCCCAGTCATTATAAAAACTGTTCATTAGGCTTATTGGGAGGCCCCATAATCAAACCATATAAAACTGAGGGTTCTTGGGAATCCCATCATTCATATAATCCCATTATCTCAGGGTCAAAGGAGTCCATATACATTCAAAAGATCAACTAGGGGAACCACTCAATCATAACCTTTACCCAACTTCTCACTCATAAAAGATATTATTATAGCTAGACTGAACCACAACACTCATTTGTATTTCAATTATAAAGCAAAATATATTAGAAAACATAATAAAATATCTTAAATCATTTTCCAAGGTCATTTTACCTCGACCCATGCACTAACAGAACTTTCAATGTATATTTACCATAGAAGAAAACACTATTGTTACACAATCATTTCTTATCCTTTGAAAAGAACATGATGCATTATATTGGCTAACTGAACCTGTATGTAATATTTTCCATCCAACCTATCCTCAACCGAGATTGAACATCTCAATCCTACAATGATATCCAATCTGAACAACCCAATAATCAGTCCTGGTAGAAGACACTTTTTCATCATTTCCAGGCACAAAAGCCATACCCCCCTGTAAGAAGTTGGTTACATAAATAATGACTTCACCCACTATTAATATCATAATAAATAATAAGTCTCATATTGAAACTCCTAGATTAAAATTCAATATAATTCATGTAATTTCATATAAATTTTGTAAAATTTTATGGACAACCTACCTCAAGCCCAACGCTGCAATACTGCTAATAAATTCCACTCAAATCAATCAAGATGCACTAGATCAATAAATGAATCCAAAAATTCATCATATTAGGGCTATATGAATAATATTAGAATGAAAATATGGTATTATGTAAAAGATAAGGTAAGATAAGACCACCAAGGAAGGTTCCCTTGTTGTCAAAAAGATTGAATGAGGTAATTAGAGAATATAGAAGGAAGAAATAATGGGTATATGTAATTGTATAATTTCACCTTTTTATAGAACATGCTCAAAGGTCCCACTAACTAGTTTCAGGACAATACCTATTAATCATTGGGTTTTAGTAGTGAGCCCGGGATACTGGGAAAATATTTAATGAGCGTGTGGGAATCATTGAGTGGTCAGTGGTCTTGAATCATATCCAAATAAAATTCACTTCCCCCTTCCCATGATTTCATGAAACACATAATCTTCCTAACACCCTTGATAACCTTAAACTAGTTTTGTATCCTTGGTTTGGATAAAATTTTATTACCCATAAAGACACAAGTTAGTATTAATTATTTGTCTAATGTATTTACCTAATTAATTGAATATATTTTTTTTCATTTATAGAGTAGTGGGGATTTCTATAAATATATCTATAGTATCATAGATGTCTTATGTTCTTTTATATCACATAGCACCAAATGAGTTGAAATAGTTGAAGATTCAATTGTAAAATTTGTTAGTGAATGTGTTAATTTATACTAGCATTTCATATTAAGAAATTTGTATTACTTTTAGAAAGACTATTGATTATAGTTTATATATTTGAATCAATTAATAGATGTTTAAATGGTTTATGATTAATAATAATTAAAATTTCTTCGAAATTATGGATATTTTTTATCAATTAATGGGTTCCATTTGTTTATCGATGACATGACACTGGTTTTATTATCATCATATTGGATTTAAGGAGTTATATATGTTAAATATCACTTTTTGGGGAATTTATGACCAATTTTAGAATCATGTGATGTATTTTAGACTAGCTAATGATATATAAAATTTTATAGATATGATAAGCCATATATTCCACTAGTATCTTGACCCCTTTGTTATTTTATTGTTTAATGCTATAATTTTTTATTCGAAATAAGAGATATAGTAAAGGAATCATCTAAAATTATTTTTGGGAATCTTTAGTAATCACCACCCTTATGATATATTATTTAAAAATAATTTTTTTTCATGAAGGGTTTTTATAAAGACATTTGGTTTTAGAACATGACTTGTTAGTAGATATCGAGAAAGTGATGATAGTCTTGTCATTAGAGGAGAAACCTAAAGTATCTAACATATTAGGATTCATTATTTAGTTGATTATTACCATTTATTTGTGAAATAATTCTCAGTTCATGAATAATAATTTAAACAAATTATTATTAATGGTATTAAATTCTTATGGTGCACAAAATTTCTAACATAGTTTAATGAATTGAAATGCCTTTTATCCTCATCTCTAATCTTGATTTTAACAAAATCTAACTTAGGATATGTTCTGTATTTTGTTCTTTTAGGTTTGACTATTGTTTTTGTGTATATAAAGGGAGACTATGTAATTTCATACATCAGTATTTTACATATATGAAATGAAATTAACTATCCCACTTATAATATGGAATATTCGGCCATTATAAAAGCTATTTAGTATCAGAGACAACACATTTTGTGGTGAGTTTCACTATCTATTCAGATCATAATATTTTGGGATACATATTCCCATGGAAACACATGATATTAATGTAGATATAATTGTTGTAATACCCTTAGACGCTTGACATTAAAACCACCTACAACTATAGAAAATGGAATGTTGTTATTTATTCCGTTATAAAGAAATTATTCTCTCATGTAATCATAGAATAAAAAAATTAATGGAATCTCATTGCACTAATTTCTCATATGAACATAGAAGTGAGGGTGTATGAGATAGGTACATAATTAGATACTTATGAGATTATGTTGTATCTTCTAAATTCAATAAATCAAAAGCGGTAGTATAATTTTTAGATTGGGGAAATTAAGGAATCCTTATATAGTGCAGACACCATAATCAATAAGAATATCTCTTTATATGGATTTACTATCCTCTAATGTCAATTCCTTATTCTTGTTTTTTAAGATAAATCTAACGTAGTATTTCCAAAATTCACCATGGTCAATCCAACCTAGCACTAAGAGTAGGTATTATGACATGAAGAATCACTTTTTTCTAGTCAGGAATGATGTGTGACATAATTGAAATTATAAGCCATTTCTAAACCATCTTTCATATTTTAAATAACTATCAAAAGGATTCTATTATTATTTATACTCTTCATTTGAAATTTTTGAAATAGGATTAGGTATAAATGCTTTTCATAATCATATTACCATTGACTCATGAAGAGACGAACACAATTTGGGTAGTGATTGATGAGTTAAATAAATATGAATACTTTGTTAAATTTGAAGACAACGCTGATGTCAGTTTTTTTGGGAATGTAGTATGGGAAAAATATTTTTGGGTTTGATGGGGGTTTTATATTATATTTTCTTAGATAGGGTTGTCACTATTACATACTAATTTTTCAAGGCTTTTCAAATGATAATGGTAACTTAGGTATGACTAATCATGACATATGAAGCATAAATATATAGATTGTTAGAGCAATTTATTTAGATCATGGAAGATATTATATGTTAATTAGTTCTCAATTATTATATATCTTGGAATAACCATAATAGGATGGTGTAGTTTTCTTATAATAACATTAAAATAATTTTTAGCAGAGTGAAACTATTCAAACCTATGTATGGTTACACATTTAAATCTCTTCTATATTGGTCTGAGGTTGATGAGGCATCTCTTGGAGAAAATATCATTTTATAAGACTTTATTAAAGATTCATATTCAACATTTATTGGTGATATCCTAGAGACAAAAGATATCTTATGTGTACCATCGACCATTATAGTGAACCAATCATCACATACATGGATATTAGTTTTTTTATGAATATTTATTACACAGAAAAAAACTTTCCAGTGGAACATAATAGTGTAGTTCCTTTGAAAACTTTTAACATAATCTTCTAATATGGTGAATGATCTTAAATGTTTCCCATAATGATATACCCATTTATCATTCTTCACAGACATACCATACATAAAACCATTATTCATAACATTTGGAAAATAAACATAAGAAAGGGTGAGATCAGTTTCTCAGAAAGGATAAACCTAATAAATATTAATATGTGAACATATAAAATATTATGATAAGAATAATTATACATGATAATGAACATAAATTCTAAATTTCATAGACAACATGTAATATAAGATAAAAATTAATCATGTCAAAATGATTGGATGATCAGAATACATGAATTATAAAGGAATAAAATAACATGATCCATGATAGAATAATATTGGTAGAAGACATAGATTTTTTAACGTACACATAATCCTTGAATAAACATTCAATATTAGTAAAGGATTATTTCAAAAACATTTAAGGAAACTATATGTGTGTCTACACTTCCTCGACAAGTAAAACCGCCTTCTCGAGTGGTAGTGCTTTCAAGATAGTGGAATGGGTTAACCCCCCAGAAAATAATTTTAGCCAAGGTTCACTCTAAATAATATCATAGTGGATAAAGTCCTATACCGAACTATGGGCACTCCTTGTTCCAACACAATCTTACAGAAATGGATTCACTCCCCATTCACGAAATATTATAATAAACAAATTTCATACTCTATTATAGTCATATTTATCTCTTGAGAAATAAATATTTAAAAAATGAATTGGAGGGATATATATGTCCCTCCAATATTTGGTTATAATGTAACCACTATATTTGTTTATAAGATTACCAAATTCTTTATTTATAACATAACCAACATCAAATAATGACAATCATACATATTTGTCCAAGATATTCCTAAAACATTCCTCATATAAAACACTTTAAAATGAAATGGGTTTCATAAAAAATTCATTATAACATAACCTGTGGAATATTAAAATAATCATAATCATTTATTCTTTTCATCAAAGCATAAACTATCAGTTTTTACCCCTTGTAATAGAATAAGGATTCATAAATATCTTCTCATCGTAATCATAGACAATTAAAATAAATAAAAAGAAATTGATCATTGGATAAAATCCCCAATAAATAATAAATAATCTCAAATAATATCTTCAAAGATGGAAAATAAATTTGAATGTAAATTTAGTATTTATATTATTTAAAACATTATTTAATTTAAAATAAACTTTTATGACATAAACCCATATAAATAAAACTTGATTTGAAAATAATATTTACAGATTATAACGAAAACTTTTAATATTAATTTGGGAAATTTATTGATGAAAATAACATTTCACTTTGAAATAGACATTAAATAACATAAAAACATTCATTTTTTTAAAATTTGATATATTTTAATTAAAATAATAAAATTTCACAAATATTTAAGATGTCATATTCATTGAAAATATCACTCTAGACATGTAGATGATGCTTGAAATCATTGAGTATTTATCAGGATGGAAGATATTGGTTCAGGAGTGTATGTTAAAAAAATTCAATTTTAACATGATCCGGGAAAAATGGATTTTACTATTGGAAAATGAAATGAACATTACTTTAAAAAATTATAAAATGATAAAAATTAGAAAAATTAATTTTTAAAATGTCAACATCTGTTTTGAACAAAAATTCATAATATGGTTTTAAATTAAAATAGAGTTCTTACTAAATAATGAAATTTCTTTATGTTTTCAAGAATACATTTTCTAAATTATTATAAGTACCAAAAATTTGGAAATTTTACTATTACATGAAATTATCCTAAATTATGAAATGATAACAAAATTCATGATAGATATTGATATTATTATTATATATTTTATCATTCGAATCACAGTGATAAACAATCCCAAGAAATGATGAGATTGTAACAAAAAACCATTACCACAATGATAATAAAGAATTATAAGCCCCTTGATGAATTCAAATAAAATGAATCAATTAATATCACAAAGATTGAAAATTTCATGATACTCCATGTGAAAGGGGCTTCATATACACATCGCTAATGAATATAGGTTAATAAAAAAAATGTACATCTCAATGATGGAAAATTGAGACCAAGATCCAATAATGATCTGGTAAATATTGAATCTTAAACCTAGTGAAAGAGATATTCTAAAATTGATTTTTTAATTTAAATAATATTAATTATAATAATCAAAATTTACATTTTTGGAATTATACACACCACCTAAAATAAACAAGTAGTGAATTTGTCTTATGCCACACTGAAAATAAAAGTGAGAAAGAATTCCTTTACCATAAGCTTCATTGTATATCATACTAATTAAAATATTGTTAATAATAACTAAAATTTTGTTTTAAATATATTATATAACTATATTCATATTTATCATTCCATTTAAAATTTACATATTCTCTTTTATTACATTTTTATTGAAATTTCCTTGATAAATTTTTATTTTTAGTAATAACATTTTTATTTTTTGTATATGTTATGACTTTTTATTTTATGGTCCTTTTAAATAGATCATGATTTAATAATATAAGTTTCTTAAACATTTTATAAATATTAAATTCATTCATTATATAATTATTTAGATTCATCCCTAATTTTTTTTAGAAAATGAAATTCATTGTTCATGGAGATGATAGGTCATACGTACACATTAACACATTAACACAGTTTCCATTTTCCTATTATATTTAATGAATGAAAAATATATGATATAATTAGTTTATAAGATAATTTTTAAGAAAAAAATATCATATACTTTTAGTAAACCCATCTTGAATACATTTAATGTAAAGAGTGAAAGTATCACATTGGTTCCTAAGGAGGCAGTCTTCCTTAAACATGAGGGATGTTATAATATTCCCATAAAATTGAGGTTATAAAGATATTTATGAAATATAAATTATATAATTTTAATAAATGTGTAAATATAATATATAAAAAATAAATCCATAATTATGACCATCTGGGATATGTGTTAATGAAAAAAATTTATGACATTAGTCCACAAGGTGGTAGTCCACATTACGCATGAATAATAATTTACTAACTCATCTAGATTATGTGGAGATTGTTATAGGCCATTACCATAACATAACAACATATGAATACGTAGATTATATTATTTTTTTATATAAAAAAGTAATAATAAGAATTTATGCCATTGGGTGATGAAGTAAAACAATAACACTCGTTGGTAAATGTTACCTCCTGTTCGGATATCCTCCCTAGTTTACATTAAAATTCATACTAATTTGAATTTATGTCAAAAAATATGGCTTATAGGATGTTATTTTAGTATTTGGAAAGGGATTTTTCTCGTTACTGGATGAACCAAAGTGTATTGATGGTGTGACTTATATAGGAGAGCATGTTACTTTTAACAAGTGGTGGAGATTAAACACATGAAATTTTTTAAAATAATCAAGTGATCCATCATTTTTCAAAAAAAGGGTTCCAAATGGATAAATTTGTAACCATACACATGATACAGTATAAATATGTATATAAATTGTTTTTATACTCATAAATAGTTTATGGTGACCATTTTATTTTTAGATTAACCCTTATAAGATCATTTTTTACCCTATCCATGGTATTTATTTTTATTTATTTCTCTATTTATTTTGGTAAAAAATTAGGTTTAAAAAATTAGATAATTAAAATTATTCTACTTCAAAAATTTTATTCCATTTATAAAATTATATTGACAGATTTTGAAATTTTTAGTTTAATATTAATCACACAGATGTGATGAGAAAGTTTGTTTTTAAAGTGAAAATAATCAAAATTTCAGACAATTTATATATCGAAATTCAGTATAAAATAGATTATAATGACTTAAATTGGATTAATAGTGGTCTAATTTAAAATATTATACTTTAAAATCTAATTAAAATATACTTTTTTTATATAAAATAATTTATCTAACATGATGTTCTTAATTTAAATTCTATATTTTTCACTATTTATTAAAAAAATAAGACTATTCATAAAAACCCTAAAAATCCACCATAATATAATTTTTATATTCTAAATTAATACGATATTTTTTATTTTCAAATAAATATAATAAGATTATCAATATTTAATTTTATTATAAATAAAAATGTTTATAAAAATAATTTTTTTCATAAAATATTATTTTTGAAACATATAAAGACTTTATCCAAAAGTATTTTTTTATTATCAACATTAATTCATTTTAAAAAAAATTAAATATAATTTTAAAATAATTTATTATTATTCATGTCACTACATTTAATGGTTATGTTATAATGTTCCCATTGAAATAAATATTATAATAATATATCATTTTTTGTTAAAACTTAATGATATGTATAATGGAAGCCAAGAAAGTGTTTCACATAGATGAAGATTAGCATGGTCTTTAATATAGATAAATCAATTAAAAAACATAATTCATTTAGAAGAAAAATAATTCATAAAATCTCAGGGGGGTTACATTCTACCCACATTAAATTAATTTCTCTCTTGAAATTTGATACTATGATTCAAGAAAAAATAAGATATTATTTCCCTATCATACCCACAAGTTCCCTCGTAGTTTGTTCAATATGGTGGGTAAACTTGAAAAAACATTCCAGTTGATTTTTTCTGGTTTCCTAGTACATTATTTAATAGATATAGAATCATGACCATCCATTCATCATAAAAAAAATCATGCTCGAGTTCTACAACCTCTTATTTCTGTACGTGTGAGGGATTAGGTATGTACTTTGATATGAGTGGTATATGTGGTACATCATGAACCAGAGAGAGAATTAGTGGACATGATAATCTATTGTACTAACATAAATAGTTATTTTAAAGGGATTGGTATACATAGGGTTTCATTTTTCATTATTCATTCAACATATAATTTCATATAAGATATTGTGGAACAACATCAGTGTCTAGCGCTGGTTGATCCAAACAATATTGTTGAGCAGGAGCATGGAGTGAATGACTGCTATCAGGTGATTAATATTCCTCAAACATGAGGGGATATATCTGATAGTGATAATGAGAATGCTGGTGGTCAAGCTCGAACCTCATATAGTGATGTTGTTCCACGTGGAAGGAAGGAGGTGGTAGGAAAAGAGGGGGTTATGACAACACCACTAAGAAGAAGGCAGCAGAATTATTATTCCTCTCTATCGAAGTCGATGCCTATAAGATCTTCTATCATCAAAGGAAATGGGATGAACTCTTCTAAGGAGTTTTTGTACTTGGAGAATATGAATCCCAGACGTAATTATGTGACGGTTTTGAAGCATTATGATAGCTCAGATTGGGAATCGTCTACAGCAGAAGAAGCAATTGACCTTGGATATGGAGACAGTTGTGGTGACGGGTATGGATTTCATGACATGTAGTTGTCTGTGCGGGTTCGTAAAGCTTGTTCTTTTCAATTTTCCTTTATTTTAATAAATGGTTAGAGACATTGTCTCTATCTGAGATTTCTTGGTATAATTTCATATAATGACTCTCTCACCAATTTCAAATTATAGATCTTCATGGTGATTATGAGGACAAATTTACAATCTAATTTTTTTGACCGGATCTTTTTTGAATAAGTATAGTCTTATATACCATCAAATTAGAATACTCAAGTCCTAATAGATTTCATTTAGAAACATCATTTCAGTATGTACGTTTTATACACTTCATTCCATAAATGGATTTATAAGGAGCCATAGGAATGATCGATTGAAAGATAATGTTACATGAAAAACTAACATGAGGAGGTTGTTGATCCAAAAAAAAAATTTAAATTCATAATAAAGATATTATCATGTCTTTTGGTGTTTTAATTGTGTTCTAAAACTAACCACAAGACTATGGATGATAAATAGTATTGAATCTCAAATCAGTATCATGTGCTTACTGGGGATTTTTTTCCAAAACCTTGAGAAAAATTATATATTCCATTAAAATATAGTTTAATTTTGTTCTCTATGAAAACATATCACTTTCTTAATTTATATTCTTGTAATCATATTCAAATAGAAATATTCTATGATGGAATTATTGTGTGTTGAAATAATAAGGACATCGACTAATACCCATAATTATCTCAATATCAAAAATAAATAAACCTTGGAGGTTATTGTAACATTTTATCTTAATTACAAAAAAGTGTAAAGTAATTAATACTCAAATTAATTTTTCACTATATACAAAAGAAAAGGGTTTCATTTCGATTAATTTTCTTTACAAATATTAATATTAAATAAATCATAACACATAAAAAACTAAAGGGATTTTAATTTCATTTAACTTATAATAGATCTTAGAATCATAAACCCATTTTTCTATCCCCAACTGTTAATTTAATTGAGATAAACATACATGATAATGTTAAATCAACCATTATTCCTTATAAATGATATTGTATTATAAAAAAACTTTTTAGTTGGATGCTTGGGATTATACTTTTTATGATTTAATCTCATATATTATATCATTAATCTATTTTCCATATAGAGTGAGATAACCTAACGAAATTTGATATTAAGAATTTTATTGGTATCATCCATACAATGTGAATCCGGAAATTTTCAAATAACGATGGGAAAAAATTGTGCCCTTAACTATCATGATTAAAATCATCCATTATGATTTCATAGTATTTTTTTAACTAATTTTAATAGGTTTTTAAGGATCATCAACCGCATTAGAACATGCATTGGGAAATTGATTACTCGAATTCACATACTTTGGGAATTTGAATCACTAATGTGTGGATGGTGCATTCTTTGCTGCTTTCTCTCTATTCACATATTTAGATAGCCTCTTCACATAACCTAAGAAATCCATTTACATATGGAATTTCTATCCAAAAATAAAATTTCAAAATTTACATTATGAAAATTCCCTATGAGTTTCTTTCCATACTTTTATCATAAATGAATTCGAATCTTCTTCTATATATGGTATTTATAATTTTAATTAAACATTATAATCCTTTTCATATCAAAACAATGAGATTGATATATATCTTAGACCTACATTTCCACGATGCCAGCACATAGAATAATCTCTTGACAGCTACCGAGGTCTCATATGTCAAACACTCCTTGGAAAAATTGTTTTAATCAACTTAATAATCGATGATCCTTAATTTTTGGTTAAATCATTATTCCAGAACTGTTTGTCAACAATGGTTTAAAATTTTCCTAATATTTACCAATATTTTCATCATCATTATTCTTTAACTCAAGAAACTCTTTCTCCATCTTCATATGAAGAATGAGTGGAATGTACTAATCAAAAAAATATATTATTGAAATCTAACCAATCAATATAGTCAATTTAATTATTTTTCCTCATATTTTGGATAGGGTTCCCCCATTGATCTTCACCACCTTACAAATGGTAATCATTAAGAATGAATTTTAATTGATCATGATATTAGGGGATGGAAAATATATTTTTAGTGGTATTAATCCCTTACAAAGAAATTTTGGTATCTTAAGACCTGATGAATGATTGTAAAAATTTCTTCATAAAAGAATCAATATAATTTTTTTCCCTCTATTTCTTATTTGGAAGCATATAATGATTGAAATTTTATTGAAATTTGTGTAATAATAGAAAAATATTTTTCATTCCATCTCCCATAACAATTGTTTTCTTTGATGGAAAATAATTTTTTTTTTGAATTCCACTAAGAATTAACACATCTCCTTTTGGATATATCTACCATCTAAAACAATAATCACAGTGTTAGAAACATTAATCATAGTGGAAAACACATATCAGAAAAAGTAATTTATGATGTATAAATAAACAAACATGATTTGAAATATATACTATATTATGTTCATCCCATGATATTTATAATCTTATTCGAGTTAATCCCTTTATGATGGTTCATAATGTGTTTTTATATTTCCAATTAAAATTCCTTGGGACCGTCATACCATGTTCACAAGAAGACCCATCTTCATGCACTAGGTGACTATTCAGTCTATCTCAATCCACACTTTTTGATGTTATTACCCTTAGGAACCACTACTCCAATGCCACGTCAACATTTTTGTATCTGTATATGGATGTAATTTCTTGTAAATCATTTTCTCTATCCATTACCAAAATTCTAGGACATTTTAATATATATTGACTATCCATTAGACTTATCCATAGAGACAATTCTAGTTATATCCTTATAAATATACCTTGAAATCTATCTAATGTTATCTCCTCCTAGTTTCCTAAGATTAACTAAAATAATACTTTAATACCAACTATAGTGACCTAGAATTCTCATTCGTATATTTTACACCTTTTTAAGTAAATAATCCTTACATCACACCAATTAACTCTGGAGGATAATAACAATTTAGTGCCTTTAGAAACAAGGATCAATATACCCAGATCTGGTGAATTTTCTTTAATGTCTCCCATAGTGATCTTCCCATTTAGTACTCTTCATAGACATGACCTATACAAGATCGTTACTCATAAACTATTGAAAGGAAACATATGAAAGGGTAAGATCATAATCTAAATAAGGGTAAACATAAGAGATTACAATTTATGACCATTTTAATGAATAATATAATAATAAGGGTATTTGATAATGAACATAACATTCAATTTTTATAATCCACATAACATATATCAAAAACATGTGTCATGGAATAAATATTTTTATTTCAATAGAAATGAATCGTAAAAGAATAAATTAACATAAACCATGAGAGAAAAACATTAGTATAATACATATATTTTTAGCATACACATATTAGTAGAAACTAATTTCCTTTTTAGTAATGTATTATTTAAAAAAATATAATGGAAAAATATGGGATGCTAAACCTCTTGGAATTGACACACCACCATCCATGTTGCAGCCCTTTCCTCACAGTGGAATGAGCTTACTCCCTATACCGAAATGATAGTTGAGGATCACAACTAATAACACCATAATAGAAAATGCTCCAAATTGAAACTGGTTCAGTCCTTCTTCTATACCAATTTTACTGAAGTAGATTGACTCCAAATTCAAGTCCTATCTTATTGAACCAGGCTTTCACCTCATTCCATTCCTGCCTATATCATGATATTTAAATCATTACCAAATTCATTAGAGGGTTATATAGGTCCCACAATTATTTAGATTTAATGTAAACATAATCATTATTTATAAAATATTAAATTCCAATGGATATAATGTAAACACTATTAGATAATGAAAATGAAACATTTGTTTCCTATAATATAATAAAAAATTCATCATATTAGTGCCCGTGAAATGAAATGGGTTCAAAAATCATTTCATCATATTATAAATTGTTAAAAAACATGTTTTATAATAATTTAATCATTTCATAAAGGTATAAATAATCATTAAATAAGTGGGTTTAGTAAGAATGTTATCATGGTATAACACGTGGAAGATAATATTTTTTCATAATTTTTTTTACCATAAACATAAACCCTTCAATGAATGAATCTGAATCGTATATTTTGATTATATCCCCAGTAAAACATAAGTAACCTAAACAATTCATCTTATATGGAATATAATTTTGAAAGACGACATGTGACATCTCATTAGGAAAATATCTTTTCCTGGAAAACCTATTTTTAAAACATAAAAAATTACAAAAATTATTTTTTATTAAAATAATCAAGAAATATTATAAATTAAATTTTAAAAAATATTACAAGAAAATATCCATCCATATTTAGAGAATGATTATAATACATAAAACACTTTCCAAATAGACTTCACTTTGAAATTATTTATTTAAAATATTAAATAATTAAAATTATTATGGAAATAATTTTAGTTGAAAATAATTTTGATTATTTGTAAGTAAATCCTTTAGTAATTGGGAAATAATGGTAGTCGGAAATACTATTCTGCTTGTGTATGTAAGAAAACAAATATTTTTTTAACATTTTCAATAAAATCCAAAAGGGAATTGTTTTCAAAAATGAAATGAAAATTACATTTAAAAAATTAACAATGTAAAATAGTTTTTAAAATTCCTTTTAAAAATTCTTGGTAAATTATATAAACATTTTTGAAAATATTTCTAGTGAATATTGTTTTTGAATAACATAAATTTCTAACCAAAGAATGAAATAATGTCATATTTTATAAAAAATATTTTACAAATTATCTTAATTGAAAAAGAGTCGATAAATTATAATATATCATGAAAATATAATTATTAACTATAGTATATAAAAATTAATTATAGTTATAACGATATGGATCATATGATTTTCGCATTGGAAACACAATCATAAATAATTATGAAATATTTATGATCTTAGTAATTTGATTCATAATACCCATGAAGTAATTTTATAAAATGAACCATTATATTTGATGGGGATGAATAAATTCATTATATTACATTTAAATAGGTATTTATATACACATGTAATATAATATAGGGGAATAACACTTTGAATATCTCAATAAAGCCATGTTGAGACAATGATTCATTTCTGATTTCATTACATTTAAATAGTAAAACCCATAAATATTTTATCCTATAATGGATATTTAAATACCAATATTTTTAATTAGGTTCATTATAATATACATTCATTGAATCTATATACACCACATAAAATTATTGTGTTCTTAATATTTCTTGTGTCATGTACAAAATAATCGTACGATAGATATCCCTTACCATATGTCTTGAATTCTATTGTACACATTAAGAAATTTTGTGTAATAAATATAAAGGTATTATAAATATACTACATATTATTTTCTTATTCACTTTTATTACCCATTTATTAATAATTCAATGTTAAAGATACATTTTGGGTACAAACTAATTTTTTTTTTCAAATCTGTTATGACATGTAATTTTCATTCCTATTAGATCAATCTGTATTTCATCCACTTATGAATTTAATCCATGATATAAATATTATATATCTTAATTATATATTTATTTTTGGATAATCTATAAAATTTTGTTATAGGAAATGAAATATATTGTTACTGAACATGGTAGGTCGTATGTAACCATCAACGTTGCTTTAATTTTATTGTTAGATTTAAAGAAAAAAACAATATTTAATAACTATATAATAATTTTTATTTAAAATATATTAAATATGTCCATTAAACCCATCCTTAACATATTACTTGTAAATCATTGATGAATCACATCACTTCATGAGAAAATAGTCTTCCATACACACGAGTGACGTAATCGTACTCCAAAAAATATTGAGTGTGATTTTATACTTGATATAATAATTAAGTAAACATACTAAAATTATCATCATCATATATACAGAATAAATCCATCATTATGTGCATTATTTACAAGTGATATTGGAAAAAACAAATGGCATCGTTTCACGAGGTGATAGTCCGCCGTACAGAGGAATGGTATTTTCCTAACACATTTGATGAAGGCGAATATGATTTTAGGACATGGAAAAAACATAAATAAATATTTAATATATTTATTTTATTATATAATAATTTTATAATAATAATTTAATGGAGTGGAAGAATAAATAAAACAATTATTTACATTGATGAACGTTGCCTCCTCTTCGGGTATACTCATTAGGATTTCACCCAAAGCCATTCTAGGATAGATTTCTGACTAAACTAATAATTCTAGTATGAGAGAAAGGATGTTATAAATTTATTAATGTGGTTATATTCCTACAAAAATTTTTCTCATGGTGTTAATAAGAGAGGATATGGGGTATCCGTTTATAAGTGGGAGAGAAAACACTCTTGGAATATTTGAAAATAATTGAAAGATCCCTTATTTAATCACCAGTGAAAAAGGGATAAATTAGACATGATATGTAATAAATATTTAAATCAAATTTTATTTACACATGTTTATTGGAAATTCATACCATTATCATTTTTTAACCCTCATTAAAGTTTTTTAACCTTAATCATAGTTATTTATTTTTTCAGCATTCCCGATTAATTTTTATGAAGAATTAAATTGAAATATAAAGATAATATAAATTATTATGATTAAAAATATGAAATCCATTTCTAAAAATTCAATTCACAAAATTTGATAATATTTATTTTAAATTAATCATGTATACGTGATTATAAATCGAGTAATAAAAGAAAAAATGGTCAAATGTTTACAAAATTTTTATATCCCATGTAAATTATAAATTGATTATAAAGAACATAATTGGGATAATGTGAGTATAATTGAGGTAACTATAAATTAAATATAATTTTTAAAAAATTATTCAAAATTAAGAAAAAAAAATTTCAATTAAAATTCAATATTTTTTAGTATTTCATCAAAAAATGAATCTTTTTAGAAAAATACTTCAAATTATACCTAAAATAGTAATAATATTATGACTTAAAAAATGATATTTACTTTATTAAATTAATTTTTGGAAAGTGTATCCTATTAATTTTAGTAATTTAATGAAGAAGTCCTACTTTTTTAAAAAAAATATCTTATCATTGAAACATATAGAAACATTATCAAAAAATATATAATTCCCTATAAATATTTTATCATGATAAACAACCATTTTAATTAAAATATAATCATATTTTATTATAATCTATATCACTCTGTTTATAATATAGGTTTTAATTGACATGTTTAACTAACTATATTAATAATATATCATGTTTGTTTTAAAACTCAGTGTTGTGTATAACACAACATAAGGCATTATTTCATTTATGGAAGATTTTAAAATCTATTTTATTTTCCACATGATTTTAAATAAATCTAATTTATTAAAAAAGAATTAATCATAAAAAATTATGGTGTTATAGTTCAAACATTGGAATTCCTAGTTGGGGACTAGATTATCATGAAAGCATCACCTCTATTCGACCACTGTTAGCATGGGAAGCATTCTATGTTTGATCTATGAAATGATAGACTATTTTATATTATATAGATAACTGTAATGGTGTCCAATTTAATTAAATTAGCATATTAATTGTCTAATATTAATTACATGTTCTTCATTTCTCAACTTAAGAAATGTCATCGTGATCTTTCTCATTTCTACAATTGGGGGAGATTTCATTGGACCAGATTTGTCTATGATTGAGAAACTAATACTTGTTAATGATTTATTGGAGTCATATTTCAATATGGTAGAGTTGTCATGAGGTTCATATTGAATAATATTTTCTAACAGATAAATAAACTCATCCTCTTTAATATCAACCTTTTGTAACTTATCGTTCTAGGTCCTGAAAGTGATATAAAGGGGATAACTGTCACATCGAGAGATCTATTTAAAGTATGTATATTATTTTTTTATAATTTCTTATTTCAAGTTCTTAATTTGTTTTATGTGTAATAATATTCATTTTTAATGTATTCTGATCCTATGCATGGTTAGGTGCATGGTTAGGGAAGACAATACAGATATTCCCTAGTAATCACTAATCATATTTTTGAGTTTTAATGTAGGGAGAATAGTTATTCCAATTCACGTGTTCTTATTATCATACATTTTTCTCTATGATATTTCAATTTTTCAATATTTACACAAGATATTTCAAACCATGTATTCAAACCGTTCAACTCCTATAGTAACATATAATATGGTGCAAAGATGGATAATCGTTTTTCAAAGCATGCTTCCAAACTGTGTGTCATCAGTTAATTAATATGAATTTTATTCTCAAGACTCAAAACACCTTTGTTTGTATGTATAATTCTTCTATTGAATCTGAATTTCTACATATGATGCTCTACCTAAAAATTTGGAGACAACGTTTAGTTTGGTGGTTGATTTTGGTTAATCTGAGGGATTTTGACCTATTTTTGTGAATTTATACCTCCATTATTCATTATATTTTTCCATGAATCATGATCTATCATTTATATATCTTGATAACTATTTAATATAATTTTAATTTAACAAATAAATGGTCTTTTTTATGATATAATTCATTTTCAATTGGATCATTCAATAGAGTATTTTATTTTTGACTCCAAAAACCAAGAGTCGGTGATCACATTATTACATTACTAGAACAAAAATTTTATCTCTCCTTCTAGGATAGATCAGTTTAAAATCATGAAAAATTAGATAAACACAAAATACCCATATTATTTGAAAATATAAAAGCATAAAATAAAAAATTTTATTCCATCCTTGAGATTATTAATAATTTCCCTCTTGGTATATTGGGGAAAGGGATAAAAATAAACAGTGAGATAAGATTCTCAATAGGGTTTACATACATCAGAATATATCATGTCTAATAAAGACAAAATCAACATGGCCAGGTGGAAATAAAAACACATGTAATTCAATAAAAAATACTTGTTAAATGAACATTTATGGATAATATTTACATATTAATCACTTAGATAATAAAGACTAATCTTTTAACAATGTAACTAAATAATTATAATAATTCATGGAGAATGCATCTCAAGTTATATATCATGAATATTACTCTGACAACCCATATAAATAATACACTTCATTCCAATAGTTATTACATAAGGGCACATGTAATAGAATCGCATTATATCATGAATCTGAGTTTCTTTGGTAAATATTTTCTATATCATAACAACCATCAACAAAAAAACAATAACATTTTTAAAAACATCATTAACATGCTCCTAAAAATCCATTTTCAATTTAAACTTTCATGAAATAACTTGGGGAAATACATAAGAGTGTGGTGAATTATGTATCCCAATAGTGGAATAGTCAAATCACATAATATGGTAAATCATCACATGTTATCCAAGAGGAATATAAATTTAAAATAAGAGGGGTGAGAACACAAATTATGAACAAAGAGGTATGATATAGCATGATAGGCCAACGACCACATATGAATTCGGACACAACATAAATTAAGAAATCAGAAACAAAATTCATGTAAAACATATCATAATGTGATTAGGATAATCTCTGGGTCACCATACAAGGAATACCATGGGATAAAAACATAACAACATATATTGGAGGGATATATAAATTTTGTCACATCTCTCACTTTTATATCATTTAAATGAATAAGTATGCCTGATGTATCCTAAATAATAATAATTTCATTTATCAAAATTAATCCCAAATTTAATGTTTTTAGGTTAAATACATTTAAATATTTACTAAAATATGGATAGTTAAAAATATGTTATTATCATTGAGCGTATATTTATTTTGTTTTTTACTACAAAAATGTTTTTCTTGGAAAATCAATGGATAAGTTTGGAAATAAAATAGGTGTACAAGCAAGGTTATGTTATGGATAAATGAGATATAAAGTGGTATATGATTAGATGTGACTCATAAGTATGGTGATTTTAATATAAAAAAACATTTCCCAAATTAAAATATTTTAAATTAAAAGACGGAACATAAATAAGGTTCATCAATTTAGAGGAGAAAGAGAATATCTCTTACCCTGATAGGACACTTATAAAATAATAGTAATTACTTATTAAGATTTTGGGGGCACATATATAGAATTATAGGGAACTAAAACTAGTTTAATAACAAGATACAAGGTATTTTAGTTATGAGTAATGTGATTCTAGGTGATTTAATATAAAAATAATAGAAAATCCAATATTAATTTTTAAACATATGTTTGGGAATATTTATGTTAATTTAATAAAAAAGAAACACTTTTTAATAGTTATTTATTATAATTTATACAAAAATAGGATATTATTTCAATTTTTTATTTTTCTATGAATAAAACACATTAATTTAACTTCATTGGTAATGTGAATGTGTGTCCAGTTTATTATAAATTTATTCTAAAACCAGAATGTATATGATAGGTTTTGTGGGATTCATTCAGAGTTTCTAAAAGTAATAAAATGAAATATAAACTCATTATTCTTATGGGGAAACATAATTGTTTTCATGGATTTTTTTGTGGAATATATTATTTATCTTTCCTATAATTATGATGTGTGAGTACATGACATATATTTATACTGTATTTAATTTTAACCATAAATTTTGTTATATTAATTTTTTTCAGAAAAAGCACCAATGTATAATTTTAATTTATTTTGTTCAATAATAATATTTTTATAATAAAAATAATTCTTTATATATTATAATTTAAACTATTAAATTGAAAAATCCCCAGTTATGGGACAGAACATTTTTTTACAAAAACATCCCTTAGAAATTAAATATTTTAATTCATAATATTATATTTTCATTTATATATAATAACTATTTTTATTAATAATATTAAATTGAAATATAATTTAATATAATAATTATTAACATAAAATATAGTGGCTTGATTGTAACTATATATTTAGAAAAAATAAAATTTGTATGTCATTGTATTAAAACATTTTTTTATCAAAATCGTTTTTTATCTTTTATAACATAAAATTAAAAATGTTTAAATATAATAATTTTCTTATTAAAAATAAAATATAAAAATTTATACTATTAGTGTCTAGATATATATCCTATTATTAAACTAGCAGAATCATTTTCTAAGGTGTATGATTGTGATATTTTTATGGGGTGGTTTTGCTATCATGTTTGGTGTGTCATATTGATGAGCATAAAATTATACTAGAATCTATTTAACTCATTACTCAGTTTTTGAATCATGAATTCATATTGTAAAATGGGAAATTCGTTATATTTTATCTCCTTCTGAAGTTCTAATAATTCTGTTTTATATGGATGAATCCTACATGTTGAAGCTATCACTTCTTCTTTCTATATCCATTGGACTTTATCATATCCCTTAATATAAATATCGTAATGGTGACTGTGCAAACAATATATTATCAATGGTTATGATGATCATTTTTTTTTTCAATCTAGAAAAAATTAATTATCCAAAATAACCAAAGTATTTCATTTGTGTTCTATAACTAGATTATGTTAAAAAATGTTTATCTATGCAAAATAGATAATTTCATTAATAAAATTTAATTTCATTACATTCTTCCACCATTTTAAAATTTTCCCTAAAATTTTCATTTCATACAAAAATATTTTTGAGGGTACTTCTGTCTCAATCCCTCTTTTAGTTCCTATGTTTCTTCTCATACTTTTTCTTCCTGCAAAACACTTAAACCATTTGAGTTATATTATTTTTTAAAACATTATCTCTATGATATAAAATATTCTCCATAGTTTCCTCTAATGTGAGTTCAATATCCAATGTTTCCACCATTTGATTTAGTTATTCTAATGGTTATATTATGTATTTACTCTAGAGGGATACATGGAAAATATCATCTACTTGAGACAGATTAGGTGGTTGTTCTAGTCAATAGGCCACCACTACGGTGTGATGAACGATCTCACATGGGATAATTCATCATGTACTAAGAATTATCTTCTTCCAAAACCTCAGGAATTTATTCCATGGTGATATATAAAGGAACACTTTATCTTCAACCAAAAACATAAAGTCTCACCAATGACTACATATATATTTTTTAAAATTTGTTTGTATTCCAAACAACACTTGATGGTTTGAAACTTCTTAGTAATCTCATCAACAAGATAAGGTCCCATTAGAATCTTCTCTCTAACGTCTTCCAATCATGTTTGAGTCTTACATCATTTCCCATACAAAGACCGTTAAGGTTCTATTTTGCTCATTGAATAGAAACTATTTACTATATAAGAAAATTATAGTGGAAAGTTATTGATCTAAACATCCATGTAAATACATTGTCCAAGACGTCAACATATAATATAGAGTTTGAATGGTCGTTTTGACATTCCATATGAATGAGTTTGACAAGTATTCTTGATTCTCAGATTTGTGTCCATCGATTATAATGGCTTCAATAATAAATCTATGTAGACCTTGTATCATGGTAAAATATAACAGAGAGAAACATCATGATGTCTTACCACATCCCGTAATTATATCACATCATGGTGGTTGAGAGTTAAATTATAATTGATATCAATGAAATGTGAAAATGTTGCAAGGATATCGACTATCACTAAACCGGTGTTTTTTTCCATAGGTGTCATATTTAGTCCCATAATGAAATGCATGGTAAATTTTTCCTGATTTTATATTGGAATGGGAAATTGTTTCATCATATCATTAAATTTATGTTGTTTCATATTTTCTTCATGGAATACCATGATTCTATATATAAACACTACAATATACCTCTTCATGTAATCCCACTATAATATTGGATTCAAATATCTACGGATCATTGTTTTTCCTAGATGTATAATAAATGATAATCTATGAACATCATCTACACATTCACTCTAAAATTTTGGGTTTTAAGAGAACCATATCTGATTTTCAATTCATATAACTCTATATTTTGATAATTTTATCTATATAATATTCCCTTTATTATTCTATAGAAACTCATCATCTTTCTAGGCCTCATTGATCATATAAATAATGTATGGTTGACAATTTATTTGAGTAAGGTAATGAAGATACTTTTAAAATTATAATTTCCATCATTTTCATGTATATAACGATTAGATCAATTTAATTCCTATAAATGGATATGATTTTGGGATCCTTTATACTCAAATAACACTCTATGTTATTTTATTTCTAAAGATTTTATTGGATTTAACAATCAAAATCCTTCATCATCCATAACCACCTTCATTAAAATATTATTGTGTAATTGTTTGTGAACATGTACACGAGGGTATTATGATCTTCATATATGTCACATGTTTCTCCATATTGATAATTCTACCAAATATTTAATGTGAAGATCCCTAATTCCTAGTCTATATCATGTTTTAGGTAGTTATTAATATCTATCATTAATATTTGGAAATCATTTGCCATCATTTTCAATTCAATATAACTACACAACCCAAGACCTTTTGGGACACATCACTATAGATCAAAAATCCTTACCCATTAATGGGTTGTGTGAGCATACCAATAGTGAATATCCTCTTCATCAAATCATTAAATATTTCATCACATTCATAAGTCTAGACATACATGACTCCTATCTAAGTAAGATTTATTAGTTGGAGTAAAAGACATGATACGTTTATACTATATTGACAATAGATCCATGATATGTAAAAGAAACTATAAATTTCCACCATTGATGTTTTCCTAGGTTATCCATGAATTAACTCTAATTTTTTGAAGGACCTACAAATATACCATATTTTATGATAACATTCCCCACTAATGAAAATTTGTTTAACAAAAACTCACATTTACAATACTATTGTTATAGATTTTCCTTCTATATAGTCTTCAAAATATTATTTAAATTTTCCTCATATTTGTCTTCACATTTCGAGTAGATATTAATAGAATCTATAAATACTGACACAAATTTTTCAAGGTAATACCTAATATATCAATTCATTATTTTCCTGAAAATTTTTGTATTATTATTGAGTCCAAATGAAATCACTATAAACAAATATTTACTATTACTTATAAAAAAATAATTTCTGGGTATATTAAAATTCTTCACCATTATATGATAATATCCTTATAGAAGTTCAACGATGGAGAATCATTTTCTCCTTGTAGTTGATAAAAAATCCGCATTTTTTGGTAGAAAATACTTAATCAATATCATCAGCATGATGATTTAAAAATAATCATTTTATAGGTGCATTAGTCCATCCTTCTTCTTCACCAGGAGTACATGTCCACCCTATGGTTGAGTACTTTGGCTTATATAACCTTTATCTAGAATCTATTATAGTTAATTCATTAGGATCTAATGTTCAATAAAGACACTCTATAGAGACTATTGGATATTGGAAATTATAATTGTATATTCTATATTTAAACATATATTTCTAGCCGGGAGGAAGACTACGAATTTAATTCTAAGATAAAATGATGAATTACCATATGTTGGGCATGTCACCAAGGATGGTTTTTTCTTTATTATCAATAATTATCGCATGATATGCTTTCTTTTAATGAAATAATATCAATTCATGAGATTTTGGTACCAAATAAGATTATTCTTTCTCCTTTCAAATGTGTTAAATCATAGGTAAATATTATATATAGAGTGTGATTTTAGTCTATCAAAATTTTTATTTTGTATAAAAGGAAATCTAATCCTTGAAGTAAATAGGATCAAATTATTTTAAAGGTGGTATAAAAAGATTGTATTTGGAATATTTGACCCATAACATTCGACAAGAGAAAATATATATACTTGGGATGCAATAGTTGACACATTTTACAACATCACTGATAACCATACATCCATTTTTTTGTTTTGTGTTTAAATAGATTTATATATTTTTTATATGATAGAATATATAGAACCACAATCAAATAGTAAGGTCGTTATCCTTGAATAAATTACTATTGTATCAGTCCACACATCATTTTCAGGATCCACCTCTATAATTGTGATGAATGTGCTCTCCATTTAACTCTAGGTTATATAGGTTTTTTTCCTCAATAATCATAGATAGCCCTTTTCTTATGAAATAGATTTTTATAGCTTCCATGTTCATTGTAGTAGAATCACCTGATGATATGATGAGGGTTGACTGGTTAATTCCATTTGTCTATCACATTAGTGGGTTTCTCCCATCCAAAATTGTAGGATAAATTCCATTTCATCCCATACATAATGAATTTAATTATCTCAGTAATTTAAATTATAGGATTCTTCTTCCCAGAATTCCTACACATGGGATGATGGAGTTTCATACCCAATTATATTTTTCCAATGATCCTCCAAAATTCAATTAAAACCTAAAATTCTTATCTCAAATCTTAAGAGACCCTATAGTTTCTCTAATATCCATTTTAACATTGGGGGAACATTTTTAAATTTCTTCATAGAAATCAAATTTTTTAATATATAACACGTTTCTTAGATAAAAAATTAGTTCAAAAAATAAGATTTCAAATATAGATTCTTTGATAATAACAATTATAGGGGCGTTTTGTGCTTATATTGTAATGTTTTCCTCGTACTCCCAGACGAATTTGTTATCCAATTTCATAAGGTTAAGGAAATACCTATCAATTTTATATTATAAATTTGAAGAAAAATAATCATAAAAATCATTTTTCATATTTATTTCCACTCTATCTCTTCTATATACTCTTCATGCTTTGTATTTGTTTCCAATTTCAACTATTTATTAAATTATCCCTACACATAATAAACAACAAACACAACATTCTATTTCTCATAGTATTAAATGATGTAAAATATCTATATAATGGAGTTGATCTATTCATATGATCATATGTTATCAGATGTTTCATTGAATGTTAGATACCTAAATAAAATTTATTATAATATTGTAATATTCTCTTTCTTGTGATGATTTAATATTTACACAATATTTAGGATTTTATTCAAAATCATAGTTAATTGAGAATGTATTATCCGATATTTTGTATCTACTTATCCCATCAGGTTTGGAATCTTTTTTGGGTCATCATTAAATTTACCCTAACATTGGTAGCAAACTTAGTTACTCATATTTCTATCCATCAACTATAAAATAAAGGGAAGTTATGGTTGACAATTTTTTAATAATGAATGTCATAAATGGTAAACCATGAACATTAAAGGGATTACTAATAAAAGACATATATTCCTTAATATATTGATTTTTAGGATTCATCCAATATTATCCCGGATCTATTTTCTATCAAAATATATTATTTTCATTTTTCCCATAATAATGATTTCATAAGAATCTTGTGGATTAACTGACAAATATCCCTCTATTTTTTGAACTCGATATGTTGCATAGTACTTTTTCATGCACTAGATTATGATCTAGTCCTGCTCAATGCACCATTTGTGGGTTATTACCCCTAGGTGCATAAATTTTATATAAAATTTCACTTATAGTGTCCAAAAAAGTATATATTTTCATGGAATCGAAAGAATACATTACCAAAATATTGGGATGTTTTAATATTTTTATCCTTATCCTAAATTATTTCACAAGAATTTTCTAATCCCAAAATCAAAAATAACTAGACTTTTCTCTGATAAAAACAATGAAAATAATAATTTTAATACACATTATTTCATGATTTAATACATAAAGGTATAAATTATATAATCCTATAATACCGTGAATCCTATTGTCTATCTAAAATGAAGTAAATATGAAATCAATATTCAATAAAAATACAATGAAATTATAGAAAACATCCTTATCATGCCCCTAATGTTTCATTGCATGGGATAACCTAGGGATGTGCATAATATTTCATTTAGATATAAATATAGTTAAGGAATAATTAAATCATCGAATGAATAAATTAAATAAATGTTATCAAAATATAACATCAAGGTAACATAAGAGTGGTGAGAATGATAATCCTGAATAATGAAGCATGATATAAGATGATGGCGTAACGACAATATTGGAACTTGGAAACAACTCCAAACATGGAATCATAAAAATAATTCAAGAACAATGTCCATGATAAAATATCACATTATTCATAGGATGACTTAATTTTCACCATACATGACATTTCATGTGTTAAAAACATTTCCAAATGCATTAGAGTGATATATAAATCTAGGCTCATCCGTCCATTTCATATCATGCATGTGCATAAGGTTTCTAGTTATATCATACAATATAATGATCTTTTTCATCAATTTTAACACCATTTTATAGGATATTATATTATATTCTAGTAGATACCCAAAAAAATAAGGATTAAAATAAATGGGTTAATTTCAATCCGTGAAAAAGAATATGGTTATTCACTACAATAATATTTGTCTTGGACATTTTCAAATTTCTTTTTACTCATATAGAGTGTACATGATGATATACATAGGGGGTAAATGAGGGGGAAATATTTATATGATTACGTTGTAATCACAAGAATTTCAATAGGGATATGATAAAAATATCCCCAAATTAAAAATTGGAAATCATATGGAATGACATAAATAAGGTGATTAAATAAAGAGGAGAATGAGAGGATCCCTCTCCTTTAGAGGAATCTTCTAAATTAATGGGAATAGATTATTAAGAGATTTTGGGAACATTGGGAGGACTGTAGATGGAGAATAGTATATTAATGTCATGATCAAATGGTTTTTAGTGGAATGTAATGAGAGTTTTGGAAGGATTATATGGAATAGTAGAGGAGAACTCATTATAAATTTCTAAACATAGGTTCTAGACTCTATATGATAATATAATCCAAACCACAAACTTTATCATGGGTTTTCCCATGGTTTCTACTATAGATGAGTGTTTTGAAATATTTTATACAGATAAGACCTAAAAACCTTAAAATAATTCATGTGGTGATGTGAATGTGGTTCATGATTATAAATAATTGATTTTCATTCCTTAATATGAAATATGGATTTTGTTGGACTCATTAGGGGTTTATCAAAAACAAATTATTTTTGAGGAGAAACATAATTTTGGCCATCATTATAATTTTATGGCATATATTACACCACTTTTTGGAATTATGAAGTCCTAATAAATATATTTTATTTATATTGAATTTTTTTAAAAAAAAATCAAAAGTATTTGAAAATTATGAAAAATTAATTGTTCAGTAATTTCAACATAATTATTAAAAAAATAATGTATTTTTAATCAAAATAATATTCTATATATTATATTTTTATCATTAACATTTAAAAAACCTAATTATTGGAAAATAATTCTTTATTGACAATAATATTTTTCTAACCCTTGTAAAAATTACATTTTACTATGTATAATTATATTATCATTTCTATTTAATTAAATTTATTTAATAATTATATTTTATTAAAATAATTTTTTTTAATTCATAAATTACTCAAGATGATGTCTTGATTGAATAAATATTTTTTCACTAAAATAAAATAAATGTTTCATTATATCAAAATATAATTTTTATCAATCTCATCAATTAATCATTTAAAAACTAATTTTAAAAATGGATGAATTTAATAATTTTTATTAAAAATATTATATTAAAATTTATGCTTTTATAGTATAGATACATAACCATTTATTACACTAGAATATGTACTATGGTTAAGTGGGTAACGTTGAGATTTTTATGGGCTGGTTTGATTTAAATGGCTAGGCCCAATAAATTGATGAAATTGATCGTCCCCCATAAAAAAATTTTCTTTAAAATTTTGAATCTCAAATTGCGCTTGGTTAAAAGAAAATATTGGTAATTATATCTACCTAAAAAGCATCAAAAAATTGGATTATTATATATGATACTACTGGTTATGGAAGTGGCTTCATCCATTACGTCAATTGTACATGATCATAACCCATAATATAATAATATTTATCGTTACTAAAAATGGATAAATTATCAATTTTAATGATTATTAATGATTCTTTAAATCTAGAAGAATATAAATTCCCAAAATTACCAAATTATTGCACATGTTTTCTATATCAAGAATACTTGATAATTTAATCATTAATTCAAAAATTCAGGGACATTATAGTTACCATTAAGGCCTCACATCGAATACATAATTTTTAAAAAATTGGTAGTTGTAAAATAGATACATATATATAATATTGAATGCATGCAATTTTGTGTCAATAGGCTTTTTGATACCTCAAGGGGATGTTTATAACTATGCCCTATTGTGAAAATAATAATCCCATGCATTTATTATCTTTTCATTGATCAATAAAATTTATTATCAAAATTCTATATAAGTCCACAATTATCCATATTGAATCACGAATACATAACATTAATATTTTCAAAAAAAATGAAATACATAACAAGATTCCTTTAAGTAGTCTCATGTATAGAAATTATATATTGTTAAAACCTCATCATTGTACTATAAGTAATTTTAAATTCAACTATTATAGTAAAAATATTGACATTAGGGTGAAAAATAATGTATAATAAATAGTGGAGAGGGATAGAGAACATGATCATAAGAAATTAGTGATCTAAAAAATGGAATAATCTATTACCAATATAGGATGATAAAAAACATTAAATTAATCATAAATCACAGATTTATTGTAAAATAATTACTATTGAAAAAAAAGAATTATTATATTTGATTTATCTTCCTTGCAACATTCTTTCTCAATAGAGTTATAAATAAATTTTACAAATTCCTTTCTTTCCATTAAAAAACAAATACCAGTTTATATCATTCAGAATAAAAATTAAAAAAATATTGATATCTAATATTTTCATTCAAAATAAAAATGGTAACATATAATGGAGGCTTCACATATTTGAATATTCATGACATCATTAAAATTTTTTCAATCATTGTACATAAAAATAACGAATTTCCACACATTTTTTAAATGTACCTACTTCAGAAAATGAAAATAAGATTTATAATAATACTTTTTATTGAAAATTAAAAATAGGAAAAATTAATTTTATAAGTCATTCTAAAATAATAGTAATTTTCAAGAAATAAATTTAATGATTTTATACAGGTATGAGAAAAATGGAATGAATAAAAACTTCCTAACAATTTTTTTAAAGATCCATTAGTTATAAAAAACATAGATATTGATTCATGTTCAAAAAAGATCAAATGAGGAATATAAACCTGAAATCCACAAAATAAATACAGATATATGGGGTTTAAAATATAAGGATAATATAATTTATCCAACGTAAATATTGTCACATATATTCTGAAAATAAAATGATATCTTAACTGAAATATCCTTCATCATGTTTCAAATCCATCATAAGTGATTTTATATTTCTATATAATAAATGTATATTTATTATTAATATACTACATAAATATATTCATACTTATAATACCGTATGTGACCCACTAAAAATATTTTAACACCTTTTTATTAATAAATATTTTCTAAAATCATTTGATAGAGTGTTAATAATTTTTTTAATGAATGATTTTAATCGATAGTTTTGGTCTGTGAAACATTCACATGGATTCATCATCACATTAATTATAACTATTATATAAATATTATATATGTTAATTATATAAATATCTAGAATAATTTTTGAAATGATAACATAAAAAATGAATAACATCACTTCGTAGAGGTTGTAGTCTATATGTATGAATGAGCGATATTGTCAGTTTTTTCAATAGATTTAAGGGTAATGTGTTATTTTATATATTATATTTAAATAATAATAATTATGTTAAAAATTATATATATATATATATATATTATGTTCGTTTTCATAAATATAAAATATAAATGGAAATAAAAATTAATTACACCGTAATGTGTGGAGGATAAGTCATACGTGTGCCCAAGCGATGCATTAATTTATCATTTGATGGTTAATATTGATAAAAATAATTATACCATAATCATAATAAACCATAATTATATATTAAATAGTAATTTTATTATTCTACATTTGTAAGGGGAGTTATTTGGTATATAAAAGATCAAATTATAAATAAAACACTCTATTAAGAAATACACCTATTCATTGGAAAACCTCACTATGTTTAAATCTGTAACCATTATAGAATGGTATTATAAGGAATAAAATACTTCTCGGATGGGGTGATATATTTTGGAAAAATAATTAGGTATTCATTTTTTAATATAATTTTCTATTAAGGTGTGGGGAGGATAGTATAGGTGGTATCATTATATAATTGTGTGTGAAGACACAGTTGAATTTTCAAATGATTAAAATGTATTAATATATTACTCATGGAAAATGGATCCAAAAATTATCATCGCTGAATAGAAGAATAGATAGTTTTTATATGTGACTAAATAATTGGATTTATAAAATATTTTATTATATGTCAATCCATATAAATTTTTTGAAACCATTTATCATTTTTTAACTCTTATAGTGGTATGAAATTTTTCTTCCAGTTTTACTATATATAAAGGCAAAAAATGATAGTGGAATCATTACCAAATTCATAAATAATGATTCCAAATATAGATTACATTTTATGAAATTTAATTTCTATAAGTGGAATTAACATATTAGAAAATAGAATACAAAAAAATTGTCAAGAAAACGGTTTGCTAGAAAAAATCATTCTTAAGAATAAAAATCATATCTGTTAGATATAATGTATACTTTTTATTTGAATGGAATTAGTTAGATTGTATTAAATGAAAGGATAATATTTTTTCATTAAGATGAATGGAAAACAGAATGTAACCTTATAAATACATGAATAAAATATAATAACTACAAATATTTTTCTAAAACAACAACACTACATATATTTTCAAATCATTAAGAATTAATTTATAAGTCAAACATTATATTTTTAATATTAATTATATTACTAATTATATATATATATATATATATATATTGTTTAAAAAAATTGGGTTTTTACATTTTAATTTATTCATATATCGTTATAATATATTCATATTGACAGTTTTGTAATATCGTATCATTCAATATTCATCAAAAAATCTAATACTCCATAAAATATATAAAATTCATCCAAATGTAATTTAGACATGATAAATTACAAAATTTAATTCATTTATCAAAAAATATTTTAAAATTTTATTCAATTTGTGTTTTAATCACATTCATGAATAAATATATGTTCATTTGGCTATAGATTCTTTAGAATTAAAATCATATTTAATATAATAGAATATTGAGTATTACAATCTTTCATCAATAAAAAAATAATCATTAAAATTAATATAATAAAATCTTATGAAATGATGTGGGTTTTTCTTCATTATATCTTATTCATATTTCTATGTTGCCTAATCTATTTTATCATTTCTATCATTTACCTTCACAAATTGAGTCGTGTAATTCGACAACACATGTTGTCGTGTATCATTAATTTAGATGGACTATTCACAATAATATAGATTAGGTTTTGATTATATTTACTTATATGATAGATCATGTCCATGGTCTATAATTTACATTCTTAATAAATATATATTGAACACCTCGTCAAATTTAGTGCTTCTATATAGAATTACCAAATGATACACTACAAATCAAATTTCTACCATAATTTCAAAAGGTCTCATATACCTAGAACATAATTTCTATTTATTTAGAAACCATATAAAACCCATCCACACTGGTATCATTAGTAAAAAATTATCTCCCACTAGATATTATAAAACCTTATATTGGTTATATAGATAGTTATTTTTCCTAATTATAGTTATCTTGATTAGACAATGAATATTTATTACTTTAACCATTGAATCCTCACAGAGTTATAGGCCAAAAATATTCCCCTCATCAACATAATCCCCAAAATATGACATATGATATTTTTCATGTATAATTATTCATATGGTTCCTATATAATGCTTTAATGTATGATTATATCATATGAAAATTTCCTCAAAGGTAAATATTGATCCCCTATACCTTCACTCCAATGGCCCAAATGCCTTCATTTTTTAATGTTTTTTGATAATCCACCTTCGAAGGGGTGATGTAGAACCCTTACAAAACCTATAGGCTTATGTATTACATGGACCATAGGCCTTAGAATAATTCATTTCCTATAGGATTAAAAAATTGCATACAACCGAGACTTAACTACGTAGAACTGGTCCTCGTCTGCATCTTCACCATGAAATTTTCACTACACCTTCACATGGTTGTTCGGCTAGGCTTTCCCATGAATGTATTGGCTTTTCCCAATGGTAGGTACCATACTCTCTCATTCTTGTAATCTGTTTAGCTTCTATTATGGTGAATTCTCCTAGCTCATCCTCCTTATGATTCTGTTTCCTTGTTAGTTGTCTCATGTGCATCTAAACATAAGGTGGACCGAAGGCCGTGAGGTGGCCTGAAGGCCTTACTAAACCGAAATCCTAGGTGGATCAGAGGCCTTAAAGGACTCGAGGAAACATTTGGAGGCCCGAATACCCAAATGGTGGGAATATTCAAGGAATCTATAGTTCTAAATAGTTCCTACTACAGCTCCTGCTACCGTAATGCACAGTTCCTTCTACACTTCCTAAAAAATTATCCTCCACCTCGATTTGATCCCAGGTTTCCTGGATGCACTTAAGGAGTCCTCACTAACTGGTCTGAGGCTAAATTTCACATCCTACATACCTTTAATTTCCAGTGATCATTACCTCGACTTGTCTTCTAAAGTCTTAATAGTACATCAATATTGACTATCATTATGGGAATGACAAACATACCTCAAATTTTTTTGTGTGTATTTATCCTTCTAATGAACTATATAGAATATAATTATAAACCATTCGTCAATATCAGACCAATTAAAAAACAGTCACAAATGAGTTTCACACCTTCATTAATATAGATCCACATAAGGCACTCAATATGTTGGTCTTCCATTATATTGATAAAATTTTAATGATTGGGTAAAGAGAGAAATAATAAACCATATTTCATCATTACTTAAAATAGTTCTCTTCAATATCATGACAAAGTTCCTAGAAATATTTTCCAATTTAAACATAGCAATGGGATGAATCCTTTAGATATTGTCTCTAAATCGTTACATCCTAAAAACCAAAGAATCCTGATAATATGTAATATATTATATATATTATATGATCCAACAGAAAATGATCATTCGCATCAGAAGTCTTTTTTACACTAAAATGGTGAATAAATAAATTTAATAAATGGGATTAATCTAATAATTTTCTCTTCAACTCATGTATGAATGTAAAACAAAACCTCTTCCATCATTTCATCACACCATATTGATAAACAAATTACTATTATTTTCCATTATTAAATGAATTAATTTTAATTTATAAACTCTTATCCTAGATCTAAGAACATTTTTCCAATTAAAATAAAGAAATGTTTTCAATCATTTTGAAAGATAAAATTTTGAATTATAACTATATAACACAAATCCTTACCTCCCTAATTGTAATGTTAATATTGGTCAATAAAAAAAGGTTATCTCTAATTATTATAAAAATTCTTTATATTATTCCAACCATATGATGTTAAAGCCATGAAAAATAAACTTTGTTATCTTATTAACTAATTCGGTAAGATTTTTGATATACTAGTGTTATTAACTTGACACTATTTGGAAACTATATACCACAATATATTTATTAATGATTGATATTGCAACATTATTTTTTCATTGACGGATAAATTGATATTCCATAATTATAGATAATGTGGATTATAAAATAAACTTCTAGAATACAAATTTCATATTTTCTAAAATTTATATAAACCTACCTTTCTTTATGACATTGAATGATTTCCAAATGATTATCAAATAAATAATATAGTTTATATTATATCAAGATAACAACAATAAATAAATCAATGAAATTATCAAATAAACCTCTAATACATTTTTATATGATTATGTAAACAATGTGTTGATTAGTCAATCCAAAGGGAAGTAATATAAATTCATAATGTTCAATCCTCGTTTGAAATGAATAGATTTGAATATATTATATATTTACTCATAGTTTAAGACACCTTGAATGATTATATATCATTGAAAAATAATTAATTCCATGATGTAGATCAAACAAGTCATCAATGTAGTATAGAGGGTAATTTTTGATTTTAATGACATTTATTTCACTATAATTGTTTCACAACTCTATAGAAAGAACTTTCATCTTAACAAAATGAATATAGGATCCACATGGTGAAATAGTATGGTGTATAAATACCTTGTCACATAAATCATAAATTCTTTTTCATTAGTTCCAATATTTTCAATATAGTCATCCTATTGGATGTATCAGATATAAAACTTTTATTTGATTATAGACTATTAGAAAACATAATGTGACACTCATGTTGATAAATATTTAGTTCGTTCGAAAATAGGTAAATGTATTATTCTAGAATCATTATATCCTAAATTATATGGAAATATTTACAATACTCATATTATGTCTACTATTATTATATAGGAATTTAATTAAGAAGAGACAGTGCAAGTGTAACTTGAAAATATCCAGATTATGTTTTATCCCCTTTGAAGATAAGGGATTCTATATCTCCATCTCGAATAATAAGAACATACCTTTTGAAATTTATTTTAGCATTATAATTTAAATCCCAATACATTCCAATAATTATATTGAATTCATCCATATTAAAAATAATCTTTTTAAAAATTATGATATATCTCTATATTATAATGGGGTCTTACTAACACGTCCTTGTTTGAATAATATTTCCATATTATGTCTCAATTGAAAACTCCCTTCTTAGTATTTTAAGGTATTTTCTTTTTTTTCATGGTGAACATGGATGATATAAAAGAGGGAGAAGATCCAAATTCAATATATAATTGTATATATATTAGGTTATGATCAATGAACCTAATACAAAATTCTTTATAACATCAACATTAGAAATAGTATTCATATATCTTATAATTATACACAATGAAAATTATATGGGGTTTCCTTTCACACTGGGGACATTAGATAGAATAATTCCATATGTCATTAAAACTGAAGCATTAGAACATAAGGATTTCTTTATTTCCCTAACATTGAAGATCCTTATGTTCCCTTTTTATGAAATTGAAAAAATTGTATATATACAATAAAATTTTACCAATGTATTTATTTCAATAATTATAACTTCTAATAAATCTCATCTTCCAATTATAATTATTTTTACACATTTTTTGACATGTTTCTCAGCAGTCCTCTTCTTTTATGAATTTTCATTAATGATATAACACCTTGAATTTTTTTTCCCTTCCATGATTGAACATGATACGATATAATCAAATAATAAAAGCACATAAGAAATAATTTCTATTCAGAGAATTAGATTATCCCTATCAAATAAATATTTAACCACGATTTCTAGATTATGTATGTAGTCAAAAAAAATTTCTAACTAAACCTATAAATTTTGCCTCATAATCTATAACAATTTATAAATCAATATTATTTTAATTGGGAAACATCCTCTCAATTTCAAATAATTATTCTTGAGGAATATGGTTCAATAAATATATAACATTAAAAATGATCCATTATATACATTATATTTCCACAAAAAATCTAGTTTTCTACATATAATACCCTAATTGATCATTATCTCCTTTTATAAAGTGCACTCCTATAATAAAATTTTATTTTCCATTACATACCCAGAATAGAAATATCTTTTCAAGGGATTTAGTCCATTGTTAAGATACCACTAGATTAGTTTTTCCATTATAATATAGTGTAAACAATTATAGAAGGCAATCATACATTTGTTAATAACAATGTTTAATAATAGGTTGCTTCAAATATTAATGGATATTAATTATATCCTCCATAAAATTCCATATTATGTCCATGATAATATTATTTCTTACACTAGAAATATTTTATTTCATTTTATGGAAATCCTTACACTCACTACGGGTTCTGATTCCCTTTGACTAACTATCAACCATAACAAAATAATGAAAAATATTTAGATATCACATAATCTTCATGCATAATGATAAATAAAATAAAGATTCATACAGTTGTAAAATTTTCATAAACACTACGATTTTATCATAATTAGTATGTTATCAATGGTCATTCCAACAGAGTTCAAAATTTTCATATAAATCATTCTCGGATAAAAACTCTAACACCCATATCTCGAAAAAAATGATCTGGTGATTAATTTATTACATTTTTATATGATATAGGGCATCTCACTACGTTGGATCAATCAATTTTTTGTCTTGAGAAACTTGATTCACACAAGATTACTATATTACAATGTAGGATTAAAAACATATAATAAGATATATCATATCGCCCATAAAATTATTCCTAATTTCCTTATTCAAAACATAGGGAATGAAATAAAGTGTGAGCTCATATGCTCAATACAGGTTTTATACCTTGGATAATATCATGAATAAATAAGGTATAAAAATTATGGAAGAGCGGATAACCATAACTATTTCCTTCAATAAATAAACTTCGTTTAAAAACATTCAAGGATAACATAAATATTGTAATCACATGGATAATTGAAAATGTATTAATAATAAATGAAATGAATAATTCATGAAATTTTCATCCAGGAAACTATGATTATTTCTATTATGGCATCTCAATAGATCGATAATTTATAATAAATTAGTATGTGTAAATCAAATAAAAATTTAATATAACATGCCTATTTTTTGTAAAATGAGGATATTAATGGATTAATTGAAGATCCACAACTATTACCTTCCCATAAACTATAAATCATATGAATAAATCATTTTTACAAGGCCAATATAATGAATTATCAAAATGTCTAATATGTCAATAATAATCATTATTGATCCAATAATACAGAACATAAATATTTCCCCAATAATTATCATAACATAGGTAGTATGTTTTCTTTTATCTCATACAATATTTAGAAATGACATATAGTTGAAACAATAAAAATATAAATGAAATTATTCTGAACTAATCCATGATATTTTAAAAATGATCTTGAAAATGAAAAATAATTTCAAATGAACAATAGAGTGTGATATAAAACATGATCACAAGAATGTAAAGAATATAAAAATAAGGTATAATAAACTATCAGTAAATGATTATAGAATACTATAAATTCATTAAAATTTAATGTTTATTTAGTAAAACCATTACATTTAAAAATAAAATATACGTAACATATTAAATATAACATCCTTGTAACTTCTTTTCAGAATAGTGTCTGAAGTCCCTTTTAAAAATTATGTTTGGTACTTTTTAAAAATAATACCCTTTTCTTCAGATATCATTTTGAATAAAAGATAAAAATGATGAGAAAAATATTTTAATTGAAAATAAGAATTGAAACATGTAAAATAATCTTTGATTAAATAATATTCACAATAGAGGTAAAATCATTTCATTTAGTGTATGTTAAAATAAATATTCCATTAACACCATTAATTAAAATACCTTATTCGGAAAAAAATGATCATTCAATTTACAATATTTTTTGGAAACAAAAACATGGGTCTAAATGACATTAATAAATATTTTGATAATAGTAATACCATTCTTGATATATTTTTACTGAAATTTTCAACATGGAGTAAAAATAACTGGAAGGAAAATAATAGAAGAATATTAAAAATTACCTTATATGTAATTTATTGGATGATTCATGAAGCAAAAATATAATAGATTAAATATAGATAAGGTATCCCAACATGAATAAAAGAGTATAATATAAATTTTGTTTAAAATATTGGGATTGAATAATTTTTCAAATCGATATATGATCATAAAAAATATTCAAATAAAATGAGATGATAACTGAAAGCTCAAACCTCAAGTTCAAATCTCTACTTATATAAATTAAAAATAAATTATAATAAATTTAAATTTACTATAATTATATTAATGAAATATATAGATTATTTTATATCATATATTATCCACTTATAATATTTCACCACCTGTTTTATTACTATCTCTTTATTAAAATCTATGTTTTCGAGTGTAAATTGTATTTTTTCATGTAATTTTCAGTTGGGATGTGTTGGTCCTTTCATAATGCTCATGGTTCCTTGATATATATAATATATATATTTTTAAAAACTACTATATATATTTATTATATGAATATTTATGATAGTTCATGAATGTATTGATGTAAAATGAATCACAACTCTCTCTGGTGGTGGCAATCCTTGCATACGTAGGAGTGAAATTATTATTTTTTAATAGGTGAATGGGTAATAAGGTAAATGATAAATTATATTTATTTAATAATAATTAATTCATAAGTACAATATATAATAATTAGTTCTGTATGTAAAACTGTCTAAGTTATACAATGATGAAAAACTAATTATGCCTCCAGGTGGAGATGGTAGGTTGTATATATGCACGAGTGATGTCTTCATTTTCATTTACATATATATGATGATGAAAAATTGTTATACCATAAATTTAATAACATTTAATTATATGGTAAATAAATATGTTAGTATATCATAGTGGTTAGGAGAATCTTAAACGAGGTAAAATAGGAGATAAGAAAATTAAACACTCTGCAATGAACTATACCTATTATCTAGAAAAACTCTATAGGTATATACCTGAATCCATCATAGGAGGGTATAATTATCAAAATAAAGGAAAAAATGATAATAAGAGGGATTTTAAAAATGGATTTATCTTAGTGAAATATGTTATAAGATTATATTTATATATTGAGAAGATATGAGAGGTGGTGTCCATTTATATGTGTGAGAGAGGACAAGTTTGATGTTTTTCAAAAGACCGATCTATATTAATGTTTTATGCGAGTCAAATGGATCAAATATGACTCATATTTGATTATAAGATGACATAGGATCAGAATATTACTATAAAATAGGATTTACATATGATTTGTAGTTATGTTATCCTTTACCATTTTTTTAACTCTTTCAACAGGTTATAACTCTTAAGTCGTAATTGAAATTTTCAATATTTATTATTTATAATTACAAAAAATTAATTGCTATAATTAAAAAAATTACATTATAACTGAAAATATGGATACATTTGATTGAATTAAATTGTTATAGTTGTAAAAAAGTTAATTAAATGTAATCATGTTAAATTCAATGAGTGATAGTTTTCCATAAAATGATTTCTTATGTATAAAAATGATTTTTGAGAAAAATTAAGTTAAATGAGGATTATAATGTAATTAATTAGATTATAAAAAATAAATTTAATATTATTTATCATTAAAATAATATGAACAAAAAAAATAACCTTATAAATACATTATTAATTGATAATAAATGAAAATAGTGTTTATATAATGAAAATATTACATAGATTTCTAAAATATATAGAATATAATTATATGTATTCATTATATATTTCTTTATAGACATTATTACATATTTAATATATATTTCATATTGATAAATTGATTCATGATCTTCCAATTTATTCTTGAATCACTATAATGTCCCAAAAGTGAAAATTTTTATAAAATGATTGTTCATTACATTTCAACCAAAAATAAACTATTTCCTGAAACAATAAAAATATACCCTAAGTTAATTTTGAAATAATAGATAAAAAATTAAAATTAATTTATATTAAAATAATAAATAGAATTTTTTAATTTTGGATTTTATAGCAGTTTTTAATAAATATATGTGCATTCTTGTATAATTTCTTTTGAAAGAAAAAGTTTATTAATATAATTGAATATCTTATGTTAGAAAAATCGTTGAAAAATAGGATCCAGTATTATTATTGTGTAAATATTTTTGATAATCATGTTATTTGGTTCTAACTCTTATCTTTTAACCATGGTTTCATTAAATTAGAATTGGATGTTACGAGAATCATTATTTTGTAAACCCTCATGATTCTGGATTCCCTCTTCAACATTAAAGCATATATTCCAATAAATTATTATAATATCATGTTTTGGAGGTGGGTGGAATAAAAGAAATTTTTTTCCTTGTGAACAAATCATGATATCCCATTTCTAAACATGTTATTAAAACTATTAAAGGAATGTTATCTGATTTATTGAAATTAAAAGATAATATTTATAAATTTAAATTGATTCCCCATTGAATTTGATAATGAAAGGTTGATTTAAATACAAGGTTGGTTTATTTGGATAAAATTGATTTTAATGATTTTTTTGTGTGTAAAAAATGATTTTTGGCATCATTATGATAATTTTATTTCACCTTTGATTATGACATGAAATAATAGTCACATGGGATCTTTGGGAACATATTTGGTGTTTGTATAGGGACTTGTTACCATGATTTACATAGATTTTTAGAAATCAAAACATTTTATACCGCTTATGACATCATTATTGTTATAGTTTTACATGATATAATGGTGTATTCAAACTGTATTGAGTTCTTCTAATTCTTATTTCATTATTTCAAGTACCTTTAGTGTGTACAAGTCATTATTGATCACACTGGTTGAAAATTCTAGGTAAACCAGACCAATATTATCCTTGGGGTACATTATATTGTCCATTGTTTTTATGTGTATTTATGATGCATGAATTGAAAATGATAAATGGATTAAATTAATGTTATTCGAAAAATATATTATATGGTATTGCTTATTGGCTACATAAAAGGAAGAAATTACGTGTTTTTTAATTTTTGAAAGTTGTGTATCATACCTTGCGTTATTTAAAAATGAGCATATTTGGATTGTTTAAAAAATACTTATTGAAAACATAGTTAGATATCATTTGGATTTTTCACACACAGTATAAAATACATCATATGTGTGTAGTCCATTTTTTACCAATTTGTGAAATAAAAAGGCATCATAGTGATATATAAGGTATTAGAGTTTTATGGACTTCAATATCTATTGGAGAGTATGTAGGATGTTTTCTAATTTTCATATAGATATTGTGGTCATTATCTTTTGTAATTTGATTACCCATAGATGATATAGTTGGGTTTTTTCTTGTTTTTACTTTTATGTATTTTTACAAATATTTGACCATATTTTTAGAATATTATTTTCCCTTATTTCACTATATTTTCACTAATATTTGTTGAATGTGGTAGGGAAAAATCATTCCCAAAGCATGTTTTTGATGCCCGAGTGATTTACCCAAGCATATGGGGATTACGATCACCCTTCAATTATTGTTTCTAATTAACATAGAATTATGATTTGCAAGTCATCCATCTATATATTTGATAGATCCTACTAAGGAATATGGTTTTATTAATGTCGATATTTTATGAAACATTATGAATGTTATGTGAAGATATTAATTATGTAATATATAACATGTTAGGTTATAAAACATAATAATAATATAACCAAGGACAACCCTGTATAAAGTAAAGGTGTCATAGATTGATCTAATTATTCCATTGTGGAAAAAAGTACCATTAAATGAAATGAATATTTCATTAGATACAGAATCTTATTTATGAGTTTTCACAGGATTATTTGTTATTATTTTATTGAATATTATCATTTTGATTTTAGTTTCTATATTTTTCAGGAAATATAATCTGGTAAATGAATCTATGTATGGTATATCCCTAAAATAATATAACCTTTTAAGGAAGAAAAAATGGTATAAATTTTTGAGATAAAGTAAAATCAAAAAATATTTCTATTATGAGGGAAATGTTGATTCTCATAATATCTAGGATTGTGATGTTGATATCTCAATATTAGATATATCTTTTTATTTTCTTATAGATCACTTAAATTCATTTATCACTATGTGATAACGAAAATTATGAGGAAGTGATTTATATAAGGGGGAGAATATATATTACTATGGGATTTTAGTATATAACTTCCTTTAATTAAATAATATTTTTGATAGCTTTATCAATGAGATACACTGAATAAAAAAAAAGTCATGAAATGTTATATGAATATAATTAATAAATTTTAATTATAAAAAACAAATATTAACAAAAATCATTGTACTCTAAAAAAATTAATATATTTACCAGATAAATAATTAATATTATTTAATATTAAAAGGGATTAATCTTCTCTAAATTAATTTTTTTTTTGTATTTTATATTTGTATTAGAAATTTAAATAGAACAAATTTATAGTAATATTATAATATATTAATTAATATATTAATATTCATAAAATTTAAAATTTATAATGAAATAATATTAAGAAAATTTAATATTGAAAAGTATTATTTTAAAATAAAATATTTTTTTATTTATATTTTATAGATTTATTTAAAAAATAATTATATTAATTCAAGAATTTATATTTTTTAATTTGCACTTAATTTTCTTATTCCACATATATAAATTAGCATAGGTTAAGTTATTAGAATTACTATTAAATAATTTTTTTGTAAAAAATTTACATTTTACTAAAACTATAAATATTATGGTGTTATCTTTATATAATCAAAACCATTAAGTTTATATAACATTTTACTTAGTGAAATATGTATTAAAAATTTCAAACATTAAATTTAAAATATACAATGATGAATTTAGAAGACCATTGATTAACATTTTATGAACATATGTAACATTCTATGATAAAATCTATTTTGACCTTTTCTTTTAACTTTATATTATCAAGGTAAATTTTTGTTCTTTCTTGTCTTAGAAGAAACAAAAATAGAATAAAATTAATAAAAACATTCATTTAATAAAAATAAATAACCCAGATAATTTCATCACAAATATATTTTTTATGCATAAAACTACATTTAAAAATTTCTTTTTTATGTGTTACATGGACTAATATTAAAATTATATATTTAATAAATTGAATTTTTTTTATAAAATTAAATTTCAAGTTTTTTGACATTATTTCTAAATTATTTATTAAACCCCATTTATTATAGAATAAAATTAAATTCCTTATGTAAAAATTAATTACCCTATTAAAACCATAAAATATTATTTATCAAAAAAACAATATCATTAGAAGACATAAAAACATGTTTGAAAAATTGTAATGATGTGTGGTAGTTTCTTGAGAATCTTTATCTAGTAACTTATTAAGTTTTTAATCGCGATTAGAGGTAATTAGTGTAGTTTAAGATAAAAATAATGTTTTAATAATATGAAATGAACATGAAACATGTCCTAACCTCATTGGATGTGTGATGGCCGACCAAGACAAGCCATGGGTCAACTTGGGTACCCCATGGAGCCACTTTGGTTGGAAAATGACATAAATAACTTTTTATTTAATGAAAAAGTAAAAATGACACAAACATGATATGTTTTACTAAAACAATTTTTAAGTGGGGTTATAAAAGTCAGATTTTTTATTATAAATAGTCATTGGAATTATAAAAATATTTCCTACATCATAGTAATTTTTTTCTAATTTTTAGACATTAAATAAATTAAATTATTTATGACATCATAATGATGCAGCGATTACATCATTATCTGACGATTTAAGCAAAATGAGAAGATAATGTAAACTCTATGACCTACACCTGTCCAAAACTTATTTTATGGGTGGATTTAGAACCCTTATCACCTTATCCACAAATTATATCAATGGGGGACCTTTTAAAACCGAAACATATTTTAAAATAAAGTAATATTTCTTACATTCCAAAAGTGCCCCTCCTCCCCTCTTATAAAAGGCCCCCACCTCTACCTCCTTACCCACACTCCCAAAGCATTTGGCTCGGCCAAAATCTGCCCATTTTTTCTCTCCACTTCGCTCTATTACTCCTTGAAGCATCACTTTGGGCAGAAGTCTTTTCAAGGAAGCCTTTGAGCTCAAACTGAAGGGAGTTACCCGATTTTAAGGTAATGTTTTCACTTGAGTCCCTTTGTTTTATTTTTCTTCTCCAACCCCCTAAACTCTTATTATTAATTTCTTTTGTAACAAATACAGTATCATCAATATAGTAGGATTTTTTTATAAGAAGGATTCAAGCTACACTTTCACACTCCTACATCTAATGGTTAAAGAACATACTGTTTCCGTGGATGGCAAATTTCGGCCTCCCGAAATGATGATTGTTCAACATTCATTTAACACCTTCAAAGGTGGCCATTAAGATGACACTATATTTATATATGATATATAATGTTTTTATGTTTTCCTTAATCTTATTTATATTTTCATTTTGGGCATACCTTTATGGTTTCCATTATGGGTAAACACGATATCTTCATTTAAGGAAGTGCGGACTACCGCCCCCTCAATGTGATGTGATTTGTTAATGCCATGCATGGGACGTATAAAGGATGGATTTAATGTTATTATATATGATGTTATACTGGAATTATTATATACCTATATATCATTATTATTTCATTCCATTAAAGTATGAGATATAAATGAAAGTAGCATTCATGCGTATGTACGGCTTACCGTCTCCATGAACGGTACATTTCATTTCTTATCTGCAAATGTAATGTACTATTATAAGTACATGTATATAATGGATATATATGATAAATGATAAATATAAATATTTAATATAATTCTGGAATTAAAATATACATACCTCTCATTTAGTTTTAATTCCATTAATATGACAAAGAAATGAAAGTAGTGTTCATGCGTACGTATGGATTACCGTCTCCATGAACGGTGCATTTGATTTCTTACCTCTAAATGATTATGTAATATTATAGATACATGTATATTCTGGATATATATGATATATATGATATCCAAATCTTGAATATAATTCTGGATATAATGAACATTTGACTACACGAACAACATGTAATTGTAAGAAGTCCACTTTCGACTTAAGAACCAAATATCGACAAAACAAACATTATTAACTTAAATGAATAAATAATGTTTATAACATTGAAATAAGTTATATAAAAGGAATAATGAACTATAAAAATGTTTTAAAAAATTGTAAATTAACTCAAGTATATTATTCAGGACGTTAAAGAACGATCGGGTCAAGTCAGACCTGAGGTAAGGGATCCTATACCTCTCTTTCTTTTTAAGTACACTCTTTTATGTCATTCCTTTTAAGCTCATATTTCTTATGATTGGGATGTTATTTTATATTACTCCCACTGTACTTATTATGTTCATATGATGAGAGACCCTATTTCCTCTCATCAATCCATTTTGGAAGTTTTAAGTGGCGTCGTTAGGATGCCATGTTTTCGTAAGGGATTTTTCATCTCACTTTTATTCCTGTGAGATTTATACTACATTTGCCACAATTTCATTTGAGTGGTTTATGTACTGCCCATTATTACACTCCTTTTGTAATATAATTCCATTTATGGGTATTTACATATTCATTTTATGACACTTCTTCAATGGGGTGTACTTTTCAAAAGTTACCCAAGTCGATAATGGAACCTTTCACCCTCCTCATTTTAAAAAGACTTCATTTGTTATGTCTTTTAATTCACATACTATTGTGTTGGGATATGTTCTCTATATCCTGATTTATGTAAATTTTATGTCCAAGTGATGAGATTCCCTTTTTATCTCTCATCAACTCATTTTCTGAATTTTTGAAGTGACGCTGTTAGGCTGTCGAATTTTACCAAGGGAACGTTTTAACCCAATTTCGATTTCATTGGGTTCAACATGTAGTTATTGAATATGTCATACTTTTAATATGTGTGAATGAACTTTTATTGATTTACACTTAATATCCAATTATATTGGGTGTATTTATATTTTTCACACATAATTTTGATATTGATTTATCCTTAATTTAAGGATACCTTCTTTATAAGGGATTTCATCACATTTTACATCCCTATTGAGACTTCATTTTTGTTATGCACCAATTCACTCTTATATGGTGTATATACTATCCTTTGGAATATTATATCATGAATCCATTTATTCTCATGATATTATAAAGTTCTGATTAAATGTTATTCCTCAATTATTGTATTCAAGTGTCTCTAGTTTTGGTAAAAACCCTTTGACCAAAATATCACTTTAAATGTTTTAATGATTTGTTCTTATTAATATCCATGTTTTCAAAATGGTTTTATGGATTTATTTATATGGATATTAATGGTTTAAAATGTTAAAAGCTTCAAGGTGGTATGGGACACTTTGATTCAAAATTCTCTTTATTAAATGTTAAAATGGTTTTTGAAATGGTTTCTTTTTGAACGGATTCATTATTTCAATATAATAAGATGTTATATTGAGATTGAAATGTGGAAATTTTATGTTTCCTTTATGCATGATTTATGTGATATGTTTATGTTATGGTTCTTGGGCATTGTTATGAAAACGGGTGGTTCCGTGATAAACTAAGGGCGGGTGAGCCCGATATAGCTCTCCAATGTATTGGGTAACGTGAAGGAGTGAAATGTTAAGGTTTCACCGAAGAGATTTAGGGAATATACTATGATGGGTATTCCAAACATAACCAAGAGGGTTACTCCCTATGTAAGAATGTTATGAATGCCTCAAGTTACCTTTATGTCTTATGATTTCTATTATTTATTCATGGTTTGATGAGGTATGTTAAAGTGCCTATGTTTTATGGGTAAATTATCATTTCATTCTTATCTATATTTGAACTCATATTTCCTTTCCATATTTTTATAACCCTTACTGATCTTTTTATGCTCATCCCAAGTTTTTGAAATGATTTTCACAGGTCAAGGGAAAGGTACATGTTGTGATGATGGTGTCAAGGATGTGTCAAGAAAGAATCCATGTTTTATTTTCAATATGTTTCCGTTGATGGGAAGAATGAATACTATATTTTATGTAACCACTTTGTTTAAATGTGGAATGTAATGCAAGTTTCATGATCTAATTCTCTAAAACACTAAACCTGAAAATATCCTCAATGTGTAATCTTGTAATAACTCAATATTATGTAAGGTTTAAGGCCGGGGCCTTATAATTGGTATCAAAGGTCGGTTTAGATAACTTTAGAGGTTAGGGTATTCTTTAAGAATAAGTGACATTACTATAATGGTTAGGATTTCAGAAAGGGCCCTAGTTTTAGATAAAGAGAATGAGTAAGTATATCTTGGTGTTTATCTTACTCATTAGTACATGAGGGTTTTATTGATATACTCACACTGACCTTTTTGGTTTTAGTTAATGGATGGATCTAGTAGGCACCAAAGTAACAGTGGATATGAAGGAAACTGTGACAGTTTTTTGAGCAAGCAACTGAATGATATGGGAGCTGCAATGAGAACTCTTGTGATTATCCTCAACCAACTATCTGGAGTCATGATTGACCACCTAAACCTTGGATATTCCTCTAAGGCATCATATATTCAAGAAACAAATCCCTACGGAAGTACAAGTAATAATCATAAAGGTATGTGTGTTCAAAAACCTATGTGTCAAATATGTGGAAAGAAACAACTATGAAAATGTTTCAAAGGGACAGAAATATGCTATAGATTTGGAAATGAAGGTCATAAAGCAAGAACATGCCATGGAAAAAGGAAGCATCTAGTTGACTACAGGAAAGGGAAAGAAGTTCTTTCTGAGGGATCAATTGAATGTTTTAAATGTGGTGTGCATAGTCATTACGCAAACACATGTCCTATGAAGATGTTTCGTGAATGGGGTCACCAAGAGCGTATAAATGTTCGTTTACCAATACCTAATGCCATTCCAATTGAGGATGAAGAAACTGACAATGACCAATCAAAGGTATGTACTATTTCATGACTATTGTTTTCCTATCTTGGAATCTTAGGATATGATTAATGATTTTGATTGTAGGAAAGAGGTATTTCGGAATAATTTGGAAAAGAATGGTTAATGGATCATGAAGAATGTTGAATGAGTATGATGTCAACATATAAGGGCATCAAGAGTTATGGTGAAATTCTTAATAGTATTAAGTCTCTTTTGATGATGGGGTTACATTAGAAGACTTTTTATATTATGTGTAACCCTGATGTTTAATATAGGGAAATTTTATTCAAGGAATAGTTATCTTTTCTTTTGTGGACATAGTTATTAAGAACCATTTGGGTTTATATGATTCTTACTTTTGAGGTAATTATGTGTTTCTATATGTTATGATTGAAGTGAAAGGCATGAGATAAAATTGAGGTTAAATTATGTTATGGTTATTTTTGATTATTTTATCCCTTTTTGGGGAATGATTTGAGAATTATATAGTTTTGGAAAAAGGGAAACACATACACTATGTGACTACCCGTCGCGTCGGACAAAGCTGCGGGAATCGAACCCACAATCAAAGTGCAACTCGTATTTATCGCCTACCACTGAACTACATGAAGTCCCTGGTTAGTTTGACTGATTCTTTTTAGTTATATGATTTAATGAATTAATAGTAAGTTGATTTTGGGTTATTTATGAAAATGATTAACCTATCATGGAGGATATGTGATTAGGTTAATTACTTTTCAATACGAGACTTTAGGAGCAACATATGTTGTTTGGAGATAAATGTTACGATTTAACTTAGAAGACTATGTGACTAAATCCTTCAAATATTTGGGTTTCAATCTTATATTGGTTTACTTTGAAGAATTTTATGGACAAATTATTTATCGGATGGTCCTCGTTGAACATTGGGTTTTTTTGGACAAATTTTGGAGATTAAGCATAGATTTTCTTTTTAATGGGTTATCCTTTTCTGGATTATCTGACCTTGTACTAACCTTTTTGGTTTTGGTTTTGGTTAAAGCCTAAAGACATGAGATGTATATAGTTCTCTTTTGGGGATTAGGTGATTCTCTAGAAGTTAATTATAGTACTCTTAATGCGAACAAGTCTCCCTAAATACTCATCTTTTGGAAAAATATATGAGTTTGATTAAGGAATCTAGTAAAAGTTGAAAGTCAACATGATAAGTGAATATGTTTCTTATTAATAAATTCCTCAATAAAAAGTAACTTAAAACAAAAATGTTGTCTATTAAATTTTCCTACTGGGGAATCGAATACCGTTTAACCCATCACAAGTTTGTGATTTTCTTGTGGTTAACTTTCTCCTAAACATGTTTTCTATCACTCTCCATCAGAACATGATCCTATGTTTTCTCCTCCATGTCCATGTTTTCCTACATGGAGTCCTAGTATGGGTTAACTCGGTGGACCTCTATGCTTATCTTTCTTTATTTTAAAGTGATTGTTTTACCGACTCTTGTTCCGATGTGGGACTTTCAAGGATGTTTCCAAGCTCAATTTTAAAAATTGCGAGGACGCAATTCCAAAAAGGGGGGAAGGATGTAACACCCCAGGTAAATAAAGAATATGAAATTTTCATATTTATCCATATTTTTGAATAAAATATTAATATGACTTTAAAGGGGACGCTATGCTCGATGGTGTACCCAACACGCAACAACGAGTTTCTTGGAAATCTTACGTTGCACTCTAATAATAAAATAGTATTATTTTAAATGGTAGTTAACATGTAGTCGTTGTATTGGCGGGAATGGATAGAAATAAGTAAAATATGACTATATATGTTTTTAAATGTTTTTACATTTATCCAATAAAGGATATAGGCTTAAAATACGGAAAGAATTCAATTTTAGGCGTATATAACCTAGTTTTCACTAAAGGTTCACTTATCGCCTTTGATGGTAAACCATCATTAAATATAGTTTTTTTTTACTCTTAAACATTATTTTGGACCAAATAAAACTCTTATTAAGAATTGGGACATCAAAATTTACTTTGTGTAAATTTTTGTTATCTTTCCGATAAAGTTCATTTTTTTAATGAATAGTGTAAAATGTTGTATTTTAATTCAAAACCACTTTTTAATCTAATTTATTTATATGATTAGATTATCTTTTGAATTGGTTTTAAAGTGAAATTAGAATATATTTTTACCATTAAATCCAATAGTGGTCATTGGAATTAATTTCACTTTGAAATCAGACTTAAACCAGTGTCAATCTTTTGATACTTATTGTTTCATAAAAACACGCTATCTGCTCTGACAGCGGGAATTAATTTTTAAATTATTTAATGTGACTTATATTTTTTGAATTTTGTAAAATAGACTTCATTTTTGAATTAGGAATATCAAATATAGCTTAGGTTGAATTTTTGGGATTTTTCTGAAAAACATCAATTTTTGATGAATAGTGACACCACAAAGTGGTACTTATAAAAACTGATTTTTCCATTTAAATGAAATTTTTCCATCTTTGTGTTTTGAATTTCAAAAATCCGACATACATGGTTTTCATTAAGATGTAAAATGTGGTTCAATAAGATAAAATTTTTTTTTGGTGAATAGTATCTTATTAAGTTTTTAATCGCGATTAGAGGTAATTAGTGTAGTTTAAGATAAAAATAATGTTTTAATAATATGAAATGAACTTGAAACATGTCCTAACCTCATTGGATGTGTTATGGCCGACTAAGACAATCCATGGGTCAACTTGGGGACCCCATGGAGCCACTTTGGTTGGGAAATGACATAAATAACTTTTTATTTAATGAAAAAGTAAAAATGACACAAACATGATATGTTTTACTAAAACAATTTTTAAGTGGGGTGATACAAGTCATATTTTTTATTATAAATTGTAATTGGAAAGATAAAAATATTTCCTACATCAAAGTAATTTTTTTATAATTTTTAGACATTAAATAAATTAAATTATTTATGACATCATAATGATGCATCGATGACATCATTATCTGACGATTTAAATAAAATGAGATGATAATGTAAACTCTATGACCTACACATGTCCAAAACTTATTTTATGGGTGGATTTCGAACCCTTATCACCTTATCCACAAATTATATCAATGGGGGACCTTTTAAAACCGAAACACATTTTCAAATAAAGTAATATTTCTTACTTTCCAAAAGTGCCCCTCCTCTCCTCTTATAAAATGCCCCCACCTCTACCTCCTTACCCACAATCCCGAAGCCTTTGGCTCGGCCTACCTCTTCCCATTTTGTCTCTCCAATTCCCTCTATTACTCCTTGAATCATCATTTTGGGCAAAAGTCTTCCCAAGGAAGCCTTTGAGCTCAAACCGAAGGGAGTTACCCGATTTTAAGGTAATGTTTTCACTTGAGTCCTTTTGTTTTATTTTGCTTCTCCAACCACCTAAACTCTTTTTATTCATTTCTTTTGTAACAAATACAGTATCATAAATATACTAGGATGTTTTTATAATACGGATTCATGCTACACTTTCACACACCTACATCTAATGGTTAAAGAACATATTGTTTCCGTGGATGGCAAATTTCGGCCTCCCGAAACGATGATTGTTCAACATTCTTTTAACACCTTCAAAGGTGGCCATTAAGATGAAACTATATTTATATGTGATATATAATGTTTTTATGGTTTCCTTAAGATTCTGTATTTTTTCATTTTGGGCATACCTTTATGGTTTCCATTATGGGTAAACGCGATATCTTCATTTAAGGAAATGCGGACTACCGCCCCCTCAAAGTGATGTGATTCGTTAATTCCATACGTGGGACGTATAAAGGATGGATTTAATTTTATTATATAAGATGATATAATGTAATTATTATATACCTCTATATCATTATTATTTCTTTCCATTAAAGTATGAGATAGAAATGAAAGTAGCGTTCATGCGTATGTACGGCTTACCGTCTCCATGAACGGTGCATTTCATTTCTTCTCCCCAAATGTAATGTACTATTATAAGTACATGTATATAATTGATATATATGATGAATGATAAATATAAATGATTAATATAATTCTGGAATTAAAATATACATACCTCTCATTTAGTTTTAATTCCATTAATATGACAAAGAAATGAAAGTAGCGTTCATACGTACGTACGGCTTACCGTCTCCATGAACGATGCATCTCATTTCTTACCTCTAAATGATTATGTAATATTATAAATACATGTATATTCTGGATATATATTATATATATGATATCCAAATCTTGAATATAATTCTGGATATAATGAACATTTGACCACACGAACAACATGTAATTGTAAGAAGTCCATTTTCGACTTAAGAACCAAATATCGACAAAACAAACATTATTAACTTAAATGATTAAATAATGTTTATAACATTGAAATAAGTGATCTAAAAGTAATAATAAACTATACAAAGTTTCTTAATAAATTGTAAATTAACTCAAGTTTATTATTCAGGACGTTAAAGAACTATCGAGTCAAGTCGGACCCGAGGTAAGGGATCCTACACCTCTCTTTCTTTTTAAGTACACACTTTTATGTCATTCCATTTATGCTCATCTTTCTTATGATAGGGAGGTTATTTTATATTACTCACACTGTACTTATTATGTTCATATGATTAGAGACCCTATTTCCTCTCATCAATCCATTTTGGAAGTTTTATGTGGCGCTGTTAGGCTGCCGAGTTTTCGTAAGGGATTTTTCATCTCACTTTTATTCCTGTGAGATTTATGCTACATTTGCCACAATTTCATTTGAGTGGTTTATGTACTGCCCATTATTACACTCATTTTGTAATATAATTACATTTATGGGTATTTACATATTCATTTTATGACACTTCTTCAATGGGGTGTACTTTTCGAAAGTTACCCAAGTCGGTAATGGAACCTTTCACCCTCCTCATTTTAAAAAGACTTCGTTTGTTATGTATTTTAATTCACATAATATTGTGTTGGGATATGTTCTCTATATCCTGATTGATGTAAATTTTATGTCCAAGTTATGAGATTCCCTTTTTATCTCTCATCAACTCATTTTCTGAATTTTTTAAGAGACGCCGTTAGGCTGTCGAATTTTACCAAGGGAACGTTTTAACCCAATTTCGATTTCTTTGGGTTCAACTTGTAGTTATTGAATATGTCATCCTTTTAATATGTGTGAATGACCTTTTATTGTCTTACACTTAATATCCAATTATATTGGGTGTATTTATATTTTTCACACATAATTTTGATATAGATTTATCTTTAATTTAAGGATACATTCTTTATAAGGGATTTCATCACATTTTACATCCCTATTGAGACTTCAATGTTGTAATGCACCAATTCACTCTTATATGGTGTATATACTGTCCTTTGGAATATTATATCATGAATCCATTTATTCTCATGATATTATAAATTTCTTATTAAGTGTTATTCCTCAATTATTGTATTCAAGTGTTTCTAATTTTGGTAAAAAACCTTTTACCAAAATATCGCATTAAATGTTTTAATGATTTGTTCTTATTAATATCCATGTTTTCAAAAAAAATTAAGGATTTATTTATATGGATATTAAGGTCTAAAATGTTAAAAGCTTCAAGGTGGTATGGGACACTTTGATTCAAAATTCTCTTTATTAAATGTTTTAAATGGTTTTGGAAATGGTTTCTTTTTGAAAGGATTCATTATTTCAATATAATAAAATGTTATATTGAGATTTAAATGTGGAAATGTTATGTTTCCTTTATTCATGTTTGATGTGATGCGTTTATGTTATGGTTCTTGGGCATTGTTATGAAAACGGGTGGTTCCGTGATAAACTAAGGGTGGGTGAGCCCGATATAGCTCTCCAATGTATTGGGTAACGCGAAGGAGTGAAAAGTTAAGGTTTCTCCGAAGAGATTTAGGGAATATACTGTGATGGGTATTCCAAACGTAACCAAGAGGGTTACTCCCTACATAAGAATGTTATGAATGCCTCAAGTTACCTTTATGTCTTATGATTTCTATGATTTATTCATGGTTTGATGAGGTATGTTAAAGTGCCTATGTTTTATGGGTAAAGTATGATTTCATTCTTATGTATATATGAACTCATGTTTCCTCTCCATATTTTTATAACCCTTACTGAGATTTTTATGCTCATCCCAAGTTTTTGAAATGTTTTTCACAGGTCAAGGGAATGTCACATGATGTGATGATAGTGTCAAGGATGTGTCAAGAAAGAATCCATGTTTTATTTTAAATATGTTTCCGTTGATGGGAAGAATGAATACTGTATTTTATGTAACCACTTTGTTTAAATGTGGAATGTAATGCATGTTTCATGATCAAATTCTCTAAAACTCTAAACCTGAAAAGATCCTCAATGTGTAATATTATAATAACTCAAGATTATGTAAGGTTTAAGGCTAGGGCCTTATAATTTATCACACCTGGTATATGTTCTACTAAGATCTAAACTTCCTAATTTTAAATATGATAAAATAATTATTTAAGAAATTGATCAGTATATTCCATCACAAATAAAAATTCCCTCATTGTTAATGTATTCTCTTGTCTCATTTAATTAATCTAGATATTTTTCTTTATTATCCATCAATACATATACCATTATATGACATTCATATGGATATTCATTAACATTCTTGTATTTTTCTAGTAACATTGTATTTTGGATGTTTTTTATTTATGTTTGTCATAGTTTTTAAAAATAATATGTTGTTTTCATTTATAAAATTTTATTTTCTTATCAAATTTTTTTCCCATTTCTTTTTCTGTTCAAATATAAAAATATTTTAATATTTTTATGAAAATTGTTTTTTGAAATGTTAATGAATATTTTCATTATGAGTTCCCAAGTACATTTTATTCAATTTTTTTTTATTTTGCTGAAATTTTTATCGAAATATTATATTTGAAGTTGTTTTAATTGTTATGGTTGGGTAATTTTTTTAAAATATTCGTTTTTTATAAAAACAATTCATTGAAAAAATTATAGTTTTTATAGTTTAATAATACATGTGGAATCTGGTGTGATGTTCTATTATGTATCATCTACCATATATTAAATAATTATAACAATTCATATTTTTTTTAATTTTACTTGTAGAAGTTGATACATAAGAAACTCAGGGGGATATATAATACTCCTTATGGTTATATTACAATATCTTTAAGGTTTGTAATATTTTAGTTCTAGTATATATGAATGTTTTACTGTCTCAAAATATATATCATAATTTAATTTTTATAAGTTTCTCTTGTTTGACTGACTCCCCCCATATAATACAATCTATATGAACTCCTCTAGTTGAACATAAGAATATTTTGGTTACTTTAGGAAACATTAGATTATAGTAGGAACTTCATAGGAAGTGAAATGTGTTTAAGGTAACTCACGAATGATTAAAAAAATGATCTGAGTATAAATTCGATGATTGTAGCTTTACTCTCATTCAACCGAATCTATGAAATTTCGGAAAACACAAGAAGGGTTATTTTGGATCCCATAAAATATGAAATTATATTTGAAGAAATGGTATGTGTTGATAATTATGATAAAATACATGTTATATAAGGCAATGAGTTATTGATGGGAATCTTATTCATGATTTAGAATATTAAGTAGTGTTGTGGTGAGTTTGTTTTCTTGGATTTTGGATTACACATAATAAAATGGTGTGCAGTGTTGTAGAATTAATTTTAGTTCAGCGAAAGAGTAAATCAATGTAAAGTGATTTCTAAATTTAAATAGGGAATGATAATATGGGATTCATTTTTAGGATATATAATCATGTTTGATTGTTATCTTTTAAATTACAGGTCTAAAATTTAGGATTAAACGTTAGTATATATTTTTTGAAGACTATTCATATATTATATCACATGAATTTAATGATTAGTAGGCTAAGAGAGTTTAGTTATAAAAATCTACTGGGTTGAGATAATTTGGATATCAAGCCAATGCTAAATATATTCATGTGATCTTAGAAGAAATAATTGAAGCACGATGTATATTGAATATGTTAAAAATTGGAAATGAGAAAAAATTTGATTTATGATAAGCATATGCAATTAAGTGATATTTCCATAAACTTTTTATTATTAGATTTCATTTAATAGTGTAGTGTCAATATTATTGGGAAATAAATTTTGAAGTAATATTTTACAGACTGAATGTCATAACATTCGAGATATGGTTGAGGGATTCTTTAGAAAGGGTCAATTATGAGATTTTATGGGGGAGAAAATATAATGGGGTGACATTGAAGAAGAGTTTTTAGATACACTTTCAAGAGACTATGAGATGTAGAGAGAATGAATAGATAGAGCTGTAGAGAAAACACATTTGACTCGATGAAGACACTTTTTAACCTTTAAACACATATCATTGACATTATTTATATTTGGTAATGAATTATTTTATTTAATATCTTGATCAATTAATATTTTCAAAAATAATTCTAATATTTTTCATGAATAAATTAGTATTATCCTTGACCATGAATCTAAACAATTAAGGGTAATTTCTATGAATTTTTTTTGACAAAAACACATTAAATATTTGAAGGGTTTCCATTCTAGATTGAATGAAAATATTAAATTTGATGAAATACTATCAATACATTCTTATTTAAAAATTTTGTTCAATAATGATAACATATTTGAATTTGGTAAATAGTTTCTATGATTTTTGATAGAATTTTTTGAAACACTATTATGATAATTGTTATAATTTAATCTCAATTTTTATGAATAAATAAAATAAATTTTATGATAACAAATTAGAACATCGCTTTTCCTCATAAACTAATATTATTGATTATTGAGTGATATTTTACTCTATTCACACAATATTCACTCTATGTTCAGAAAAAATCCATGTTTCTTCTTTCCCTAAAAGAGTTTACAACACCATTAAATATTGATTTGATGGTTTTAATATATTATTTTAATTTTGAATCTAAAAATACTTTCTTATAATGAATACCACTAATATCTCTATAATGTAGTGATGAATATGGATAAAAATAATATATGTTCATACTGTATGTTTTTTATCCATATTATATTTTATGAAAATGGTTTTTCTCAAATACATTTCTATTTATTAATAGCTTTCATTACACAAAAAAAGTAGTTTAAAAAACTTTGATATTCTTTTAAAATACTTTTAAAATATAACCATTATATTAATGGGAGTTAATAATAGTAAATAACTTGTGCTATTTTTTGGTTTAATTTTTTTTAAAATTAACTCATTAGTTTTCAATAAATTCTATATGAAAACAAAAATCATTTTAATGTAAAAGAGATGTTTTCCTAAGGAATTGTTTTAATGTGTGAAATGTATTTTTATACTAATAATTAAATTATTCACTAATGAAAAATTATTTGAATTATAGTTCTGTATTATATATTATAGAAAATATTTTATCATTTAAAAAGATATTTTGTATTATTTATAGGATATTAGTAAATTGAGGATTATAATTACAATGGTATTTTTCTAAAAAAAATATTTTTTCTTCATAATTTGCGTAATTACTTTAAAATTAATTTATTCCACTTATAGGTACTGATTTTTGTAAAATTATATATATATTTATAATTATGAGATTCAAATTTACTAATTAGACCCTCTTTTTTGGTCGATATGAATAGTACCCTTTGTAAAATTTATCAACATCATAAGGGGTAAAAATGATCGATCTGTATTATAACAAAATGGTAACCCCATAAATATTCATAAAAATTCTTCTTTAATTAATATTATTTCACATTTATCATAATATTATTGAAATTGGTTAGTTTTATCGAAAAATGTTGATGAAAATAACGAATGATTTATTTAAATCAAATAATGTTACAAAATGTGACTCTGTTTGTTTTTATATCTCTTATGTGTCCACATAGGTGGAAATTAATGTTCTGAATGAATATTTGTTTCTATTTTGATATTAATTAAATTATTTTCTTAATATAAATTTATTTTCTATTTGTAGTAGTTATATAATTACCTTAATTGATTATGAAACCTTGATGTAGTATTTCTCCATTTATTAAAAAAATATAATAACTGTTATAAAAAATATTAAAATTAACAAAATTTGAATGTGTTAACTTGACTTAATAATTTTAATTATTTATATGTAATACGAGGGGGTTTAGAAATTATATGTGAATTCCACCTCTCTATCGATGTATTCAATGTGAAATTAAAAGAATTGTTTTAATATTTATATTATTGATATTTTAAAATAAACAATATCTCAGCAAAAAATATAAAATTTAAAAAAATATTATATTTGATCATTTGAGTGGTATATGGTCTTGGAAATGAAAAATTGTACAATTATGGGTTCTTATTCATTTTATAGTAACATTATTATCCATTAAATTGTAGAAATATTTAATGTTTCATTGATTTTAAAATGATTTAGTGCATGTGAGAAAAGATATAAGTGTAAATAAGGTGATCCAAACTAATAAAAATTTATATTTACCAGATAAATTAGAAAAATACTCATCATAACTTAAAATTTTGTGTATTGGGGTCTATTTTTTACATTATATTAATTATTTATTAATTATTTATTTTATAAAATTTCAATAGCATGTCTCCACAGAATAATAAAAGAGCGACATCCTATCTCTAAGTCACACAACATTGAGCCTTCTACATATACCACCCTCTTTCGATATATATTATATACTTCCATATCCATATCCTGGATGTTTTTCCTCCCAAAAGACAAACACTACAGAACATTAGAAGATATATAAATGATTCATTCCAAATAAAAGGTAATTCTTTTAGCAGACCACTTTCTATTAAAATTGTCATTTACCTATTCTAAACATGCTATTTTCGTAATAAAAAATTAAATTTACTATATATAATATATGTAAATTAAACTATAATTATATGAACACCATTATATACCCTCATTCCAATCAAATGTGTAGTGAATGTATCACTCATGTGTACGTACAACTTATGGTCACGATGTATTGATATAATTCATTGTTATCACAATATTTTATAGATGGATAAAATGATAGAGTTAATGTTTATATAAGATATTTATGAAAAAATTATACTTATATAGTTATAATATCATTCCAGGATTTTTTCCGTCCAGTCTTTTGGGGAATGATAATGTTTCTTGTTCGTACATGTGATATACCACTTCCACGAAGTGATGTGGTGAATCTTTTATTTATATTTTAAATGGAAGGTAATTAGAATAAATTTTTTTAATATGTTTGACATATATTGAAGTAAAACAATTCTAGTTATGATATAATTATGATCAAAGTATAATTACTAGAACAACAAAACTAAAACATACATGAAATATGAAGCAATTATCACATGAAATAGTGATTTTTAATTTAGAATTGTTAATAAATGTGTAAAAAAGGTAATAAGTAAATAATATATGTTTTAATATAAAATATTATGGTTTTTTAATAAGAAATATAATAACAAATATTTATTATACTTAATTTATGAACAAATGTGATTGAATACGAGGCTTAGGTAAGGGGTTTTATGATATAGTCTCATTATTTTGCAGGATTGGTTGTGATTATGAATATGATAAAGAAATATTATGATCTACATATCAAGAATGTCATTATTTTTCTTATCATATGATTATTTATTTAGAATACATTATTTCTTTTTATTTTCCTTATTTTTTATAGAAAACATAAGAAAAATGTGTTTTTAAGGAAGATCGACATTATTTATCTCTTTAGTTGTAAAAAATATTTTATTTTATATTAATTTTTTCTATAATTGTATTATACATGGTTTTTAATATTCTCCTAAAATTTTCCAAAATTCATTTTTACCAATGATTGAATTTTAATAAATCATTTTAAAGAAATATTAATTTAATTTTCAAAATGAGGTACATTGAGACCATACTAACAAAAAATTAGAAGGAATGTATCTTTACCTTATATATATTGAACAAAATTTTAATCCATCATGGAAAATCAATATTAAAAATCATAGTTTACAATTTCCCAAGTTAATTTTCAATGAAAACTTTTTTATTTTTTTCTAAATTTATATATTTTAAACAATTTATTAAAAAATGAAATGGTTGTTTTCCTCATTAATGTTTAAATGAAATTTTAATTCATCAGTGGAAACTATATTCAATGTTTCTTATGATTTACAAAGAATATTGTCCAAGGATTTGATCCTTATTCTATAGATATATTTTTTATGTTTGTGATGGAATTATTATTATGAGACCCATTCATTTTCCATGCGTTATTCTATGATGAATTTATTATGAAACCCATATCATTTCATGGGTTCAGATATGATGAATAGTTTAAGATCATATGTAAGAAAAATGAATGATTTCCATTATTTGTGTGGTGGGACCTCTATCTCCTTCAAAATCGTTGGGTAATTATTTATATCTCATTACATAAATAGGATTGGAATGGTGAGTGAACATAGATCAATATAGTAATTATTCCACTATGATTGTATATGGAGTGAACCTTGGGTAATATTATAATTTCAGGATAAACTCCACTGATTAATGATAGTTATGTAAATGATCATTAACTACAAAATGTATGACTTTCTATGATTATATTTATGCCATTCTTTTTTGTCTTATTGGTATATTATGATCTCATGGCTAATTTTCTTTGATTTCTTTTGGATTCATTCTTTATAAACTACCAATATTTCTACTATGACCCATGACTACGTTCTATGATATGAATTTTATGGTTTTCAAATGTTAATATCAACTTATCATACCATTTTTTCTTGTTATTCTTATATGGGAATGTTATATCCCTTTTTATGCTATCTCATCATTTGAGCACAACATTTTTTATGTTTCTTTTCTCATGGTATGGAGATTTATTTTATGTCTGATATGTCTAATAATTTTTATATTTGATAATATCTAAGTAGGAGATGATATAGAACTATTTTGAATGACTTCTTAATGATTTCAATTTTAAATGGATATTAGACATATACAATTATAGGGTGGCTTTTTATGTTTGGTAATTAATATTCTTTTGTAATTTCTGTATATGAAATGTGCATATTATTACAGTTGGTATCAAGAAAATTTTTTTAGTAACATTTGGATTCAAGGATGAGATAACATTATTAAAAGCCTATGGGATATTTCTAAAAATATGATCAAAAATAAATGTTTTCAAAATGATCATGAATGATATATGATAAACCTATTTCTTCATAGAATAATGTATCACAATTTAAATATCCTATAAATAATTTTTTATCATTTTGTTTCCTCCACTATGATTATTGCTTCTCACTATTGGATTTTGGTTTTATTTAATGATTGGAACCTAATGAAATTAGGTTATTGTTGTATATTCCAATCAATGGTGTGAATTCCTACCATAGAAATTAATTGTTATTGGAGCATGAATACAAAATCTAGTTTATGTTCTCATAGAACATTCTCAAGATATGAATCATTCAATGCATACTAACACTCAATTGAGGGATTAATGATTTTATGAATCCTTTATTAGGTAACATCCACCTTAATTAGTGGATTCATTAATCCACAAGTAACTACGAAATTGTTCAATACCTCTAAAAATATATCGTCCTTTATATAGTGTTAGGAACATGAGATTATTTCAAACTATTCATTATTTGGATGGAGAGGATGTTCAATGGTTGAATCTTATCACTAATATAATGAATCTTGATGAAATTGAATCTATAGAGTGGATGTGTTTATGAACATTTTTCTAAATTAAACATTTCGTCATATTTTGAATAAAAATAGTATAAGGAGTTACATGAGCTGAAATAGAATGAATATTATTAAATATTCCCCTATGATAAAAATATTACAAGACTTTCAAGGTATAATTTAGTAATTATCATCCAACCTAAGGGTATGGTTGATCGATTCATTATTGGTTTAATCTCATGTTTAAGAATATTGTTATCCATAAGGGAATTTAGAAGATATTTTGAAATCATTTAATTTTCTATCATGGTAGATTTAGATTTTATAATTACAAATAAATAACATGGTTTTTAAGAGAAAAGAAAAAAATCATTCAAATGAAATTATAAAAATAATTAGAGAAGAAGGAGACATTTCCTTTATGCTAAAAATGATGAACGAATCATGGTGGATAATTTCTTTAGGGGATTTGTTGATGATTCGTGTGTGGAAATTAAATTCATTAGGAAATTGAAATATAATGTGATGGGAATAAGACAAATAATGTTGAAAATTTAGACAAATAAATATGGAATACACAATTAATACTCTAGTTTTTTAATACAGGAACTATTAGAATTATTCTAACTAGTAAATAATCTAAAATGTTACTAATGATAATTGATGTCAAAAACATCTTAATCAAACAGGAAAATTAAATTTTCTTTTGATCACCATTTTTTATGATTGCTATGATAACAACATGGTGAATGGTATACTTACCATCCACTCTAAAACAACTATTTTTTTTGAATAAATATCTACCACTCATTTATATCTAAATACTTTTAAAAATGTATCACATTATGATATCAAAAATAATATTCTATGTTATAATTAAAACCCCATTAATTTGTTACAGCATGATTTAAGATCCACTTAACATGTGCCTCGTGATGGAGGGTCGGATGACCTTATGTTTTCCTTTCCATACGTGAGAGGCTGCCGACTAGAAGTGAGGGAGATAAGGTGGTACTATGGGGAGGCTATACCATCTTTCCAGTGCTTTATAGTAGATATGATAGATAAAATTCAATAGAGAAAGCAAAATATAAATAGATAGTTTGATAATTCAATAGAAGAATAAATATCTCTAATATAGTAGACAATTATGGAAGTTTAAATAAAGATAAAAACTATATAAATTACTGAAAATCCACTAGGAAGTATATGATACATGGATACATGGAATTATGAAAATTTAATGGTAACCATTGGTCACACATATACAAGAAAGCTATACAAACTAAAAAAATAGGAAAACTACTCCACTAGAATCTCGAGATAATGCCCAGTCCCCTATTTCAATGTTCCATGTATCAGAAAAAGAACAAACACTTCATGTACAATTTTTCTTTACTGTATCCATACAGGCACGAAGATATTATTCTTGGGTACCGAAGGTATATTTATTGGGGTGTGAGATAAAAATATCATTAGGACACTACTAACATTGCATACATGTATTCCAAGAAGTTCTCATATCTAAATTGCTTGAAATAATAAGTACAATTGTAAAACAAATATGAAATGAATTACAAACATACTAATTTTCCTATAGAAAACCCACTAGGACTACATATTTGAGCACATGGAATTATTGAAAATAATATCAGGTACCATATATATATATAAGGCCCCAGCCTTAAACCTTACTTAATCTAGAGTTAATACAAGATTACACATTGAAGATCTTTTCAGGATTAGAGTTTTAGAGAATTAGATCATGAAACTTGTATTACATTCCACATTTAAACAAAGTGGTTACATAAAAGACAATATTCATTCTTCCCATCAATGGAAACATATTTAAAATAAAACATGGATTCTATCTTGACACATCCCTGACACTATCATCACATCTTGTACCTTTCTCTTGACCTGTGAGAAACATTTCAAAAACATTGGATGAGCATAAAAAGATCAGTAAGGATTATAAAAATATGGAAAGGAAATATGAGTTCATATACACATAAGAATGAAATCATACTTTACCCATAAAACATGGCCACATTAACATACCTCATCAAATCATGAATAAATCATAGAAATCATAAGACATAAAAAGTAACTTGAGGCATTCATAACATTCTTACATAGGGAGTAACCCTCTTGGTTACGTTTGGAATACCCATCATAGTATATTCCGTAAATCTCTTCATAGAAACCTTAACATTTCACTCCTTCGCGTTACCCAATGCATTAGAGAGCTATATCGGGCTCACCCGCCCTTAGTTTATCACGGAACCACCCGTCTTCATAATAATTCCCAAGAACCTCAACATAATCTTATCACATAAAACATGCATAATGGAAACATAACATTTCCACCTTTAAATCACAAGATATAAATATAACACATTGATATAAATCATTATGAAAACCATTTTCAATACCAAAATAAAAGAACAGTAAAACATGGTATTTATTTTTCTTTTAAAAAGAAGGTATGACTTGTAGAGGAAGCCGAAACTCAAATGACAGTCACGACGGCGGAGAAGTCGTTGTCGCTGCATACGTACAACAAAAACATTCCCTTTTGTCATTTAATAAACACTTCGTATAAAAAATATTCCTTTTTAATAAACGTAAAAGTCAAATGGGTTTATACATCGTATAAAAGAAGGTTGTGTATAAAACAGAATATGCCTCAATAAAAGGAGATTGAGACGAAGTCCCTTAAAAAGACGGTATCCTTGGTTTAAGGATAAATCAATTACATAATTATGTGTGAAAAACGAATACAGAAAATGTAAGTGGATATTAAGTTTAAAATAATCAAAGTTCATTCACACATATTCAAAGGATGACATATTCAATAACTATATGTTGAACCCAAAGAAATCCAAATTGGGTTAAGAAGATCCCTTGACAGCCTAACGGCGTCACATCAAAATGAGTTGATGAGAGATAAAAAAATGGTATCTCATCACTTGGACATAAAATTTACATCAATAAGGATATATGATAACATATCCCAACATAAAAATATGTAAATTAAAAGACCCAACAAAAGATGTCTTTTAAAAAGAGGAGAGTGAAACGTTCCCTTACCGACATGGATATCTTTCGAAACATACACCTCGTGAAAGAAGGACAATAAAAAATTGATGTAAATACTCATAAAATAAATTATATTACACAATGAGTAAAATAATGTGCAGTATGTACACCACTCAAATTAAATTATGGAAAATGTAGCACAAATCTCACGGGAATAAAAGTGGGATGAAAAATCCCTTACGAAAACTCGGTAGCCTAACGACACCACTCAAAACATCCAAAATGGATTGATGAGAGAGAATATGGTCTCTCATCATTTGAACATAAAAATACAGTAAGATTAATATAAAAGAACATCCCAATCACAATAAAGATGAGCTTAGAAGGAATGACATAAAAGAGTGTACTTAAAAAGAAATAGAGGAGTAGGATCCCTTACCTCAAGTCCAACTTGTCTTGTTCGTTTCTTTATATTCCTGAATAATAAACTTTGGTCAATTAATAATTATCTAATTACCTCCATTAGAGATTATTATTCAGTTAATATCACATATTATAATGTTATAATAATTGTTTAATAATGTTAGTTCATATCAGACATTTTTACCGATGTTTGGTATATGAGTCAAAAATGAACTTGTTTGAAAAAATATTGCCCATGTAGTTATAAGTAAATAATTTCCAGAATAGTATTAATGATTAAAATATCATATATATCCAGTAAATATTAATTTTATACTATTCCATATCATTTGGAGATAAAAAAATGAAAAGCACCGTTCATGGAGATAGTAGGCCGTACGTACGCATGAACGCTACTTTCATTTTTTGTCATCTTAATGGAATTAAAAAAAATGAGAGAGATATATATATGTTATAATTCCAGAATTATATCCATAATTTATATGTAATATATTACATATATATCCATTATATATATGTACTTATAATATTACATAACATTTTGAGATAAGAAATGAAATGTACCGTTCATGGAGACGGTAAGCCGTACGTACGCATGAAAGCTACTTCCATTTCTATTTCATATTTAATTAAGTTAAAACATAATGATAAATAATAGTATTTTAATTCCAGTATGGTATCATATATAATATCATTAAATATATCCTTTATACGTACCACATATGGTATTAACGAATCAAATCACTTTGAGGGGCGGTAGTCCGCACTTCCTTAATTGAAGATATCGTGTTTACCCATAATGGAAATCATAAAGGTATGCCATAAATGAAAATTACAGAAGAATAAGTAAAACATAAACATATTAGATATCATATATAAATATAGTTTCATCTTAATTTCCACCTTTGAAGGTGTTAGAATAATGTTGAACAATCATCGTTTCGGGAGGCAGAAATTCGCCATCCACGGAAACAATATTTTCATTAACCATTAGATGTAGGTGTGTATAAGTTTAGCTTGAATAATTATTATAAAAACATACTAGTATATTGAAGAATCTTGATTTGTTACAAAATAACTGAATAAAAAGATTTTAGTGGGTTGGAGAAGCAAAATAAAACAAAAGGACACAAGTGAAGCCATTACCTTAAAATCGGGTAACTCCCTTTGGTTTGAGCTCAAAGGATTTCTTGGGAAGACTTCTTCCCAAATTTAGGCTTCAAGGAGTAAGAGAGAGAAGTGGAGAGACAAAATGGGAAGGGGTTGGCTGAGCCAAAGGCTTTGGGAGTGTGGGTAAGGAGGTAGAGGTGGGGGCCTTTTATAAGAGGAGAGGAGGGGCACTCTTGTAAAGTTACAAAATGATTCTTTATTTTCAAAAGATTTTCGGATTTTAAAAATACAGAAATGATTTATTTAGAGTCTAAGGTGATAAGGGTTCTAAATCCACTCATCCAATAGGTTTTGGACATGTTTAGGTCTTAGATATTACACTATCTTTCAATTTTATTTAAATCGTTAAATAATGAGGTCATCGCTGCATCATCATGATGTCAAAAATAATTTAAGTTATTTAATGTCTAAAAATTATAAAAAAACTACTATGATGTAGAAAATATTTTTATCTTTCCAATTACTATTTATAGTCAAACATATGACTTGTATAACACCATGTAAAAATTGTTTTAGTAAAACATTGCATGTTTGTGTCATTTTTACTTTAACATTATATAAAAAGATATTTATGTCATTTCCCAACCAAAGTGGCTCCATGGGGTCCCCAAGTTGACCCATGAATTTTCTTGGACGGTAATGACACATCCAATGAGGGTAGGACATGTGTATAGGTCATTTCATTTTATTAAAACATTATTCTTACCATAAACTAAACTAATTACCTATAACCGTGATTAAAAACCTAATAAGTTACTATGCACCAAAAAATTATTTTTATCCCATTGAACCACAATTTAATTCTTAATGACAACCATGTATGTCGGATTTTTGAAATTCAAAACACAAAGATGAAAAAATTTCATTTAAACGGAAAAATTAGTATTTATAAGTACCACTTAGTGGTTTCACTATTCATAAAAAATTGAAGTTTTTCAGAAAAATCCCAAAAATTCACCCTAAGCTATATATGATATTCCGAATTCAAAAATGAATTCCATTTTACAAAATTCAAAACATATAGGTCACATTAATTAATTTAATAATTAATTCCTGCTGTTAGAGCAAATAGCATGTTTTTATGAAACAATAAGTATCAAAAGATTGACACTAGTTTAAGTCTGATTTCAAAGTGAAATTAATTCCAACGACCACCATTGGATTTAATGGTAAAAATATATTCTAATTTCACTTTAAAACCAATTCAAAATATAATCAAATAATATAAATAAATTAGATTAAAAATTGGTTTCGAATTAAAATACAACATTTTACACTATTCATTAAAAAATGAACTTTATCGGAAAGATAACAAAAATTTACACAAAGTAAATTTTGATGTCCCATTTCTTAAAAAGAGTTTTATTTGGTCCAATAGAATGTATAATAGTGAAAAAAACTATATTTAATGATGTTTCGCCATCAAAGGGCGATAAGTGAAACATTAGTGAAAACTAGGGCATATACGCCTAGAATTGAATTCATTCCGTATTTTCTGCCTTTATCTTTTATTGGATAAATGTTAAAACATTTAAAAACATATATAATCATATTTTTGTTATTTTTATCCATTCCCTCTAATACAACGGCTACATGTTAACTACCATTTAAAATAATATAATTTTATTATTAGAGTGCAACGTATGATTCCCAAGAAACTCGTTGTCGCGTGTTGGATACGCCATCGAGCATAGAGTCCCCTTTAAAGTCATATTAATATAATATTCACAAATATAGATAAATATGAAAATGTCATATTCTTTATTTACCTTGGGTGTAACATCCTTCCCCCCTTTTTGGAATTGCGTCCTCGCAATTTTTAAAATTGAGCTTTGAAACATCCTTTAAAGTCCCACATCGGAACAAGAGTCGATAGAACAATCACTTTAAAATAAAGGATGATAAGTACAGAGGTCACCCAAGTTAAACCATACTAGAATTCCATGTAGAAAAACATGGACATGGAAGAAAAAGCAAAGGTTCATGTTCTTGAGGGAGAGTGATAGTAGACATGTCTAGGAGAAAGTTAACCATAAGAAAATCACAAACTTGTGATGGGTTAAACGGTATTCGATTCCCCTGTAGGAAAAGTTAATAGACAACATTTTTGTTTTAAGTTACTTTTTATTGAGAAATTTATTCATAAGGAAACATAATCACTTATCATGTTGACTTTCAACTTTTACTAGATTCCTTAATCAAACTCATATTTTTTCCAAAAGACGAGTATTTAGGGAGACTTGTTCGCATTAAGAGTACTATAATCAACTTCTAGAGAATCACCTAATCCACCAAAGAGAACTATATACTTCCCATGTCTTTAGGCTTTAGCCAAAACCAAAACCAAAAAGGTTAGTACAAGGTTAGATAATATAGAAAAGGATAACCCTTTAAAAAAAATCTATGCTTAATCTCTAAAATTTTTCCAACAAAACCCAAAGTTCAATGTGGACCATCCGATAAACAATTTGTCCATAAAATTAATCAAAGTAAACTAATCTAAGATTGAAACCCAAATATTTTAAGGATTTAGTCACAAAGTCTTCCATGTTAAATCGTAACATTTATCTCCAAACAACATCAGTTGCTCCTAAAGTCTCGTATTGAAAAGTAATTAACCTAATCACATATCCTCCATGATAGGTTAATCATTTTCATAAATAACCAAAAATAAACATACTCTTAATTCATAAAATCATATAACTAAAAAGAATCAGTCAAACTAACCAGGGACTTCACGTAGTCCAGTGGTAGCCGATAAATACCAGTCGCACTTTGGTTGTGGGTTCGATTCCCGCAGCTTTGTCTGACGTGACGGGTTGTCACATGGTCTGCGTGTTGTCCTTTTTCCAAAACTATATAATTCTCAAATCATTCCCCAAAAAGAGATAAAATCATCAAAAATAACCATAACATAATTTAACCTCAATTTTATCTCAAGCCTTTCACTTCCATCATATCATATAGTAACCCATAATTACCTCAAAATTAAGGATCATATAAACCCAAATGGTTCTTTATAACTATGTCCACAAAAGAACAAATAACTATTCCTTGAATAAAATTTTCATATATTAATCTTCATGGGTACACATACTATAAAAAGTCTTCTAATGTAACCCCATCATCAAAAGAGACTTAATACTCTTAAGAATTTCACCACAACTCTTGAAGCACTTATATGTTGACATCATACTCATTCAACATTCTTCATGACCCATTAACCATTCCTTTCAAACTTATTCTGAAATACTTATTTCTTACAAAAAAACCATGAATCATATCCTAAGATTCAAAAATAGGAAAACAATAGTTATGAAATAATCTATACCTTTGATTGGTCATTTTCTGTTTTTTCATCCTCAATCGGAATGGCATTAGGTATTGGTAAACGAAAATTTGTACGTTATTGGTGATCCCATTCAAGAAACTTCTTCATATGACATGTTTTTGCATAATGACCATTCACACCACATTTAAATCATTCAATTGATCCCTCAGAAAGAACTTCTTTCCCTTTCCTCGAGTCAACTGGATGCTTCCATTTTCCATTGCAGGTTCAGGCTTTATGACCTTCATTTCCACATCTATAGCATATTTCTGTCCCTTTGAAACATTTTCCTAGGTGTTTCATTCCACATATTTGACACATATGTTTTTGAACACACTTAGCTTTATGATTATTACATGTACTTCCATAGGGATTTGTTTCATGTATATATGATGCCTTAGAGAAATCACCAAGGTTTAGGTGGTCAATCATGACTCTAGATAGTTGGTTGAGGATAATCACAAGAGTTCTCATTGTAGCTCCCATATCATTCAGTTTCTTGCTCAAGAAACTGTCACAGTTTCCTTCACATCAACTTTTACATTGGTGCCTGCTAGATCCATCCATTTATTAAAACCAAAAAGGTCAGTATGAGTATATCAAAAAAACAATCATGTACTAATGAGGAAGATAAACACTAAGATATACTAACTCATTCACTTTATCTAAAACTAGGACTCTTTATGAAATCCTAACTATTATGGTAATGCCACTTATGCTTAAAGAATACCCGAACCTCTAATGTTATCTAAACCGACCATTGATACCAACTATAAGGCCCCAGCATTAAACCTTACTTAATCTTCAGTTAATACAAGATTACACATTGAGGATCTTTTCAGGTTTAGAGTTTTAGAGAATTAGATCATGAAACTTACATTACATTCCACATTTAAACAAAGTGGTTACATAAAAGACAGTATTCATTCTTCCCATCAACGGAAACATATTTAAAATAAAACATGGATTCTTTCTTGACACATCCTTGACACTATCAACACATCATGTACATTTCCCTTGACCTGTGAAAAACATTTCAAAATCTTAGGATGAGCATAAAAAGATAAGTAAGGGTTATAAAAATATGGAAAGGAAACATGAGTTCATATACACATAAGAATGAAATCATACTTTACCCATAAAACATGGGCACTTTAACATACCTCATCAAATCATGAATAAATCATAGAAATCATAAGACATAAAAGGTAACTTGAGGCATTCATAACATTCTTACGTAGGGAGTAACCCTCTTGGTTACGTTTGGAATACCCACTACAGTATATTCCCTAAATCTCTTCGGAGAAACCTTAACGTTTCACTCCTTCGCGTTACCCAATGAATTGGAGAGCTATATCGGGCTCACCCGCCATTAGTTTTACACAGAACCACCCGTCATCATAATAATTCCCAAGAACCTCAACATAATCGTAGCACATAAAACATGCATAAAGGAAACATAAGATTTCCACCTTTCAATCAAAAAATATCAATACAACACATTGATATAAAAACATTATGAAAACCATTTTCAATACAAACATAAAAGAAAAGTAAAACATTGTATTTATTTTTCTTTTAAAAAGAAGGTATAGCTTGTAGAGGAAGCCGAAACTCAAATAATGGTCACGACGGCAGAGAAGTCGTTGTCGTCGCATACGTACGAAAAAAACATTCCCTTTTTTTGTTTAATAAGCACTTCGTATAAAAAAAGATTTTTTTTTGAATAAATGTAAAAGTAAAAGGGGTTTATACACCGTATAAATGAAGGTTGTGTATAAAACAGAATATGCCTCAATGAAAGGACATTGAGACGAAGTCCCTTATAAAGACGGTATCATTGGTTTAAGGATAAATCAATTACATAATTATGTGTGACAAATGAATACACCAAATATAAGTGGATATTAAGTTTAAAATAATCAAAGGTCATTCACACATATTCAAAGGATGACATATTCAATAACTACATGTTAAACCCAAATAAATCAAAATTGGGTAATGAAGTTCCCTTGATAGCCTAACAACGTCACATCAAAATGAGTTGATGAGAGATAAAAAAAGGGTATCTCATCACTTGGACATAAAATTTACATCAATAAGAATATATGAGAACATATCCCAACATAACAATATGTAAATTAAAAGACCCAACAAAAGAAGTCTTTTAAAAAAGAGGAGGGTGAAAGGTTCCCTTACGGACAGGGGTATCTTTCGAAACATACACCTCGTGAAAGAAGGACAATACAACATTGATATAAATACTCATAAATGAAATTATATTACACAATGAGTAAAATAATGGTCTGTACATACACCACCCAAAGGAAATTATGGAAAATGTAGCATAAATCTCACGGGAATGAAATTGAGATGAAAAATACCTTACGAAAACTCGGCAGCCTAACAATGCCACTCAAAACATCCAAAATGGATTGATGAGAGAGAATAGGTTCTCTAATAATTTGAACATAAAAATTACAGTAAGAGTAATATATAAATAACATCCCAATCACAATAAAGATGATATTGTAAGGAATGACATAAAAGAGTGTACTTTAAAAAGAAAGAGATGAGTAGGATCCCTTACCTCAAGTCCAACTTGTCTTGTTCGTTTCTTTATATTCATGAATAATAAACATTGGTCAATTAATAATTGCCTAATTACCTCTTTTAGAGATTATTGTTCAGTTCATATCACATATTATAATGTTATAATAATTGTTTAATAATGTTAGTTCATATCAGACGTTTTTGCCGATGTTTGGTACATGAGTCAAAAATGAACTTGTTTGAAAAAAGATTTCCCATGTAGTTATAAGTAAATAATTTCCAGAATAGTATTAATTATTAAAATATCCTATATATCCAGTAAATATTCAGTTTATACTATTCCATATCATTTGTAGATAAAAAAACGAAAAGCACCGTTCATGGAGACAGTAGGTCGTACGTACGCATGATCGCTACTTTCATTTTTTGTCATATTAATAGAATTAGAACAAAATGAGAGAGATATATATGTGTTATAATTCTAGAATGATATCCCTAATTTATATTAAATATATTACATATATATCCATTATATATATGTACTTGTAATATTACATAACATTTTGAGATAAGAAATGAAATGTACCGTTTATGGAGACGGTAAGCCGTACGTACGCATGAACGCTACTTTCATTTCAATTTCATATTTAATGGAATTAAAACATAATGATACATAATATTATTTTAATTCCAGAATGGTATCATATATAATGTCATTAAATATATCCTTTATACGTACCACATATGGTATTAACGAATCAAATCACTTTGAGAGGGCGGTAGTCATCACTTCCTTAAATGAAGATATCGCGTTTACCCATAATGGAAACCATAAAGGAACGCCATAAATGAAAAATACAGAAGCTTAAGTAAAACATAAACATATTATATATCATATATAAATATAGTGTCATCTTAATGGCCACCTTTGAAGGTGTTAGAATAATGTTGAACAATCATCATTTCGGGAGGCGGAAATTCGCCGTCCACGGAAATAGTATGTTCTTTAACCATTAGATGTAGGTGTGTCTAAGTGTAGCTTGAATAATTCTTATAACAACATCCTAGTATATTTAAGATACTGTATTTGTTACAAAATAAATGAATAAAAAGATTTTAGGGGGGTGGAGAAGCAAAATAAAACAAAATGACACAAGTGAAGACATTACCTTAAAATCGGGTAACTCCCTTTGGTTTGAGCTCAAATGCTTCCTTGGGATGACATCTGCCCAAATTGAGGCTTCATGGAGTAAGATAGGGAAGTGGAGAGTCAAAATTGGCAGGGTTTGGCCGATCCAAAGGCTTTGGGAGTGTGGGTAAGGAGGTAGAGGTGGGGGCCTTTAATAAGAGGAGAGGATGGGCAATCTTGTAAATTTACAAAATGTTACATTATTTTCAAAAGAGTTTCGGATTTTAAAGGTACCACATTAATGTATTTCGAGTATAAGGTGATAAGGGTTCTATATCCACTCATCCAATAGATTTTGGACATGTGTAGGTCTTAGATATTACATTGTCTTTCCATTTTATTTAAATCGTTAAATAATGAGGTCATCGCTGCATCATCATGATGTCATAAATAATTTAATTTATTTAATGTCTAAAAATTATAAAAAAACTACTATGATGTAGGAAATATTTTTATATTTCCAATGAATATTTATAGTCAAAAATATTACTTGTATAACCACTTGTAAAAATTGTTTTAGTAAAACATCTCATGTTTGTGTCATTTTTACTTTAATATTAAATAAAAAGATATTTATGTCATTTCCCAACCAAAGTGGCTCCATGGGGTCGCCAAGTTGACCCAGGGATTGTCTTGGTCGGCCCTAGAACATCCAAATGAGGGTAGGAGATGTGTCTAGGTCATTTCATTTTATTAAAACATTATTCTTACCATAAACTACACTAATTACCTCTAATCGCGATTAAAAACTTAATAAGTTACTATTCACCAAAAAAATATTTTTATCCCATTGAACCACATTTTACTTCTTAATGACAACCATGTATGTTGGATTTTTGAAATTCAAAACACAAAGATGGAAAATTTACATTTAAACGGAAAAATCAGTTTTTATAAGTACCACTTAGTGGTTTCACTATTCATCAAAAATTGAAGTTTTTCAGAAAATCCCAAAAATTCAACCTAAGCTATATTTGATATTCCGAATTCAAAAATGAAGTCTATTTTACTAAATTCAAAAAATATAAGTCAAATTAATTAATTTAGTAATTAATTCTAGTTGTCAGAGAAAATTGCGTGTTTTTATGAAACAATCAGTATCAAAAGATTGACACTAGTTTAAGTCTGATTTCAAAGTGAAATTATTTCCAACAACCACTATTGGATTTAATGGTAACAATATATTCTAATTTAACTTTAAAAACAATTCAAAAGATAATATAATCATATAAATAAATTAGATTAAAAAAGAGGTTTTGAATTAAAATATAACATTTTACACTATTCATTAAAAAAAATAAACTTTATCGAAAAGGTACCAAAAATTTACACAAAGTAAATTTTGATGTCCCAATTCTTAAGAAAATTTTATTTGGTCCAATAGAATGTATAAGAGTGAAAAAAACTATATTTAATGATGGTTCTCCATCAAAGGGCGATAAGTGAACCTTTAGTGAAAACTAGGGCATATACGCCTAAAATTGAATTCTTTTCATATTTTAAGCCTTTATCTTTTATTGGATAAATGTAAAAACAATTAAAAACATATATAATAATATATTAGTTATTTATATCCATTCCCGCCAATACAACGGCTACATGTTAACTACCATTTAAAATAATATTATTTTATTATTAGAGTGCAACGTAAGATTCCCAAGAAACTTGTTGTTGGGTGTTGGGTACGCCATCGATCATAGCGTCCCCTTTAACGTCATATTAATATTTTATTCACAAATATGGATAAATATGAAAATGTCATATTCTTTATTAACCTGGGGTGTTACAATATATATATATTATTAGTATACATATATAACTTCATTTTATATAATGTAACCACCTATATGAACCATGTATGTGTAGTTGTAAGTGGCCATATGCCTGGGGTTCTAGTGCTGGATTGGTTGGGGCGTAACTCAGGCATCACTAGACAGTATAATGATCCTATAATCTGATGAAATATGGTATATTCTCTACGTCCTAATAAATGTTTGAGAGGCCATGAATGATATTCAGGTTGGTGAGTGATCCATCATGTCATCACTCAAATCATGGAATGTGGTGCGTAAATGAAAACACCCATGCATTCTCATTGGTGAGAGATTCCATAATGAAAACATGATGTAAGGGAGTGTGATTTTGCACCATGATCAACACCCTATACCATCATAAACATCCCTTTTTGAGGCATATTAAAAATTATAATTGGCATGAGGCATAACCTCCCATGTGACATGTTCTCCAATATTTTACATATATAAATAATTAATATTAAAATTTTTCACATAACACATGTGGAATATACTTCTCATATATCCCCTTAATTAAGTTTAATCACCAAAAAATTATTACAATTCTAAAGAAGCATTTAATATAACGTGGACATAATTTTTGGCATTATAATCCCCTAAAATCATCCCATTCAACCCAATTGATTCGTTTAAGATGATCCAACCTTCATTCATAAGCCTTACATTATAATCCCTTTTATATATTAAATTTAGGATATTCCATAATGTATAATTTTCCATATTCTATTTATTCAATTTAAAAAATGGATGACAGTTCAAATCATGGGTTAAAAGACATTCATAAGTATGACATGCTTGTTAATATAATTTCCTACATGGTCAATTAAAAATGTAGTTTGTTCCAACACATGATAATAACCCTTGGTAAAATAATTTACTCATATTATAATAGATATTTGATTTAAAATCTAAGATGAATTCTCAGAATGAAAATTGGGCATGTCCACATATTACAAAAATGGGGATTTCTACTTAGAACACCCAAGGAATGTCAATAACCTATGAAAACATCCTCTAAAGTACTAAATAATACTCAATATAAATATATTATGGTTAAATGATTAATTAGAGATTAATAACTCAATATAAATGGGATACTAGATATAAGTGATTTGTGTCACAATGGCATAGCTACAATATACAAAAAAATCAAAGTGAAAAGGATGTGACCAATTACCTCAAGGTCATATATAACACCTAAATAGATATCATCCAATCATTTAGTGTACGTTATAGGAGATTACATAATTGGTAAAGTTACCTAAAAATATGGAAAATGGGTCTCCACATTAATAATGTAATGTGTTGGATTATCAACTTAGATATTAATTATTCGACTATGGGATCTTACGGAGATAGATCTAATTCTTCTTATGGATCGAGAAAGAATCTCTATATCAAAAACTATCTGCAATGACTAAATTGGGAGGATTTTGGAGCTCAAAGGTGAAGGATAAGGATGTTGGACCACTGCTGGAATAAGGATAAATAAAGAAAAGGTACCAATATTAAATAAATGGTAAAAATTAAATTTCACCCAAAAAAAATAAAAATATAGTGTGGTCGCACGGGTTTTCCAAACCATTCACTAAATATTATCCATTCACTACTAATAAGGGGAACATTTCATGATTTGGTGAAAAAGTTGACTGGCCAAGCCAATACTATAGAAAATTGATATATCCCAAACCTATAACCAGTTGCATGGTTGTGTGCCCAAGGATACACAATTGTAGAAAAGCTATTTGGCCCAGTCCCTTCTTCCAATTTTGGAGATCCAGGCACTAAATGATACATGAACACACTCGAAAACTCTTTGGATTTATTAGGAATCAGTATTATGTCCATTTTAGACAAAACATTAAAAACTAATGATACATTATTTTATGGAAGATATGGTTCATTATAACCTCCCCTCCATAAAGAAAGTCATCCCCACATTGGTCTTATGAGGGTAAAGAGGTATCATTTACAATGAGTTATGTGCACTAAACTCATATATCAGCTTTCTACTCCCATGTCTCACATTATACCCCACTGGGATTCTATATCCCCAATACTAAAGAAACTCACATTCCTTGGAGAATCTTGATTCTCTGACAAAAAATTATCACTACATCCTCCTTGGAGGAAATATCTAAATCCAATTCAACATCATTTAAATATATCTATGTAAATATGTACATAATTATTTTTTGTTCATTGAAAACCTCAAAAATACCCCAATATATGTTGTCTCTAGCAGCATAAGGCATGAACTATATCAGTTATCTCTAGGTCATGTGTCAATTAATTGTGCTCATGAGTCCTCAATTGACATGACCTTTATGTGATGACTCATATATCCTGCATCATATTTGATCGAAGCCTAAAACATGACTTGCCACAAAAAATTGAATATCTCTTTCCTTGATCGATTAGAATTTGAATTAGCAATGAAGTCCAGCAAACCATAAGCTCTTTATAGGATGGTTCACAATCTTATGACCATGATAATTTCACACCATTCATTGTCTAGACCATATGTGTCACTATAAGGCGTGCGAAATTTTGGATGAAAACTATGTAATAAACATATAACAACAATAAAATCCCAATATCACATATTTTCTGGGGATACTCCCAATAAACTTTAGCTCTATCATTTTATGGGTCCTCTAAAAATCCTAACATTGAGATAATGTTCCCAGGTAGTAGAGTTTGACATTCCAAAGGTTTCATTAACTGAGATTAGAATACAACATATTCGGTCTTAGTGTATTCATAAGATTTTCATGTTTTTTTGCGTAGTTTGTGTATGGATCATGAAAACAATAAGATATCATAAAAAATACTATGTCAAATGAATCCAAATATTGGTGGAAAACCTGATTCATAAGATCCATAAAGTCTAATGGTGTGTTAGTGAGACTAAATAGAAAAACCAGTTATTCATAGAGACCATACTTAATTCTGAATGAGATGAGGGTTATTTATGAAGTCTTTTCAGTCACCTGATTATAGACCAACCTCATTTATATATTTGAAAACAAGATCCCTCCTCAATGATAATAAAATATGGTATATATTCTATTCAGTGGAAACTGATTTTTAATGGTATCTAGTTCATACAATGGTAATCCACAAAGTGCCTAAGGTTATTATCCTATTTATTGGAGAAAATGACAAGTGATCCCCCTGGAGAAGTGTTGTAGCATATAAAGCATGTATCCTCATAATCCTCCAACTACTTCATGAGATCCTTGATTTCTTTATGTGATGTCATATAAGAAAAAATGGTCAAGAGTGCTGCTCCTGGTACTGGTTCAATAGTAAACACTACTTCTCACACTGGTGGTAGGTCAGAGTGGTATTTAAGAAATAAATCCCTGAAATAATTCACTACAAGAAGAAAAACTGCAATTCAGAACCCCTAGTCATTTAAAAAAATAATGGAGATCTTATGAGCCATAGTTACAAGCCTCATTTACTTGGGTTATGATCACGAAGATTGCACATCCCTTTATCCCTTATAGATGTTCTTAATTACCTTTGGTGATTTTAAAATCTCCATCTAATGATAGCAGTTAGAATGGGCTTGATCAGGAACTAATCATTCAATATCAATGATTATGTCAATTTCCCTCAAGTCGAGGATGTAAGGATTATACATGAAAAGGTAACTGCCTATCTTAAGTGTGCAATTATTAAAATGGAAAACTCCATTGGAATGGATACCCAACAGGGTGACTAGAATCAAAATTATATAGTAGTTCTCTATCTCATGGACCAGAAGCACAATGATTTCCATATATATAAAAGTGTGAGATGTGATTGTTTCAAATAAAGTGGTCAAAAAAGTGGTGGATACTAGAATATTAACATGTACCGTAAAAGTTCTTGTGATTTTCCCATTAGAAATATGATGAAAAACATGTAACTAGCATGTAACCCCGCCCTGACTCACTTCTAGAATACCCATAGAAATTTCTCTATACTGGCCCCTTGAATCATTAGTTTGACAACCTCTTCCCCGACTACCACCTCAACCTGATTGGATAATGGTATTGTATATTCATTCCAATCATGATTTTAATAGCCCCGCTATTGATTTTGGATTAGGCATATATCCCCACACAGATGTAACTAACATAAAAATAATTCAAAAACTCTATATATCACTCAAACTACCAAATCCTTATCACTCTACAAGTTCTCACAATCACTGAGGCTTCTTGTGTCCTCAATTCCTACACAAGTGACGACATAATTAGTGGTAAACACAAGGACCATGACTGATTTTGAACTTATGGTAAACCTAAATGAAATTCTTTCACCAATACGAAGAACAATATAAAGGTTTAGGTATCATTTTTCATTGACTCACACTATCTTCTTCCTTTAGATTCCTCTATTTAATAAGGTACTGGTTGATTATTTTAGAAATAGTCACCAACCTAAACACATTGATATGTGATCATATGGCCTAATACAACCTATCATTGAATCACTCGGTGTTCATAAGATCATCACCTTCTAGATTAAAACTGTAATATTTCATCTTAATGAAAAAAACAAAATACTCTATGATAGACATGATCCCAAAATGCTGGTTCATGAATTCTTTCAATTTCTTAGGCCTCAGAGTCTGAGGAAAAAATTAATCATATAATATTATCTGGAAATCTAACATGACCATATACTTATTCCATATCCGCTTCAGTGATAATATCCAACCACTACTTAGAATAATATCATAGAATATAGGCTGCAACATTGACAACATGCTCAAGATGTGTCTCAAAAATCTAGAATATATATAGGATTTCTCTGCACCAAAACTATATATCATGAGTTCCTCCATCCCTAAAAAATATTGGAGGATTCTATTGCCGAAATTCCCAAGTCAATTATTCCATACTTGGTTCATGTCGACTTTCACCTTGAACATTTCGAATCATACATACAATCTCTCTCAAAATAGGTCGTTATTGCCAATATTTGGAACATAAAGAGGATATAAAATTTCTCTACAAAAGGAATCACCCTTATCTCTTAGCCATAAACCTTAGGAGAATGTCCATTAATGTCTTCAGGGTGTATGATAAGAGGAAATAGTGGAGGAATTATACTACAATGCCACATGCACAACTCCATAAAGATTTAGGAATCATAAAATATTTCATTTATGAAACAATGGAAAGAGTACATACATCCTATATAATTAACATCACATCTCTAAATCCATAAAAATCCATTTCTAGGTGTAGAAGAGACCATAATAGTCCATAGTAAACTACCAGATACCCCACTACCCACAATTGAGGTTGGGTTCAGCTCTATGTCTTTCTTTCTCATTTAAAGGATCACTAATTTCACATCGATTTCATTGTTATCTTAAATATTTTTTGGTAATATTCTCTGAATTAATTAACATGGTTTAATTATATGGTATTCTACTTTCGATCTATAGGGGACCATATTCCTTATGAACTAGAATAATATTTTCATTCAACTCACACCATAACACGCTCTAGTCCATATGATGAATGGTTTATGGCTCAAAATGCCAAAATGAATGCTTAAGGTAGCTGTTTTATCCTATTCAAGAAAACACTATTAGTCTAAGGGTTGAACATAAATAGTAAATCATTTTTCCAATCCTTGTAAGAAGTTTCAATATAATTATAAACATTTTCGAGGAACCATAAATATATAAAAGAGAAATGCGGGCGAAAAATAGAATTGATAGGGAAAATCAATGGAATATTAGTCATAGTGTTTCTAAAATTGATGCATGTAATAATGATAATTTCTCTCATATCCTAATTCCAAGGATGAAATAAATCATAAATCAGAACAATAACTATAATAGCTATACAACATGTGCACCACCCAATGGTGAAATGACAACAAAAGTAATTGGAAAATATCCTAACATCATTTATAATTTTGAAAACATGGTATTAATACAAAACATGGGTTTTCGATGACCAATAATGGATTATAAAAAAGTTCCATGCATTCCCAATATACAATCAATCATCTTAAAATATTAACAGAACAAGGTAACCTTCTCTAATAGCACAATATAATATCCTGACCTAGGACCCACATAACCCTTGCCTTGACCAGCTCTGTCACATAGAATCAAGCACATATCACCATATGCATGGCGTTCCAGACTAGAAGTTTGGTGGTAAATGCGGTATAGTAGATATAGTAAACATTCATGATAGAGTGGAACAATAGAAACAATATTTAACATTAAATTTTTTAATCATAATATAAAAATATTGAACAATAGTGATGAAGAATAATAAATATTATTAATATAATGGACAAGCATGAAAGTGTAAATAAATAGGGAAAATATATAATTATCTCAAAATACATTAGGTATTGTCTGGTAAATAGATGTATGAAATGCTATAGGGGAACAAGGGTTAGTTAGATTCATGCTCTCTATATAAACCAAAAAAAGAATAAAAACTGCTCCACTTGGATCTCAAGATAATGCCAAATCCTCTTCACTTAAGCTCCATCTATATGAAAATCATATAAAAATTTATAACATAGTGATTATATTTATCCATACAAATATAAATATGGTCCCCTTAGTTAGAAAAGGAATCTAGAGTATGGTGTGATATAAACATATTGGTAGGCCAACACTAATGGTTTTTACTTGCAATTCAATATATTCTTGTAACTAAACTATGTGAGGTGTTAAGTATAATAGTAAAAAAAGTTAAAACAAATAAACAAAATGCTTAGGTTCATATACGAAAGATGGAGGGTCAATCTGCTTTAGCTAATGGATAGAATGAAAATCAGATCATGTACCATATATATAATAATAGTATACATATATCGGATCATTATATATATTTTACCCACCTAAATGAACCAAGTATGTGAAATTGTAAGTGTAACTATACCTTGAGTACTAGTGCTGGGTGGATAGAGGTATAACCCAAAAATATATGACCTGAATAACAATCCTATATGATCAGGAAATAGGGTACAATCCCTACATCCCAAGGAGAGTGTGAGAGGTCTTCCACAAAACATGGGATTGTGAGTAAACCAGCATTTAATCACTCTAATCACAAAACATAGCACATAAAGCCATATTCTCATATAATATAACATTTGTGGGATGTCGTACTGAACACCTGATATGTGGGAGTGATATTTCTTTCAATTCTCAACATCCCTTAACACCATACACATCCATTTTTAAAGAATATTCATAATTATAACTGGCATAAGGAATAACCTCCCCTGTAACATGTTCACCAAGCCAATACATATATAAATATAGAATATTAAAAATTTTGACATTAAACTTGAGGAAAAAACTTCTCATATTTTTCTATTATTCATGTTTAGGGATCAACAAATCGTTAAATTTAAAAATATTAATAAAAAATAAAATGAACAATAGGCATGGATTTACCATCCCAATAATTTATCTTATTCATCTCAAATTATTCATTTTATGTGAGGAACCCATGATGGATAATACTTACTATATAAACCATTTAATAAATTAAATTGATGAAATTATAACTTGTATAATTCTCCAAATTCAATGCATACCATACATTAAGCAAAGGATGGAAATTCCAGTAATGGGTTCAATGTCATTCAAAAGGGTGACATCCTCATTAATGGAATTGACTACATGAGAAATTACATGATTAGGATGGCCTAACAGAAGGGAAAAACTATTCATTAAATCAATTACTCATATTAAATTATGTATTTGATTTTTATTCTGAGGAAAATATGTCGGAGGAAAATTGGGAAAATTAAAATTTTACAAAATGCATAATTTCTACTCTGAAAACAAAAGGGATGACTATAACATGTTAAACCATCCTATATGTAACTAAATAAGACTAAATATGTATGTATTAAGGTGAATATATCAATTTGAGATGAATATATCAATATAAATTGTATCCTCAGAAACATATGGTGTGTGGAACAATGTCTTAGCTACAAGTTAACAAATGTCAAAGTGAAAATGATGTGACCACCAAACTCAAGTCCATAGATGAATCCTTGCTCGATATTAGCCTCAGATTTAGTGTCTATTGGAAGATTTAGGAGAAATGATAAAATTCCAAAAAAATAGGTAAAATGATCCTACAATTAAATAACTTGATGGATAAATCAAATAAGAGTAATGAGGCTATGATAGCTTACTAGGACATATTTTATGTTTTTGGTTAATCTAGGAAAAGACCCATGATCAAAGATTTTCATCAATGCCTAATTTAATAGGATTATAGAGTTGAAAGGAAGAGGATTGGAGTTATATTATTATTTTTAGGATGAATTGGAAATAATGAAAATGTTATAATGTTAATTTAAGTGTAAAAAAGGTTATTTCATCCCAAAATACAGAGGGGCATTGTTTTTTTGCACAATTTGGCCAAACCATGTGCAAACAATCCTTAGCTCACTACTTATAATGGGAACATGAAATATTTAGGTTAACAGGTTGACTAAACATGGGAAAACCATGAAAACTATTTTTTTCTCAAACATACAACTATGCACAAGGTCATGCACCATTGGACTCATGATTTTAGACAAAATGTGTGGCCTCATCCCGTATTTTCATTTCAGAGATCATGGCTTTGAATGACCCCCAGACACACCTAAGGCATTAATGTGTTTATAATGAATCAATTTTATAGTTTTTATAAAGGAAATATAATACATAATGACTTGTACATTCATTGAAAATTTAGTTTGTTATATAATGGTATAATGATGAAATCATAAGTTTATGATTCTTCTCTAGTTCATGTTTATGGGATCTGTTTTCTTAAAAATAATATCATTATATTTCCATTTGAATTTTCTATAATTTTTGACATGTGTTAGATTTATTAAAATTTATTACAAATCAATTTCCAAGGAAGGAATGATATTATTCATATTATAAAACAACCTATTATCATCTGTTACTGTGATGAAAAAACATAAATTCTAATGTAAACTAAATCTATTTTATATGTCATGATTATAATAAAAAAGCGGAATTTTTCAATGTTTTTTGCGGATAAATAAAAAAAAATATACTAAATTTTGTTGAGTTTATTGGTGTCTTCCATTTGAATTTTATGGTCTTCCACTAAAAATGAAGATGATTTTTTAAATAAAAATACTTCCTTGTTTTGCACTTATTTTCAAAACTCAAATATAAAATTGCCTTAATTGAGTTAAAAATAATTAAAGAATAAACTCTTGTAGAAACTTTACATTGAATTTATTTATACAATTATGTCACATTAGGGTTCCCTATATCAATTTTTTAAGAAGAAATATTGATCAATAGGACTCGACATTGATTATTTTTAACATTATATGATCACAATCAAGAACATGTAACCTCTATCTGGTATTAATGACTTGTTAGATCATGTTTATAGAGGTAAATATTTTTCCTAGGTTGAAATTCATTCTACATATCATCATTTTATGGTTGTGAAAGATAATATACCTTATAATTTTTTTCAAAGTATGAACATTATAAATTTATAATGATTCTATTTAGTACTCCTATTTCTTCCACTCTATTCATTGTTTTAATTGATAGAGATTTTAGAGAATATCTTCATCAATTTGTTGTTGTCATTAATAATGATATTATTATATATTCATAGATAAAGGGAGAGGATGAAGATAAATTTAGTATTTTGATGAAGACCCCAAGGAATGATATTATTTATGAAATATTTACGAACATTGGATTTAGATTAGGAATGTTTCATTATCTGGTCATATATTATCATGTGAGAGTATATCCGTAGACCATTCAATGACAGAAGTTATTGATCATTTGTATAGAAAAATACATGATTGAGATACATTGTTTTTTTGGCTTGGCAATATATTTTTGGTTCGTTTTGGAAAAAAATCATGTTTATAAAATCCACTAAAAATATTGAATTTTATCAGAGTTTATTTCCTTTGGACTGATGAATGTGGGAAATGTTTTAAGTTACTAAAGAGAAGGCGAATTTGCAGAGATGTTATTACACTATCCACAAATGGAGAAGATTTTATAATGTATTATTATTCCTATAATAATTGACTAGGATTCTTCCACTTGGAAAAAAACATGGATATAGCTTTTGCCTCGCGTCCATTGCTTCTCCATGGGAAATATCACCCCACTCAATGTTTAGATTTATCTTAGATAATTTTTTCATTTTATATATGGTGGAATTATATATATGGATAAACATGTAAAATATATAATAATAATAAAATTATAAGGTATACTTTCACTCAATAAAATAATTACATGCATCAAAGAATATGGTTAGATATTATTAATGATTATGACATATCAATACACTGGCACCCTAGAAAAGAAAACAATGTGGAAGATTATCTAAATCAAAAGGATAATGATATATTATCTATTATTCCAATCACAAAATATTTGATATATTTATATATTGAAAAAATGATTCTTGAAATAATACATAAAGAGGAAATAATATCTATCTCAAATTAGTGTTTAACTAAATATCGAAGTGATGATTAAAGTGGCACAAATAGAATATACAGAGGTTCCAAAGATGATGAAAAATTCTCATATAATAATCCATTATTTTCCTTGAATAATAAGTTATAGGAACCGTGTATGTTATCCTTTGGTACCAAATTTGACAGTGGACTTATTGGATGATTCTCATATTTATTTATTCTCTATTCATCCTGGAAGGGTAAATACATGTAGATATTTTAAAGAGTACTTTTTGTGGGTTGGAGTGACGAGATATATTGAAGAGTACATTACATAGTGCTCGGTATTTTATAAAGTGAAGGTTGAGATACATTATTCTTATGGGATTTTAAAAATTTACCACTATGAGAATAAAAATGGGAAACATCGCTATGGTTTTTTCATAAAACACACCATAATATATAAAGGGAATAATGATATATTGTTTTTAATCAATGGCCATATGAGTTTTTAAGTGATTAATCACATTAGATAATATTTATCTATTGATCAAATGACACTGTTATAAATTAAGGAAGTGGTTATACATCATGGTTTACCACATTCAATTTTATTTGATTGGGACCAAGATTTAACTTGAAAATTTGAAGAAGTATTCTGTACGATCTAGATGAAAATTAATGTATCCCTAATTCTTATCATACTCATAGAGATATTTAGTCTTATAAGAATATTCAAAAAATATAATACATATTGAGATATTTATTTATGGATTTCCAATTTTGTTGAGATCACTATCATCTTTTGTGGAATTTTCCTACAAAAATAGCTTTCACTCCCCAATTTATTTGGTTCCTTTTGAAGTCCTCAATATTTCTTTATTGAAAAAAATCCAACCTGATATAATGAACCTAGAGAAATAATTACATTGGGATCTATTATAGGCTATTAAATCACATAGACTTTAAGAACCATTCATAAACTCATATGAGCATCTTAGAGTGGACCAAAAGTTATGTGGTCAGTCATCAGGAAAATCTAGATTTCGAAGTTAGTGACAAGTTATTCATATGAATATCCCCCTAAAAGAGGGTGATGATATTAGGTAACAATTTAATTCTATGACTTAAGTATATCTATCCCTTTTTAATTATTGATCATATCAGAATGTTAGAATATCCTTATGTTCTTCTGGTGTTCAATGCATATATCTAGCAGAAGTACATACCTCATCCTACAAATGTAATGATATAAGAGGTCATAAAATTGGAGAAACATATTTATTATTTTGAATATTTTTCTTAGAATCATGATAATATAAATAGCTTTCTACGAAACCATGCCACTAGACTTACCAATGTTTTTTTGGCCAGACCACCAATTTTAGGACGCTACATGGGATCATGTGGATATGATGAGGCAGATGTTTCTGTAGTTTTTATATCAGAGTAAAATAATTATTAGCATGAAATTATTGTACTTGGTTTGGCATGTAACACCCATAGATTTTAGATTTTATTTTTTTATTTAATTTAGGTTCGTTGATATCTTGTGTTACACATAATAATGAGTTTAAACAAACCATGATATAGTATTAATGTGGCATTATCCCCATGTAATGGGAATTGTGGGTATTAATATGACTAAATAATTTACATATATTTACATTTCTCACATTTCTAAAATCAATACAGTAGTTATCAATTAATTTTAGATTAATGTTAAAATCATTTGAATATAAAGGAGATGTTATTTTGAAATACCAATTTGTGTTGTGATGTGGATTTTTTACAAATAAATTTAATTACACACTATTAGATAATTATTTTTAATTAAATTTATATGTTATATAGTCAATATAATTTTTTAACATTAATCTAATTTTTTTTCATATTGTAATAAAAAAGATTCTTTTATTCTTAAAAATGAATTTTTCAAAAAAAACCAATTTTTATCTCATTTCACGTTATTAAATTAAAGGTAATTTGATCCATTTACTGTAATTTAATTATATAAATTGAACTACATAATCATAATTAGAATGTTAAAATTTGATAAATAGGCCACATTTATTTATGGTCGATATGAATAATAATATTGATAAAATCTTTCACCCCACTAAAGGGTAAATCATGTTAATATAGGATAAGACTAAGTGATAAAGTCATACATTTATCATAATACTAATTTTAGAAAGGATATTTGACCCTTATTTTATTATTCATGAAATTTGATAGTTTAATGTACACATTTTCATTAAAATGACCAATTTAATATTTAAATCAAAGAAATTTACAAAAAGTCACTCTCTTTATTTTTAATATCTCATATGTAACACATAGGTACAAAAGAAGGTTTTGAATGAATATAATTATGTATAATAAGATTTATTAAATAATTTTATAGATTTTAATTTATTTATTATTTTTAGTAATTATATACAAAAAACAATTTATTATCTATCATCATTGCTGAAATTATCCAACTAATAAAAAAGTATAATAAATAAAATTAAAAGTACTAAATTTGAATTAATATAAATTATTTATTGTATCACAAAAAAAATTGATCAAAAAGAAATATTATTATGTACTAGAAGAATGATATTACATCTACCAATTTCTCATTATGTAATTAATTCTAAATTCTATTAATAATTTTAAAAATGAAATTGATTGTATTTTATAATAAATAATATTTTGTAAATTATATAAAGTAATTTAAAATAATAGACTCTACCACATTAATTTTATATTTCTTTAAACAATAATTCATGTTATATTTATGGTTCTTTTATGATTTTATAGCAACATTATTAATCCTTAAATGATATAATACATTAATATTACGTTACTTTTGAAAAGGGTTAATGAGGGTTAAAACTAATAGACAAGGGTAAAAATATATTCTAAACATATCATACTTTTATTCTATGAGAGTATTGAGATTAAAATACTTCTTATATTATAATCATAAAAACTTTGAACCACATATAAATCAATATTAATTTAGACTTTTTTTAATATTTCTATACATTTAAATAATGATTCTCTGGTCAATTATAAAATTGAACCCTCATTTATATTTTTCATGATACATTTATCCTACAAGAGCATCCAAATTATTCCAATTCATAATAGAAAAAATATATCCTCATCCTATAAGTTATTTTATTTCCAAAATACAAAACATATATACCTTTAAAGGGTATCTAAATAATTCTTTTTAATGAATAGGTACCCCCCTTGCCGATCACATTTGTTTAAATCTTTATTTTATATCCTTTAATTCTAATGTATTCATCCTGAAATAAAAATTTTAATATAATAATTGCACTTAAATATTATTAATTTAACTAAAGATCCCATATACACCATTTACAGATAATTTTGATAGTGAATGTATCACTCGTGAGTATGTACAACTTATCGTCTCCACATAGTGATACAATTCATTTTCCATCACCATATTATATGGATGGATGTTATAATTGGTTAAATATTTATATAATAAATTTATTAGACTATTTTACTTCTATATTATTAATATAATGTCTACTATATTATCTTCGATTCCATTGGGAAATTGAAACATCACATGTGTGTATGTGTGGACTACCACCACGATGAAGAGATCTGATTATTTCATTTATATTTTACTTGGATGGCAATGATGATGAATTTTATTAATATATAATATATTTAAATATGATTATCATTCCTGAGATGATGAAAATATGATCAATATATAAGGAATAAATCTACCAAACAAACACATAAATGAAAAATGAAGCATTAATCATAGTGAATAGTGATTTTAATACAAAATTTTTAATTATCAAATGAAAAATCATTAAAATAAAATCATATATGGTTTGATGTATTTTTTTGTGGTTATAGGATTTGATTTGTAAAAAAATATAAATTTAATATAAAGTAGGTTTGAAAATATGTGAATGTAACTACAATAGAGATAAAGGGTTTGGTGTTAGAATTTTATTTTTTATTCTGATTATTTATGACTATTTTTCTAACAAAGAAATATTATGATATACCTCCCAATAATCAACTTATCTTAATTTTTCTATGTTTATTTCTTGATAATACATGCTTCTCTTTCATTTTCATCTTCTTATGTATTTTGGATACCAAAATATTTTATTAAATAAATTCAACTTTATTTAATTATTCATCCAAAAAAACTTTTTCCTTCATATAAATGTTTTATTAAAAATATTTATTTATAGTTTTTAATATTCCTATTTGTTTTTTAAAATTTATTTTTACCCATTTTTTACTTGTATAAAAAATTGTTTGAATATAAAATTCATGTCTTTTTCTAAATAAGGATCTTTGTAACTATAAAGAAAAAGGTATTGAAGTAATATTTCATTCAACATATACTTAATTAATAGAATTTCATTCCACAATGTCCTCTACAATATTTTAATATTATTTTATAAGTTCATATAGTTGTTTCGAACGAATTTTTTTCATTATATTGTTTTATTTTTATAATATTTTAATGATGTTATTTTAAAATGGAAAGGTAATTTACATCAAAAAAGTATTAAGACTATTTTACTTCATAAATTTCAATAACATTCAATGATAATTATTATTTATTAAAAATATAATACAGGGATACCATCATTATTCATTTTGTTGATTGTTTCTATTTTTGATGTCATGTTGTTTATGAAATCAATTCCTATTCCATGAGTTATGCTATGATGAATGGTTTATGAAATCCATTTCATTTCATGTGTTTTGATATTATGAAAGATTTAATTTATTTTAGAACACATGTGTATGATTTGTAATATGTTATGGTCAAACTATAACTATATCTAATGAATTCGATAAAGATTTATATCTCATGTAAAAAATAAAACTATAATGGGGATTGAAAATTTTTTAATAGGGGCTTTGTATAATATGATACTCATAGAAGTGAAACATGAAAAATGTAATGGATTTGGGAGATATCTAGTTACATTGTGATATTTTTGTAAAAGATACCACACTAATAAAGATATAATTTTCTATTTTTATGTCTATTAGAAAAATTTATGTTTTATGAAATCATTATGCTCTCATAGATCAAGTTCTTTAATCCATTTATCTTTTTTTCTTCTAAACATTGAGTATTAATTCCATTAAATAAGATTATGATCAATGATACATATGGTATGGTTATCAAATGTTTGTATCTTATTCACTTAACATCTTTCTCATATTATTATCATATGATAATTTTTATCAACCTTGTTTATCCTTATTGAGTTTCAAATTTAATTCTTCTTAATATTTCCTTACCATGTGATGAAAAAATATTTTATTTACGATATTTTTTCTAATTAAGGTATCCATAAAGATTTAGGATGGAGACTATGTATATCAATCATGAACCATTTGTTTTTTCATGTTTCCAATGATACATGAACTATATGATAGTAGTGTTAATGATTTTGTTATATAAAGAATATTCAAATAATTTGATGTAATATCTATGTATAAAATTTTATGTCTTATATATTTTAGGTCCATATGAAAACATTTTCTCAATATTCGAGGATGTGATGTGAATAAAAATGGAAAAAATCCAATTTAAAAAATACATAAAATTTTAAAAACAGACTGGTTCAAAGTTATTTATAAACTTGATTTCCTTGTGGAAATTCCTAAATAAATTTAGCATTGTTTTATTATTTTGACATTATTTATACACGTAAATTCCTATTTTTTAGTCTATGAACCATTGGTACACATATGAACATATAGAGTTATTAATTATTGAAAATATCATGGTATTTGTCAAGAACATAAAATAAAATAAAATTTAAATATAATAACTTATAAGAATAGATCATTTAATTAATGAAAATAATAATGAACATGATCTTAGGAAAGAGAGGATATATTTTTTATATAATACATCAATATTTTATGTTCTGTTTCTTTTTAAATTTAATCTCTTCGATATCTTATACTGCATGAAACACCCAACTTAACCAAATAATAAAATATTATTATGTGATCATTATAACCTAACCCTTAAATTGATGGGGATAAATAGTATTAAACACATTAAACAATTTATATTTTAATATTCAATAAAAAATTCACTTATCCAATATATTTTATAGGCATAAGATATGAACAAATACATTTTTAAGCCTAAAAAAGATATATATTTTTTTGAAACTAGCTTTTTCACCTATTGATGAAACAGTTATATTAAAACTAAATAATATAATTTTTATATAATTTTTTAAAAATAATCTTGTTTTTTTAATTAGGAATTTAAAATTTATATTATGGTGAATTTTATACATTTTTCTGATAAGTTTCATTTATAGATTAATAGTGAAAATTACAACATTTTAATAGACAATTGAATTTTCATATACAAACATATAATGTTAAATTATATTTTTAGATGGTTTTTATTATAAATTAGATCATCAAGGCATATATTAATCCAATTTTTGTCATTGTAATATTTTTATATTATGTTTATATTAAATAAATTTTAAACTTTAGAACATTGCCACTTTAAAAACCATCTTTCTCTACCAGTCTACAGGTTTAATTTTAAATTATTTTTAACCAAACCTATGTTCATAAAATTGAAATTCATATTAAAATGTAGATATAATATAGTCCAAATTTAGTAAAAAGTTCCATTTTATTTTTGGAACATATTAACAGTAAATATAGTAATTTTTATTACCCCAATAAAGGATAAATTGTGTAATTATGTGTAAAAAAATTATGATAAAGATTATAAATTTACCTTTATACTTATTATAATTTTATTATTTTAGTGATTTCACACCATAAAAATCTTTGGGCCGAATTTATGATCACATTTATGACCTTAAGACAATTATATTATTTTATATTATGAAAATTCAAACTTGCAAAACTAATGATTTTAATAGGTATTATATTTTTAATATGTATCAAAAAAAATTATCTTATATCGTAAAAAATATATAAAAGTATGAAATATGTGTCTTCGTAATATTAAATAATTTTTAACTTTTTTGTAGAAATAATTACAAAAAATGCTTACGGAACCGTGATGTTGTAATTATTTTATTAATGGAAATATCAAAAAAATATGATTTTAATAATGTTAATGTAATCATAATTTAAAATAATTATTGTTTAAAGAGATTTTTATTAATTATATTTAGAGTTTATAGAAGTTTTAAAATAGTTTTTATAAGATATCTTCATGTATTGATATTTTTAAAAGTCATAGTGATGAATAGTGTGAAAATTAACAATAATAATATTATAAAATAAATATTATTTTATTAAATGTTATTAAATTCCTAAAAATATTAGATTCATCCGAATAACTGGTATGAGGTCTATAATTTGATAAATGATCCATTTAAGAGTTTTTTGGAATATAATAGTAACTATATAAACCCTCAATAAGTAAAAATCTACGTTTTCATGGTAAATGTTGAAAGGATTGAATAAGGGTAAAAATAAAATGATAAAATAAAGAAGTAACCTAAATATGTATAAAGATTATTAGATTAGATGAATTCAACCCATTATCAAATAATATTATAAATAATTCATTTGGGAAAAATTTATAATTTTAAATTAATTTATATTAATTTAATAATATTATTATATCTAACGGTGTCCCTCAACTCAATTATAAATTGCACTACTTCCATCACTTTGATGCACCACATTGAGCCTTATACCATGACCAAACCCTTCCCATTTCTCTAATAAAGAGAATTATTTAATTTATTGAGGTTTTTATCCTATCAAAATACCAATCATAAGTCCCTTAATGGATGTTATAATGGAAGTATCCCAAAGTAGAAGAGGTTAAATCACATTCTGCTAAAAAAATGCAGAAGTTAAGGGTTTCTAATGTCACATTCAATCATATAATTTGACTTATACAAAGTGATTTCAATAAATGTATCTAATCATATGATCCAAAAACAAAATAAACACTCCTTTGATATCAACAATAATAACCCTTGCTTTTTCAGATATAGATATTACAACTTAAAAAACGACTATTCAATTTATTTTACATATACGTCCTCGAGGACTATAATGGTTTAGTGTATTTTGAGACATGATATGAAATATGTTTTCCTTTAATATATTAACCATTTCCTACAATGTTCTTCTCATATAGTACTCTACCAATATGTACCCTAGAACAAACATTAATTCAAAACCTAAATAATGGAAACATAAGAACGGGTGAGCCCAAATACCCCACAAGTGTAGAAAAAAGATATTTTGATAATCACTAAAAGATTACATTAAAATAAGTGTATGGAAAAAAAATTAAAAATAGATTATCTAGACTAGTTATATCATTGATCTTAATATTTAGTCCTGGAATAAATCATTTTAGTTCAAAGGACATAAATCAAAATTGAATCAAGGAAAATGATCAATGAGAGAATATCATTAACGTACGTTTGTAGAATGGACATAATCATTGAAAATAAATTCCAGAGTCAAGGCAATGTTGCTAGAATATCACGATGGATTGGGATGAATCCCCACTCCATCATATCCTTATTCAAGATTCACACAAAATACTAGCATAGTGGACCAATTCACTTACATAACTAGGATCAATCCACATTACATTCCATATTATCTAATGTGGTATCCATATTTACACAATATATTGGAGGAAAAATATAATTATGTACACTCACAAAAAATATAAAACCTTATATGGGTTTTCAAATCTTCATAATTTTCATGAACCCATCATAAAATAAATTTATAGGAAGTATCTACACCATATAAGGGAAAACATTACTGAATATTGAACATTCCTTATAGAAAGAAATGTGATATAAGAAACCCTTTGTAACATCCCAAGTAAGTAATGAATAATAGATATTTTTATCTATGTCTATTAATGAATTATATAGTGTTTTAGAGGCTTAAAATGAAAATAAATCTAATCTTAAGCATAGAATACACTAATATTTTTAAAAGATTGTTTTACTGCATTTTGATTACAAACCATTTTTAAATCTATCTTTTTACAATTTTTAAGATATTTTTGTAAAAATAAACTTATTCTTTATGATTGGGTCATCAAAATTTACTTTGTGTGAATTTTAGGTATTTTTCTAACAATGTTCATTTTTTAAAGAATAGTTAAAAATACTGCTTTTTACATCAAAACTGCTTTTTAATCTAATTTATTTATATGATTAGATTATCTTTTGAATTTGTTTTAAAGTGAAATTTGAATATATTTTTATCATTTAATCCAATAGTGGTCATTGGAATTAATTTCACTTTGAAATTGGACTTAAACTACTGTCAATATTTTGATACTTATTGTTTCATAAAAACACGCTATTTGCTCTGACAGCGGGAATTAATTATTAAATTAATTAGTTCAACTTATATTTTTTGAATTTTGTAAAATAGACAAATTTTGTGAATTTAGAATATCAAATATATCTTAGGGTGAAGTTTTGGTATTTTTCTGAAAAACTTCAATTTTTTATGAATAGTGAAAACACAAAGTGTACTTAAAAAACTGATTTTTCGTTTAAATGAAATATTAACACCTCTGTCTTTTGAATTTCAAAAATCCGACATACATGGTTGTCATTAAGAAGTAAAATGTGGTTTAATGGGATTAAAATAATATTTTGGTGAATAGTAACTTTTATGTTTTTAATCTCGATTAGTGGTAATTAGTGTAGTTTAAGGTAAAAATAATGTTTTAATAATATGAAATGATCTTGAAACATGTCCTAACCTCATTGGATGTGTCATGGCCGACCAAGAAAATCCCTGGGTCAACTAGGGGACCCCATGGAGCCACTTTGGTTGGGAAATTACATAAATAACTTTTTATTTAATGTTAAAGTAAAAATGACACAAACATGAGATGTTTTACTAAAACAATTTTCACATGGGGTTATAGAAGTCCGATTTTTTATTATAAATAGTCATTGGGAAGCTAAAACGATTTCCTACATCATAGGGTTTTTTTATAATTTTTATACTTTAAATAAATTAAATTATTTATGACATCATGGTGATGTAGCGATTACCTCATTAATAAAGGATTTAAATAAAATGAAAAGATAATGTAAAATCTATGACCTGCACATGTCCAAAACCTATTGTATGGGTATATTTCGAACCCGTATCACCTTAACCTATAATTATATAAATGTGGGACCTTTTTAATCCGAAACTCATTTTAAAATAAAGTAACTTTTCTTTACATTCCAAGAGTGCCCCTCCTCTCCTCTTATAAAAGGCCCCCACCTCTACCTCCATACACACACTTCCAAATCATTTGGCTCGGCCAAACCCTTCCCATTTTTCCTCTCCACTTCCCTTTATTACTCCTTGAAGCCTCACTTTGGGATGAAGTCTTCCAAAGGATGCCATTGAGCTCAAACCAAAGGGAGTTACCTGATTTTAAGGTAATGTCTTCACTTGAGTCCTTCTATTTTATTTTACTTCTCCAACCCCCTAAAATCTTTTTATTAAATTCTTTTGTAACAACTCCAGTATCTTCAATATACTAGGATGTTGTTATAATAAGGATTCAAGCAACACTTACACACACCTCCATCTAATGGTTAAATGACACACTGTTTCCGTGGATGGCGAATTTCTGCCTCCCGAAACGATGATTGTTCAACATTCTTTTAACACCTTCAAATGTGGCCATTAAGATGACACTATATTTATATATGATATATAATATGTTTATGTTTTCCTTAAACTTCTTTATTTTTCATTTTGGGAATACCTTTATGGTTTCCATTATAGGTAAACCTGATATCTTCATTTAAGGAAGTGCGGACTACCGCCCCCTCAAAGTGATTTGATTCGTTAAATACCATATGTGGGATGTAAAAAGGATTGAGTTATGATATTATATATTATATTACACTTGAATTATAATATACCTTTATATCATTATGATTCCATTCTATAAAATACGAAATATAAATGAAAGTAGCGTTCATGCGTACGTACGACTTACTGTCTCCATGAATAGTGCATTTCATTTCTTACCTCTAAATGATTATGTAATATTATAAATTCATGTATATAATGGATATATATGATATATATTAAATATAAATAATGATTATAAATATGGATATAATGGATACATGAACAACTTGTAATTATAAAGGGTTTATTTTTGACTCAAGTACCAATGATCGTTAAAAAGACAGTTATTAACTTAAATAATTATATAGTGTTCATGACATGACAATATGTGAGATAAAAGGAATGTTGAACTTCAAAAAGGTTCTTAAACAAGTAGAAATTAACTCAAGTTTATTATTCAGGAGATTAAAGAACGACCGAGTCAAGTCAGACCCGAGGTATGGGACTTCATCTCAATCTCCTTTTATTAAGGCATATTTTGTTTTATACACAACCCTCTTTTATACGGTGTACAAAACCCTTTGACTTTTACATTTATTCAAAATGAATTATTTTTATACGAAGCATTCAATAAACGAAAAAGGGAATGTTTTTGTCGTACGTATGCAGCGACAACGACTTCTCCTCCGCCGTGACCATTATTTGAGTTTCGGCTTCCTCTACAAGCCATTGCTTTTTTAAAAAAAGTAAAATAAATACCATGTTTTACTTTTCTTTTTTTTGGTATTGAAAATGGTTTTCATAAGGTTTTTTATATCAATGTGTTTTATTGATATCTTGTGATTGAAAGGTGGGAATGTTATGTTTCCTATATGCATGTTTTATGTGATACGATTATGTTGAGGTTCTTGGGAATTATTATGAAGACGGGTGGTTCCGTGATAAACTATGGGCGGGTGAGCCCGATATAGCTCTCCAATGCATTGGGTAACTCGAAGGAGTGAAACGTTAAGGTTTCTCTGAAGAGATTTAGGGAATATACTGTGATGGGTATTCCAAACGTAACCAAGAGGGTTACTCCCTACGTAAGAATGTTATGAATACCTCAAGTTACCCTTATGTATTATGATTTCTATGATTTATTCATGATTTGATGAGTTATGTTAATATGCCTATGTTTTATGGGTAATGTATGTTTTCATTATTATGAATATATGAACTCGTGTTTCCTTTCCATATTTTTATAAACCTTACTAAGGTTTTTATGCTCATGCAAAGTTTTTTTGAAATTTTTTCATAGGACGAGGGAAAGGTACATGATATGATGATAGTGTCAAGGAAGTGTCAAGAAAGAATCCATGTTTCATTTTAAATATGTTTCCGTTGATGGGAAAAATGATTACTATCTTTTATGTAACCACTTTTCTTAAATGTGGAATATAATGTAAGTTTTATGTTCTAATTCTCTAAAACACTAAACATGAAATGATCCTCAAGGTGTAATCTTGTAATAACTCAAGATTAAGTAATGTTTAAGGTAATGGCCTTATAGTTGGTATAAGAGGTGAGTTTAGATAACATTAAGAGTTAAAATTATATTAAATGATTGTCCAAAAAAATTATGGTCAAATTTAAATGATATAGCATTTGAAGATTACCATGTTGCTTCATCTAAGACATGTTTTTTCAGAATGGTTTTCCGTAGAGGAAACAGGGAAGCAGTGCTAGGAAGTCATACAGAAGGAAATAACTTTCCGAATCAGCATCCTAAGATGGTCGGAATTGGAACCAAACAGTTTTTTGTAGTAATGGCGCAGATGACTCAAGCGATAAATGGTGGTGGTGTCCATGCATGAGATCAGCCAGATCAACCGCAGAGAAACATGTCAGTGGTGGAGCATTTCATGAGGCAACATCCCCCATCATTCAGAGGATCATCTGACCCTGTTCTAGCTGATGGGTTGATTAAAGCACAAGAGAAGATTTTCGATGTCATGGGGTGTTCAGACAATCAAAAGGATAATCTTGCTATTAACCGTTTGGAGGGTGAAGCAGATCTGTGGTGGTCGATGGTTAAAAATATCAGGGATGCTGATGAGATTGATGCTCTTGACTGGGATGAATTAAAAGGTATGTTTCTTGAAAAGTATTTTCCCAAGGCTGTTCGACTTAGGATGGAAAAAAATTTCTTGGAATTGAGACAAGAGGAAGACTCAGTGGCTACCTATGAAGAAAGGTTCACTCGATTGGCAAGGTATGCTCCAAATTTCATTCGAGACCTTGATAGTAAAAACAATCGTTTTTACTAAGGATTAAAGCCAAAATATCGAAGGGAATTAGCTTCTCGTGAGTTTAAGAGTTATAAAAAGCTTGTTCGATGTCCTTAGAATGTGGAAATGGAGTTTGCCGATGATCAAGTGTTCTATAACAACCAACAGAAGAAGAGACCGAGGTGGCAGGAGAAAGGGAAGAATTCTTCAAAAAAAGACTGATGTTAAGAAAACTATGTTTCCAGTTTGTGATAAATGTTTGAAAAGGCATGTTGGGGAATGTCTTCTAAATTCTGGAAAGTGCTACCGATGCGGTATGATGGGACATAAGGCTCGTGATTGCACTGAAAAAGATCAAGGTGATGGTAAGTCCAAATTTGATTTACAGTTAGTGAAATTTTTTATGTGAAATGAGATGGGTCACTATGCAAATGAGTGTCTGACAAAGAGCTCAAGTGATGTAAAGCAGTTAGACTACAATAAGAAAGGGGTGGTGAAATCCTTTGCAACAACTTCAGCAGATGTCGGGCCTTAAAATTAAGTTGTATCAGTTACTTTGTTTATTTTTTCAGATTATGCCAGTGTGTTGTTTGATTCAGGGTCTACACAATCTTTCATCTCTGAAAACATTTCTATGAAAATGGGAATACCATCTCAAGAAATGACTCCTGAACTTTTGGTAAAAACACCTAGGGGAAATGTTGAGGCAAAAAGAATTTATAAGAATCTTCTTATCCTTATCTGTGGAAAGAACCTACTTGCAAACCTTATTGTTTTACCTCTAGTAGAGTCTGATGTTATACTGGGTATGGATTGGCTCTCTATTTACAATGCTAAGATTTACTGTAGAGATAAAGAAGTTTCTTTTCAGAATGACTTTAAGTTTGTGTACAAGAATGAACCCTTACTATTGATAACATATCAAGAGGCCGAGAAACTTGTAAAAGATGGAAATTACTGTTACCTTGCACACATCGTTGAAAATCAAGGAACTGTTCAGATTAATGATGTTCCAGTGGTAACTGAGTATCCAGATGTTTTTCCTGATGAGTTACCTGGAATAATACCAGATTGGGAAGTTGAGTTTACTATTTACTTAGTTCCTGATGCTATGCCAATTTCAAAACCCCCTTATCGAATGGCTCAAATTGAACTTTTAGAGTTGAAGGATGAATTGCAATATTTATTAGAGAAATGATTCATTTGACCTAGCACATCACCATGGGGTGTGCTTGTTTTATTTGTTAAAAAAAATATGGTTCTGTGAGACTTTGAATTGATTATAGAGCCTTGAATAACATCACGGTTAAAAACAAATATCATTTGCCTCATATCGATGATTTGTTTGATCAGCTCCAGGGAGCTCAGTTTTTTTCAAAGATTGACCTGAGATCGGGGTACCATCAGCTGAAGGTAAAGGAAGGAGATGTTACGAAGACTGTGTTTTGTACAAGATATGGCCATTATGAATTTGTTGTAATGCCTTTTGGGCTATCCAATGCACCTACTGTATTCATGGACTTAATGTATATAATTTTTCATGAGTTCTTGGATATGTTTTTGGTGGTTTTCATTAATGATATTCTGGTGTTTTCTAAAATTAAAGAGGAGCATGAAAGACATTTAAGGGTTATTTTTCAAACCTTAAAAGAAAATAAATTGTATGGTAAATTCAAAAAGTGTGAGTTTTGGTTGCAACAAATTTCTTTCCATGGTCACATTGTTTCTAAAGATGGGATAACTGTTGATCCTGCAAAAACAAAGGTTGTTGAAGAACGGCCAAGACCCAAAAATGTAACAGAAATTCGTAGTTTCCTTGGTTTGGCAGGCTATTACCGAAGGTTTGTTAGAAATTTTTCATGGTTATCTAGTCCAATGACTAAGATAACTCGGAAGGGTGTTAAGTTTATCTGGACAAAAGAATGTGATGATTGTTTTCAGGAATTGAAAAGAATATTGCTGAATGCTCCAGTTTTGGTACTACCTTCCAGGAATAGTGAGTTTGTTATCTACAGTGATGCTTCTTTGAAAGGACTTGGTTGTGTCCTAATGTAGAATGATCAGGTAATTTCTTATGCTTCACGACAGTTGAAAACTCATGAGGTAAATTACCCTACACATGATTTGGAATTAGCTGCTGTTGTTTTCGCTTTAAAAATTTGGAGGCATCATTTGTATGGAGTAAAGTGTGAAATATATACCGATCAAAAAAGTTTAAAGTATATATTCACTCAGAAAGAATTGAACATGAGATAGAAAAGATGGCTAGAATTAATCAAGGATTATGATTGTACAATTCACTACCATCTGAGAAAAGCAAATTATGTGGTTGATGCTTTGAGTCGAAAAAGTAATGCTTCATTAACAATATTTCATTTGGAATGTGATCCTTTGGTTTTTGATTTGATGAAATTTGGAATAGAAGTTGTTGGTGCAGGATGTTTTTCTGTTTTATTTTAGGTATCAGTGAGATCATCTCTATCAGACAGAATTAAGCAAGCATAGAGGGAAGACAGTGAGTTGCAGAAAAAGGTAGAGCTTGTTCGGAAGGGTAAGTTTCCGGAATTCAACATTGATAATGATTGTGTTTTGAGATTTGGAAAGAGATTGTGTGTGCCTTGTGATTCACAGTTGAAGAGAGCGTTGTTATGTGAAGTTCATAGTTCTCCATTTTTAGTTCATCCTGGGAGTACTAAGATATATAGAGATCTGCGGGGGTATTACTGGTGGGATGGAATGAAAACAGATATTGCTGATTTTACTGTGAAGTGTATGACTTGTCAACAGGTTAAAGCAGAGCGATAGTTACCAAAAGGGATGCTTCAGCCGTTACCAGTGCCAGAGTGGAAATGGGAGAATATATCCATGGACTCTGTTGTTGGATTACCGAAGACATCTCGAGGTAATAATGCAATCTGGGTTATTGTTGATCGCTTGACTAAATCTGCTCATTTCCTTTCTATACAATATACTTTCTCTCTAGATAAACTTTCATGTTAATATATTAAAGAGATAGTTAGGTTACATGGAGTTCCTCTCTCCATTTTGTCTGATCGTGATCCCTGGTTTACTTCTAACTTTTGGAAGGGCCTTCAAAAGTCGGTGGGTATAGAATTAAATATTAGTAAAACATTTCTTCCTCAATCAGATGGGAAGTCAGAATGAACAATTCAGAAATTGGAGGATATGCTACATTCTTGCTCTATGGATTATCAGGGAAGTTGGGATCAACATGTTTCTTTGGTTGAGTTTTCATATAATAACAGTTTTCATTACAGTATACAGATGGCACCATTTCAGGAATTATATGGGAAGCGGTGTCGAACTCCAGCTTTCTGGGATGAAGTTGGTGAAAGGAAGTTGATGGGACCAGAATTGGTAGAAGAGTTGGCAGAAAAAGTTCAGCTGATACAGAAACACATGAGAACAGCTCAGAGCAGGAAGAAGAGTTATGCGGACAACAGGAGGAAGGATCTATTTTTTGAGGTAGGTGATCATGTTTTTCTCAAAGTCTCACCATGGAAATGTGTGATGCGATTTGGTAAGAATAGAAATCTGAGACCAAGGTTTATTGGACCATATGAAATTCTGGAGAGAGTTTGATCAGTTTCTTATCGAGTGGCTTTACCTCTGAGTTTATCTCAGTTACACAATGTTTTTCATTTTTCGATGCTGAGAAAGTATATGCCAGATCCATCTCATGTTTTGAGTCGAGAGGTAGTTCAGCTGGAAGAGAACCTATCTTTTGAGGAACAACTGGTCCAGATTATTGACCACATGGAGCAAGTGTTACGGAATAAGTTGATTAATCATGTAAAGGTTTTGTGGAAAAACCACATGATTGAAGAGGCAACATTGGAATCTGAAAATACAATGAGGGATAAGTACCCCCATTTATTCGATAAGTAAATAAATTGTGGGGACATAATTTTCTAAAGGGGGGAAGGATGTAACATCCCAAGTAGGTAATGAATAAAAGATATTTTTATCTATGTCTATTAATGAATTAGATAGTTTTTAGAGGCTTAAAATGAAAATAAATCCAATCTTAAGCATGGAATACACTAATATTTTTAAAAGATTGTTTTACTTCCTTTTGATGGAAAACCATTTTTAAATCTATATTTTGACAATTTTATATTCTATGTTTGTCAAAATAAAATTATTCTTTATGATTGGGATATTAATGTTTAATTTGTGTGAATTTTTTGTATTTTTTTTGACAATGTTCATTTTTTAATGAATAGTGAAAAATACTGCATTTTACATCAAAACTTCTTTTTAATCTAATTTTTATATGATTATATTATCTTTTGAATTGGTTTTAAAGTGAAACTTTAATATATTTTTACCATTTAATCCAATAGTGGTCATTTGAATTAATTTCACTTTGAAATTGGACTTAAGCTGGTGTCAATCTTTTGATACTTATTATTTCATAAAAACACGATATTTGCTCTGACATTGGGAATTAATTATTAAATTAATTAATTCAACTTATATGTTTTGAATTTTTTAAAATATAAATCATTTTTGAATTCAGAATATCAAATATATCTTAGGGTGATGTTTTGGTATTTTTCTGAAAAACATCAATTTTTGATGAATAGTGAAACCACTAAGTGGTACTTAAAAAACTAATTTTTCATTTAAATGAAATTTTACCACCTCTGTGTTTTGAATTTCAAAAATCCGACATACATGGTTCTCATTAAGAAGTAAAATGTGGTTCAATGGGATTAAAATAATATTTTGGTGAATAGTAACTTTTATGTTTTTAATCGCGATTAGTGGTAATTAGTGTAGTTTAAGGTAAAAATAATGTTTTAATAATATGAAATGATCTTGACACATGTCTTAACCTCATTGGATGTGTCATGGCCGACCAAGAAAATCCATGGGTCAACTTTGGGACCCCATAGAGCAACTTTTGTTGGGAAATGACATAAATAACTTTTTATTTAATGTTAAAGTAAAAATGACACAAACATGAAATGTTTTACTAAAACAATTTTTACATGGGGTTATACAAGTCCGATTTTTGATAATAAATAGTCATTTGAAAGAAAAAAATATTTCCTACATCATATTATTTTTTTTATAATTTTTAAACTTTAAATAAATAAATTATTTATGACATCATGATGATGCACTGATTACCTCATTAATAAAGGATTTAAATAAAATGAAAAGATGATGTAAAATCTATGACCTCGACATGTCCAAAACCTATTTTATGCATATATTTTGAACCCTTATCACCTTAAACTCGAATTATATCAATTTGGGACCTTTTGATTTCGAAAATCATTTTAAAATAAAGTAACATTTCTTTACTTTCCAATAGTGCACCTCCTCTCCTCTTATAAAAGGCCCCCACCTCTACCACCTTACCCACAATTCCAAATCCTTTGCCTCAGCCAACCCCTGCCCATTTTGTCTCTCCACTTACCTCTATTACTCCTTGAAGCCTCACTTTGGGCAGAAGTCTTCCCAAGGAAGCCTTTGAGCTCAAACCAAAGTGAGTTACTCGATTTTAAGGTAATGTCTTCACTTGAGTCCTTTTGTTTTATTTTACTTCTCCAACCCCCTAAACTCTTTTTTTTAATTTCTTTTGTAACAACTCCATTATCTTAAATATACTCGGATGTTGTTATAAGAAGTATTAGATCTACACTTACACACACCTACATCTAATGGTTAATGAACATACTGTTTCCGTGGATGGCGAATTTCTGCCTCCCGAAATGATGATTGTTCAACATTCTTTTAACACCTTCAAAGGTGGCCATTAAGATGAAACTATATTTATATATGATATATAATATGTTTATGTTTTCCTTAGGCTTCTGTATTTTTTATTTTGGACATACCTTTATGGTTTCCATTATGGGTAAACGCGATATATTTATTTAAGGAAGTGCGGACTACCGCCCCCTCAAAGTGATTTGATTCGTTAAATACGATATGTGGGACATATAAAGGATGTAGTTAGGATATTATATATGATATTACATTGTAATTATAATATACCTTTATATAATTATGATTCCATTCTATAAAATACGAAATAGAAATGAAAGTAGCGTTCATGCGTACGTACGGCTTACCGTCTCCATGAACAGTGCATTTCATTTATTACCTCTAAATGATTATGTAATATTATAAATGCATGTATATACTGGATATATATGATATATATTACATATATATCATGATTATAATTCAGGATATAGTCGATACATGAACAAATTGTAATTATAAAGTGTTTATTTTTTACTCAAGTACCAATGATCGTTAAAATGACCGTTATTAACTTAAATAATTATATAGTGTTCATGACATGGAAATAAGTGATATAAAAGGAATAATGAACTTGAAAAAGGTTCTTAATCAAGTAGAAATTAACTCAAGTTTATTATTCAGATGATTAAAGAATGACCGAGTCAAGTCGGACCCGAGGTATGGGACTTCGTCTCAATCTCCTTTCATTGAGGCCTATTTTGTTTTATACACAACCTTCTTTTATACAGTGTATAAACACCGTTGACTTTTACGTTTATTCAAAAGGAATCTTTTTTATACAAAGCGTTTACTAAACGGAAAAAGGGAATGTTTTTGTCATACGTATGCGGCGACAATGACTTCTCTTCCACTGTGACCATTATTTGAGTTTCGGCTTCCACTACAAGCCATACCTTTTTAAAAAAAAAGAAAAATAAATACCATGTTTTACTTTTCATTTGTTTTGGTATTTAAAATGGTTTTCATAAGGTTTTTATATCAATGTGTTGTATTGATATCTTGTGATTCAAAGGTGGAAATGTTATGTTTAATATATGCATGTTTTATGTGATACGATTATGATGAGGTTCATGGGAATTATTATGAAGACGGGTGGTTCCGTGATAAAATAAGGGCGGGTGAGCCCGATATAGATCTCCAATGCATTGGGTAACGCAATGGAGTGAAATTTTAAGGTTTCTCCGAAGAGATTTAGGGAATATACTGTAATAGGTATTCCAAACGTAACCAAGAGGCTTACTCCCTACGTAAGAATGTTATGAATGCCTCAAGTTACCCTTATGTCTTATGATTTCTTTGATTTATTCATGATTTGATGAGTTATGTTAATGTGACTATGTTTTATGGGTAAATTATGATTTCATTCTTATGTATATATAAAGGCATGATTCCTTTCCATATTTTTATAACCCTTACTGAGCTTTTTATGCTCATCCCAAGTTTTTTTGAAATGTTTTTCATAGGACGAGGGAAAGGTACATGATATGATGATAGGGTCAAGGAAGTGTCAAGAAAGAATCCATGTTTTATTTTAAATATGTTTCCGTTGATGGAAAAAATGAATACTATCTTTTATGTAACAACTTTGCTTAAATGTGGAATGTAATGAAAGTTTTATGTTCTAATTCTCTAAAACTCTAAACCTGAAAAGATCCTCAAGGTGTAATCTTGTAATAACTCAAGATTAAGTAATGTTTAAGGCTGGGGCCCTATACCCCTACCCCATGTTTAACTTTAATAGAAAGAATAGTAGAATACTATTTTTAAAAAATTATATTTTGGATTAAACATTTTTCCAAGAATGGAATTTATTTTTTAAATACAAGAAGTTATAAGATGTTGTTAAACCATAATGGAAGGTGTTTTATATAAACATTCCATGACAGGAGGATCATGAATGTGGATAAGAGAGGGGTGTGGTATCCTTTCATTGGGGGGAAGGACCTGCTGGGAATTACATTAAGGATTAAATTATATATATATATATCATAATCAAGTAAGGTGGCACCATGTCACCCAACCATGGAAGATACAATGTGATCATGTCAAAATATACTCGACAAATAAATATTGGACAATTATTGGATACATTTGGTCATTTTCTTCTAGTTTAACCACTTTAAACTCATTTTTTTATTAACCATGATAAGGCATCCTTTTTAACATGATAACATAATTATATAAAAAATGGATTCTTCCTAAAAATACAATTATTATTTACATCATCAAATCATTTCATAAAATTTAATTTCTATACATGGTTGAAATTTCATTTCAAGTAAGAACCCAAACAACAGGAAAAAGTATTTTTAGGAAAATACCTAATTTAAGAGTAAAAAATATTTTACTATGAAATAATGTAATTAGTTTTTCAAATAGTTTTTTGTTAAATAATAAAAAAGGAAGACATTTATACATTTGGATAAATCCAAAATTGAATACCATCTTCCCTTCATGAAATCAAATTAAAGGACCCCAAAATAGTTTTTAATTGGAATAAAATATAACTTCTCTTCACAAACATAAATCATGGGTTCCTAAATTTTAAATAATTGTTTAAGTACATTATTTAAATCCTTGATAATATTTATGGTTTAAAAAACATATCCAGTATTATGAAGCCTTGGGTTATAATGATTTTAATGTTTTACCCCTGGTTTTAACACAATTTTACCTCTTTTACCAAAGTGACAAATATTTCTATTTATTACTATTAATAGTGACAAAAATGTAGACTATATTAAAACATTTTTTTTCATTCAAAATGTCTAATCTATTTTATAAAAATCCATTCAATGATGTGGTGTAATTTAATTTAAAATTAAACTAGACAAAATAGATAAAAATGATTTTTCACTAAATTTTTTTTTCTTAATATAAAAATTTCATATACCCAAATATATCATATAATAGATAAACATTACCAAACTAGATTATATATATTTTAATTGATATAAATTTAATTTGAAACCATTTTTGTAAAAAAATAATCCTGGTAAATAATTAACATTAACATACATTTAAAAAATCACTATTCACTATAAAATCAATCATTTTAGAAAAATAACATATTTTCCTCTAACTATATTTTAATATTATTATTCAAAAAATAATATTTTTTTTTCAAATAAAATTTCCAAATGTGGATGAAAGTAAATGTGCTATTTTCTTAAATAAATAATAACAAAAACCAATATTGTATAAAATGTATTTTTAATTCAAAAAATGTATCTAGTGAAAATTAATTTCTTCTTTATTATTTAATTTACCTAATATTAAACATTTATAATTTTTTTTAATATTTTGGTTTTTAAAATTCATACAAACTAATTTAATTACTCTATTATAATTGTCAGGTTTAAATAATAATAATATTTATATCGTAGTATGCTTAAAATCAGTATTTTGTGTAATGAAGATATCAATGAAAAGAAATTTAATTAAAAATAAAATATCATAAAATATTAGGTTGTTACATAATGAAGTATGAAGTTACTATAGATCAACGGAAAATATTATATTCTATATTTAATTACTATTTTGTGGTGATTTTAATAATTTAGGATATCTAATTATAGATTTATGAGTATTTTTATTCCTAAGGAAGAGTTGGTTCTTATTAAATATAATTTTCACTATTTTCCCTAAGGATGACACCATTGGGATATAATAAAATCCCTCGAAAATGATTCTTTTGAAATTTTGATCAATCAAGCTATTAGTGATGTCAAATTCATTAAAAGGTTATATTTTAAATATTTTTAGTTAAAATTGATTATATTAATATAAATTAACGTTTTTAATATAAAAACACAATTATGAGTGAAATTGAGAAATTAAAAGTTTCCCCCAAGGTTTAAAAACACCATATGACATCACAAACTCATTGAAAAAACAGCTTAAGTCTATTAAAAAACATTTTCAAAATAATTTCTAGGAGAGCATTGTTACCTATTTTCATAGATTATCCATTATAATGTATTCAAATTGATTATCCAATTTTTATTGTTTTTTATGTACACTTATCTATTGATATTCACTTTATAGAACCCTTACTTCATTTTATGTTCTTGTTTATTGATCCAAGCACACTAATCACCATTCGTATGAACATGAATAATCCTTTACATCATCTGGTCTGCCTCCTCTAGTATGGAAGTGATGTCAACTGATTCATCCACTATTTATTCATCTGAATTCATAAGAAACCCTCATGTTTTTTCATTTAAATAATCCACATCCCTTTTCCGAAATTATTGTTTTTCCAATAAACCTTTTTGGGGTTTCCCCTATCAGGCATGGCCTCTCCATTCACACAATCTAATACACTAGGTATATTGTTCATGTAATCTATACAAACATAAAGATAAGACACATCCATTTTCTTACCTTTCATAACATTTTCTTTTAGACACCCACCTATGGTTCCCTGGTTGGCGTAATAAAATGTTCTCGTCATCTCCATTCCTCTCAACATCGAGTCCAATATGGTCTCCCCTAGTTTAGGGAGAATGTAAAACTAAATAAAAACTTTAATAGACTTTTACATGACTAGAATGCTTCCTACTAATTCATAATATCCCTTTTCTCCCATTATTTTTTATTGGGTTATAAATATTTCTACATCGATTATACTACACAATGTTAAGAGAAATTTGGTTGTAGACTTCATCACTAGCACCTGGAAAACCATGACCACTCTTGTGTATCTCTAACCGACCAAGATAAAAAATTATTGACAACCACCACCTAATATCCCATGAAATCAAACTGGCTACCATGATTAAATAATGTAATTGCAATTTTATTAATGGACCAATCCACTGCATCATCTCCGACCCTCTGAGTATTGGAATTGAATCACTCATTCCTCACTATGAGAAGAGTCTTTCTTGTTGGATACATTTAGTCAATTTCCAATATTGTGAGAACTTCCATAGAAAACTACCCCAAAATAAGATACATAATCCAGAGAATTGGGACTCAGATCTAATACTATGTCTTCTCTCGTGATTTCCACTAGCACTATACGCTCTTGAACAAGAATATGCACATACAAAATATTTATCATGCGATTGAAGACACCTGAGATGTTATAATTTGAATTCTTTGGCCTCACCTCCTCCTATTAGAGAAATCTCTCACAATTCTCTACAAGGTGCATTGTTATTGAGATGGCCTTCTTATCACCATTTGACAGTAAATCAAGATCCCCAGGATCCTCTTGAGGACCTCTGTGAAATGAATAATATAAGTGACCCAAATGCTTTCATGATATACTGAAATAAATATAGGATTCCAAAAAAATGGCTTTCATACATTTTAATCCCTCCTAATAGTGACCCAAATCCATTCACCTAGTGGCATTGAGGTGTCTACCTCAACAAAAATGTAGGGTTAGGTGCCATACCGAAATCATTCTACTATCTAAACAAAAATATCGACTCTGCATAATTCCTAAAAAGTATAATATTGATGTGTTTTCTAATGGTAGTGGTAGTTCAGGGAGACATACCTATATGATTGTTCTGGGATATCCTCTCATCAAATGAAATTCATAGTTCCACTAAAATTGATAAAATTTTCCTTATTGAAACTATGTGTGGCTCTGGACTAGGATAAATTTAAACGATCCACTGATGAAAAATGAATCTTGATATTTGGTTTATCGATAAGGTCGACAACTTCAAATTCCTACAAAACCCAGGACCTAAACCCAATGATATCAAAGTTATTTACTGAAGGATAGTGATACCTAAATTTATAAAACAATGTCAAATCGAGAGAACATGAGGCTTCATAGATTTCTAAAAGAAAACTATGATTTGAAGTGCACCCTTAAAGAGATCAGGGAATTTTGGGCTAACTAATATAGATAGAAAATATGAAAGAAAATAAGGGTTTGAGATCCGGGTAAAGGAACATATTCAAGCTTTAGAAGAAGATGGATGAACCCCCCCCCCTGTTTGGAGGGGGGCCATGTCTATCCTCATCGGGCCAGTGCATCGATCTGAGGAACACTAGGTGAGAGGAAGAACATAACAAAAAATAATCCTTACATATTATATCAATCTAAAAAACGTTAATAATATTATTTTCAGATTATTTATAGATAAATATATATGTTCACATAAAAATAGAGAAAATATCACCTTCTATAAAGTGTTTAAAATGGAATTTTAATGAGATAATTAATAAGTAATTTGTAATTGACTATAGGTAGTTATATGAATGAGAGGTCAGCTGAACATAAATTTTTTTTTTTGGAAAAAATATATTCCAAGACTCCTGTTTTATTGTCCATATTATTATTTCACCTTGTAAAATCATTTTAATACCTACTCAATTGGAGAATAAATATTTTTGGTATATGAGTATTTAAATTAGGAAATCATGGAATCCAGTAAGATTGTCTCGTAAGAGTTGACTGAGTTGAATTAGATGAGGATATGATCATATGAAAATGAAAATATTTACACAAAAATAAATAATCATTAAATACTTGAATCATCTAAAATGAGGATTTAGAAATCATCAATAAAGTGTTTTTCTTCAATTCCAACAATAATTAATTCATAGAAAAATTATTTCTAAATTGTGTGGTCATTTTACTATATCAATTGTATCACTTAATGGTGATTTCAACAACCAAATCGCATGGATGCAATGTTTTTTCCTTAAAATTAATAAATATTTAAGTAAAAATGTGGACTCAAAACTCAATGATTCATAATAGTCTACAAACTTCATTTTATGTTGTCTTTATTTTGTTTATTTTCTTTAAATATTTATAAAAAAATGACTATATAACTATTGAACTTTATATTCCCTACATTACTATAAAATATGCCCTCCAACACTGATATTAATAGTTTGTGATATTTTTACATTGATTAATACAATTGAGAACATAGGAATTTTCATGACTGTATTCTTAAATTATATTATAACAACTATTCTTTATCACTAATTGTATAATTTAGATATTTGATTCTAGGGAAGGAATATTTATGTACATTTATCATATTCTAAAAGTTCATAAACTTATAAAATTAGGTTTTTATAAATCTTAGAATTCAGGATCTTTTTGAGTAGCATATTAAATATATTTAATGGACCTAAAGAGATAAATATGGTCTTTTAACTTAAAATTCATTCTAAAATTCAATTTATGGTTGAAATTTTTTACTCTTCAATTACTATCTTTAAATTCATAATCAATTCAAATTTTTTAGGAGACATAATGAAACCACTAAAATGTATTCAAAAATTGTTACAGATGATAGTGATGTTGGTAGAAATTATATGATAAATGATTCTTTAATAGGGGTGTAATTTTATATTTTATAATATTAATTTCTTTTAAATTTTCATGAACATTCTATAAGCCAATCTAATGTATAAAAAATATTCAATATAGTTTGATAGTTTTTTCTTCATGATGAATTTTTTGGAAACATCTAAATAATTAAAAGTTATTGAATATTGATTGTTTTCATTAATAGTAGAATTATATATAATTTTTATAAATACTAAAAAATTTAACATAAAAAAAGTGTCGAAAATATTATATGAAAAATATAGAAATTTTATATTATAGATGGTTATACATATTCATCTTATTATGAATCTAATTTTATAGTTTTCATTATGTAATGATATTTATTTGGATCATCATTAAAACCATTCAATATCACACGAAATATTGAATTTAGAAAACCATTTATAAAATAAACTATTAATTCACTCTTCCATAAAATAGTTTAACATTGAAAATAATGATTGAAATTATGTATAAGAGAATTTGTTATTAAGTGCTAAAATATTTTAAATAGTTTCTACATTAATATATCCTTGATATTCGGTAAAAAAAATTAGAATCTATTTACATATTCCATTGGTGTAATTTTCTTTTAAAAATCTGAATAATGGATTGCTACGTTGAATATATAATCAATTTTCATTCCCTATATATTTTTTTGTAAATGTATTTCATATAACTCTCTTGAAAATTCATTCAAGGTGAAATTTTCAGAATAAAATTTTCATCTTTTATATAATTTGAGTTTCAATTTTTTTTAAATTGATAAATTATTTATTGAAATGGCTTTAAAAAATATATTTAATCTATAGTTATTCTATATATGCTTGAGTATAATAAATGATTACATTTTAATTATTATAAAAAATTATTTTATTAATTCTTCTTTCCCATCCATCATGATAGTTTAATTATGTTTTTATACTATGTTATGGTTTAAATATTGTTGTGTATGTTTATTCAACAAGCATAATCTGAGAATTTTGAATGCAAATTTGAATAAAATATGATGCTGGTTAAATTATTATCAATAATTTCAAATTCAAACATTTATTTTGAAACCCGATACCAGATTTGATGAAAATATTTTCAATTTTTGAGAGAAATAATATACATATAATAGCTAAATTTTAATTTTGAGAATAATTTTTATATATATAACCCCTCATTGTGGAAATTAACAACTTCTAATCATGATTTATTAATACACTTCATAAATAAAAGAAATAGATTAACATTGGGGGTATTTTATGTGGATATATTATTTATATTATTTAGTTATCCTAATTTAAAAATATATTATTTTCATGAATAAAATTAACTTATATGCTAAAATTATTGATTTCATTTCATTCTATATTCTAAATATAATTCATTAAGATTTTTTTGAAAATAAAATATTTTGGTACTAAATTGATGCTTGTTGTATTTTTTAATATCTCAGAATATTTTGAACAATTATTTTAGTTGTAATGGTAAAATATTATCCATAATTTTATTTTTTATTAGGCTTGAATTGTTATAGATTTAAAATTAAATTTATTTATTTTCCATATTTTATATATAAATATGTTATATTGGAACAATTTCAAAAATTATACGTGATGTATGAAAATTTATGTTATATCTTATGAGAAGTTATACTATATATTGAATTAATTAAATTATATATTAATAAATGTTTATAATTGTGTTTATTTTTTTGGAGATATTCATTTATTATAAACTTATAGTGATACTTAATATTTCTAACTTTTATATTAGATGTTTCGAAGATACATGATATTTTTTGTTGGTATGTCAAATATTATTATTATTGTGTATGATGTGTCACAACGAATTGTGGAGAAAAAATTCTCATGTAACTGAATATATCTATAGAACACCTCCTTTATGAAAAACGTCACCCTATTAAATTAATATTTTAGAAATTATTCAAGCAATGTAAAATTAGTGTAGGAATGTGATGGCATGTGTAAGGTGTTAAAGATACGTCACTGATGATTAAAAACAATTGAATCTTGGTTGGATTTCATGGAGTCAAGGTAGTATCATATAATAAACACTTTTCATGACTAAATAATGATTCAAAAATACTATTTTGGAAAAAATAGATATTTAATATATTTCATATGAAAATGGTGATCATCTATTCTTTTATTGAATGTTGAGAGAATCAAAATTATAAAATAAAATGATACCAAGACAAGACAGAACTCAATGTTGGGAAGATCAATTGGATCTATGGACATGATATAAAATGTTCCTTCTTATGATCCTATTATGCATGGAGATGTAATTTCTAGACATCATTACAGCTCAGCAATATAATTAACAAAATACATGTGTTTTTTGATTTTGAAGTGGGATTGGTGATCATGGGTCAAATTTGGGGATGAATATTCACATTAAGTAGTTCTATTTTGGATTGAGGGTATAAATATTATATTATATGATATGAAAAATATTCTTCAAATCAAGCTATATAACAGGCACCATCAGTGCATCATAAATTTCTTGAGTGAATTCAGTTCTACTGAGCTATATAGATTTGATAATGTGGATCCCATGTTAGTATAATAAAGATCTATTGGATCTCTTTTGAACTATCAGAATAGAAATATCTATTGAATAAATTCATATTTTTGAATGATTTTAAATTATAATCCAGATGATATGATACTAATGGGTGAGTGTTAGTTGAATTTCAAATAGATGGATTTCATTCATTGGTGTAAATGTATTATTTTTGTGGATTAAATTAATATTTAAAATTTGAGAGAGGCAATAAGGTAATGTTTTAGGGTTGATAGATAGACTCTATAAAGGGGGTATATTTTAAGATTTATTTTAAGTAGTAATCATATAATTATATCATCAAGGAGACATATGTGACACATGACTATGTTACACATAGAAATAATGAAAAAGTGAAGATGGAGCTAAAGATAGTGGTCAGTCAACTTGGTACATCAGATAAATATACTTATAAATTCTATATTTATCATTAAAAATTTTCTACAATGATTAACTTTTTTAGAAATATATTAAATATTATATATGTATAAACTATATTTATGGAATGAGATTATTGTGACTATATATATCTATGATTTTCTGATAAATAATTTTAGAATTGGCTCACCAAACTTATAAAAAAATTTAGTAATAGTAATATTTTTTTCCAAATTTCTATGTATGGAAAATGATTTTTATTTTTAATTATTTAAACATATAAATAAACTATTTTCAGTAAGATAATTTTTCAAAAAATCTACTCGATATTTTAATATTTTCTTTTCATGATAGAATGAGAATTCAATGTTAATGGAAATAGTATCAATTTCCTCTAATTACTGAATTTTATTTTGAAATTATAAAGTATTATAAATTAATAAATATATAGTTAACTTTAGGATAGATTTTATTGAAAAAGTATTTGGAAAATTAGGATAATTAAATCATATTTTCAAAAATAATGAAAAAACTATTCAATACCATAGAATCAAATTTTCTAAAGCCTGATCGAATTGTATTATTATATTTGATAGAAATTATAGAGAATGTTTGCTACCCAGAAATTTTCTTGTCTTTCCTGAATGATAAGTAGAAAAAAAGTAGGTTCATAGAAAATTCTATTTTGGAATTTTATAAAAAATTTTCTTAACTACTCTTAATCTCTATTCACTCAAAACTAATTACATATTAACCCATTTTCGCCACTTTATGACTACCTTTTACAACTAACATCACCACTTGCATCAATTAACATTCTATAAGTCATTAAATTTATTTTTTAATCAAACTATATTTCATTACCTATAGTGATCATGATTTATTTTTATACATGGAGGAGTTTAGTTTCCATAAAAATAATATGTTATTTCACATTAATGATGAGTCTCATTGACATGGGATGGATAAATTTATTGAACGATATTTCCTTTTACCATCAGTTTATATGATCTTTATATAATGATATAAAATCAATGTTTATATAGCATCAAATTCAATCAAAGGAATAATTATTGGATTTGTTGGAATAATCCCCCCACAAGTGCTTACTTGGTAAGGGTCAAACAATATATTTTAAATTATTACAAATCTATTTATTTTAAAAAATATCTATTACTAAATTTATTATAATGTGATACAATTTTTCTATAAGCCTTATATTATATAAAAAAATTCATATAACCCAAAAAAAATTAATATATTGCCACTACTAAGTGAATAAATATAATACCATTCACAACATCCTTTTGGAGCTCCACCTCAATAGTGGTAATGGAATTTTTTCCCTTGATCCATTGGGTTAGATGTTTATTATTGTTTATTACCTAATTAAACTAATTTTTTGGGAACTATCTTGCATATTTCTGATATTACTTGATTTTGATTCATTAAACAACATGTGATATATTTTGTGGTGTTTTCCTTTCCTCTTATATTAGTTAGATGGTTCTAGTCTCCTAAAATTTCTCGTTTGTGATGTCCTAATTTTTTACACTTAAAGTGTTTTTAAATTTCATTGAGGAACATTATATGATGTTTATCTCCACAATTAACATATAATAAATTTGATATTCTTACTTCATTTTCCAATTTAAACTCTATTTTGAATCTCCAACATTCATTTATTTTCTACATGTCCATGGGAGAATTATTCAAACTCTATATCCACAATAAGAGTGAATTGAACAATTATTTATAACTCAATGAATGTAGGGTTGTTATGGAATTTTGAAATATGTCGTTTTAATCAATTGTGGAATATATTTATTTTTATATATTTATTGAAAAATATTATATTTGTTACTTGAATTCCTTATGAAATTTAACTCAAATATTGTAATTGATTCGTTATCCTCTTTATTAGGATCCAGAAATTATCTATATCAATTATTTATGAAATTATACCTATAAATGTTATGTGGAAAAATTTAATTTCTCATATATTGAATAATGATGTATGAAAACTTTCACGTATTTGGACTTGACACATTATTCCCCAATAAGCGAATTAGAACAATCACTAAATTAATATAGAAGGTTTCAATTTATAATTTATATTGATTTAGTGAAGATGTAAATACCATATATTTCGTGATATTATTTATAATTTGGGACAATTGGATATGTTCTAGCATGAGGTTTTGAACACCTTATTCCAATGAATTTGGATATTCATTTACATGATCATTTAGTTTTCAATTTCATTGGATGATGTCTTGGATTAACATAGTTACCACTATTTTCTAAAATAAATAGTTATTAAAAAACATATGTTAAATATGAATATATTAAAAAAATTAATCCTAGTAATAAATCAATTCTAATGTCTGAAATTATGACATATCTAACTTTATAATAGGTTTCCTTATAGTAATATAATTCCCAAATTGACTATATACATCTTTGAAACCAACTATAGTGACATTGATATTTTTTACATGATTTTTACATCATTTGTATACTGTACATACTTAATAATACAACTATAAATTTCTATATTTTTTATATCATGTAAAGGATATATATATAAACATGAATTAAAATAAAATATTGAAATTTATTTAAATCATTTTCCATAAAACTTATAATGGATTCTATAATCATATTAACAAATGTAATCATATGTGAATATTGGACATAGAAAATGATGTATTTAAAGTTTTTTAAGGGGAAGAATTATATAGAAACTATGGTAACATATGTAGAAATTGTATCACTTTTTTGGAATAAAAAAACATTACAATAAAAGATTCCCAAATACCATATTAGTTTTGTGAATTTGGAAACATTGAACAAAAATATTATATCTCTGTGAAATATCATCAATGTTGTCTATAATGGTTTTCCCCCTTATTATTTCTATTTAAAAACCTTTCCATAACCTAGAAAAGGTAAACATAGGAAAGGGTAAGCTTGAATTATTTTTAAGGATAATCAAAGGAAATGTGTAATCTTGTCATGAACATATGGGTATAAGAACATGACCACGATCATTAGATGATCACAACCTACATATAAAAAATAATAAACATGAATAATGGATTAAATATTTGAATTAGACATGTGATTATTAATTTTTTTTCATCCCAGCACACAAAATAATAGTATCAAATTAATTATAAAATGTACCACTTTCAATATCAACTACCAAAAGGTTTATAGGATTGAAATAAGTGGAATTCTATGAAATTATCAAACAATAATACCCAAGAAAAAGACATCACCTTTGAAAGATTTATCCTATGTGAAACTGTCAAAAAAATATAATATTTAAAAAATACTATAATTTGACATGATAAATTCCATTATTATCTATTTAAATTCAATATTATTGATAATAATTACATCATAATTACCCCCAGCCTAGTTTTCCTAGCATTAGATCGACATTACATGCTCCATTATAGTTCTAATTATGTGGCCCATATTTCACTATGACAACCCATAAAAAAATATTACATTTCCAAATCAATGTATCTATTCCATCAAGTGAATTTGTATCATGATCAAACATAACACATCCATGTATAATACCAGGAGCATGGAATGATTTCCATTTATTGCAGAGATGAGTGTTAGAGCCCAAATATTATTTTGGGTATAAAAGTGGTATCTTTCTATATTGCACTAAGTAAATTTTCCTTGATACTTCCTGAAGTTCTCCATGATCTTGAAAAAACATAAGTAATTATCACTCCTTAGTCATTCATTTTGGGGAATGATATAATTCCAACAAATAGTAACCCATGATAAGTTGAAGAATCAAATTACAATGCACCAACATTGTTTATCAAATTACCCCCACAATGTAAAGGCTCGTAAATTTCAAGGAAATATTTTTCTTAATTTCTTTGGAATTTTACGGGTCCGCAGTTTCTGACAGTTCCAGATTCCGAGGACTGGAGTGCCAGGAATAATTCTGATGTTTTGTACGGGTACGTTCAGTAAACGTACGTGTGGGTTTTTCTATCTTTTGAACCGATAATCGGAATTGAAATCTGAGGACACCGATTAAATCGCAATGCCGATATTCGCTTCAGTGGACCTTTACCGTAGTTGTGTTTTGTACAGGTTGAGAGATAATTTTGGGAATTCATTATAGATTTATTAAAAATTTTGTGTTACATAATTTGTTTCAAGGGGTGGTTATTTTCTTCAAAGAGGAGTTGAAGGTGGGACCCAAACCCCACATAACCACCCATGAGAGGATATTGTATGGTGGGTCCCACACAAAGAAAAACCTATCAACTCCCCTTGAACCCCCCTCCCTTTAACTCCTAAAACCATTCACCTTACTTCTTTTAAATTTTAAACATTTCACCTCCTCTCTTGAATGTGATAACACATAATATTAATTAATGCCACATAATTAATCTAGTTTTGAAATAATTAGAACACATTTTTACAACATTAAAAGAATAGATTACATACTCTTATTTGGGTTGGCATAAATTTGGTTGGGAGAACAAAGGAGAGGAAACGATTTATGGAAGGAATTTTAGTCATCCCATGAATAACATATCCTCCACTTCTTCAACCAGGGAAAGAAGGTGAGGCGATGCAACGAAGAACGCCAACTACCATTCTCATCCTCTATGTCAAGAGAGAAGACGCCACCATCACCAATGAAAAAAGTTGAGGGAACGACGTCTGTCTTCAGTGAAGCCCGTTTTCCATGACTACGATGAAGGAACCTTGATTCGAGGTAAGAAGTTATGATCAATTTTAATTGTATAAAATTGTACCATGTTCTTCGTTAACAACCTTGGATTGTCTTCAAAATTATGTTATCACTTAACGCGGAGGGCGTGGGCAGAACGAACATGGTCAGATGACCCTCCGTTTATTCTTGAATATCCTGGTGACGGTAACCAGAGGTGGCGGCGACCGAAGGCGGAAGTGACTGGAGGCGGTGGCTGCGCACCGACCGCGTGGAGAAAACCGCAGACCCCATCCATAGGCCTCTAGGATGAACCGAACTGGCTGCCCGTAGCTGGATAGGATGGTGAAACGCGGATCCCACTGGTGCCATGTGGAGGAGGTGCGGCCCGAATCCACGGGACGCTTGCTGGACGAACCGGTGGGCTACGACTGGCCGAGCAGGAGACCGCGTCGCCGCTTGGTGCCATGCTGGGAGAAGTCCGCGACCCACTATGTGGGATGCTTTGTAGGGAGAACCGGTCGGCCGCTTTCGGTCCAGGATGGGAAGACCATGACTCCTCTTAGCACCCCGCGCGGACAAACTGTGGCATGCAACCGCAGGTCGCTCGCGCCAAACAAACCGGCCGGCTATGGCCGGCCGTGAAGAAAAGAAGGGTGACGTCGCTCAGCTCTGCCGGGGAAGCTGAACCAGCCCACAACTCTGGGCCGGGTTCACGGGGAGGCCGCACCCCACCCGGTCGGGCCGACCCCTAGCTATGTCGGAACCCCCAAACCGGGTCAATCCCATCCGCCAGCCACTGGGCATGACGGGCCGGGCCCGTTTCTCTTAAACGTGAATATCTTCTAGACCGTATATCTGATTGCCGCACCGTCTGCGGCACTAGGATACTCTCGACGAGGCAGTTCTTTTGTGATATTGTAAGTTAGTTTTGGAAAAAATTGGAAAGCAACTAGGTTTGGAATGAACATAATTCCAACTGTGCCCCTGGAATGGAAAAGCCAATAAATCTCAGACTCCTCATCCGATTGACGCACTATCAGTCGCATTGGGATATTTTTAATGAGACATAACTACGAGAAAAATCAACATAGGATTTGGTGATAGATGATGTATCGACAATTGGCTTGAGGAGCGGACCCTCCAAGAATCCAGCATGCTTTGTGCGGGAACCCTAGAGCTGGCGTCGACTACGTTGACTAATGTAATGGGATCATACTTGGGTTTGGCAGTGACGACTACTGTAATGGGATCCAACGTGGGTTCGGCAGCGACAACTACTGTACTGAGATCCTACGTGGGTTTGGAAGCGATGACTACTGTACTTGGATCCTACGTGGGTTCGACAACGATGACTAATATAGTTGGATCATATGTGGGTTCGACAGTGACAACTTCTGTACTTGGATCATACATGGGTTCGACAGCTTAGATGAATCAGTGACTACAAATGATCATCTCTATCGTTGTACGAATGATGTATTCCTATGGGAGCTAATTCTTGACTTTCAATCATTATCATCGATGTGATTGACTATACTTCCTATCTGGACTGGGTTGTGCTTGGGCTGAGAGTTGGAGTCGAGCTGTGGTTGATAACTTAGGTATATGTGTGGGCATATACCTAAGTAGAGTTGGTTGATACTTAGTGATTTTATCTATTTTCTGTGGTTTATCCTTTGTGGGTTCATGGAGACCTTTGGGGGTATCGGGGTCCCTAATGAGTATCGTTATACTCAACCCTACATGGGCTATGCCCGAATTTCATTTTGTTGGTTGTAGACGATGAACATCACTGATCGAGGCAGAGTTTTGAGGAGTTGGACGGTACTCGAAGGTGCACCTTGCAATGGGTTGGCACAGGGTGGAACCTAATAGACGTTGGTGTTGAGGTGGCCATATGTACCTACCCTTCCGGTAGGATTCCCCGGAGGACGATCCAAGAGCTGCTCTTTACTTCCAGCTATTTGTCCCTTTACATGTACTTTTTTGTTCAGTTGGGTTTGTATACTGGCCCATTTACGTTGGTGCACACTCTTTGTATTCAATTTTTCTTATTGTTACTTCTTGTTTCATACTCTAGTGTCTTTGTTTACTTTCATAATGGCTATGCATTCCCAGCATAGGGATCTATGCATTTGGTGCTAGTCGTCAGACCTTGGCCTATGGATGACAGGCATGGGGTCGTCACAACACATGCCCCAAGGATAGGACGTGACAAATTTGTATCATAGAAGTCACTTCTATCGCAGAACTCAAGACTCTGATCATTACTTTCTTTGAAGAAAGATCTCATCCACCTTCTTGAAGATAAATATCGGAGATGCCCAGGATGAAACATTGGGTCAGATAAAACCCTTCCCCTGCAAGTCCTCTAATTGTACCCACAGTTCACAAAGATCCGTAGGAGCCATTCAATATGCCGGAGTAGATATTGGTGTTGTACTAGGGTAAAAATAAATATATAAGTCTACCTCTCTATGAAGATGTAGTCCTAGAACATCTTTGGGGAAAACATCTGCATATTGATCCACCACAATAGGAAAACTCAGACTCCACACATCACCTATCACGAAGTCCTGAGTTGATGTGTCTACTCCACCCTTACTGCAGTACTTATAGACACAAAATAAAGTCTTTCTTTTATTGCTTCAACACTTGTTCAGAGCTTTGAGACTCTGACGGAGCTGTTGGCTCGATCCATATGGCTAGAGACTCCTACAGGAGTATACTCGATGATTATGCACTAGTGTCGGTAGTGTGTGCTTACTCTAGGAGGCAAGAGATTTTGTTGGGATCTTCTTGTAGCGGTGTCATGGCCTTACAATGTCCACTTAGGTATGAACAGATTAAATATTGTCCATGATCAGATCGACTGTATTAGGCACATGGTATGGTGTATCCGCACAGATGGGATCAGGTTCACCTTCTCTGGCGAGAAAGGTGCCTTTGTGGCACAGTATGGACTTACGCATAGGAGGGGGTAGTCGATCACACATCAGTTGTCTAGTCTCATCCTTGGATCAGTTTATGTGTGGAGTCGGAGTTTTCATGTTGTTGTGGATTAGTACGTGGATGTTATCCCTGACGACATTCCAAGACTACCTCCTCGTATAGAGTTAGACTTCTATATTGATCTATACCCTGGGATAGCATCGATATCTACTCCGGAATATCGGATGGCCCCCACCGAGCTTCGTGAGCTGCGGGTACTGCTAGAGGACATGCAATTGAAGGGATTTATCCAACCAAGTGTTTCACCTTGATAATCTCCAATTTTGTTCGCCAATAAGGATGATGGGAGCTTGAGACTATGTGTCGACTACCGTCGCCTTAATCAGGTGACCATGAGGAACAAGTACCCACTCCCGAGGATTGATGACCTCTTTGATCAGCACAATAGAGCACAGTTGTTCTCGAAGATAGACATCAGATCAGGATATCAGCAGCTCAGATTTTGAGATGAGGATGTGCAGAAGTTGGCCTTCAGGTGTTGGTATGGCCACTACAAGTTCTTTTTTGTGACCATAGGTGTAACCAATGCTCTGGTAGTGTTCATGTGTCTCATGAACATGATCTTTTAGTCCTAACTCGATCGCTTTTTCATATTTATCATCGATGACATACTGATTTACTCGACTACTAAGGTAGAGCATGCCTACCATTTGCGGGTGGTACTTGATACACTCCAAGAGAACCAGCTTTATGGTAAGCTCTCAAAGTGCCAGTTCTGGATTCGAGTGTTTCATTTATTGGGACACGTTATCTCAGTGTCTGGATTTGCGGTGGACCCAGTGAAGATCACATCAATACTCGCTTGGGATCTACCCAGTAGTGTGATGGAGGCGACGTGTTTCCTAGGACTTGCTGGGTACTATCAGAGATTTGTGCCAGACTTCTCCATATTTTCATCACCGCTTTCAGCATTGAAGAAGAAGGGGTAACCCTTCGTGTGGTCAAAGAGGTGTCAGTAGAGCTTTCAGAAGATGAGGCATAGGTTGAATAGTGCACCCATCATGAGGCTACCAGAGGAGGGAATAGGGTATGTAGTTTACTTCTACGCATCAGGAACCAGACTCGGGTGTGTCCTGATGCAGGAGTGAGCAGTGATCACGTATGGTTGACGACTGTTGTGGAATTTTGAGCAGAACTATGCTACCCATGACCCAGAGTTAGCAGCAGTGGTATTTGCCTTGAAGATGTAGTGACACTATCTGATGGGTGAGTGTTTTACAGTCTACTCTGACCACCAGAGTCTCAGGTACATCTTCTCACTGAAGGACCTGAACTATAGACAATGGTGATTGCTGGAGTTCTTAAAGGACTATGACTCGAGATAGTCTATACTCATAGGAAGGGGAACGTTGTATTAGATGATCTTAGTAGGATATCGGGCATTCAGCTGCTAGGAGAGGTGACAGAGCAACTGGCCGCGTAACATATATCCTTTGTGGATAGAGAAGGAGCATCCTTTCTACATCCTCTCATAGTCATTCCTCCACTACATCAGCGGGTCAGGGAGGCATAGCGTGTGGACGTTGACTGTGAGACGCGATGTGCTTATATATCCTCAGGTCACGCACCTGATGGGTTTTCTTAAGGTGGGGAGAACATCATACTCTTTGGAGGATTTACCATGGTACCAGGTACACTATAAGGGGAGGTGTTGAGGGAGTCTCACACTTCCCCTCTAGCGGTACATCTATGTGTTTTGAAGTTGTATCAGGACCTCTGACGATAGCACTAGTGTCCAGGTATGAAGAAAGTAGTAGCATAGTTTGTCTCGTGATGCCTCACCTGTCAGAAGGTGAAGGCAGAGCACCACGTACCAACAGACTTGTTACATCACTTAGAGGTCCCAAAGTGGAAGTGGGATGGGATATCCATGGATTTTGTGATGGTGATTCAACGTACTTCTTGAGGACAATACTCTATCTGGGTGATCGTAGATAGACTCACCAATTCGTCCCAATTCCTATAGATCAGAGAGTAGGAATCAGTAGAGATCATGAGACACCTCTATGTTTAAGATATCGTACAACTTCATGGTGTTCCATGGACAATCTTTTCCGATCAAGATGCTCGTTTCACATCCCGAATATGGATGGTGTTACAGGAATCTTTTGGTACGCAGCATCGCTTGAGCACCACCATCCATCCTTAGATGGATGGTCATACTGAGAGGGTCATTCAGACTCTCTAGGAAATGCTCAGTGCATGTTTCCTCGACATTGGTCATAACTGGAGGATCACTTACTCTTGGTGGAGTTTGCATACAACAAAAGATACCACTACCCCATCTGGATGGCACCATACGAGGCAATGTACGACTAACCATGCAGATCACCTCTGTGGTAGACTAACCTAGGGGAGTCAGAACTTGTTGGACCGGAAATGGATCAAGAAATGACGGAGAAGGTGCAGATCATCCAGGAATGGATGAAGACTACACAAAGTAGACATAAGTCCTATGCTGATAGGAGACGGAGACCACTGGAGTTCGAGGATGGCGACCATGTATTCTTGTAGTTATCACCTAGAAATGGTCTATAGAGATTTGGCTGGGGAGGCAAGTTATGTCCATGTTTTATCAGGACGTTCCAGGTCCTCAGCAGAGTAGGAGAGGTGGCTTACCGCCTGGCCCTTCCACCTCAGTTGCACCGGGTGGACGACGTCTTCCATGTATCTCAGCAGAGGAGATACGTGCATGACCCATCCCACATCGTCGACCACGGGGATATGTACATCGATGATGAGGTGACAATCATGGAGGTCCTAGTGGAAATTGAGGATTGACAAAATTAGGTCCTACGTGGATGGTTGATTCCTCTTGCGTGCATTCGCTGGCAGTATGGGAACCTCCAGGAGAGTTCATGGGAGAGGGAGGCTATGATTTGTGTTCAGTACCCCCTTTTTGTTTCCCTAGTATCTGTTGTAGCTTTACGAGGATGTAAATACCTGAGGTGGGGGTACTGTAAAGATCCAAGAAATTTTAAGGAAATTTTTTTCTTAATTTATTTGGAATTTTACTAGTCCGCAGTTTTTGACGGTGCCTGATTCCGAGGACCAGTGTTCCAGAAATAATTTTATGAAGTTTTGATCAGGTACATTCAGTAAACATATGTGGAAGTTTTTCTATCTTCTGATCCGATGCTCCGAATTGAAATATGAGGACACCGATGAAATCATAGCATTGGTATTCGCTTAAGGGGACCTTTACAGCAGTTGAATTTTGTACAGGTTGAATGTTAATTATGGGAATTCTTTATAGATTTAATAAAAATTATGTGTTACATAATTTTTGTTATGGGGTGGTTATATTCTCCAAAAAAGAGTTGGAGGTGGGGCCCACCCACCACATAACCACCCATCAGCGGATATTGTGTGGTGGGGCCCACAAGAACACAAACCTCTCAACTCCCCATGAATCCCTCCCCCCTTTAACTCAAAAAACCTTTCACCTTCCTTCTTTTGAATTTTAAATTTTTCACCTCCTCTCATGAATGTTCCAACACTTAAGATTAATTAAAACCACTTATTTAATATAATTTTTAATTAATTCAAACTTATTTTTCCAACATTAAAAGAAGATATTACATACACTTATTTGTGTTGGAAAAATTTTGGTTGGGAGAACAATGGAGAGGAGAAGATTTCCGGAAGGAATATTATTCGTCCCATGAAGAACATCTACTCCACTTGTTCAACCGGGTCAAGATGGTGAGGCGACGCCACGAAGAACGTCATCTACCTTTCACTTCTTCTGGGTCAAAGGAGAAGATGAAACCATCAACAACGAAATACATTGACCGAATGATGTCCATCTTCTAGGAAGCCCATTTTCCGTGACTATGATGAACGAACATTGATTCAATGTAGGGAGTTATGATCAATTTTAATTGAATAAAATTGTACTATGTTATTTGTTGAATACCTTGGTTTGTCTTCGGACTTTTGTTATCGCCTAACGTGAAGGGAGTGGGCTGAACAAACACATCTTGATGAACCTCTGTTGGTTCTTGAATATTTTGGCACCGTTAACCAGAGGAGACGGTGCCAGGAGGTGGCATCTACCGAAGGCAGTGGCCACGCACCGGTCGCGTGAAGGAAAATGCGGCCCGCTTCTGCGGGCCGTTTGAACGAACCGAACTGGAAGGCCGTGGCTAGCTGGGATGGTGAACCGCGACACCTACAGGTGCCTCATGAAGTAGGTGAGGCCTGCATTGGTGGGCCGCTTGCTGGACGAACCGGCCTTCTACAGTCGGCCAGGCATGAGACCACGGTGTCGTGCTACGAGAAGACCGCGGCCCGCTGTGTGAGCCGCTTTGCAGTGCAAACCGGTTGGCTGCCTTCCGGCCAGGCTGGGAAGTCCACGGTTCCTCTTTGCGCCTCGTGTGGAGAAACTGCAGCCCCCAACCGCGGGCCGCTCGCGCCAGAAAAACCGGCCGGCTCCGGCCGACCGTGCAGCAAGAAGGGGCGGCGCCGCTCGACACCGCCGGGCGAGCCGGACCAGCGGGTGGGACATGCCCCACTGGGCTGGGCCGCCCCGTAGCCCCGTCAGACCTTCCAAACCGGGTCGGGCCGACCTGCCGGCCACTGGGTTTGATGGGCCGGACCTGTTTCTCTTAAACACGAATATCTTCTAGACCGCGCGTCTGATTGATGCGTCATCTATGGCACTAGGATCCTCATAACGAGGAGGTCCTTTTTCAATAAACCAAGTGAGTTTTGTACAACATTGGAAAATAGTCGGGTTTGGAATGAGCGTAATTCCAACCGGGCCCCTGACACGGAAAATCCAATAACTCTTAGACCTGGCGTCTGATTGACGTGTCGTCAGTTGCGTTGGGTTCCATTTGATGAGACAGAACTAATGGATACATCAAATCAGGACTTTGTGATAGTTGATGTATCGACACTTGGCTCAAGGTGTGGACCCACACAGAATCGAGCGTGCTGTGTGCGGGAACCCTAGAGCTTGCTGCGACTACGATGACTACAATACTGGGACCCTACGTGGGTTCGGCAGCGACGACTACTGTACTGGGATCCTACGTGGGTTCGGCAGTGACGGCTACTATACTGGGGTCCTACGTGGGTTGGGCAGCGACGACTAATGTACTTGGATCCTACATGGGTTGGGCAACGACGACTAGTGTACTTGGATCCTACGTGGGTTCGACAGTGATGACGTCTTTACTTGGATCCGACGTGGGTACGACAACTTAGATGAATCAATGACTATAGCTGATCATCTCTATCACTATATGAAAGATGTATACCTGTGTGAGATGAGTCTTGACCTTGAATCATTATCATCAATGTGATTGACTATACATATTGTGTGGACTGGGTTGTGCTTTGGCTCGAGAGTTGGAGTCGAACTGTGGTTGATAAATTAGGTATATGTATGGACATATACTTAAGTAGGGTTGGTTGATAATTCGTGATTGTATCTCTCTTATTTTTTTTATCCCTATTGGATTCTTGGAGACCTTCGGGGGTCTCTGGGTCTCTATTGAGTATCATTATACTCACCTCTGCATGGGTTATGCCTGCACTTCGTTCTGTTTCTTGAAGATGACAGACAGCACTGATCGAGGCAGAGTGTTGAGGAGCTGGACCGTACTCGGAGGTGGACCATGCAATGAGTCAGCACACGATGGAGAATAAAGGATGTGGGTGCTGAGGTGGCCATATATACCTACCCTTCAAGTAGGAATACCTGGAGGATGATCCAGGAGCTGATCTTTACTTCCACCTGTTTGTCCCTTTACTTGTACTTATTGTTCAGTTGAGTTTGTATACTGGCCCATTTACTTTCCAGCACACTCTTTGAATTCAGTTTTACTTAACGTTTACTTCATGTTGCATAGTATGTTATGTTTTATTACTTTTATAAAGGTAATTCCTTCCCAAATTAGGGATTTATGTATTTGGTGCTAGTCCCCAGCCCCTGGCCTATGGAAGGCGGGCCTGGGCTAGTCACGGCACTGGCCCTGAGGAAGGGTCGTGACACACAAATATTGGCTACAAGTGCCTTGTTATTTTTATATGTAGCATTATTTGTTTTATATAGGCTCTCCTCAAAGTGGAACCCAGCTAAAAAATCATTGAAAAAGATATAAACACCAACATTTTAAACTAGAATACTATGAGATTTTGAGATGGAATCATTGACAAAAATATCCACTCCAGCCGATAAATTCCCAGAAATTATTAAAGTGTTTTGATATTTCTCCTTATAATGATAATGATTCTCAAGAAGTAGAATCAGCCCCTTCATATTCTCTTTCATATTATTCTACATTGACGAAAAAATCACATCTTTTCTTCCAAACATTATGTTGCAGAACCAATTATAGGAAATATGAAATAGATTCTCCAATATTTTTTTTTCATAAAATACTTTTCTCTAATCACCCAGTATGATTAAATTGGTTCTAAAATAATGTAAATAATTTAATGTGAAAACTGCATTCATGATGGAGGAAGAAGTGGTGTCCATATCATCCTATATAAGAATAGTAAAATCAAATCTAACAATAAATGCTTTTGAACAAAGATCATCCATTGGATGTCACTTTAGAACCTGTAGGTTTGCGAATGAATTTTTCACCTCTCTCACTAAAACAAAAATTCATAACGCTACAGTAATTCATGTGTGTTGGTCCATACCTCGAAAACCTTAATATAGAATCAGCGATAATATGTTAAATTTTAGGCTCTAAAATCATCACCCTTTGATGAATTTGATTTAGTTATTGGTTTTATATGGTAATGTTCAGTTTCCCTGAATCCACCTCATGAGGAATCTAACAATCCTATGTGCATAACTGATTATTTTCAGTTCAGAACAATTGAATCATAAGGTAATACAGACCACAAACTATGAATGCATAATATAATAATTATACATGGAATTGTGACAGAATCATGAGCATATAAAAATATATGTCAAGGCTTCCTACCGAGACCATTGTAACATGTTAGTCTTATGTTAATCCCTCGTGTACGTTCATCGAGCATGGTATACACTCCCATTTAACCATTTTTGGGGGAATGGGATTTCCTCTTATATAGCATCTTATTTTGGGATGCGGATGTCCTCATGTGTACTCTCTTGTTTCAGGATTTGTATTCCTTCATGTGTACCCTTGGTGCTTAGTGAACATTTATTATTACACAATGCATTGGGGGATATATAATACAAACCAATCATTTAATTAAATCATATATACATTATTTACAAAATCATATAAATTCAAATCACAATCCATGAAAATGAAATGGGTTTCATAAACATATAATAAAATCATAACTGATAGAAAAGATATAGGATTAATAATTTTTCCCTCAAATATTAACTTGTGAATAGAATCGGGTTTTATATGCATATGGCATTTGAAAGAGAAATGGATTTTATAAAAATCATTCCATAAGACGTAAACCATTTAGAGAAATAATACAAATGTAAAAATAGTATAATTTCCCAAAAAGTCATGATTAAAAAAAAAAATTTCTTAGATGGGATATAATTTTGAAATATCATTAAAGAACACTTCATGAAGAAATTAACCTTTCTCCATTGAAAAAATCATATTAAAACGTAAATCCTTTTAAAACCCATTTTACTAAAAATAAATTTGAAAACTTATAAATGGTTAATTGAAACCACTTTGACTGCCTTTTTCTTTTTGAAGTTTTCTTGATGAGCTCGAAATATATTTAAAATCCAAATTTCATTAAAAATTTATAAATGAATATATAAAACCATATGGAAAATTTTTGAGATAAATTGAATTTTTTTTAAATAATAAAAAAATCATTTTAATCACGAAAATAAGCCTACATAGAATTTATGGTAGGTTCATCTGTAGATGTTGTATAAAGTAAAAAAAATATTCATTTGGAATGTGAAAAAGGTTTGAAATATGCTTCTTTTAGAAAGTGATAGTAGGATTACATCGAAAATTTTGTTAACAGTAAAAAAATTGTACCATTTATTTTAAATTCCATGGGAGATTGTTATTCTATTCTTGAAATACCTTCTCGGAAATAATGTTTTTGAGTGAGCATGGATTTTTGACTAAAGATAGAAGAAAGTTCATATATTTTGAAAATCATTTTATTAATTTTCTTCAGTACAAAAGAGTGGAAAATTAGAATTAATACATTAAAAAATCTATAATAACAATAGGAGAATAAAATTCATGAGCTTTCTTGAAAGGTGGATCATAATATTTAGTTAATGAAAAAAAGATCATAAAAAATATCGATAAATGTTTATATTGTGTCAATAAACTCTTACCAAATGGTATATTTAAATCATTTTCCCTATATAAGAAAATGAAATTACATGGTGGATTAAAATGTGATGAAAATAATAAGATTTCTGTTATAACATGTAAAATTTATTTTATACATCCACATTAAAATATATGTGTTTAACATGACATGTGTCTCAAAGGAGTAAAATTAATGCAAAATTACTGTACTAATTTTTTATATTTTGAATGAGAAACTCCATGAAAGAAAAATAATTAAATATTTATCTATGTACACGTCTATTTATGTATAGTAGTCAAATAACACAGTAATTATTACTATATTCAACACACAAAAGAAGTGATCAGTGAAGAAAGAATTTATCTCATCCAAAAAAAGAGTGAAATAAAATTCCCTTACATTGAGTTTGAATTGGATTTTGTGTATTTGTATTCATAAATAATATAATTATTTTCATTAATTACATTATTCAGAAAAATTTTCATGTTTATTATTACTTTTACTTAACTTATTACAATGATTTATACAACTACTTAGCCAAATAATTTTCATTCAGTTGTTTTGACCAAATTCATTTCATGTGTTAAAAATGACTTTGGTTGGCCAACTATTCTCAAAGGGGTCATTATATAATCATTACCATAATATTAAAAATGAATAATTAATATATTTATAAATTAATTATACTTTTATATCGAATAATTAAATATTTTTTTGAAAATGGAATCAATGTTACAATCATAGAGACGGTAGGTCGTTTGTACTCATGGGTAATGTTTCAATTTCTGAATGATCGTTAATGAATTAGAGTAAGTAACCTTAATAATTAAATATTATTAATTATATAATAAGTTAAATATTATTTATTCATTTATAATTATGTATATAATTACTGTGATGTAAAATAAATCACATCTTGTCGAGGAGGAAGTAGTCCACACATTGACGAAAGATGTTTTGAATTTATATATATGAGAACTGGTAATAAATAAATGGTTTATATTATATTTACATAAATTGAATGATATCAATAAGTTATTATAGATGTATTTTTTGTCAAATATTTATAATTAAAACAAACATTTATAAATTCTATATATCATATGAATGAATCACATCACTTTGAGTTGGGCGTAGTCAACACTTCCACAAATGATGTTTCCGTGTTTGCACACTAAAGAAAAAATAAATGAATATATTATAATAGAAATAAATAATCATATTGAAATAATATAAATCTTATATATCATATATAAATTGAGTTAATATCATAACACCCATCCTTGAAAACCAGTAAAATAAAAAATGATCAATCGTTGTTTCACGAGGTGGTATTTCTTCGTACACGAACAATTAGTTAGTTATGAATTATATGGTGGAGTGTGTAATTGTAGGAAAAAATATTAACATTATAATATATCAGTATATATGGGATACCAGTTTTGTTATATAGTTCTGAAATAATGTGATTTTATGGTGTGAATAAATAAAATTAAATAATGGAGCTCGAAGAAGGATATTTTCACTTCTTTGTATAACTACTTTTTGTTTCTACCAAAGGGATTTCATTGGATAGATTTATTCCCTATGGTATCATTCAAAAATATAGGCGGAGATTTTGGGGAGATATTTCGGCATATATGTGTTCAGCCATAGTGGTTTTAGATTTGTGAGGATGTGGGTGGATATAAGGTCATTAAGAGTGGTGGTGGAGTGGAATTCTAGTAATATTTTAGAAAAAATGAAATCCTCATCCACATTTATTTATTATATGTGGACTTAATAATAATAAAATTTAAATCAAATGGTTTATACGGTTAAAATATTTCCATCCAATTTATTTTTGGAAACATTCATAGTATTTTTGGGCTACAAGGTTATGGTTTAGTCCCTTATTAAGCTAAATATTATCTTAATTGTTGTAAATAAATTTATTTATGTTCACAAATATTTTTAGTCAAAAAAAATAATATGAACTTATTATAAATTACAAATTATTCTTATTTCAAATATAGAATCCATTTTTCTACATTCTAAACATGGAAGTAGCAGAAATTAATTTAAAATTAATTTCATTGAAGGAACGTCAAAATAGATTTTTAGTGTAAAAATGTTCAAAATATTTCTAGGGTTTTATAACCAATTTCAATGTTAAATTAATTAAAATGACCTATATTGTGTAATATAATAAAAAAAATATCTCATTAAACATTAAAATAAATTTCAAATATAATTTATCTTTGTAAATAAATAAGATGAAAAAGCATATTGGAGTTTAATTTCATTATTTTTCAGTATTCATTAAAAAACTTTACAACATAGATAAATTCCCAAAATACATCAAAAACCAATTATTATGTTACTATTTTATGAAATTAATTTTTATAAATATAAAATATATAAAAGTTCCAAATTTTAGATTTAAAATAGGTTCTCTATCAAAAGTAGGAAAAATGTCTTAAAAAATATATGTTTTTTGTGTAAAAATAGGATTGTTCTCTCATTATTTCTATCAAATATTTTTGAAGAATTTAAAAAATATTTGATTTTATATAAAATATATGTATTATATTTATAAATTTTACTAATTATAATTAATTTAATATATTATGACATATAAATTTTCCTAAAATAATATTATTTTTAAATTTATTTGGTTACTATATTCATTATATCAAATGCATTCTCTTTATAATTATGTAAAAAAATGTTATCATAAGTTAATTAATAGTACTCATAACCTCCAAAATAATGTATAAGTTATGTATTAATGTATTAAATAAAAGGTTTTTAAAAATATATTGATTTTTTTGGTAAAACATAGTTTTGTGTGTTACACATGTCGTTGAGCAAAGTCATTATTGCATATAATGTAAGATATCCTAAGTGTTCGGTATAGCTCAATATATAGTTTATATTTCAATTAGTTATTAATTTACATTTCATTATGTATAATAGAAGAAAAATTTTGAACTTTAGTAAATTTTTTCATTATTGTGGGAAATAAAAAATATCAAAAATAATAAATTAATCTGATAGAAATAATTCAAAAAATATCATGGTGTTAAATTCTCCCAGACCCCCTTGAAATGAATTTAAAACTCAAAATTATTCCTGGATATCAAATTTTTAATAATTTTATGTCATTTTAATTGAATCCCACATTGTAAAAAAATGAACACAAAACAACCTTTGAAGAAATAATGTTGAATCCATTAGGTTTACCCATAGAAATGCATAGTTGGGATTCAATATAAAAGAAAATATATGGCAAGTTAAAACGTAGACATTGAAGGAAAATATAATAATCTTGTTTTGTAAGAGACACATATCGGACATGGTTATAATAAAGTTAGAAATCAAATATCCATAAATCTGTGATGACTAAAGGGACCATGTGACTAATTGGAAAATGTAATACTAGGATAACATTTTTTGTTCGAAGGACCTCTCCCTAGGGTTGATGATTTTTCATGGGAAAATAAAATTACATGATTTTGTATAATATCATCCTTTTTTGTTCCTTGATAAACTTACACATCAACTCTTATACCAGGAAATGTTGGGGATTTGTAATCCAGAAGAATTAATCGATAATGGCATCTATAAATAGAATTATAGAACATTTAATCTATATTCTCACAAAAAAGGTTATAACATGTTATCAATTATGTCATATATATGTATATGGCGAGATAATACTATATTTACCATTAACATCCTCTGATGTTTAATCTAAACTTTAAAGAAGTGGTAAACCTTGTAACCCTTCGAAAATATAACTCACCATTTATTCATTAAATATTATTTTATCTAAAACCAAAACATTATTCATTAGAAAAGTGGGTCTATCCAGGTACTCATATAATATGAACTCTGATTTTATTTTTCAATAATCCAGGTATGTTAATATAATCACATGAAATCTCTCCATATGATAATTAATAAGACTTTCATAGGGATTATTCATTTGAACCATAAAATTCTGAAATGTAAAGGGGAATTATTTCTTACAATCATCCACCTTTCCCTTTTCTTTTGACATTTTGTGAATTATCATTCACATTAGTCCTTGGATTGGGGAATTTGTTAGTATAAAGGCCAAACCCCTGGAAATTGAAACACTAAAGCATGATAGGTGCATTAAGTGGGGGATTTTTCATTTATTTAATCATTATCTGACTTCTTCCCATTATGTCAAAATTAATCTAATATATTCCCATCCCTTCCACACATAAATAATTTAGTAGTCACCTTAAGGAAATTCCCACAATGTATCCTCCAACAATTTGTGCGTAATGAAAGTCTCATTTTTCTTTTCTCTATGGTTGTGAGATTTTGATTTGAATTCCATCTTTATTTTCTTATCAAAACCATGGGATTGATACAAAACTCCTACCATCATTTCAAATATTATATAACATTTAACCTCATCTCCATATTTTTTAAATTCTCTCAAAACCAAGGCCATTTAAATACAAGGATTTATAATAAAAAAGAATCAATCAATTTTACTTTTTGGTTGAATGATAATACCTAAAGAGTACCTCACAATCCATATAAAATTTTCATCAAAGGAATGAAGAGATTTATCATCTGTCTACATGAGCTATCGTTATTACTTTTCTTTGTTCATATAAATAATTTTAGTAATGAACTTATTAAAAATATGTTATTGAAATCATCTCATTCTATTGAGTAAATTTCAAATTATTGCCTCGTATTTTTTATTAGAGTTTACAATGGATATAATTCCATTCTAACTGATAAATGGATAAAATGGATTTCTCATGTTTCAATTATTGGAGAATGAGAAATATCTTTTTAGTGGCATTGATCCACTTTTCATGAACAATTTTATCAAAAATCCTGCTCAATGATGTTGGGAATTACCTTATGAAAGAACCAACAAAATCTTATTCCCATATTTCTAATTTTGGATTGTAGCATGGTTCATAGCTTGACAAATTTTTGTGAGTATTGAAATACAACTTTACATTCATACTCAGATAAAATTTGGTTTCTCAATAGTAAAATCAATGAATTTTCTAATAAAATCAGCATTAACACATTTACTTAATGGTCCCACCATTAAGTAAAACAAAAAGAAAAGAGTAAGAAAAATAAAAATTAATCAAAGTGAGGAACACCAAAATAATGTAAAACCACATATATTATGTCTAAATAATTACACCTAATTTTATTTTTGAATAATTAATTTTATACTAGGTTACTCATATTCAACTTATTTTTAAATCATTCATGATGGGTTGGTAAGAGTTTGTTAATTTAAAAATTGTATATCCATGGAGAGTCAGACCATGTGTTTAGCAAGGTCCTTTTTCATGTACCAGATTACCGCAAGTTTGGCCTGAAACATCATGATAATTTAATTACCTATAGTTACATCTGTTCTATATCCACATCCACCTGTAGAATCTAGATAGGGATTTATTTCTTAGATACCACTCACTCTTTCCTTTACCAATATTCCATCATATTTTCTTATACTTTTCGGTAATCTTAAACATATCTGTAGACAAGTCAGTAGGGTTTTCACTATGTTTTTCTCATCCATTTTCCAAATGTTAGCTAAACCTTTTCTCTAATTCCATCTATAAAGACTCATTACTAACACACATATACATTACATAACTTTTTGGGAATATATAATACATTACAATAATAGACTCCCAAAGACTGTATTAGTTAATTCCATTGGAAAATTACAACAAATATATTCTAACTTAGTGAATAATCTTCTATGATTCCTGAAATGGTCTTCCCACTTAGTATTAATACTTAGAATACACTATTCATATCCTAGGTAATGAAAATTTAAGAAAGGGGTGAGATCAAATGATCAGTAAGGGTGAATAAAGGAAATGCATAACCATATCATGAATATATGGGTATGAGAACATGATCATGTTCAATTGATGATCATACCCTACATATGAAAAATCATAAACATGAAACATTTCATAAATATTTTTATTTCGTATTATATGAATCAAATTGAAATAAATAAAATTTTTTGAGAAAGCATAATATGGAAATAAGAATTAGAATTTTGGTAGACAAATAATCAAATAAAACCCATATATCAAGGCTTCTTACAAAGTCTATTTTAGCTTGGTAGTCCTGGGATAATCACCTTGGTACAATATTTGGCATTCATATTCCCACCTCTGTATCCTTTTGTTTTGAGCATAGTATGTCCTCCCAGGTATCTATTTGTTTTGAGATATTGATGTCCTCTCATGTACCCTCTTATTTTGGGCTTGGGATTCCCTCCTACATACCATTTGTTCTCAAAGAAAATTTATCATTACCCAAAACATTGTGGGAGATATACATCACACCCATCACATAATGAAATCATAAATATATGTGACACAAAATCATAAAATTTAATATCTCAAACCATGAAATTAAATGGGTTTAATAAAAATGTAATCATATATTATCATATGGAATGCGTATAGATTACATAATCATTTCCTAAAATCATAACCCGTTATATGAAGTGGGTTTCCTAAGAATATAACATAGGAATGAGAAACAAGTTTCATAAAAATAATTTCATAAAACATAAACCATCTATATAAATAATGTGAATGGAAATATTATATCATTTACCCATAAATTATGACTAACACCGAATAATGTAATCTATTATGGGAAATAATTTTAAAATATATTTAAAATACCCTTCAAGGGGAAAGTATCCTTCATCCTTTAAAATTGATTCTTAAAATAGAAAACCATTAAAAACTATTTTAAAGAATATAAAATAAAAACATATAATGAAATAATTCAAAAAATTCTGAAAGCCTTTTCTCATTGAAATCATTTTGAGGACCGTGAAAAACATTTGAAAAAACATACTTCATTGATAACATATAAAAGAAGAATTAAAACCTTTTGGAACGCATTTCAATGAAAATTTATTTTTAAAAATATTTTCTTAAAAATTAACCATTTAAACTTCAAAATAATTATTCAAATAATTGATTGTAGGTAAATCCATTCATGTATTATAGGGTAAAAACATTCATTTTTCATGTTAAAAAGGTTAAAAAATGCATCATTCAGAAAGAAATAATATTATTCCATTGAAATAAATGTTAGAAAAAAAACTTTTAAATTTTTATTTTAATGATTATTGGAAATTAGTTTAATATTAATTGAATCTCTTTTTGGAAATAATTGTTTTGAAAGAACAAAGATATCCTACTGAAGTTAGAGGTAGGGTCATATTTTCGTAAAAATTCATTATTACCTTAATTACCAAAGAGAAGATAAAATTATAATGATACAAGAAGAAATCAGCACTAACCAAAGGATTATAAAATTATTGATTGACCTTCAAATATATATCATATGATTCCATTAATGAAAACATGATTATAAACAATCTCAATAAATGGTGATATTATTTTAATAATCTCTTATCACATGGTAACATTGAATCATATTCCCCATGTAAAAAATGAAATTACATGGAGCATAAAAATATCATTAATATAATCATATTCATGTCAAAGGTATTTTATACACCTCATATGAAAATATTTTTTTATAACATGGATTTTGTCACTAAGGTGGAAAAATTGAGACTAAATTACTCTATTGATTTGATATCTTTTGAAAGATAAAACCCTTGATGGAAATAATATAAAATCGTTATATAAATACAAATATATTTAATTAAAACAGACTAACAATGAATTAATAGGAATTATAAGCACCACATAAAATAAGTGATGTGGGTATATGGCATGAATTTGATGAAACAATGAGATAAAATTCCCTTACATTGACTTCAACTTCTCTCATGTGTCTTTATATTTCTAAATTATATAATTTTGTTAATTAATTATTTTATTCTGAACCATTTTCATGTTTTTTATTAATACTATTTCAATTATTACCATTTTGTATACAACTACTTATACAATTAGGTTTAGGTTGGGTGGTTTGAAATAATTCAATTCATGTGTTAAAAATGACTTTAGTAGGCTGACTATAGGAAAAGATGTCATTATATAAATATATCTAGAATAATAACCATTAAAAATATTATATAATTTATAAATCAATTATTTACTTAAAACCAATCATTAGATATGGTTGTGAAGAATCAATCAACATTATAACCATGGAGATGGTAGGCCGTTTGTAAGCATGAGTAACATTCCCAATTCTAAATGATCTTTGTGGGAAGAATGTAAGTAACATTAATATTTTTCGAATTATAATTATATCTTAAATACCATATTATTTAATTTTTTATAATTATATATAGTTTTCATGTGATGTAAAATGAATAACATCGTGTTGATGAGGTGGTAGTCCATGCGTCCATGAATGACATTATCAATTTATAAGTGTGTGAAATGGTAATAAATAAAATGGTATGTATTATACTCATGTATAGGTAACTATTTTATGAATATGATATAGATTTTTTTATGTAACATATTTATAATTAATACCATATTTTATAGATTTTATGTATCAGGTAAACGAATCATATCTCTTGGAAGGGGTGGTAATCCGTACTTCCACAAACGATGGTATCATGTATACACATAATGAAAAGAATAAAGGAATGTTTTATAAAATTAATAAATCTATATAAGAAATTGTATATATCATATATGTAATATATAAAACTATTTTACATCAGAATTCTATGACTTTAATGGTGGGAAAGGAAAATTGAACTTCCGTTGTTTCATGAGGTGGTAGTTTAACGTACACAAATGGTAAGTTTGTTACCCATTAAATGGTGTTGTGTGTTAGTGTACGAAAAATCCATTATAAAAACCAATATCAGTGTATTTAGGATAATAGTTTTTATATACTAATTAAATATGAGATTTGATGGGGTGGAGAAATAAAATAAAAAAAGGAGCTTGAGGAAGGTAGTTCCCCCTTCTTAGGGTAAATCCTTTCAGTTTTCACCAAAGGGCTTCCATGGATGGATATTTGTCCAAAGGTAGGATTCAAGGAAAAAGTGATTTATTTTGGTTATCTATTTGGGAAGATTTTTTTCTATCCAATTTTTCGTGAGAGGTGTGAGGATGTGGGAGGATATGAGGACTTTTATAGAAGAGGATGAGTGGCCCTCTTGTAAAAATTTGGAAATGGGGACCCCCTATCAAAATATTTTTATTGTAAATGTCTCCAATAATGGTAAAAAGAATATAAAATGGATGATATGGTCAATAAATGGCCAGAAATTAGATTTTATACAGTTTTATACTGTTTTTTGGGACATATTGTTAGGGTTTAGTCCTGTTTATGATTAATTTGTCATTAATTGCTGTAATTAATTTTATTTACATTCACTAATATTTTTGTTCAAAAACAAAGATTACCTTAAAATTTATTATAAAATATTATTATTTAAAATATGAAATCCATTTTTCCAAATTACAAAAAAAATTAAGTAGCAAAAATTAATATAAATTTAATCAGGAATATGGGATGACAATGCAGCGTTTTAAAGTAAAAATGTTCAAATGATATATTGGTTTTTATAACCAATTTCAAATGTGAAATTGATTAAAATGACCTAAATTACATAAATTGATAATAATTTGACATAATTTTTATTAAAAATAATGTAAAAAATTATCATTAAAAATATTTAAAAATAAACAATAGTTTTAAGATAAAATTCAGTAGTGTCACAATTCATGAAAAATGAAACTTCATAGAAAAATACCAAAAATTAATCATAAAATAATTTTTATTTTTATATTTAAGAAGTGAAGTTTATTTTTAAAAATAATATTTATAATTGTTCCAAAACTTATTTTTAAAATAGGTTCTCCATTAAAATGCTGAAAAGTTGCTTGATAAAAATATTAGTTTTTTGCTTTAAAATTTGGTTTGTTCATATCTTATGCTTATCGAATCGATTAGATGAATATAAATTATATTATTTTTAATATAAAACATTAATATTACAATAATATAAATTAGTAATTTTATTTAATTTAATTTATTAGGAAAAAATATTTTTCTAAAAAATTATTAACTTTATATTTAATTGGATCTAATATTCATTTTAACTACTAAATTCATGTTATACTTGTGTAAACCATAGGTTTTCATATGTTAGTAAATAATATTAGTAAACACTAACCTAAAATCTATTTTATGTATTAAATTATTAAATAATAATATTTTAATAATATATTGTTCCATAAAACTCAATCTTGCATGTTATGTTGGCTGTCAATGAAACGTAGTCTTATGTGTAACATAATATGACCTCAATGCTTCATATAAAGAAATTGAACATTATATTTCATTGAGTTCTTTATTAACATGTATTTTTTTTAATTTGATCCAAACATAGTTCTTTAATAACTAATTTTTTGTTTTGTGAAAAACTAATATCAAAATGAATAAATTAATTTGAAAATATTAATTCCCAAAATGATGGGGTGTTATAAGAATAATAAAGAGAGAAATGGTACATGAATAAAGATGATTACAATGGTAATAATGATGATGAAAATCATATAAAAATCACCAGATAATTATTATTAGAGTCAATTGGATAAATCATTTAATTTTTCATATGTATAAAAATGAAACATAGAAAAAATTCGGGATAACTTCTATACATTGAATGTTGAAAAATTTATCATCATGTTCACATAAAACATACATGTAAAAAGATCACTTCATAGAACGAAAACAAGTATGGAATCACGTTCATGCATAATTATCTCATGAGATCCAAAATATAACCTTATTCATTTTAGGGGTATATATTTTTGGGACTACATAAGATATAAAATATACTCATAATCAGTAATTCCATAGGGAAAAGATAATATCATAATCAAACATATGAATTGGAAATATAAAAAATAATGTGTTTGATAATAATTTCATAATATTTAAATCAAATAATATAAAAGTTTTTTCCAAAAAAAATATCACAATTTGGCATATTAAAGTGTTTAATTTGTAATGAAAATACCATAGTTCGTTTATAGATGAAAAATAAAAATAAGAAGAATGAAAGAGTGGATTTTATAATAATTTCTTTTTCAATAATAACGTAGTCATGGATAAATATATATAAACATAATGTGGATGTAATTATATCCATATTAAAACAAATATAATAATAAAAATTTAATAAGTGATTTTAGAATACTTATATGGAAAAAGGGATTATGAGATAAATATATAAAAATAGATATGAAGGTAGAGACTCCCCTTATAGAAGGAATAGTTTTGGTTCCTCCGTGTTTAACCTATAGTAAAACTAACATATTATTATTTAAAAATTAAAAAATAAATTTAATTAATTTTTATTGATATTAGCGATCAATAATACTTAATATTTTTTGGTTACTAATATATCATTTATGATAACATGGTTCAAATATATATTTTCTGGATTATCTAATTTTCATTTTTATTTTATGGTTTTAGACTATTCTTATTTAAGTAATCATAATTTTTTAAAAGAATAATAAAATTTTGTAAATTATCCTACTGTTTAATTATATATACGTTACTCTAACCAACCATGATGAGTGGGGACAAGTATATAATTTAAAAAAATCACATAAGTGGAGAGAAAACCATTAATAGGACATTATCAAAGAGGGAGGGTGAGATGATACTAATCAATTATATGTAGGTTAAACTTAATATATTGTGTTTTATTATCATATATCTATATATATTCTTTAATCGATACTAACCATCCATAAATCTAGTGATAGATAATGTTTTTAAAGTATCCTTATATGTGGGTTAATTGAATATTAAAGTGACATTATCAAAACTGGATGAGAGATTATGTAAACATTGAAAAACAGTATATGAATTATATTACAGTATAATGGAATTAATATCATGTTAATATATAATTTAATTGAATTTGGGAAAATTACATTATAGAGGTATAAGAAAATAGAATAATGAAATATGTAAATTGAAGGGGGAAAGCATGTATTTAAAGGGAGATCTTAAAATGGATATTCTATTATTTCTGAATGTGTGAAAACAATTAATATCCCACACCCTAATGAAAATTTTTATGTATGCCAAAATTCAATAACCCCAAATCATAAGCTAAATTAAATGTTGAATTTGATACCATTTTTATCACCTTTTTCAATAATAAACTAAATTCCTTGATAAATGCTCACATAAGGCCTCAGAAACATTCCATATTTTCTAATGGATGGTGATAAAATCCCATGGAAAGTCTATATTGTAATGCCCCGACCCCAGCTACCCAGAGTCGGTGCATTAATTACATAACATTGGCATGATCACAAGAAAGATCAAATCTCGAAAGAACGATTGTTTTAGTAGCCTTGGAAACACTAGATATATTCATAAGTTTTACATTACATCATTAAACGAAAAACTACTACAACAACAAAGTCTTCATATCCACACTATTAACCCCTCATAATATCCCTGCAGGTCATTCATAACTTACATCTTCACTTCCTGGGAAAAATAAAACATAGAAAAGGGGTGAGCTCAAATGCCCAGTAAGGATAACAATATAGCGGAAACTTTCATCAATAAGAATAAACATTTAAGGCAATGTATAACTAAAACAAAAGCCTTTTAAACATGAACTTTCAACATGGTATGGCATAAATAAAATGAAATAATGCCATTTACTTATTCACATGGATATTCCACTAATCGAATAATCACATGCAAAAATAAATAACCACTTTCATAATGTTGGAATGCATAATGCCAGACTATCATAACCACATAGCCAAGGCCTCGTGCCAAGACTACAGATAAGATTTTGTCAAGGCCTTGTGCCAAGACACTAGTTTGTCTCATTAGACCTACCGATGCATCGAGGAGCTATAGCGGGCTCCACCCGTCACTTATTAAGTCCAATGCATTCCCATATGAAAAGGTTTAAACATAACATAAACATTCGTATTAAAACTAGCATATGAAATGTCAATACTTTCACAAGAAACTATGAATGGTATAAAAATAGCACATCCACAGTCAAACATATCACAAAACCTTCAATACAATATATAAGTTTTGTATCATAATAAATCAACTTCAAATAATCTTAAAATCCATCAAAGGATGTTGACATAGATGAAATCAAAATTCTTTTTAAAGAAATATCTTCTTTTATTTTGAAATCATTTAAGATCCATATAAAATAAAACATTTTCTTTGAAAATATTCTTATAAGCTTGTAAGGAAAGCTTTGAAGATTTTATAACGGCGTAAAATAACTGCACCCGCCGTATAAGTTAAAAAAACATTCTTACCTCAATTCTGTCGAAAAGGTTAAAAAGGACCTTGTTTTGAAAACGACGGAAAGATTCCTTTATAAACCTCTTATAAAAAGTCAGACAAGGGTATAAATGACTTTAACCCATATTCTTGTAAATAGTAAAAATGTTTTGAAATGCATTTTGAAGAAACATGGATGTGGATGATAACGAGATCCCAGTAGATTATTACGTATAAACAACCTCGGATAAAGAAGAGATTGTGAAATAACCCTTACCTTGTACTTTTCCTTGGTTGGGGTAGGTTAACCTCCTGTATAATGGTGAAATAGTTGTTATTAAATTATACAAGAATCATATATATTAATATGATATCATATATGATCTTTTAACATTGATTTGTTAATAATATCTTAGAATTATCGTCGTTTCGGGAGTTAACTTACTCATTTTCTTTTATATGTTTTGTTACATAAGCCATGGTTGTTGTATCTTATTCATATCCAGAATGATATACAGTCCTTAAAAATCATTTTTAAATCATCAAATGATAATTATACTTGAATGGATACGATGGAGAATGAATCTCATCGCGTTCGTGGAGACGGTAGTCCGTACGTACGCACGAGCGACAATATCATTCCTTTGATATTAAAATAATATATAAATGGATGGTATATCATATATAAAGAATCATTAACATGTTATATTTATTATTTACATGAGTTACACATCATTATTATACCCATCCAAATAATATTGTATTGAATAACAATTACACCACGACGTGGAGACGGTAAGCCGTACGTACGCACGTATGGTGACATGTTATTCAAAGGGTGGATAGAATACTGAATATGATTGTACCATATTTATAATAACATCACAGTATATGTGAGATACTGGAGTTATTATTTCAGAATGGTAAGAACAAAGGAAGAAGAAGTGGAAGAAGAAATGAACTTAGAAAAGGGTGGTGAAATCATTACCTCTTCTTCGGGTTCTTCCTTTTGATTTGATCAAAAGGGCTCCTTAGGTTGGCTTTCCGATCAAACTAAGGCCTCTAGGTTGTAGTGAGGGATGTTGGGAGAGTATTTGGGCAGATTTTGGCCGAACCAAAAGGCTTTGAAGGTGTGAAGAAATGAGAAGGAGGAGTTCCCTTTTATAAGAGGGGTGAGGGGCACCTTTGGAAAAGTTAGAAATATTAATTTATAATAAATTCATATTCGGTTTACAAAGGCTCCAAAGTTGATTATTCAAAGGATGAGGTGGGGATAGGTCGAAAACAACTCATCCAATAGAATTTAGACAGGTTTGGGTACTTATTTTAACCTTATCTTTAAGTATTAACTCTATGTTAATTAGTTTCACTTTTACAATGTCTCTTTGTATTTTTATATAATATGGTTAATAAACTTACTATATACATCCAAGCGACCCCCAAGTGGTCCATTAATGAGGAACCTATCATAATATAAGTCTCTTGGACGAACCTTAGATTTTTAGGAATTTAATATCAATTAATAATATAATATTTGTTTTAAGAACTCTTTTATGTCAATTTTGACACTATTCAATAGTTGATTTTTGTGAAACTACTAACAGATTGATTACTTCGAACAAAGTCAATTAAATCAATACTAATATATCATATTATCATAGAAAATTAGTTTAATTCATTAAAAGTTTCATATTATAATTATTTGGGTATTTATAAATCAATTATTTTTATTTTTCACTATTTTAGTAATTACTGCATCATCATTGTGTCATAAATAAAATAAATTATATAATGTCTAAAAATTATAAATAAAATATCATTATGTATGACATCGTTTTAGCTTTCTAATGAATATTTATAATCGAAAATCCAACATGTATAACCCTATGTAAAAATTGTTGTTCTAAAAGATATATGCTTGTGTCATTTTTGTATTCATTTTAACTAAATTAAAATAAAGTGTCATTATCACTTACAAGTGGATCCATGGGGTCCCAAAATTGACACAAAGATTCCCATGGTCGACCATCTATCAACCAATAGGGTTAAGACACGTTTTTAGGGTAATTTAGTATTATTATAATATTATTTTTTTAACCCTTATTTACCGGATTTACCCTTAACCATGGTAAATAAAATATTTACCGCAGTAATTATTCAAAATGTCTAAAAATAAAAGTTACCTATTTACACAATTTGAACATCCTGATTCCAAATATGGAATCCATTTTCCTAAATTCAAAACACAGAAGTGGCAGAAATTAATTTAAAATTAAATCCCGCTGTCAAAACAAAAAGCGTGTTTTTAAGAGATAATAACTATCAAAAGATTGACACTCATTTATGTTCGGTTTAATTGTAAAATTATGTCCAATGACCAACATTATATTAAATGGTAAAAATATATTCTAAATATACTTTAAAACCACTCGAATTCATAATTTATCACTATTAATTATTTTGATTAAAAAAGTTGTTTTTAATTAAAATTTAGTAATTTTCACTATTCATCAAAATATGAAAGTTATCCGAAATGTACCAAAATTTCACCTTAGGCTAAATTCGATATTCCGAATCCAAAAATGAAGTCCATTTTGAAATATAAAATATATATGATTTCAAAAAGTAGGTATTACTATTCATAACGACTAGTTTGATTGGTTGTGGTGTGTGTTAGAACTCGAAGTTGCGTACAACACACGCTACTGTATTACTCAAAGGAAAGCGTATCGTGGAAGCTTGGAATGTTTTATTTTAAATTTTTTGATGTCCCCATTTAGTCAAAAAGTTTAAAATATTTTATTTAAAAAGGGTTCACTATTAAAAGTTGGTAAAACTACAATACTGAAGATGAATTTGTTCTTACATTATGTCTAAGAAACTCATAATATGGATTCTAAAATTATAAGGATTATATAAAGTTTAAAATTTAGTTAATACTATTCATAACCTTTTTTGAACGGCTTGTTTGGTAAGTCATGATGCGCTTGAACTTGGTGTTGCGTGTAGTGCAAGTTATTGAATTATTTTGAAGAAATAACACACTATGAAATCTTGGGGTGTTACATTCTCCCCTCCTTCAATAAATTGCGTCCTCGCAATTTGAAATTGTTCTTCGAAAATAAAAGGTTGAAAATAGAAAATATATTTGTGGGAAAACCCACATCGGAAATTGGTTTACTAAAATTTAGTCTTAATATGAGGAAAAGAGAAATCAAAGGGTCACCACCAAATTATGATCTCGATTAGGAGAACATTGGTGGAAATTGGAGACATATAATCGGAGGAAAAACGTAAATATTTATAGGTAGTGATTGAGGTCATCAATCACAAACAAGTATAAAATTGAGTTCCTTAAATTCATTATTCTATGATGAATTGAAATACCATCGGTTCAACAAAACATAGGGTATTAGGATAACACATTTTTGACGTTTCAAAATATCCTAGTTGAAATCCCACATCGAAAAATGAATTAATGAGGCCTCTATTTAAAATTAAAAAGAGTCGAAAGTATGAAGATTACCGAAAATAACACATACTGGGGTTCCATGTAGGAAAATATGGATATGGAAGAAAAATCTAACCATCAATTATCTGATGGAGAGTGGTAGAGAACATGGATATAAAAAGGCCAACAATCCCAAAGCCATAAATTAGTGATGATTTAAGGTACCATCTAGGAAAACATTTTTGTTCAAAGTTGCTTTTCTTAATATTGAGGAATTTATTTATGAGATTGGCTAAGATCATAAGGAGATATACTTACTTTATAATAAGAGTTTTATCCATTAATAAATTTCTACCACAAACTCATCTTTCACTCTAAAAGATAATAGAATGTAAAAAAAAAATTCTATTTACACTATTCGTATAGGGTTCCAAAATAATCGAATTTATAATTCATCTACATGATCTTTTAATAAAAACTACATTATTTAATCCAGGACATCTCATGGTCCAGTGGTAGGTGATACACCCTTGTCGCCCTTCGGTTGCGGGTTCAAGTCTCGCAGCCTTGCCGGACGCGACGGGTTGCCGCCCGACCTCCGGGTTGTCCTTTTATGGCAATCCAAAATAATCCAAACTAGAACTATCCAAAATACTTCTGTCCAAACTCATAGTCCAAAATTTATAAGGAAGGTAAACATAATATAGATCCTTTTTACCCTGTAATAGCATATGAATACCTTCATCAAGTATTACCATATTCCTTATTGATTACATTCATGCTCCCTTATTCCATATAGAATACTGGATATACTTCATTAATCCAAAAATGTTTTAAACCCCAACAATGATGGAATACACAAATCTTTAATCAGTTCCAGGGTAGTCAAGAATATCCAATATAATTTATCCAAAACAATCATGTATTATTCCAAAATCACTATCTCGGTATCAGAACTATATTATGGTTTATCATTCTCTCAACCATATATTTTCCAAAAATTCATCCTGCTATTGAGTCACTTTTCTTTGTTCCAAAAAATCTCAAGTCCTTAATGAAATAGTACTGCAGTACAATCCTTACATACTCCATAATTATTATAACAAGTAAATTGTTGATACACACTCAATTGACATAATCAACATAAGAACTCTAATCATTCCTCTTCATCTGTGGTAGTATCATAACTTGATTATTATCCAATAACATCATTTGCGGCATAGTTTGATGACTGGGACATAGGTTCGCGTAGTGTCCAAACTCCATGCAAATGAAGCATTGTACATTTGAAACCATTTTCTTACCCTTGCAGTCACGTACTTTGTGCCATTTTTCTCCACACTTATAACAAACTCCCATTCCTTTCAGGCAAGTTCCAGGGTGTTTCTTTCCACAGTTACCACATATGGGAAAATTCTTCTTTTCCCTCTTCCCTTTATCCATCTTTCTTTCTTCCATCCTTTTCTTCTCTTGCTTCCCTTCAAATCCATAGGACTCAGTAAAATCTTTACATATCTTAACAACACATGATATTATTTCTTCATATAATGATAATACATGGGAGACTATTTCTCTTATAAATTCTGGCTTAAGACCATGAAAGATATGATCCTTCTTTCTCTTTGGATCATGTGCATTGCTGGAGTTCTCATTCCTTCTACTGGGCGCCATTTCTAAACAATGGCATACACTAGATCAGTTTATGAATCAAAATACATAATCCCATACTTATAAAACACTTAACATAAATTGAACTATTTCTGGATATAATCCATAAAAATGTCTCCTTTGAGGATGTATATACTCATAAACCCTTCATAATGGTTTGTAAAGAAAATGAGAATTATCCTAAGCATATCCCCCGGGAGTGTCGTAACCAAGAGTGCAGCAAGGCCCGTTGCCGTGCACCAGTTCCCACTCGAGTCTAGCTCAAAGCGGTGTTTTCGGGTTTTACCCCTAGGTACATCTGTGCCAGAGCCGCCTCTACCTGCTCGTATCCAGACAGGGATGTATTGCTCGGAAAACTCACAAAGTCTCTACAATACCAAAATTCTAGGAAGTTCTTCTATACTAATCCTCAAAGTTCATCTTAGGTCTATGTGCTCTAATCAGAGTTTATCTAAATCTAGCTTCCAAGGTTTGTACTAAACTTCCTCTGATACCAACTGTAACGCCCCGACCCCAGCTACCCAGAGTCGGTGCATTAATTACATAACATTGTCGTGATCACAAGAAAGATCAAATCTCGAAAGACCGATTGGTTTAGTAGCCTTGGAAACACTAGATATATTCATAAGTTTTACATTACATCATTAAACGAAATACTACTACAACAACAAAGTCTTCATATCCACACTATTAACCCCTCATAATATCCCTGCAGGTCATTCATAACTTACATCTTCACTTCCTGGGAAAAATAAAACATAGAAAAGGGGTGATCTCAAATGCCCAGTAAGGATAACAATATAGCGGAAACTTTCATCAATAAGAATAAACATTTAAGGCAATGTATAACTAAAACAAAAGCCTTTTAAAAATGAACTTTCAACATGGTATGGCATAAATAAAATGAAATAATGCCATTTACTTATTCACATGGATATTCCACTAATCGAATAATCACATGCAAAAATAAATAACCACTTTCATAATGTTGGAATGCATAATGCCAGACTATCATAACCACATAGCCAAGGCCTCGTGCCAAGACTACAAATAAGATTTTGTCAAGGCCTTGTGCCAAGACACTAGTTTGTCTCATGAGACCTACCGATGCATCGAGGAGCTATAGCGGGCTCCACCCGTCACTTATTAAGTCCAATGCATTCCCATATGAAAAGGTTTAAACATAACATAAACATTCGTATTAAAACTAGCATACGAAATGTCAATACTTTCACAAGAAACTATGAATGGTATAAAAATAGCACATCCACAGTCAAACATATCACAAAACCTTCAATACAATATAGAAGTTTTGTATCATAATAAATCAACTTCAAATAATCTTAAAATCCATCAAAGGATGTTGACATAGATGAAATCAAAATTCTTTTTAAAGAAATATCTTCTTTTATTTTGAAATCATTTAAGATCCATATAAAATAAAACATTTTCTTTGAAAATATTCTTATAAGCTTGTAAGGAAAGCTTTGAAGATTTTATAACGGCGTAAAATAACCGCACCCGCCGTATAAGTTAAAAAAAACATTCTTACCTCAATTCTGTCGAAAAGGTTAAAAAGGACCTTGTTTTGAAAACGACGGAAAGATTCCTTTATAAACCTCTTATAAAAAGTCAGACAAGGGTATAAATGACTTTAACCCATATTCTTGTAAATAGTAAAAATGTTTTGAAATACATTTTGTAGAAACATGGATGTGGATGATAACGAGATCCCAGTAGATTATTACGTATAAACAACCTCGGATAAAGAAGAGATTGTGAAATAACCCTTACCTTGTACTTTTCCTTGGTTGGGGTAGGTTAACCTCCTGTATAATGGTGAAATAGTTGTTATTAAATTATACAAGAATCATATATATTAATATGATATCATATATGATCTTTTAACATTGATTTGTTAATAATATCTTAGAATTATCGTCGTTTCGGGAGTTAACTTACTCATTTTCTTTTATATCTTTTGTTACATAAGCCATGGTTGTTGTATCTTATTCATATCCAGAATGATATACAGTCCTTAAAAATCATTTTTAAATCATCAAATGATAATTATACTTGAATGGATACGATGGAGAATGAATCTCATCGCGTTCGTGGAGACGGTAGTCCGTACGTACGCACGAGCGACAATATCATTCCTTTGATATTAAAATAATATATAAATGGATGGTATATCATATATAAAGAATCATTAACATGTTATATTTATTATTTACATGAGTTACACATCATTATTATACCCATCCAAATAATATTGTATTGAATAACAATTACACCACGACGTGGAGACGGTAAGCCGTACGTACGCACGTATGGTGACATGTTATTCAAAGGGTGGATAGAATACTGAATATGATTGTACCATATTTATAATAACATCACAGTATATGTGAGATACTGGAGTTATTATTTCAGAATGGTAAGAACAAAGGAAGAAGAAGTGGAAGAAGAAATGAACTTAGAAAAGGGTGGTGAAATCATTACCTCTTCTTCGGGTTCTTCCTTTTGATTTGATCAAAAGGGCTCCTTAGGTTGGCTTTCTGATCAAACTAAGGCCTCTAGGTTGTAGTGAGGGATGTTGGGAGAGTATTTGGGCAGAGTTTGGCCGAACCAAAAGACTTTGAAGGTGTGAAGAAATGAGAAGGAGGAGTTCCCTTTTATAAGAGGGGTGAGGGGCACCTTTGGAAAAGTTAGAAATATTAATTTATAATAAATTCATATTCGGTTTAAAAAGGCTCCAAAGTTGATTATTCAAAGGATGAGGTGGGGATAGGTCGCAAACAACTCATCCAATAGAATTTACACAGGTTTGGGTACTTATTTTAACCCTATCTTTAAGTATTAACTCTAAGTTAATTAGTTTCACTTTTACAATGTCTCTTTGTATTTTTATATAATATGGTTAATAAACTTACTATATACATCCAAGCGACCCCCAAGTGGTCCATTAATGAGGAACCTATCATAATATAAGTCTCTTGGCCGAACCATAGATTTTTAGGAATTTAATATCAATTAATAATATAATATTTGTTTTAAGAACTCTTTTATGTCAATTTTGACACTATTCAATAGTTGATTTTTGTGAAACTACTAACAGATTGATTACTTCGAAAAAAGTCAATTAAATCAATCCTAATATATCATATTATCATAGAAAATTAGTTTAATTCATTAAAAGTTTCATATTATAATTATTTGGGTATTTATAAGATCAATTATTTTTATTTTTCACTATTTTAGTAATTACTGTATCATCATTGTGTCATAAATAAAATAAATTATATAATGTATAAAAATTATAAATAAAATATCATTATGTAGGAAATCTTTTTATCTTTCTAATGAATATTTATAATCGAAAATTCAACATGTATATCCCTATGTAAAAATTGTTGTTCTAAAAGATATATGCTTGTGTCATTTTTGTATTCATTTTAACTAAATTAAAATAAAGTGTCATTATCACTTACAAGTGGATCCATGGGGTCCCAAAATTGACACAAAGATTCCCATGGTCGACCATCTATCAACCAATAGGGTTAAGACACGTTTTTAGGGTAATTTATTATTATTATAATATTATTTTTTTAACCCTTATTTACCGGATTTACCCTTAACCATGGTAAATAAAATATTTACCGCAGTAATTATTCAAAATGTCTAAAAATAAAAGTTACCTATTTACACAATTTGAACATCATGATTCCAAATATGGAATCCATTTTCCTAAATTCAAAACACAGAAGTGGCAGAAATTAATTTAAAATTAAATCCCGCTGTCAAAACAAAAAGCGTGTTTTTAAGAGATAATAACTATCAATAGATTGACACTCATTTATGTTCGGTTTAATTGTAAAATTATGTCCAATGACCAACATTATATTAAATGGTAAAAATATATTCTAAATATACTTTAAAACCACTCAAATTCATAATTTATCACTATTAATTATTTTGATTAAAAAAGTTGTTTTTAATTAAAATTTAGTAATTTTCACTATTCATCAAAATATGAAAGTTATCCGAAATGTACCAAAATTTCACCTTAGGCTAAATTCGATATTCCGAATCCAAAAATGAAGTCCATTTTGAAATATAAAATATATATGATTTCAAAAAGTAGGTATTACTATTCATAACGACTAGTTTGATTGGTTGTGGTGTGTGTTAGAACTCGAAGTTGCGTACAACACACGCTACTGTATTACTCAAAGGAAAGCGTACCGTGGAAGCTTGGAATGTTTTATTTTAAATTTTTTGATGTCCCCATTTAGTAAAAAAGTTTAAAATATTTTATTTAAAAAGGGTTCACTATTAAAAGTTGGTAAAACTACAATACTGAAGATGAATTTGTTCTTACATTATGTCTAAGAAACTCATAATATGGATTCTAAAATTATAAGGATTATATAAAGTTTAAAATTTATTTAATACTATTCATAACCTTTTTTGAACGGCTTGTTTGGTAAGTCATGATGCGCTTGAACTTGGTGTTGCGTGTAGTGCAAGTTATTGAATTATTTTGAAGAAATAACACACTATGAAATCTTGGGGTGTTACATATATCATTTGTGAAGATTTAAATCAATTAAAATATGATAAAATCTATGAAAAATATAAATTAGTTTATAAATTTAAACCCAACACCTTTTATTTTATAATAAAATATGTGTCATATGGTAAAACTATTTCAATAGTGAAATAAATCAATATCAATTTAGGAAAAAAATAAAATTATATATATTAATCAAATAAATACAATACTTGATATTTCATTTAATTTCATACATAAAATGGTGATCTTCCCCGAGTTGATCAAATACAATGAGATTGTTTTAATAAATTTTCTTCTATTAAATAAAAAGAAATTAAGAATCACCATTATTATAGACCTATTTATCTTAGATAATTATATTAATATAACTAACCCATCAATCCTTTTTCCCTTACCTATCCTTGCATCAGTACAAAATAAATTATATCCAAATCCGATAGTGTATATATTGGTTGTGAGTATGATTACATAATTAATGTGTCGTAATTGTCCCAATGAATTAATCTGGTGAATAAATTTACCTATTCATCATTGATCTTGAATTAAAAGTATAAAAATAATAATATTCCCAAAGAATGAATAATTTTATATAAAAAATAAAATTGATCGATGAGACACAACACCTCACCTCCAATATTATAAAAGCTAAATAAATTCCAATAAAAGTAATATATATCAAATAGATCATATTTTTTTTATAAAACCTGGATACAATACCATAGTCCTCTAATGGGTTGGAATTGTATCTTAATTAGGTAAAACTATTTAAATATCTTATAATCTAACCGAAATTCAACATTATTTTATGTAAAAAAAATTAAATATTGGTGGACTAAAATGGATTCTATTTAAAAATAACATATATGCTTCTCTAAAAATAGAAACAACTATAATGATTCCATCCAAATGTTATTTATAATCTCACATAATTTGATAATTTATGTCTAGATAAATGTATCTGTTAGGTTAATCTAATGGTTGGATATTGTATGGTGTGTCTTATCACATAGTTCGGGTAATTATACATAGCATGAGAACCTATGACTAGGTAAATATAATATTATTCTCTTATAACACTAATGATAAAATTCACCAACATAAGCTTCATCTACCAGTTTAGGACATCTCACCCACAATAAGAACATGAGTCTAATTGGTTATATCCACTCAAAATTGAATCTTATACTCCTTGTATATAATTACACTTCATTTGAATAAACCATTATTTCATTTATACCATTGAATCTTGATAGTGATAATATTTTATTATTCATAATTCAATGGGACCACAATCACATGTAATTGGATCATAAGAATCAATATTCAACAAATAATCATTTTCTAGTAGATTAAATCACAATAATTCTTTAAATAATTACAAATAATCTCCAATAAATCATTAATGGGATAACATGTTTCTTATATCAAACAAATAAATTGAAATTATTCTAAAAAATATTTTATCATAGCACTTATAATTTACATAAAAATTATATTTTTTTCTAAACATATTGAACAAATATATTTCTAGAAAAATAACTATCCACATGTGAATTTTATAATATTACCAACAACAATTCATTAAATATCTTCATCTTTGGTATCTGTTTCATATATTGTAGATGGTTTCTTCTATTTTCTATAAATTTATAAAATCTAACTTATAACATGAAACAAAATAAATTGACACACATTTAGTAGTTATGAAACCTTTATTTAACACTTTTATATGGACTCACCTAGAATCTAATCACCTGAAATGGTGAAAAAGTTAATTCCCCAAAACCATATAATATTCATAAAAATCACTATATCTTAAGTAAAACTGAGAGATATATTTATAATTATGAAATATTAGTGTAACATACCTTTATCATATCATAATTCTTCCACTACCACATTTGATGTGATAATACTTTTTCCAATGAATGTTCATGAAGACAAAGAATGATTCAAAAATATGAAGATTAATATATTGGTAGGGTTATATACATTTAATAAAGGAGAATGGTCTTGAGTGAGATGAAATATCCATAAAATAAAAACATATTACATTATTTTACACAAATAATAATTATATATCATAATAAATAAAAAAATGTTTCCTATTGGGTACTATTTTTATAGGAATACTTATTAAAGTAATTTAGTTTACATAACCAATATAGTTCCAAACATTCTTCAAAATCTCAAAAAACATTCTTTACACATGTTACCCTTAAATAAAAATCATAAATGATACTCTTCTTCATTACATAGTGAATTGAAAACTGTAAAATAATTTTCCTAAGTGATATCAATGTTTTAAGTGTATGATATTTTAATCGATTATTTCTCAAGCTGTATAGACATAAAAAATAGAATAATATAAAATAAAACAAATATCATTAATCATGAATCATGTCAAATGGATTTAATCATATCTAAGACATGAGTAATAAGAATATGAAAATATCTATCAATAATCCTACACAATGATAACATAACATAGGTAGGTATTATGACATAATAATGTGGTACACACATAATAATAGAAATTATTTCCTATTTCAAGGTTTAGAAAAAAAATAATTCATATCATAATGGAATCTGAAAACCACCTCCCCAAAATATAGTTGACATGGTCTAACCAGGTATGACCAATAACATTTCATACTTAGGATAACCACATGTTTCCAATCCAAATCTCATGAGATATTAATCATTACCCAATTAATTTTAGATCTTGATCATACTCCACCATCACGTAATGAGATCACACACACACACAAGGATATATATATATATATATGTGTGTGTTCTTGTTTTCCTTATAAAGATGAAAACATTCATAATTTCATCATATCTTAATTATCATTTCCTAAAGAAATGGGTTTCATGAAAATTTCTTGAATACATTGTCCAAGACCATCCATAAAATGAAGGTGGATGATATCATAAGGGAATATATCTTGTAATGAATAAAAAACATTGATGGATAAAAACAGAAATTAAAAACACTTTATATGTTTATTAGAATTTACTTATTAAAAAAATAATAAATACTATTTACATTTGTGGGAACATTAATATTAAAATAAAAAAATCATAATATAAAGAGAATATAAATTAATTTTAGAAACATATAAAAAATTTTCTAGGAATCCTTTTAAATAAAAATAAATAACTCCATTAGGAAATTCATTCATATGTATAAATTTTAGAAAACAATTCACTTAACATTTTCGGAATGAAAAAAAGAGATAATAGAAAATGGATTGTGACCAAAATAGTTAAAAGTGGTTCATATCAGTATTTTTTAATGAAATTAAATGAATAAGGATAATGATACTTCCTAATCATATATATTTATATATTGATAAAAAATATATAAAATAATTTAATGATTATTATGATTTAGAAATAATTTTGACCAAAAAGATAAGATAATATTGACTCCACCTATAGGAAATATCCAGGTAAAATTGTTATCCAAAACAATATGAAATATTTAAAAGAAATGTAAAACCAAGAAATAGAAAAATTAGAAGAATAAAATAGATGGGTTTTTATAGAGAAATACATATAGATTACCAAAATATCAATTCAGTCCTCGAAAATATCAGTTTTGATGAGATATTCAAATGAAACCCTTATGAGTATAGTAAAACTAAAATCAAAATCCCTTAAAATAGAGAAACAACAATCTATTAGTAAATACATTTAATTGAATGCAAATTATTTTATAATATATCCATGGGGACTATAAATACCATCCAAAATTAAAAAATTATTTAATATAAAGAATATCTCATTGATCGGAAATTTATAGGCAATACCCTTACCTTACAATTCATCTTGGTAAGATATACTATAATCTCTTGTTTAATAAATATTGGATTATTAAAAATTACTATAATAAAATTATTTATTTATATTTTACATATTATCATTCATTTATAATTCATTATTTCCCATATATAAATTATTAATTGTTAATATAAATATTCATGTGTTAATTCATTCATTCCATTACACATTATTCAGTTCGGATGATTTAGTATTTGATCCATGGTTATGGGTTTTTTCCACTACAAAAATTAATAAATATTTATTATATCTTTTTATATGTTTATTGAATTACAATGTCATTTGATTGAACTTATGGTGATTTTTCTCATGGAATGCATCAAAAATAATTTTTTCAGATTATTTCCTTTAAAAAATTGAAGAATTTGATAGGAATTTACCATGGAATACAACCATTCCAGAAACATAAAAAAATATTAAATTAATATTTATAACATAACATTATAATTTTTTAGAATCTATTGTTCATTAATGATTAAAACATTATAACATCATTCATAATGGTTGTAAAATTGGTCCTAATAAGAACATGTTCTAATGATGAATGAGTATGACTGTGTTTATTTATAGTAAAAAAATTATAAATCATATTATTTATTTTTAGAAAATATTTTAAATTAAAAAATTAGATCAATGAATTGGTGGAGGTAGAATACTAAGAAGAATTATTAATGAGATGGTAACACTTATTTTGAATACATAAATATCCGCTTCCCGATCCTCTTGGAAATGAGGTGTTTTGGACATATTAAGGTGAATATGGGTTACCATATGTGTAATAAGTATTTATTATAGGTTTTTTTGCAATTAATATATAACTAATGAAAATTAGTGGTTTTATGTTTATAAATTCGGTACATTCATATGTTAATTTTGAATGGAATTTTCATAAATTCTTATTTCTCAATGCATTCTTCTGTCATTTTTAAAATTAAAATGGATAAAAGTGAAATGATTAAAGAAAATGGATCACGAGAGGTCGATAAATCCCATATAAACTCATTTAAATATAATTTTTTCTGATATTTTAGGACATTAACATAACGTTTACATATTGATACAATTTTACCATTAATATGGTAACTCAATTCTTACCTCAGTAAATTAATTTATACATAAAAATTTGACTGTTCATATTACCTAATTTGGACATGAAGACACCAATTCAGAAATCAAATATATTATATTCAATTTTATTAAAGTGATAAAAAATAAATTTATTCTAAGAACACAAATAGTGAAAAAAAATCAGAAAAATATTTTTAAGAATATGATTGATTTATTATTATCACATTTCATGTAATAATATTCATATTAATTTTTATTTGTATTTGTATATTTACTATTAAATGTTTTTAATAAATTTATTATTTATTAGTGATTTTGTTACTTTTTGTGATAAAAATACATAACACGTATAAAAATATATCATTGAAAAATATTTTCATTAAATATATACATATTTTCTTGTTATTTATAATAAATTTATAATTGTTCGATGTATTTTCATTCATATATATATATATCATTTCATTAAATTAAATACTCCAAAAAAGATAAATTGAACTTTTGATAAAAAAATAAATAACATATTATAATAGATTTTTTAATAATATCTCATATTTTTTTCCATTAAGAATAAAATTAGTATTCTGTATAATTACATAATTATTTCAATAATATCATTTAATTATTTTTATAATAATTAATTTTTATTAGAAAATTTTATTGAAATGACTTATTAAAATTATTAGGTTTAAAAAATATGAATATTTTAAAAAAAGTATTTAATGAGAATAATTTTTTTCAAAAATGGATTCTTATTAACCTTTTGTTCAACACATAACAAAATTATTTACATTTCAATTTATAATTAATAATTACAATTTATATATTTTAACATCTACATAATCTATAACTGTATTTACTACATACTTTTGGGATAATGATATTTTTAGTTGTATTCAAAGGACATGGAAGATGATTAGAGAAAATTTTAATAGATAAAGAATGTGTGAAAATTATTTTTCCTTGTGTTTTCATAACATGAAAATCATAAATATGTTATTTGTCTAATAATTGAATAATGTATACATATGATCAGATAAATGTTTCAGGATGAATAAACATAGGATAGAATGTAAGATATTATGATATATGGAAAACATTTTTCTACATATTCATTAGTTTATATTACTTGCAATATATATCAAAAAAATTAGTGAAGGAAAAATATAGGGATTCATTTCATATCTCAATTTTCACATCATCATGTGTTAGAAATAATCTCATGATCCAAGAATTTGTATAAAGGGGGTGAATACATTTGTATATATATTGTATAAAAAACATAGATAAATGCATGTTTATAGGATACACAATATCATAGAGAGTACTAGATATAGAAAGGTTTCATTCAATGATTTTGATCATTAACAATTAGAGTGAGGTTACTAATGTTCAATCTGTGATGATGAAGAATATAATTTTATGAAGTCCATCCTGAAGAAGTCCAAATTTGATGAATAACTTTTCATAAAATTCCAATCAAATAAATTATTTTATAAAAATCACTATTTATAATTTTTGTTTGATAGATACTCATGAAGCAATGGTGAAAAATTTTTAAGATGATCAGAATAATGTTATGTATTATGCACATCAGATAGAGTTTATTATATAAATGAAAAAATATCGAGTTCCTATTAAATTCATAAAATTGATCAATTTCCCCAAAATGACTTTTTAAAAGATCCTATAAAATTTTTACAGGAAAAATCTAACATTATTACAATTGAAAGAATACTTGTTAAACAGTTTTCACAAAAAATATAATTCGTATTATTTTTGTTTTTTAGGGGTAATGTATCAATGTTCTTTAGGATGTTTTTATACAAATATTTAATGTGAAGATGTTGAAATGATCAATATATATTCAAAATATCATAGAAGGATTACTTTTATTTCCTTATTATATAGAAAGAATATTGGTGAAGGTTGTGTATCCAATATTTTTGTGAGTCTTTAAAAATTATAGAATCCTAGAGAAGAGTGCAAGAGAAATTACACTAAGTGGGAGTTTGGAATTTATTGTTTTCATTTATAGGGAAATTAAATTGGTAACCCTTAATTGTATCTTACCCTCACATCAATAAATATGAGTATTTACAATATTGTGGATCTGTACTCTTCGCATGTGTAAAAGTGTTAGTGATCTACAAATATTTTTAGAAAAAAAAACAATACAAAATCTCAAGGTTAAATTTTGAGTAGGGATTTTTTGTTACCATGTAATGTCTTGGATGAATATAATAAATAAGTAGTAGTTTAAAATTTATAGAGAAATATTTATAAAAAAGACACTAGATATAAGGCATTGGATGATGATTTATATCATGTGTAATGGACAGACTGTGTGTAGTGGTTAATATATAGATATTGTGTAAGAATGTTGTGTCATTTATCAAAAGGCATTGGATATAGTTTTCTAGCAAGAAATTTTGATGGAGTATCTATATGTTTATTTAATGGATACAATATTTATAAAAATAATAAAGAATAATGTTTTTTCATACTATTGGGAAGAATGTGAATAAGATGTTTTTTTCATGAAGAACAAGTGTGAAAAAAGTACATGTATCATAGTGAAAACATATAGAGCCTATTGATGAAGGATTCTGTGACTTTTATAAAATCCTTACCACCTATTTTATATATTAAGATATAACATACACTATCTTTTTATTATAGTATATGAAAATTTAAACGATATTCCATATTTTCAATAACCACATAAATGTATTTTTTTTTATATTGATTTTGTTGTATTAAATTTTTTATAAACCATTCCAAGCCCATACTACTATTGATGATTAGTATATATTATAAATTCTTAGGTTCCTTTTATACCTGATTGTTTGTTTCCTTTTATCTATGTCATAACTATTTAAAAATAGGCGATGGTTTCTTCATGATTAATAAAACATTAAAAAGATCCCAAATTCACCACTCCCTATTTGAGAGATCAAAAGTATCATGATTGGTCCTTTCAAGTGGTATTAGAGGAAAGGATTTGTTCATTGACCATTTTATAATGTTGGAAGAAATCCATAGTTTCCATGTATGTTTATTATTGTTTGAATAGTAAGAGGATTCTTATTTTAAATGTGAACAACTATCATATTTGGAAGGATAAAAGGATTCCTTATCTTATTTTTGTTGGTAATGATGTTATAAATGATACTATGGATGCAATCCCATGATTTTATGAGGGAGTTACTCTAGTAGTAATTGGTAATAATAATTTGAATAATAATGGGTGAGCTCAAAATTATTTACCTTTTTCACTCTGTAAAGGTTATTTTTTAGAGTTAATGGATATATAAGAGATAAATAAATATTTGGAAAATTGAAAAATATAGAAATAATTCTTTGAATAAGTTGAATTTAACAATCTAGTGGTTTTGGATTGATGATCCTAAATGGGTGATTATTAATATATTAGTGACTTCATTACTGGTTTCAATATAAATGTAATCATTATAAAATTTCTTAATGATAATTTGCAATACTAATCAATTTTTAAAAACATCTTATGAATTTATCTTGATCCACTGGAAACAAAATTTTCATCCTTGAAATATAGAGATTCAAGAAACTCTTTCTATGGAATATATAAATGGAACTCTCATCCCATATAAAATTGTAACAGAAATGGTTATGATGAATAATGAGAAATCTGATTTTGAAATTAATTTCAGTGAAACCAAATAATGGAATGTATAAAAATGTACTTCGTAATGAATTCAATTTCTCTAAATACAAATATGAGGCTATTAAAAATGTTGATAAATTTATCATTTGATTTTATATTACTTTTATAAAATTCATATGAAAATCAAAAGTAATGTTTCCACTAAAATAAATTGGATACAGAGATAATAGACATGTTCAAAAATATTCCACAATAAAAGGATTGATAATAATGTGATGAATATGATAGAAAAACCATTTAGATGAAGTAAATAAAATACAAAACCTACTATAAAATTATGGATAATAATATCTCTAAATAATTGTGAGGAAACTATTTTCAATTTTTGATGAATATAAATAATTTGAAAAGGATATTGATTTCTTCAGTGATGATTTTAATACAATTTTTTTGAAAAAATTTTTGATGTAAAAATTAGTAGATAAAATTTCATTTAAAAAAACAAGAATCTCAAATTGATTTTATGAAATAAAAGTAGTCCAACGAATTTATTCCAAAAAATTTAATATGTTAAAGGCAGAACAAAGAGACAATCAACGAAAATATTCACACAAACAATCGATAATATTATCATGAAGCTAAATCCACATTTCTAAATGAAATTTATGATATTAATATGTTTTTCAATGATAAGAATAATTTGAATATAAATCTCTACAAATAGATAAATATAGAATATTAATGGTTATAAATTGGTTAATATAAACATGATAAATATGATTAAAGAGTTAAAAATTCCAAATAATCTGTTCTATAAGTTGGTTAATTTTGTTAGAATGTAAAATCAAATAACTATCAATAAGCATTACCCGCAATGGATGATAATTATAATGATGATTCTATGATGGAAAAATGAAGATAAGAAGACCATGTCTATATTCAAAATAATAAAAGTTGAAAAATATAATGATTTAGTGGATACAACATCTGAACAAAATATTGTTACCTAATGTGACTCTATTGAGGATAAATTGAATATAGATGAAGAATAAACTATTTCTAGGTTACCAAAATACTATTTTCCATTGAAATAGTAGTCAAAATTAACAAATTTTAATGAAATAATAGACACACTAAATTTTAGTTTCCAAATTTAAGAGGAAAATGTAATATATATGATAACTTCTAGTGTTTTTGGAGGATTTGGGAATAGAATAGGTATTTTCTAGATTAATCCTTGATATTTTAGTGAACCCAATAGAAAATATAGGGAAATTTTGAGGGGGATTAAACCCCCTAAAGAAATATACTGAAGAAAGTAATATTCTAGTTAGAAAATAGACTGCAATATTTGTAAAATATTTTTATAAGATATTGTAAATCATGAAATAAATCAAAAATATGTACGTTCATGATAAAAAAAAGTTTTTACAAAAAATCTAAAAATTCATATGAGGGGAATGGAAAAGAAAAAAATACCTAGTTGTCAAAACAATTATCAATGCTACAATATGATAATGAACTTTTATATTTTATAGTTTATATTTCCCTATACATGATAGTATACGTGTGATATTTAGGGAATGTGAAAGATTATAAATAAGTTATAGTGACATTTAAAAATTGTGATTCACTCTAATTCAAATGAATTTTATTTTCAATCATTATGGAAGAAAACATAAAATCCAAAAGATCCTTGTTTAATAATTTTATGGAGCATGATATGTTAATTTTTTCAAAACATAATGGTTTAGGTAATTTTTTTTGATTTTTTTGTTAGATTTATAGAAGATGGAAAAGTTTTTATTAGATTCCAATGAACCAAGGGAAACATGTTTTTATGTTTAGTATTCAAAATGTTTGTGTTATTTTATCATGATAGAGGAAAATTGTGTATGGCATAAAAGGCTCGAGCGCATTTTTAAAAAAAATAAGAGAAAACATATAAAGTGATAAAGTATTCATGATATCCCAAAAAATGGCTAAAATAAGTGATTAGTGTTGTTCTATTTTCATTAAAGGGGTGATTATGAACATTGTACATAAGAAACATAAGATATATTCAACTCATCCCCCAGATCTAATACATTTTGATATATATTGAACTATGAGTAAACAGTCAATATAATAATATATTTTATTTATTTTTTATAATGATGAATTTTGGAAAATTTCATATATTATATTTTATAGATATAACTTTTGTGTCTAAAAATGATCAAGAGTTACAAGATTAGTGTAGAAGGAAAATGAAGATACTCTATGTAAAAGATTTATAATGATTACAGTGGTGAATATATCAATGGGAAAATTGATATTATCATCAAAAATGGAATCCATCACGATATTAGTGTACTATACACACCATATAAAAAATGGTATTATAAACATAATAAATTGAAGTGTCCTGGAGATTGTATGGACAATGCTTACCAAACATGATACTTTGCATTATTTTTTTAAGGAAGCTATATGAGCCAACATTTATTATTAGAGTCGATGTTTCTATAGGTCAAAATATGATATGACTCATTTAAAAAATAATTATAGTGGAACCCCACTTTGAAAACATCTATGCATTATTTAGAGTAAGTTTATTTTAAATGTAAAATTTGAGAATCTAGGAATATTAAATCATAGATGTGTTGATGGAATAATTCATGGGTTTTCTTCTAATAGTAAAGTATATAGGTAATATCATAATGCAATAGAGAACATTTTTTCATGGTACATGTGAATTTTCATTAAATAGCTGATAAGATAATTTCAAAAATATTTGATGACATGGATGAAATAGATGATGAGGAGGTTTAATTGGAAAATGTGAAAAAGTTATTAGTGTTACTAACAATATTTATGCCATATGAGATAATTATTTATATTCATCTATCTAATTTGATTAGGTACTACTTAATATATATAATCCAAGGATGAGGAATCAAGGGGATGTTAAAAAATAAATGGACACGAACGATAAAATGTTCAAAATTGAAAATCCTCCAATTTAATTCCACAAAATAACATCGTTTAATAGGCTTGGAAAATAAGATATAGAAAATTTTATGGCACATCAATATTTGAATGATTTCATGAATAAATAACTAGATCTTATTGAAAAAATTATAATTTGGAACATCTACCAAATCCAAAAAAAATGTTGTCATCGATATAATGTAATAGTTATGTAACAAGTTGAACTTTAAAGTTAAAGTGACCAAAAATAAGGATTCACAAGTGTGAAATTTTTACTAATAAAATGTAGGCATTAAATTTTGTGGTACTTTTTCAAACGATTCATGATTCTATACTATTAAGATCATTATTTTTTTATTTATGCATAAAAAATAAATGTTTTCGAAAAAACAAATCAATTCATATTTTCATAATGGAGTGTCAAGTTTATAATTTCATATTGAAAAACTATGTGGCATCATTCTTGGGAAGAAATAATGTATTGTGGGCAAGTTGAAATAGAATTTAATGGGTTTAAGTAGGCTCCTAGAGCTAGGTATTCTAATTTGAAAAATTTAATAATTATACTTAAATTAAATAAATGAATCATTTACAGTTACAACTATGTGAAATAAAATCAGGAGTTTTCCCTCATTGTGAATGTTTACATTGAAGAAATAATATTAATAGAGAATATTTAATATATTTAGAAGATTTTTTAAATTCCCATGTGGTATAAATGAGTTAATATTTTCCTTAAAATCTCTAAAAAGAATAAATATATTTTCGTATATCAAGAGAAGTATGTTAATGATAATATAAGGGTGTTTATTTTGAGAAGTATGTTAATGATAATATAAGGGTGTTTAAGTGGAGTGTATTTCATTGGAGAAATATTTTTTAGTTTGAATATAATGAAATAGAAATTAGTGACTCCCATTATAGAAGAAGCTAGGTATGTTTTTCTAGTTGAGTTGTAACAAAATTTCTCTCAACGAACTCCAATTTATAAGACATATTTTTTGATATGATATTAGACCTTTTAATTATTTATGATAATAAGTGATCCATATATATCACTAATATTCAATTAAGAATGATGTTTCAAATTATATTGATATCAAATATCATTTCATCAAAGAACATATGGAGAAAAATGAATTGATTCTAGAATATTTTCATATAATATAACTTGTTTTTGAAAAAAATTAAACTATTACTTTAAGAACCATTTCATTATATTAGGTTCCCTCAAGGGTGTATAACCACATCTTATATAATGGTAGGGTTTAAAATTTTTTCACCACTTCATATTGACTTAGGATAATGTTTCCAAGGGGGAAATTTTTGGTACCATAAATCTATCAATTGTTTTGTGTTTTACCTATTGAGGGAAAGAATGTATTTAAAGGTAGTTATTAAATGAATATTCTATTATTTCTGAATGCGTGAAAACAATTAATAATTTGTTAAACTGTATTCAATAAAATATATAACTATATGTTGATGATGTTTTTTTGAATGATTCATGTGGAAAGAAAATTTTTCATTATAACTATAGTGAAATGTTTTACATTTTAGTATTTATGTATTTTATATGTTTTTTTCCACTTATTCATTTTTCATATACCGATTTCTTTCATGTATTATTTTAATTGATAGATAAGTAAACAATTTCTTATGTTACAATTTTATGTTATTTATTTTCTTTAAATGAAAAAAATCCCAGTGGGACATTTTTGGGACTATGATGTTTTGAGGTGTTCTTCAATAGATCTAGATGATATTTTGAGAAAATTAGATTGGATAAAGAAAATTTTCACCATGTTTTATATTTTGCTTTCACGACATTAAACATATTACCTTGATAATATTCCTTCGTTTAAAGACTGGACCGAGAACACCAAACTAATATTTTGGGATGAAATTCAGTAGAATGAAAAAAATCTACTATAATAATAATTCAATGTGTTTTTCAAGAATTTTTATTTTATATTAAATAAAAAATTCATTTATGGTGATTATTTTCTGTTATCAATTTTCAGAGCATCATGATTTAAAAATTCTCATGATCAATAATTTTATAGAATGGTGAGAAATAAATTTGTAAATAAAATGTTAATACTATGATGTTCTGAGGATGTTTACATGATATTTGATATCAGATAGAATTTTTTCTATGGAATTGTTGTGTTCAATGTTTTTATTTTTTTTCAATTAAATAAAATTTTATAAAATTTTAAGTGGTGATAAAGAATATCATCATATTAATTTCTTCTATACTAGGCCCTAAATGATAAAAGGCCTCATCTAAGTTGCCTAATCCAACAAAGTATGTCAAAATATCATCTTTGTATAATGTATAATCAGATAGACATGTATGAGGTTACGAGGAGAAGATTTCTTGAAGGAATATTATTCATCCAACAAAGAACATATCCTCTACTTCTTCAACCGGGGAAAGAAGGTTAGGTGACGCCATGAAGACCGCCATATACCTTTCTATTTCTCTACTTCAAGGGAGAAGACGCCACCATCTCCAATGACAAGAGCTGACAAAACGATGTCCATCTTCCGCGACACCCATTTTCTACGAATACGACGAACGAACCTTGATTCAAGGTAGGGATTTATGATCAATTTTCATTGAATAAAATTGTACCACGATCTTCGTCGAATAAATTGGATTGTATTTGGCATTTTTTTTATCGCCTAACGTGGAGGGCATGGGTAGAACGAACATGGCCTAGAAACCCTCAGTTGGTTCTTGAATATTGTGGTGGAGGAAACCAGAGGCGGCGACGATAAGAGGTGGTAGCGACTGAAGGCGACTGTTGTGCACCGACCACATGGAGGAAACTATGGCCCAAATCCGTGGGCCACTAAGACGAACCGAACTAGTCGATCGTAGCCTTCTTGGCTGGTGAACCGGGGCACCCTGTAACACCCCAAGAATTCATAGTGTGTTATTTCTTCAAAATAATTCAATAACTTGCACTACACGCAAAACTGAGTTCAATTGCACCATGAATTACCAAAAATCCATTCAAAAGAGGTTATGAATAGTATTAACTAAATTTTAAACTTTCTATAATCCTTATAATTTTAGAATCCATATTATGAGTATCTTAGACATAATGCAAGAACAAATTCATTTTCAGTATTGCACTTTTATCTACTTTTAATAGTGAACCCTTTTTAAATACAATATTTTAAACTTTTTGACTAAATGGGGACATCAAAAATTTAAAATAAAACATCCCAAGCTTCCACGGTATGCTTTCGTTGAATAATACAGTAGCGTGTGTTGTACGCAACTTTGAGTTTTAACACACACCACAACCAATCAAACTAGCCGTTATGAATAGTAATACCTACATTTTAAAATTATATATATTTTATATTTCAAAATATACTTCATTTTTGGATTCGGAATATCGAATTTATCCTAAGGTGAAATTTTGGTACTTTTCGAATAACTTTCATATTTTGATGAATAGTGAAAATTACTAAATTTTAATTAAAAACAACTTTTTAAATAAAATAATTAATAGTGATAAATTATGAATTTCAGTGGTTTTAAAGTATATTTAGAATGTATTTTTACCATGTAATATAATGTTGGTCATTGGACATAATTTTACAATTAAACCGAACATAAACAAGTGTCAATCTTTTGATAGTTATTATCTCTTAAAAACCGGCTTTTTGTTTTGACAGCGGGAATTAATTTTAAATTAATTTCTGCCACTTATGTGTTTTGAATTTAGAAAAATGGATTCCATATTTGGAATCAGGTTGTTCAAATTGTGTAAATAGGTAACTTTTAGTTTTAGGCATTTTGAATAATTACTGCGGTAAATATTTTATTTACCATGGTTAAGGGTAAATCCAGTAAATAAGGGTTAAAAAATAAAATTATAATAATACTATATTACCCTAAAACGTGTCCTAGCCTTATTTATTGATACATGTTCGGTCATAGGCATATTGGGGTCGATTTGGGGACCCCATGGTGCCACTTGTAGGTGATTGAGACACTTTATTTTAATTAAGTTAAAATGAATACAAAAATGACACAAGCATATATCTTTTAGAAAAACAATTTTTACATAGGGTTTTATATGTTTGATTTTAGATTATAAATATTCATTAGAAATATAAAAAGCTTTCCTACATAATTATATTTTATTTATAAATTTTTAGACATTATATAAGTTAATTTATTTATGACACAATGATGATGCAGTAATTACTATAATAGTGGAAAATCAAAATAATTGATATTATAAATATCCAAATAAATATAATATGAACCTTTTAATGAATTAAACTAATTTTATAGGATAATATGATATATTAGGATTGATTTAATTGACAATTTTCGAAGTAATCAATCTGTTATGAGTTTCACAAAAATCAACGATTGAATAGTGTCAAAATTGACATAAAAGAGTTCTTAAAACAAATATTATATTATTAATTGATAATAAATTCATAAAAATCTAAGGTTCGGCCAAGAGACTTATATCATGATAGGTTCGTTATTAATGGACCACTTGGGGTCCCTTGGATGTATATAGTAAGCTTATTAACCATATTATATAAAAATACAAAGAGACATTGTAAAAGTGAAACTAATTAACTCAGAGTTAATACTTAATTATAAGGTTAATATAAGTTCCCAAACCTGTCTAAATTCTATTGATTGAGTTGTTTTAGACCCATACCCACCTTAAAATTTAAATAATCAACTTTTGATCCATTAGAAACCGAATATGAATTTATTATAAACTAATATTTCTAGCTTTTCCAAAGGTGCCCCTCACCCCTCTTATAAAAGGGAACTCCTCCTTCTCATTTATTCACACCTTCAAAACCTTTTGGTTCAGAAAAAATCTACCCAAATAATCTCCCAACTTCCCTCACTATAACCTAGAGGCCTTAGTTTTATCAGAAATCCATCCTAAAAATCCCTTTTGATCAAATCAAAAGGAAGAACCCGAAGAAGAGGTAATGATTTCACCACCCTTTTCCAAGTTCCTTTCTTCTTCCACTTCTTCTTCCTTTTTTATTACCATTCTAAAATAATAACTCCAATATCATATATATACTGTGATGTTATTATAAATATGGTACAACCATATTCAATATTCTATCCACCCTTTGAATAACATGTCACCATACGTGCGTACGTACGACTTACCGTCTCCATGTCGTGGTGTAATTGTTATTCAATATATTATTATTTGGATGGGCATAATAATGATATGAAACTCATTTAAATAATAAATATAACATGTTAATGATTCTGTATATTTAATATAACAACCATTTATATATTATTTCAAAAGAATGATATTGTCGCTCGTGCGTACGAATGGACTACCGTCTCCACGAACGCGATAAGATTCATTCTCCATCATATCCATTCAACTATAATTATCATTTGATGATTTAAAAATGATTTTTAAGGACTTGATATCATTCTGTATATTAATAATATACAAACTATCCATTACAAACATGGCTTACGTGACAAAACATATAAAAGAAAACAAGTAAATTAACACCCGAAACAACGATAATACTAAGATATTATTATCAAATCAATATTAAAAGATCATATATGATATCATATTAGTGTATATGATTCTTTTATAATTTAATAACAATTATTTCACCATTATAAAGGAGGTTAACCTACCCCAAACAATGAAAAGTACAAGGTAAGGGGTTTTCATCTCACTCCTTATTCCCGTGAGATTCATGCCATATTGCCACTATCACCTTTTGTGTGCTGTATGTACTGCCCATAATTATATTCTTTGTGTAATACACTCTAATTTATGTGTATTTACATATTCATTATATGATACCTCTTTCATGGGTTTTATGTTTCATAAGTTACCAAATTGGTAAGGGTTATTTCGCAGTCTCTTCATTATCCGAGGTTGTTTATACATAATAATCTATTGGGATCTCTTTATCATCCACATCCATGTTTCTTAAAAATGAATTTCAAAACATTTTTACTATTTACTAGAATATGGTTGAAAGTCATTTATACCCTTGTTTGAATTTTTATAAGATCTTTATAATGGAATCTTTCCGTCGTTTTCCAAACAATGTGCTTTTTAACCTTTTCGACAAAATTAAGGTAAGAATGTTTTTTTAACTTATACGACGGGTGCGGCTATTTTCCGCCGTTATAAAATCGTTGAAGCTTACCTTACAAGATAATAAGAATATTTTCAAAAAAAATGTTTTATTTCATAAATATAAGACTCTTAAATGATTTCAAAATAGAAGGAGATATTTTTCTAAAATAGTCTTTATTTCATCTATGTCAACATCCATTGATGGATTTTTAGCTTATTTGAAATTGATTTATTACGATACAAAACATCCATATTTTATTGAAGGTTTTGTGATATTTTTGACTGTGGATAAGTTATTCTTATGTCACTCATGGTTTTTGTTTAGAGTATTGACATTTCATAAGTTATTTGTAATCCGAATGTTTATGTTATATTTCAACCTTTCATTCAGATGAATGTGTTATACAAGTATGTTTCGGGTTGGGGACCGATAAATGTAAGCCCTCCGGTTTGGTCTCCGGTTATTAGAGGAACTCCGGGTTGGTGTCCAGTTATTAGAGGCACTCTGGGTTGGTGTCTGGTTATTAGAGGCACTCCGGGTTGGGTTCCGGTTACAGTTAGCCCCTACGTCTTGGGACGAGGCCTTGACAAAGACATTAAAGTTCAGCATTATGCATTCCGACAATATTAAAGTGGTTATTGATATTGCATGTGATTATTCAATTAGTAGAATATCCATGTGAATAACTAAATGGAATTATTTCATTTTACTTTTGCCATACTATGTTGAAGTTCAAGTTTAAAAGGATTTTGTTTTAGTAATGCATTGCCTTAAATGTTTATGATTATTTTTTAATGTTCCGCTATATTTTTATCCTTACTGGGCATTTGAGCTCACCCCTTTTCTATGTTTTATTTTTCCCATGATGTGAAGAAGTAAGTTATGAATGACCTACAGGGATATTATGAGGGGATAATAGTGTGGACTATGGAGACATTATGTTGTCGTAGTAGTTTTTCACTTTATGATGTAATGTAAAACTTATGAATATATCTAGTGTTTCCAAGGAAACTAAACCAATCGGTCTTTCGAGATTTGATCTTTCTTGTGATCATGACAATGTTATGTAATAATGCACCGACTCTGGGTAACTAGGGTCGGGGCGTTACAGTTGGTATCAGAGAAAGTTTAGTACAAACCTTGGAAGCTAGATTTAGATAAACACTGATTAGAGCACATATATTTAAGATGAATTTTGAGGATTAGTATAGAAGAACTTCCTAGAATTTTGGTATTGTATAGATTTTTTGAGTTTTCCAAGCAATACATCCCCGTCTGGATACGAGCAGGTAGAGGCGGCTCTGGCACATATGTACCTAGGGGTAAAACCCGAAAACTCCGCTTTGAGATAGACTCGAATGGGAACTGGTGCATGACAACGGGCCTTGCTGCACTCTTGGTTATGACACTCCTGGGGGATATTCTTAGGATAACTATCATTTTCTTTACAAATCATTATGAAGGGTTTATGAGTATATACTTCCTCAAAGGAGACATTTTTATGATTATGGATTATATCCATAAACTATTTAATTTATGTTATGTGTTTTACAAGTTTGGGATTAGGTATTGTTATTCATAAACTAATATAATGTATGTCGTTGTTTAGAAATGGTGCCTAGTAGAAGGAATGATAACTCTAGAAATGCACATGATACAAAGAGAAAGAAGGATCATATATTTTTTGGTCTTAAGCCAGAATTTACCAGAGAAATAGTCTCGCATGTATTATCATCATATAAAGAAATAATATCATGTGTTGATAAGATAAGTAAAGAGTTTACTAAGTCCTATGGCATTGAATGGAAGAAAGAGAAGGAAAGGATGGAATAGAGAAAGATGGATAAAGGGGATAGGGAATAGAATAATTTTCCCATATGTGATAATTGTGGAAAGAAATACCCTGGAACTTGCCTGAAAGGAATGGGAGTTTGTTATAAGTGTGGATTAAAAGGGAACAAAGTACGTGACTGCAAGGTTAATAAAATGGTTTCAAATGTAAAATGCTTCATTTGCAAGGAGTTTGGACACTAGGCGAACCTATGTCCCAGTCATCAGACTATGCCCCAAATGATGCTATTGGATAATAATCAAGTTATGATACTACCACAGATGAAGAGGAATTATTAGAGTTCTTATGTTGATTATGTCAATTGAGTGTTGTATCAACAATGTACTTGTTATAATAATTATGGAGTATATAAGGATTGTACTGCAGTACAATTTCATTAAGGACTTTAGATTGTGTGGAACAAAGAAAAGTGACTCAATAGCAGGATAAATTTTTGGAAAATATATGGTTGAGAGAATGATAAACCATAATATAGTTCTGATATCGAGGTAGTGATTTTGGAATAATACATGATTGATTTGGATAAATTATATTGGATATTCTTGACTACCTTGAAACTGAATAATGATTTGTATATTACATAATTGTTGGGGTTTAAAACATTTTTGGATTGAAGGAGTATATCTATTATTCTTTAAGGAATACGGAATCATGAATGTAATCTATAAGGTTTTATGGTAATTCGGGATGTTGCAGTGTTTTAAAAGAATACATCATAAAGGTGTTCACATGTTATTACGTGGAAAAAGGATCTTTATTATGTTTACCTTCCTTAGAAATTTTGGACTAAAGTATTTTGGATAGTTCTAGTTTGGATTATTTTGGATTTCCATAAAAGGACATCCCGGAGGTCGGGCGGCAACCCGTCGCGTCCGGCAAGGCTGCGAGACTCGAACCCACAACTTAAGGGCGAAAAGGGTGTATCCCCTAGCACTGGCCCATGAGATGTCCCGGATTAAATAATGTAGTTTTTATTAAAATATCTTGTAGATGAATTATAAATTCGTTTATTTTGGAACCCTATACGAATTGTGTAAATATAATTTTTTATGTTCTATTATATTTTAGAGGGAAATATGAGTTTGTGGTAGAAATTTATTAATGGATAAAACTCTAATTATAAAGTAAGTATATCTCCTTATGATCTTATCCAATCACATAAATAAATTCCTCAACATTAAGAAAAGGAACTCAGAAAAAAAATGTTGTCCTAGATGGTACCTAAAATCATCACTAAATTATGGCTTTGGGATTGTTGGACTTTTCATAGCCATGTTCTCTACCACTCTCCATCAGATAATTGATGGTTAGATTTTTCTTCCATATCCATATTTTCCTACATGGAACCCTAGTATGTGTTATTTTCGGTAATCTTCATACTTTACACTCTTTATTTTAATAGAGGCCTCATTAATTCATTTTTCGATGTGGTATTTCAACTAAGATATTTTGAAACGTCAAAAATATGTTATCCTAATACCCTATGTTTTGTTGAACCGATGGTATTTCAAATCATCATAGATTGATGAATTTATGGACCTCCATTTTACACTTGTTTGTGATTGATGACCTCAATCACTACCTATAAATATTTACATTTTTCCTCCAATTATATGTCTCTAATTTCCATCAATGTTCTCCTAATCAAGATCATAATTTGGTGGTGACCCTTTGATTTCTATTTTCCTCATATTAAGACTAAATTTTAGTAACCCAATTTTCGATGTGGGTTTTCCCACAAATATATTTTCTATTTTCAACCTTTTATTTTCGAAGAACAATTTCAAATTGCGAGGACGCAATTTATTGAAGGAGGGGAGAATGTAACACCCCAAGAATTCATAGTGTGTTATTTCTTCAAAATAATTCAATAACTTGCACTACACGCAACACCGAGTTCAATTGCACCATGACTTACCAAAAATCCATTCAAAAGAGGTTATGAATAGTATTAACTAAATTTTAAACTTTATATAATCCTTATAATTTTAGAATCCATATTATGAGTATCTTAGACATAATGCAAGAACAAATTCATTTTCAGTATTGCACTTTTATCAAATTTTAATAGTGAACCATTTTTAAATACAATATTTTAAACTTTTTGACTAAATGGGGACATCAAAAATTTAAAATGAAACATCCCAAGCTTCCACGGTACGCTTTCATTGAATAATACAGTAGCGTATGTTGTACGCAACTCTGAGTTTTAACACACACCCCAACCAATCAAACTAGCCGTTATGAATAGTAATAGCTACTTTTTGAAATTATATATATTTTATATTTCAAAATGGACTTCATTTTTTGATTCGGAATATAGAATTTAGCCTAAGGTGAAATTTTGGTACTTTTCGAATAACTTTCATATTTTGATGAATAGTGAAAATTACTAAATTTTAATTAAAAACAACTTTTTAATCAAATAATTAATAGTGATTAATTATTAATTTGAGTGGTTTTAAAGTATATTTAGAATTTATTTTTACCATGTAATATAATGTTGGTCATTGGACATAATTTTACAATTAAACCGAACATAAACAAGTGTCAATCTTTTGATTGTTATTATCTCTTAAAAACATGCTTTTTATTTTGACAGCGGGAATTAATTTTAAATTAATTTCTGCCACTTCTGTGTTTTGAATTTAGAAAAATAAATTCCATATTTAGAATCAGGATGTTCAAATTGTGTAAATAGGTAACTTGTATTTTTAGACATTTTGAATAATTACTGCGGTAAATATTTTATTTACCATGGTTAAGGGTAAATCCGGTAAATAAGGGGTAAAAATAATATTATAATAATACTAAATTACCCTAAAACGTGTCATAGCCTTATTGGTTGATACATGTTCGGACATAGGCATATTTGGGTCGATTTGGGGACCCCATGGTGCCACTTGTAGGTGATAGGGACACTTTATTTTAATTAAGTTAAAATGAATACAAAAATGACACAAGCATATATCATTTAGAAAAAAAAGTTACATAGGGTTATATATGTTGTATTTTAGATTATAAATATTAATTAGAAATATAAAACGATTTACTACATAATTATATTTTATTTATAATTTTTAGACATTATATAAGTTAATTTATTTATGACACAATGATGATGCAGTAATTAATATAATAGTGAAAAATCAAAATAATTGATATTATAAATACCCAAATAAATATAATATGAAACTTTTAATGAATTAAAATAATTTTATAGGATAATATGATATATTATGATTGATTTAATTGACGTTTTTATAAGTAATCAATCTGTTATGAGTTTCACAAAAATCAACTATTGAATAGTGTCAAAATTGTTATAAAAGACTTCTTAAAACAAATATTATATTATTAATTGATATTAAATTCCTAAAAATCTAAGGTTCGGCCAAGAGACTTAGATCATGATAGTTTCATCATTAATGGACCACATTGGGGTCGCTTGGATGTATATAGTATGTTTATCAACCATATTATATAAAAATAACAAGAGACATTGTAAAAGTGAAACTAATTAACTTAGAGTTAATACTTAAAGATAAGGTTAAAATAAGTACCCAAACCTGTCTAAATTCTATTGGTTGAGTTTTTTTCGACCCATACCCACCTTAAAATTTAAATTATCAACTTTTGATCCATTAGAAACCGAATATGAATTTATTATAAACTAATATTTCTAGCTTTTCCAAAGGTGCCCCTCACCCCTCTTATAAAAGGGCACTCCTCCTTCTTATTTCTTCACACCTTCAAAACCTTTTGGTTCGGCAAAACTCTACCCAAATAATCTCCCAAAATCCCTCACTACAACCCAGAGTCCTTAGTTTGAACAAAAATCCAACCTAAGGAGCCCTTTTGATCAAATCAAAAGGAAGAACCCGAAGAAGAGGTAATGATTTCACCACCCTTTTCCAAGTTCCTTTCTTCTTCCACTTCTTCTTCCTTTGTTATTACCATTATAAAATAATAACTCCAGTATAATATATATAGTGTGATGTTATTATAAATATGGTACAACCATATTCAATATTCTATCCACCCTTTGAATAACATGTCACCATACGTGCGTACGTACGACTTACCGTCTCCACGTCGTGGTGTAATTGTTATTCAATATATTATTATTTGGATGGGTATAATAATGAAATGAAACTCATGTAAATAATAAATATAACAATTTAATGATTCTGTATATATGATATAACAACCATTTATATATTATTTCAAAATAATGCTATTGTCACTCGTGCGTACGAACGGACTACCGTCTCCACGAACGCGATGAGATTCATTCTCCATCGTATCCATTCAAGTATAATTATAATTTGATGATTCAAAAATGATTTTTAAGGACTTGATATCATTCTGGATATTAATAATATACAACCTATCCATTAAAAACACGGCTTACGTAACAATACATATAAAAGAAAACAAGTAAGTTAACACCCGAAACAACGATAATACTAAGATATTATTATCAAATCAATATTAAAAGATCATATATGATATCATATTAATGTATATGATTCTTGTATAATTTAATAACAATTATATCACCATTATACAGGAGGTTAACCTACCCCAACCAAGGAAAAGTACAAGGTAAGGGGTTTTCATCTCACTCCTTATTCCCGTGAGATTCATGCCATATTGCCACCATCAACTTTTGTGTGGTGTATGTACTGCCCATAATTATATTAATTGTGTAATACACTCTAATTTATGTTTATTTACATATTAATTGTATGATACCTCTTTCATGGGTTGTATGTTTCATAAGTTACCAAATTGGTAAGGGTTATTTCGCAATCTCTTCATTATCCGAGGTTGTTTATACATAATAATCTACTGGGATCTCTTTATCATCCACATCCATGTTTCTTAAAAATGAATTTCAAAACATTTTTACTATTTACTAGAATTTGGGTTAAAGTCATTTATACCCTTGTCTGACTTTTTATAAGAGGTTTATAAAGGAATCTTTCCGTCGTTTTCCAAACAAGGTGCTTTTTAACCTTTTCGACAAAATTAAGGTAAGAATTTGTTTTTTAACTTATACGGAAGGTGTGGCTATTTTCCGCCGTTATAAAATCGTCGAAGCTTCCCGTAAAAGATAATGAGAATATTTTCAAAAAAAATGTTTTATTTCATACATATAAGACTCTTAAATGATTTCAAAATAAAAAGAGATATTTTTCTAAAATATTATTTATTTCATCTATGTCAACATCCTTTGATGGATTTTAAGCTTATTTGAAGTTGATTTATTATGATACAAAACATCCATATTTTATTGAAGGTTTTGTGATATTTTTGACTGTGGATAAGTTATTCTTATGTCCCTCATGGTTTTTGTTTAGAGTATTGACATTTCATAAGTTATTTGTAATCCGAATGTTTATGTTATATTTCAACCATTCATCCAGATGAATGTGTTAGACAAGTATGTTCCGGGTTGGGGACCGATAAATGTAAGCCCTCCGGTTTGGTATCCGGTTATTAGAGGAACTCCGGTTTGGTCTCCGGTTATTAGAAGAACTCCGGGTTAGTATCCGGTTATTAGAGGCACTCCGGGTTGGTGTCCGGTTATTTGAGGTACTCCGGGTTGGGTTCCGGTTACAGTTAGCCCCTACGTCTTGGGACGAGGCTTTGACAAAGACATTAAAGTTCAGCATTATGAATTTCGAAAATATTAAAGTGGTTATTGATATTGCATTAGATTATTCAATTAGTAGAATATCCATGTGAATAAGTAAATGGAATTATTTCATTTTACTTTTTCCATACTATGTTGAAGTTCAAGTTTAAAAGGATTTTGTTTTAGTAATGCATTGCCTTAAATGTTTATGCTTATTTTTTAATGTTCCTCTATATTGTTATCCTTACTGGGAATTTGATCTCACCCCTTTTCTATGTTTTATTTTTCCCAGGATGTGAAGAAGTAAGTTATGAATGACCTGCAAGGATATTATGAGGGGATAATAGTGTGGACTATGGAGACATTATGTTGTCATAGTAGTTTTTCACTTTATGATGTAATGTAAAACTTATGAATATATCTAGTGTTTCCAAGGCTAATAAACCAATCGGTCTTTCAAGATTTGATCTTTCTTGTGATCATGACAATGTTATGTAATAATTCACCAACTCTGGGTAACTAGGGTCAGGGCGTTACACACCCGCAGGTGCCACACGGAGGAGGTGCGACCCGCATCCGTGGGCCGCTTGCTGGACAAACCGGCAGGCTATGACCAGCTGAGTAGGAGATAGAGGCGCCGCTTGTCACCGTGCAGCGGAAAGACCACGGCCCACTGTGTGGGATTCTTTGCAGGCCGAACCGGCCGGAGGCCTGCCAGCTAAGCTGGGAAGATCGTGGCGCCTCTTGGAAACACATGCGGATGAACTGGGGCCCACAACCGCAGGCCGCTCGTGCCGGAAAAACGGGTCGGCTTCGGCCGGCCGGACAACAAGGAGGGGTGTCATCGCTCGGCGTCGCCGGGTGACCCAGACCGGCCCGCAACTCCAGGCCTGGTCCACAGGTGCATCGTGCCCCACCGGGCCAGGACGACCCTCTACCAGGTCGGACCTGCCAAACCGGGTCGGTCTAACCTACTAGCCAATGGGCTTGACGCGCCAAACCCGTTTTGCTTAAACGTGAATATCATCTAGGCCGCGTGTCTGATTGACACACTGTCTATGGCACTGGGATCCTCTCGACAAGGCTGTCCATTTATGATACTCTAAGTGAGTTTTGGAAAACATTCGAAATAATCTGGGTTTGAAATGAACGTAATTCCAACCGGGCCCCTGGAACAGAAAAGCCAATAACTCTCAGACCGGGTGTCCGATTGACGCACCGTCAGTCGCATTGGGTTTCTATTGATGAGACAGAACTACTGGATACATAAACTCAGGTAATTGTGATATTTGATGTATCGAAACATCGCTCGAGGAGCGGAACCTCTTGGAATCAAGCGTGCTTTGTACGGGAACCCTAGAGTTGGTTGCGACTGCAACGACTATTGTAATGGGATCCTACGTGGGTTCTTCAGGGATGACTACTATACTGGGATCCTATATGGGTTCGGCAGCGACGACTACTGTACTGAGATCCTACGTGGGTTCGGCAATAATGACTACTGTACTTGGATCCTAGGTGGGTTCGACAACGATGACTACTGTACTTGGATTGTTTGTGGGTTCGACAGTGATGACTTCTATACTGGGATCCTACGTGTGTTCGACAGCTTAGATGAATCAGTGACCACAACAAATCATCTCTATCGCTATACGAAAGATGTATACCTTATTTGAGCTGAGTCTTGAATTTCAATAATTTTCATCCATGTGATTGACTATACTTCTTGTGTGGACTGGGTTGTTCTTGGGCTCAAGAGTTGAATCCGAACTGTGGTTGATAACATAGGTATATGTATAGGCATATACCTAAGTAGAGTTGGTTGATACTTCGTGATTTTTTCTCTTCTTTTGGTTTATCTTTCGCGGATTCTTAGAGACCTTCGGTGGTCTCAGGGTCCCTACTAAGTATCGTTATACTCACACCTGCACGGGCTATGCCCGCACTTCATTGTTTTGGCTGAAAACGACGGATAGTACTGATCGAGGCATATTTTTGAGGAGATGGACAGTACTCAGAGGTGGACCCTGCAACGATTCGACACATGGGGGAGAGTGACAGACGTGGGTGCCGAGGTGGCCATCTGTACCTACCCTTCAGGTAGGAATCCTTAGATGATGATCAAGGAGCTGCCCTTTACTTTCAGCTGTTTTCCCCTTTTCATGTACTTGTTGTTCATTTGGGTTTGTACACTGGCCCATTTACTTTCCAACACACTCTTTGTATTCAGTTTTACTTATTGTTTACTTCTTGTTGCATACTCTTTTGTGTTTTTTTACTTTTATAAAGGCAATGACTTCCCATCTTAGGAATTTATGCCTTTGGTTCTAGTCGCCAGCCCCTAGCCTATGGACTGTAGGCTTGGGGTAGTCAAAGAAAGGGCCCCTAGGACGGGTCATGAAAAATTGGTATCAGGGGAGTCAGTTCTACAACAGAACTCAAGACTCTAATCATTCATTTCTATGAAGCAAGCTCTCATCTGCCTTCTAGAAGATCAAAATCGGAGATGCCCTGGGTGAAACACTAGGTCGGATAAATCCCATCCCTTGCAAGTCCTCTAGATGTACCTGCAGTTCAAGATGCTCGGAGGGAGACATCCATTATTTTGGAGTAGATATCGGTGTTGTCCTGAGGTACATATCAATATAGAAGTCTAACTCTCTATGAAGAGGTATTCATGGAACGTCTTTAGGGAAAACATCTGCGTACTGATCCACCACAACAGGAAAACATAGACTCCACAAATCAACTGTCACGAAGTCTTGATTTGATGTGTCTACTCCACCCATACTGCAGTACTTATAGACATAGGTTCAAGTCATTATTTTATTACCGCTTCCCTTATTCAGGGCTAGGATATTATGACGGAGCTCTTCACTCGATCCTTATGGCTAGAGACTCCTACGGGAGAAGATTCAATAATTACGCACAGTTTCCAGCATTGTGAGATTACTCTAGAAGGCGAGAGCTTCGGATGGGATCTTCTTGTAGTGGCATCGAGGCCTTACGACAACATCTTGGGTATGGACTGGTTAACTATAGTCCACGCTCAGATCGACTGTATTAGGTGCAAGGTGCGGTGTATCTGCATGTTTGTGATCAAGTTCACCTTCACCGGTAGAAGGGTGCCTTTGTGGCACAGGATGGACTTACGCAGGGGAGGGGGAAGTCGATCACACATCAGTTAGATAGTCTCATCCTTGGAGCGGTTGATGTGCGTAGTTCGACTTTTCCTGTAGTTTTGGATTTTTATGCATATGTTTTCCATGACGATGTTCCTATACTACCTCCTCACAGAAAGTTAGACACCTATATTGATATGTACCACGGGACAGCACCGATATCTACTCCAGCATACCGGATGGATCCCGCCGAGCTTCGTGAGCTGCAGGTATGGCTAGAGGACTTTCAAGGGAATGGATTTATCAGAAATAGTGTTTCACCTTGAGAATCTCTGATTTTGTTCACCAAGAAGGTGGATGGGAGCTTGAGACTACGTGTCCACTACCATTGCTTGAATTAGGTGACCGTGAAGAACAAGTACCCACTCCCGAGGATTGATGACCTCTTTGATCAGCTCAATGGATCACGATGGTTCTAGAAGATAGACATTAGATAAGTCTATCACAAGCTCAGATTTTGAGATGAAGATGTGCAGAAGACAAATTTCATGTGTTGGAATGGCGACTATGATTTCTTGGTTATGCCTTTCTGTGTAAGAAACACTCCAGTAGTGTTCATGAGTCTCATGAATAGGATCTTCCAGTCTTACCTTGATCATTTTGTCGTATTCTTCATCAACGACATACTGATTTACTTGACTACTGAGGAGGAGCACACCTACCATTTGCGGGTGGTACTATATACACTCTGAGAGAACCAGATTTATGTTAAGCTCTCGAAGTACCAGTTTTGGAATTGAGAGGTTCATTTATTGGGACATGTCATCTCGAAGGCCAGAGTTGAAATGGACACAGCTAAGATCAAGTCAGTACTTTCTTGGGTGCCACCCAAAAGTGTGACGGAGGTGCAGAGTTTCCTAGGACTAGCTGGGTACTATCAGATATTTGTGCCAGACTTCTTTAGATTTTCATCACTGATTTCAGCATTGACGAAGATGGGGAAACACTTTCTGTGGTCAAAGAGATGTTAGCATAGCTTTCAAGAGGTGAGGCAGAGGTTTAACCGTGTGCCCATCTTGAGGCTACCAGAGGAGGGCGTAAGGTACATAGTTTACTGTGACGCATCAGGGACCTGACTCGGGTGTGTCCTGATGTAGGAGTGAGTAATGATCACATATGGTTTACGGTAGTTAAGATACCACGAGAAAGACTATGGTACCCATGAATTGGAGTTAGAAGTAATGATATTTTCCTTGAAGATGTGGCAACACTATCTGATGGGAGAGAATTTTACAATCTACTTTTACCACCAGAGTCTCAGGTACATCTTCTCGCAGAAGGACCTGAACTCGAAACAACGGTGATGGCTCGAGTTCATCCAGGACTACGACTTCAAGAAATTCTATACTTCTGGGAAGGGGAATGTTTGAGAAGATTATCTCAGTAGGAGATTCAGCATTCAACTGCTAGGAGAGGCGACAGAGTAGGTGGCCACATTGTAGGTATCCTTTTCGGATAGAGATGGATCAGCCTTTCTACAGCCACTCACAGTCACTCCTCCGCCACTTCAGCGGGTCAGGGATTCCTAGTGTGGGGACGTTGACTATGAGATGTGACATACTCAAATATCCTCCAGTCAGGCACCTGATGGGTTTTATGAAGGTGGGTAGAACATCATACTCTTCGGAGGATGTACCATGGTACCAGTTTCACTACAAGAAGAGGTGTTGAGGGAGTTTCACAATTCCCCTCTAGTGGTACATCCAAGAGTTGCGAAGTTGTATCAGTACATCAAACGATAGCACTGGTGGCCAGGAATTAAGAAAGTAGTAGAAGAGTTTGTCTCATGATGCTTCACTTGTCAGTAGGTGAACGCTGAGCACCAGGTACTAGCAGGCTTGGTACAAAACTTAGAGGTCCCAGAGTGGATGTGTGATGGTATATCCATGGATTTCAGGATGGGACATCCATGTACATCTAGAGGACAATACTCTATCTTGGTGATCGTAGACCAACTCACCAAGTCGGCCCACTTCCTACCTATCAGAGAGTAGGGCTAAGTAGAGATCTTGGGATGTCTCTATGTTTAGGAGATAGTAAGGCTTCATGGTGTGAAATAGACTATCGTATCCGATCGAGATGCACGTTTCACTTCCCGAATATGGAAGGGGTTACAGGAAGCTTTTGGGACGCATCTTCACTTGAGCACCACCTTCCATCATTTGATGGATGGTCATACTGAGAAGACTTTTTATACTCTCTAGGACATGCTCCATGAATGTTTCCTCGACTTTAGTCGTAGTTGGGAGGATCACTTACCCATGGTGGAGTTTGCATACAAAAAAATCTACCACTCCACCATTAGGATGGCCCCTGACGAGGCACTGTACGACCGACCTTTCATATCACCTTGATGCTGGACTGACCCAAGGGATTCAAAATTTGTAGGACCAAAAATGGATTAGGATACGATGGAGAAGGTGCAGATCATCCAGGAGCGGATGAAGACTGCACAGAGAAGACAGAAGTCCTATGCTGATAGGAGATGGAGACCACTGGAGTTTGAGGATGGCGACCACGTCTTCTTATGGGTCTCACCTCGACAAGGTCTATGAATATTTGGTTAGGGCGGCAAGTTATCTCAATGTTTTATCAGGCCATTCCAGGTCCTCAGTAGAGTTGGAGAGGTGGCTTACCGCCTACCCTTTCCACATCAGTTACACCGGGTGAACGATGTCTTCCACGTATCTCATTCTAAGAGATATGTGCATGACCCATCCCACATCATCGACCATGGGGAGCTGGACATCGATGACGAGGTGACATTCACGGAGGTCCCAGTGGAGATTGAGGATCAACAGGAGTAGGTCCTATATGGATGGTTGATTCCTCTGGTACGCATTCGTTGGCAGTATAGAAACCTCCAGGAGAGCACATGGGAGTGGGAGGCTCAGATGCATTCTCAGTAACCACTTTTTGTTTCGCTAGTGTGTATTGTAGCTTTATGGGGATGTAAAGACCTCAGTTGGGGGTAATTTAAAACCCAGAAATTTCATGGAATTTTTTTTCTGAATTTATTTGGAATTTTACGAGTGTGTAGTTTCTTACGGCGCTTGATTCGGAGGCTTGGTGTGCCCGGAATAATTTTCTTGATGTTTTGTTTGGGTATGTTCAGTAAACGTACGTACGTGTTTTTCTACCTTTTGAACTGATGCTCGTAATTGAAATTTGTGGACACTGATGAAATCGCAGCGCCGATATTCGCTTAAGGGGACCTTTACCATAGTTTCATTTTGTACAGGTTGAATGTTAATTATGGGAATTATTTATAGATTTAATAAAAATTATGTGTTACATAATTTTTGTTAAGGGGTGGTTATTTTCTCCAAAGAGGAGTTTGAGACGGGTCCCACACCATATATAACCACCCATGAGAGGATATTGTGTGGTGGGGCCCACATGAACCAAACCTCTGAACTTCCCTTGAAACACCCCCCTTTAACTCCTAAAACCTTTCACCCTCCTTCTATTGAATTTAATGCTTTTCACCTCCTCTCATGAATGTGCCAACACGTAAGATTAATTAATTCCACTTAATTAATCTAGTTTTTAATTAATTCGAACTTATTTTTCCAACATTAAAAGAAGTGATTACATACTATTATTTGGGTTGGCATAATTTTGGTTGGGAGAACAAAGGAGAAAAGAAGATTTCTTAAAGGAATATTATTCATCCCACGAAGAACATCTCCTCCACTTATTCAACTGGGGCATGATGGTGAGGCGACGCCATGAAGAATGCAATCTACCATTCTCTTCCTCCACGTCAAGGGAGAAGACGCCACCATGGACAACAAACAACTTTGACAGAATGACATTTGTCTTCTGTGATTCCCGTTTTCAGGGACTACATTGAACGAACCTTGATTTGAGGTAGGGAGTTATGATCAATTTTAATTGAATAAAATTGTACCGCGTTCTTCATTTAATACCTTGGATTGTCATAATCCTTTTTTTATCGCCTAACATAGAGGGAATGAGCCAAATGAACACGGCCCAATGACCCTTTATTGGTTCTTGAATATTTTGGCGGCATCAACCAGAGGTGGCGATGACTGGAGGCGACAGCGATCGGAGGCGGCAGCCACGCACCGACCACGTGGAGAAAACTGTGGCCCGCATTCACGGGCCGCTTAGACGAACTGAACCGCCCGGCCGTAGCCGGTTGTGATGGTGAACCGCAGAACCCGCAGGTGCCGTGCGTAGGAGGTGTGGCCAGCATATGTGGGCCGCTTGCTGGACGAACCGGCCGGCTACGGTCGGTCGGGCAGGAGACCGCGGTGCCGCTTGGCATCACGCTTTGGAAAGACCACAGCCCACTGTACGGGCCTCTTTTTAGGGATAACAGACCGGCCGCCTTCCGGCTGGGCTGGGAAGACTGCGGCACCTCTCGACAACGCGTACGGATGAACCGAAGCCTGTAAATGTGGACCGCTCGAACCGGACAATCCGGCAGGCTTCAGCTGACCGGGCAGCAAGGAGGGGCGGCGCCGATTGCCACCGTCGGGTGATCCGGACCGGCCCGCAACTCTGGGTCGGGTCCGTGGGTGGGTCGTGCCCCACTGGGCTGGGCCAACCCCCATCCAGGTCAGTCCCACTAAACATGTTCGGGTCGACCCACCATCCACTGGGTTTGATGGGCCTGGCCCGTTTTTCTTAAATGCGAATATTTTCTAGATCGCGCGTCTGATTGACGCGCTGTCTGTGGCACTGGGATCCTCTCGAAGAGTTGGTCCTTTTTCAATACTTAATGTGAGTTTTGGGAAACTTTGGAAAATGGCTGGGTTTTGTATGAGCATAATTCCAAATAGGCCCCTGGAACGGAAAAGCCAATAACTCTTAGACCGGGCGTCCAATTGACGCGCAGTCAGTCGAATTGGCTTCCATTTGATTAGACAGAACTACGAGATACATCAACTCAGGACTTCATGATAGTTAATGTATCGACACATTCCTAGAGCAGTGTACCCTCCTAGAATCGAGTGTGCTGTGTGTGGGAACCCTAGAGCTTGCTGCGACTGCGAGGACTATAGTACTGGGATCCTACATGGGTTTGACAACAACGACTACTGTACTGGGATCCTACGTGGGTTCGGTAGTGATTTCTGCTGTACTGGGGTCCTACATGGGTTTGACAGCGCCGACTAATGTACTTGGATACTAAATGGGTTCGACAGCTTAGATGAATCAGTGACTATAACTTATCATCTCTATCGCTATACGAAATATATATTCATGTGTGAGATGAGTATTGACATTCAATCATTATCAGCGATTCCATTGACTAGACTTCCTATGTGGACTGAGTTGTGCTTGTTCTCCAGAGTTTGAGCCGAACTGTGTTCGATAACTTAGGTATATGAATTGGAATATAATTATGTAGGGTTGGTTGATACTTCGTGATTGTATCTCTCTTATGTGGTTTATCCTTGGTGGATTCTGGGAGACCATCATGGGTCTCAGGGTCCTTACTGAGTAGTGTTATACTCAACCCTGTAAGGGCTATGCCCGCACTTTGTTCGGTTGGTAGAAGATGATAGACAACACTAATCGAGGCAGAGTGCTGAGGAGCTGGATGATACCCGGAGGTGGACCTTGCAATGAGTTGGCACACAGTGGAGACTAAAGGAAGTGGGTGATGAGGTGGCCATCGGTACCTACCCTCTAGGTAGGAATCCCCTGAGGAAGATCCAGGAGCTTTTCTTTAATTCCATCTGTTTTTCCCTTTACTTGTACTTGTTGTTGAGTTGGGTATTTATACTGGCCCATTTACTTTCCATCACACTCATTGTATTCGGTTTCACTTAGTGTTTACTTCATGTTTTGTACTCTATTTTGTTTTTTTACTTTTATAAAGTTAATTCCTTCCCAACATAGGGATTTATGCCTTTGGTGCTAGTCGCCAGCCCCAGGCCTATGGAAGGCGGTCGTAGGGTGGTCATGGCACGGGCCCCAAGGACGGGTTGTGACACACAAATTATGGCTACAATTTCCTTCTTATTTTGATATGTATTATTTGATTTATATAGGCTCTCATCATAGTGGAACCCATCAAAAAAGCTTTTAAAAATATAGAAACAACATCATTTTAAACAAGAATACTATAATATTTCGAGATGTAATCATTGAAAAAAAAATATTAACTCCAGGCGATAAATTCTCATAAATTATTAAAGTGTTGGAGGATTTCTCCTTATAATATTAATGATTCCCAAGAAGTAGAATCTTCCCCTTCATATTCTCTTTCATATTTTCCTACATTTAATAAAATCCCCATCTATTCTTCCAAACATTATATTGTAGGACCAATTATAGAAAATATGAAATAGATTCTCCAATAATGTTTTTTCATAAAATAATTTTCTATAATCACTCACTAGGATTACATTGGTACTAACATAATGTAAATACTTTAATGTAAAAACCACATTCATGATAGAGGTGGAAGTGTTTTCTAGATCATCTTATATAATAATAGTAGAATTAAAAATAACCATAAATTATTTCTCAAAAAGATCAGCCATTGGATATCACTTTAGATCCTGTAGGTTTGTGAATGCATGTTTTACCTCTTCCACTAAAACAAAATGCCTTAACGCTAAAGTAATTCATGTATGGTGGTCCATAAATTGATAACCTTGATATAGAATCACTAATAATATGTTAAATTTTGGGATCTAAAATCATCACCCTCTAATGAATTTGATTCAGTTATTGGTTTTATATGGTCATGTTTAGTTTCCATGAATCCACCTCTTTAAAAATCTAACAATCCTATGTGATTAACTGATTATTTTCAGTTCAAAAAATTGAATCATAAGGATAATAAGACCCCAAACTATGAAAGCATAATATAATAATAATACATGGAATTGGGGCAGACACATGAGAATATAAAAATATATGTCAAGGCTTCCTACCAAGACCATTATAACATGTTAGTATTAGGTTAATCTCTTGTGTACTTTAATCGGGCTTATGATACCCATCCATTTAATCTCTATTTTGTGGTAGGGGATTTCCTCTTATGTACCATATTATTTTGGGATGCAGATGTCCTCATGTGTACTCTATTGTTTCGGGCTTGGTATTCCTTCATGTGTACCCATAGTGCTTAGTGAACATTTATTGTTACCCAACATAGGGGGTGATATATAAGACAAACCCGTCGTATAATGAAATCATATATACATTATTTACAAAATCATATAAATTCATATCACAACCCATGAAAATAAAATGGGTTTTATAAACATATAATCAAATCATAACTGATAGAAAATAGATAGGATTAATAATTATTTCCACATATAATAACTTGTGAAAAGAAGCGGGTTTTATAAGTATATGACATGTGAAAGAGAAATGGATTTTATAAAAATCATTCCATAAAACGTAAACCATTCAAAGAAATAATACTATTGAAAAAATAGTATAATTTACCTAAAAGTCGTGATAAACAAAAAAATAATGTATTCTCAGATGTGATATAATTTTGAAATATCATTTAAGAACACTTCATGAAGAAATTATCCTTTCTCCTTTGAAAAAATCTTATTAAAACACAAATCCTTTTAAAAACCATTTTAATGAAAATAAATTTGAAAAATTATAAATGGTTAATTGAAAACACATTGAATAACTTTTTCCCTTTGATGTTTTCTTGATGAGCATGAAAAACATTTAAAAACAAACTTTCATTAAAAAAGTATAAAACAATATATAAAACCATATCGAAAACATTTCAGTTAAATTGAATTTTTAAAAAAAATTAAAAAAAAATCCTTTTAATCACGACAATAAGCCTTCATGGAATTTATGGTAGGTTCATCTGTATATGTTGTATAAGGTAAAAAACAATATTCATTTTGAATGGTAAAAAGGTTAGAAATATTCCTCTTTTAGAATGTTATAGGGGGATTACATTGAATAAATTTTAAAAGTAAAAAATGGTAACCATTTATTTTAATTGTCATAGGAGATTGTTATGCTATTCCTGGAATCCCTTCGTGGAATTCATGGTTTTGAGTGAACATGGATTTTTTACCAAAGATAGGGGAAAGGTCAAATATTTTGAAAAGTATTTTATTAATTATCTTCAGTACAAAAGAGTGAAAAAATAGAACTTATATATTAATAAATCTATAATAACCAGAAGAGAATAAAATTGATGAGTTTTATTGAAATGTGGATCATAATATTTTGTTAATGAAAACATGATCATAAAAAATATCAATAAATGATTATATTGTTTCAATAAAATCTTACCAAATGGTATATTTGAATCATATTCCCTATGTAAGAAAATTATATTACATGGTGAATTAAAATTTCATGAAAATAATAAGATTTATTTTATAACATGTAAAATTTATTCTATACACCCACATTAAAATAGAGGTGTTTAAAATGACCTATGTCTCAATGGAGTAAAATTAATGCAAATTTAATATACCAATTTTTTATATTTTGAAACAGAAACTCCATGAAATAAAAATAATTAAATATTTATCAATTTAAACATATATTTATGTATTTTAGTAAAATAACACATTAATTATTATTATATTCACCACACAAAATAAGTGATTAGTGAAGAATGAATTTATCTCATCCGAAAAAAGATTTAAATAAAATTCCATTACATTGAGTTCGACTTGTATTTGGTGTATTTTTATTCATAAATAATAAAATTATTTTCATTAATTACTTTATTTAGAAACATTTATTGTTTTTTATTACTTTTACTTAACTTTTTACAATGATTTATACAACTACTTAGCAAAATAAGTTTCGGTCGGTTGTTTTGACCAAATTTAGTTCATGTGTTAAAAATGACATTGGTTGGACAACTATGCTCAAATGGGTCATTAAATAATCATTTCCAGAATATTAAAAATTAATAATTAAAAAATTTATAAATTATTTAAACTTTTATATCAAATAATTAAATATATTTGTGCAAATGGAATCAATGTTACAATCATGGAGATGGTAGGGCGTTTATGCTCATGGGTAACGTTTCAATTTCTGAATGATCGTTAGAGAAGGAGAGTAAGAAACCTTAAACATTAAATATTATTAATTATATCATAAGTAAAATATTATTAAATCATTTAAAATTATATATATAATTATATTGATGTAAAACAAATCCCATCTTTTCGAGGAGGCAGTAGTCTACACATTCACGAAAGACATTCTGAATTCATAAGTGTTAGAACTAGTAATAAATAAATTGTATATATTATATTTACATAAATTTAATGATATCAATAATTTTATATAGATGTATTTTTTGTCAAATATTTATAATTAAACCCAAAATTTATAAATTCCATGTATCATATGAATGAATCACATCAATTTGAGTTGGACGTAGTCAACACTTCCATAAACGATGTTTCTGTGTTTGAACCTTAGAGAAAAAATAATGGAATATATTATAATAGAAATAAAGAATCATATAAAAATTATATAAATCATATATATCATATTTAAATTTATTTTCAATCATAACTCCTATCCTTGAAAAGAATTAAAATAAAAAATGATAAATCGTTGTTTCGTGAGGTGGTATTTCTTCGTACACGAAAAATTAGTTCGTTATGAATTAGATGGTGGAGTTTGTAACTGTATGAAAAAATATTAAAAATAAAATATATCATTATATATGGGATAATTTTTTTGTTATGTAGTTATGAAATAATTTGATTTTATGGTGTGAATAAATAAAAATAAATAATGGATCTCGAAGAAGGATATTGCCACTTCTTTGGATAACTACTTAATTTTCCACCAAAGGGTCTTCCTTGGATAGATTAATTCCCTAATGTATCATTCAGAAATTTAGGTGGAGATTATTGGGAGATATTTTGGTATATATGTTTTCAACCAGAGTGGTTATAGATTTTTGAGTATGTCGGAGGAGAGGAGGTCCTTTAGAGTGGCGGTGGAGTGGAATTCTTGTAATATTTTAGAAAAAATTATATCCTTATCCACATTTATTTATTATATATGATTCAATAAAAATAAAATTTTCATCAAAGGGTTTATATGGTGGAAGTATTTCCATCCGAATTTATTTTGGAAACATTCATATGTATTTTGGGCCACATGGTTATGGTTTAGTCCCTTATTATGCTAAATATTATCTTAATTGTTGTAAATAAATTTAATTTTGTTCACTAATATTTTTGGTCCAAAAAAATTAGTTGAACTTATTATAAATTATAAATTATTGTTATTTCAAATAGGGAATCCATTTTTCTACATTCCAAACATGGAAGTAGCAGAAATTAATTTAAAATTAATTCTATTAAAGGAACATCAAAATAGATTTTTAGTGTAAAAATGTTCAAAATTATTCCTAGGGTTTTATAACCAATTTCAATGTTAAATTAATTAAAATGACCTATATTGTGTAATATAATTAATAAAGATCTCATTAAACATTAAAATCAATTGAAAATATAATTTAACCTTATAAATAAATTAGATGAAAAAGCGTTTTGGAGTTGAATTTCAATATTTTTTAGTATTCATTAAAAACATTTACAACATATATTAATTCCAAAAATGCATCAAAAACTAGTTATTAATTTTATATTTTATGAAATTAATTTTTTTTAAATATAAATTATACAAAATTTCCAAATTTTAGATTTAAAATAGGTTCTCTATCAAAATGAGGTAAAATGTCTTAATAAAAATATTGATTTTTTGTGAAAAAATATGTTTGTTCTCTCATTGTTTCTATCAAATATATTTGAAGAATATAAAAATATTTGATTTTATATAAAATATATATATTATATTTATATATGTTACTAATTATAATTAATTTAATATATTATGAAATATAAAGTTTCCTATAATAATATTATATTTTAATTTAATGGGTTATTAAATTCATTATATCAAATGAATTCATTTTATAATTATGTAAAAAATTGTTTTCATAAGATAATTAATTATACTCATAACCTCTATCTTAATGGATAGGTTGTGTATTAATGTATTAAATAATAATTTTTTAATAATATATTTATTTTTTTGGTAAAACTCGGTTTTGTGTGTTACACTTGTCATTGAGGAAACTCAGTCTTGCATATAATGTAAGATAACCTAAGTGTTCTGTATAGTTCAATATATCCTTTATATTTCATTTAGTTATTAATTTACATATCATCATGTATAATAGAAGAAAAAATTTGAACTTTATTAAATTGATTCATTATTGTGTGAAACGAAAAATATCAAAAATAATAAATTAATTTAACAAAAATAATTCACAAAATATCAAGGTGTTTAATTTTACCCCACCCCCGTGAAATGAATTTCAACATCAAAATTATTCCATGATTTCAAAATTTTAATACTTTTATGTTATTATAATAGAAACCCACAACGTAAAAAAATAAACAAAAAACAACCGTTAAAGAAAGAATGATGAATCCATAATGTTTACCCAGAGAAACACATAGTTGGGCTTCAATGTAAGAGAAAATATATAGCAAGTGAATACATATACATTGAAGGAAAATATAATAATATTTTTTTGTAGGATACTGATAGAGGACATGGTTAGGATAAAGTTAGCAATAAGAAAACAATAAATCTGTGATGACAAAAGGGACCATTTGACTAATTGGAAAATATATTACTAGGATAACATTTTCGGTTTGAAGAACCTCTCCCTAGGGTTGAAGATTTTTCATGGGAAAATATAATTACATGATTTTGTATAATATCATCCTTTTTTGTGCCTTGATCAACATACACATCAACTCTTATACCAGGAAATTTTGGTGGATTTGTATTCCAAAATAATTAACCGATAATGACATCCATAAATAGAATTATAGATCATTCAATCCACATTATCACAGAAAAACGTTATAACATGTTATAAATTATGTCATAAATATTTATATGGTGAGATTATAATAAAATTCCCACTAACATCATCTGATGTTTAATCTAAATGTTAAAGAAATGGTAAACCATGTAAACCTTCGAAAATATAATTCAACGTTTATTCATTAAATATTATTTTATCTAAAACAAAAAAATTATTCATTAGAAATGTGGGTTCATCCAGGTACTCATATAATATGAACAATGATTTTATTTTTCAATAATCTAGTAATGATAATATAATTACATGAAATCTCTCTATATGATGATCAATAAGAATTTCGTAGGGATTATTCATTTGAACCATAACATTGTCAAATGTAGGGGGAATTATTTCTTATAATCATTCACCTTTCCCTTTTCCTTAGACATTTTTTGACTTATCATTCTCATTTGTCCATGGATTGGGGAATTTGTTAGTATAAATGACAAACCCGTGTAAATTGAAACACTAAAGAATGAGAGGTGCATTATGTGGGGGATTTCACATTATTTTAATCATTATCTTACTTACTCTCATTACATCAAAATTAATCGAATATATTCTCATCCCTTACACACATAAATCATTTGTTAGTACCCTTAAGAAAATTCCTAGAATGTATCCTCCAAAAATTTGTGCATAATGAAATCTCAATTTTCTTTTCTCTATAGTTGTGATATTTTCATTTTATTTCCATCTTCATTTTCTTATCAAAACCATGGGATTCATAAAAAACTCCAACCATAATTTCAACTGTTATATAAAATTTATCCTCTACTCCATAGTTATTAAATTCTCTCACAACCAAGGCCATATAAATAAAAGGATTTAGAATAATAAGGAATCAGTAAATTTTACTTTTTAGATGAATGATAATACCAGAAGAGTACCTCACAATCCTTATGAAGTTTTCTTCAAAGGAATGAAGAGATTCATCATCTGTCGACATGAGATATAGTTATTCTTTTACTTTATTCATATACAGAATTTGATGAATGTACTTATTAAAAAATATGTTCTTGAAATAATCTCATTCTATTGAGTCAATTTCATCTTATTTCCTCGTATTTTTATTCGAGTCTACCAAGGATATACTTCACCTTATAACTGATAAATATACAAAAGAAATTTCTCATGTTTCAATTATTGGAGAATTAAAAATTACTTTCCAGTGGTATTGATCCACTTTTCAAGATCAATTTGATCAGAAATCCTGCTCAATGATGTTGAGTTTTGCCTTAAGAAGGAAGAAAAAAAAATTTTATTCACCCATTGATAATTTTGGATTCTATAATGGTTCATTTCCTAATAAATTTTTGTGAGTATTGAAATTAAACTTTACATTCCAACTCAGATTAAATTTGGTTTTTCAATAGTAAAATTAATGCATTTTCTAATACAATCACCATTAACAGAGTTACTTTCTGTTCCAACCATTAACTAAAACCAAAAGAAAAGAGTAAGAAGAAGTTATCAAAGTGAGGAACCCCAAAATAATGTAAAACCACATATATTATGTCTAAATAATTACACCTAATTTTATCTGTGAATCCTTAATTTTATACTAGGTTACTCATATTGAACTTATTTTTAAATCATTCATGATGGTTTGGTAAGAGTTTCTTAGTTTACAAAGTGTATATCTACGGAGTGTCAGACCTTGTGTGTAGCAAGGTCCGTTTTCTTGTACCATATTACCCCAAGTCAGTACTGAAACATCATGAAAATTTAATTACCTCTAGTTACATCTGTGCCACATCCATATCCACCTATAGAATATAGATAGGGATTTATTGCTTAGATACCATTCACTCATACCTTTGACAATATTCTATCATATTTTCTTATACATTTCGCTACTCTTAAACATATTTGTAGATAAGTAACTAGTGTTCTCACTATGTTTATATCATCCATTTCCCAAATGATAACTAAAACTTTTCTCTAATTACATATATAAAGACTCATTCCTAACATACATATACATTACATCACTTTGTGGGAATACATAATACATTACAAAAATAGACACCCAAAGACTGTTTTAGTTTAGTTCCATTAGAAAACTTGATCAAATATCTTCTAACTTAGTGAATTATCTTCTATGATTCATGAAACGGTCTTCCCACTAAGTATTCATACATAAAATACCCTATTCATTGCCTAGGTAATAGAAATATAAGAATTGTGTGAGATCAAATGATCAGTAAGGGAAAATAATGGAAATGCATAACCATATCATGAATATATGGGTATGTGAACATGATCATGTTCAATTGAAGATCATACCCTACATATCAAAAATCATAAACATGAAACATTTTATAAATATTTTTATTTCATATTATATGAATCAAATGGAAATAAATACAATAAGTTGAAAAAGCATACTATGGGAATAATAATTATAATTTTTGTAGACAAATAATCATATAAAACCCATATATCGAGGCTTCTTACAAATTCAATTTTAGCTTTTTAGGCTTGGGAAAATCACCTTGGTACAATATTTGGGATTCAGATTCCCACCTCTGTATCCTCTTATTTTGAGCTTTGTATGTCCTCCCATGTACCCACTAGTTTCGAGATATTGATGTCCTCTCATGCACCCTTCTATTTTTAGCTTGGGATTCCCTCCTGCATACCATTTGATCTCAGAGAAATTTTATCATTACCCAATACATTGTGGGATATATACGTCACACCCATCACATAATGAAATCATAAATATATGTGACAAAAAATCATAAAAAGTAATATCATAACCCATGAACTTAAATGGGTTTCATAAACATGTAATCATATATTATCCTATGGAATGGGTATAGGTTGCATTATCATTTCATAAAATCATAACATGTTATATGAAGTGAGATTCCTAAGAATATAACATTGCAATGAGAAACATGTTTCATAAAAATAATTTCATAAAACATAAACCATTTATAGAAATAATTTGAATGGAAATATCATATCATTTACCTAGAAATTCATGAATAACACAAACAAATGTTATCTTTAATGGGAAATAATTTTTAAATGTATTTAAAATACACATCAAGTGGAAAGTATCTTTCTTACTCTAAAATTGATTCTTAAAATAGAATACCTTTAAAACCCATTTTCATGCAAATAAAATTGAAGACATATAGAGAAATAATTCAACACATTTTGAAAGCATTTTTTCATTTAAAACGTTTAGAGGATCTTGACAAACATTTTAAAAAACAAGCTTGCTTGAAAACATATAAAATTAGAATTAAAACCTTCTGGAACCCATTTCAATGAAATTTTTTTTAAAATATTTTCTTAAAAATTAACCATTCAAACATCAAAAGTATTATTCAAATAATTGATTGTAGGTAAATCCATTAATTTATTATGGGGTAAAAACATTACTTTTTCATGTTAAAAAAGATAAAAAAATGCCTCATTTAGAAAGAAATAATATGATTCCATTGAAATAAATTTTAAAAACGAAACTTTTAAAATTTTATTTTAATAATCATAGGAAATTATTATAATATTCATTAAATCTCTTTTTGGAAATCATGGTTTTGAAGGAACAATGATATCATACTAAAGTGAGAGGTAGGGTCATATTTTCCTAAAACATTCATTATTACCTTAATTACCAAAGAGAAGAAAAAATTATAATGATACAAGAAGAACTCAAAACTAACCAAAGGGTTATAAAATTCTTGATTTTTCTTGAAATATGTATCATATGATTCAATTAATGAAAACATTATTATAAATAATCGCAATAAATGGTGATGTTATTTTAATAATCTCTTACAATATGGTAACATTGATTCATATTCCACATGTAAAAAAATGAAATGACATGGAGCATAAAAATATCATTAATATAATCAAATTCATGTCAAAGGTAGTTTATATACCTCGTATGAAAATATATTTCCATAACATGAAATTTGTCACGAAGGTGGACAAATTGAGACTAAATTACTCTGCATATTTGATTTCTTTTGAAAGTAAACCCCTTGACAGAAATAATATAAAATGGTTATATAAGTACCAATATATTTAATTAAAATAGTCTAATAATGAATTAATAGTAATTATAAACACCACATCAAATAAGTGATGTGGGTATATGGCATGAATCTGATGAAAAAAGAGATGAAATTCCCTTACATTGAGTTCGACTTCTCTCATGTGTATTTATATTTATAAATTATATAATTTTGTTAATTAATTATTCTATTCTAAACCATTTTCATGTTTTTATTAATACAATTTCAATTATTACCATGTTTTATACAACTACTTAAAAAATTAGGTTTTGGTTGGGTGTGTGAGAAAATTTAGTTCATGTGTTAAAAATGAATTTAGTAGGCTGACTATAGTCAAAGTTGTCATTATATAAATATATCTATAATAATAAGCATTAAAAAATTATATAATTTATAAATTAGTTATTCACTTAAGACCAATAATTAAATATGTTTGTGAAAAATCAATCAACATTATAACCATGGAGATGGTAGGTGGTTTGTATACATGAGTGACATTCCCATTTCTAAATTATCTTTATGGAAAGAATTTAAGTAACATTAATATTTATTGAATTATAATTATATCTTAAATATGATATTATTTAATTTTTTATATTTATATATAGTTTTCATGTGAAGTAAAATTAATCACATCGTGTTGAGGAGGTGGTGGTTCATGCATCCATGAGTGACGTTATAAATTTATAAGTGTGTTAAATGGTAATAAATAAAATGGTATATATTATATTCATGTATAGGTACCAATTTTATGAATATGATATAGATTTTTAATGTAAAAAATTTATAATTATGACTATCCTTTATAAATTCCATGTATTAGGTAAACAAATCATATCTCTTTGAGGGGGTGGTAATCCATACTTCCAAAAACGATGGAATCATGTATACATATAATGGAAAGAATAAAGGAATGTTTTATAAAATTAATAAATCTATATAATAAATTGTATATATCATATTGTCATATATAAAACTATTTTTCATCAAAATTATATGACATTAATGGTGGGAAAGGAAAAATGATCTTTCATTGTTTCATAAGGTGGTAGTTCGCCGTACACAAACGGTATGTTTTTTACCCACTAGATGGTGGTCTGTGTTACTGTAAGAAAAAATCCTTAATAAAAAAAATATCAGTGTATTTAGGATAAAATTTTTTATATAATCATTAAATAATGAGATTTTATGTGGTGGATAAATAAAATAAAATATGAGCCTGAGGAAGGAAGTTGACCCTTCTTAGGGTAAATCCTTTCAGTTTTCACCAAAGGGATTCCTTGGATGTATATATTTCTAAAGGTTGGATTCAAGGAAAAACGGATTTATTTTGGGGATCTATTTGGGATGATTTTTTTCAATCTAATTTTTCTTTAGAGGTGTGAGGATGTGGGAGGATATGAGGAATTTTATAGGATATGATGAGTGGCCCTCTTGTAAAAATTTGGAAACGGGGACCCCCTGTCAAAATATTTTTATTGTACATGTATCCAATAATGGTAAAAATAATATAAAATGGATGATATGGTCAATGTATGGCCATAAAATGGATTTTATATAGTTTAATGTTGTTTTTTGGGACATATTGTTTGGGATTAGTCCCTTTTAGGATTAATTTGACATTAATTACTGTAATTAATTTTAATTACATTCACTATTTGTGTTGGTCAAAAACTATGATTACCTTTAAATTTATTATAAAATATTATTATTTAAAATTTGAAATAAGTTTTTCCAAATGACAAAAAATGAAGTAGTAGATATTAATTTAAATTTAATCAGGCATTTGGGATGACAAAGTGACATTTTAAAGTAAAATTGTTCAAATGATCTCTCAGTTTTTTAACCAATTTTAAATGTGAAATTGATTACAATGACCTAAATTATATAAATTCATAATAATTTGGCCTAATTTTTATTTAAACTAAAGTAAAAAAATAATTTATCATTATAAATATTTCAAAAGAAACAACAGTTTGAAGATAAAATTGAGTAGTTTCACTATTCATTGAAAATTAAACTTTATATAAAAATACAAATAATTAATCATAAACTAATTTTTTTATTTTTCAAAACTGAAGTTCATTTTTAAATATAAAAATTATAAGTGTTCCAAAACATATTTTTAAAATATGTTCTCCATCAAATTGAAAAAAAAGTGCCTTGATAAAAATATTGGTTTTTATGTTCAAAATTTGGTTTGTTATTATGTTATGCCTATTGAATCGATTAGATGAATATAAATGCTATTTTTTAATATAAAACATATAGATTACAATAATATAAATTAGTACTTTTATTTAATTTTATTTATTAGGAAGAAATTTTTTTCTAAACAATTATTCTCTTTATATTTAATTGGGTCTAATATTCTTTTTAACTACTAAATTCATGTTATACTTGGGTAAACCATTGGTTTTCACATGTTAGATAATAATATTAGTAAAAACAAACCTAAAATCTATTTTATGTCTTTATGTATTAAATAATAATATTTTAATAATATATTGTTTTGTAAAACTCAGTCTTTCATGTAATGTTGGCTGTTAATGAAAGTAAATCTTGTGTATAACATAATATGAAATCAATGATTCATATATAGAAAGTGAATTTTATATTTCATTTAGTGCTTTATTAACATGAAATTGTTTATAATTCAATCCGAAAATAGTTCTTTAATATCTATTTTTTTGTGAAAAAAAATATCAAAATGATTAAATTAATTTGAAAAAAATAATTCCCAAAAGTAAGGGGTGTTATAAGAATAGTAAGGAGTGAAATAAGTCATGAATAATTATTATTAAAATGATAATAATGATGATGAAAATAAAATAAAAATCACTAGATAATTATCATTACAATCATTTGGATAAATCATAAAAAATTTCACATGTATTATAATGAAACATAAAAACATTGGGGATAACTCGTATACATTGAATGTTAAAAAATTTATCATCATGTTCACATAAAACATACATGTAAAAATATCAATTCATATAATGAAAACAAGGATGGAATCATGTTCACAAATAATTATCGTATGAGGTTCAAAATATTACCTAATTGATTTTAGGGATATATATTTTTGGGAATACATAAGATATAAAATATACTCATAATCAGTAATACCATAGGGAAAATAAAATATCATAATCATAAATATGAATAGGAACAATATAAAAATAATGGGTTTGATAATAATCTCATAATATTTATATCAAATAATATACAAGTTTTTTCCCAAAAAAAAATAGGAAAATATATCACAATTTGGGATATTCAAGTGTTTAATTTGTAATGAAAATACCATAGATCGTTTAGAGGTGAAAAATAAACATAAGAATAATGAAGAGGAGGATTTGATAATAATTTCTTTTTTAATAATAATGTAGTCATGGATAAATATTTATAAAAATAATGTGGATGTAATGATATCCATATTAAAACAAATATAATAATAATATATTAATAAGTGATTTTGGAATAATTATATGGGAAAAGGGATATTGATATAATTAAATAAAAAATAGAAAGGAAGTTAGAGAATCCCCTTTTAAAAGGTATATTTTTTGTTCTTTCTTGATTAGACTATAGTAAAACTAAGATATGATTATTTAGAAATTAAAACAAAAATTTAATTAATTTTTTTGATATTAATGATCAATATTACTCAATATCTTTTTGTTACTAATATATCATTTATTATAACATGGTTCAAATATATGTTTTCTAGATTATCTAATTTTCATTTTTTTTATGGTTTTAGACCATTCTTATTTAAATAATCATAATTTTTTTTACAAATAATAAAATTTCATAAACTATCATATTGTTTAAATATATATAAGTTACTCTAACCAACCATGATGGGTGGGGACAAGTATATAATTTAAAAAATTCTCATAATTGGAGAAAAAAACCATTAATAGGACATTATCAAAGTGGGAGGGTGAGATGATACTAATCTATTATATGTAGGTTAATTTTAATATATTCTGTTATATTATCATATATATATATATATTCATTAATCGATAATAACTATCCATAAATCTAGTGATAAATAATGATTTTAAAATATCTGCATATGTGGGTTAACCTACTATTGATGGGACATTATCAAAACTGGATGAGAGATTGTTTAAACATTGAGAAAAATATATGAATTTGATTTTAGTATAATAGAATTAAAATCATGTTAATATAAAATTTAATTGAATTTGGGAATATTAAATTATAGTAGTATTATAAAATAGAATATTCAAATTTGTAAATTGAAGGGGAAAACAGTGAAATAATACCATGTTTTTATGTTTCTAAAAAATCCTTATTTCCTTGAAGGATTTGGATTTCGTGACACTATAACATTCTTGATGATCTTAGGAGGACTATTAAAAGGTAATAAGAAATATATATATTCATTGTAGATGTTTTTAGATTTTTATATGAAATATGGGTGAGAGGGGATATTTATTCATAAAGGGGATTGGTATATTGGGTTAAATTAACAAATAAAATATTATTTAAATGAATAATTGTTTTAATAATTTAATAATTTGAGAATACGAAAATGATTTCATTAAAAAAATATTCTTTATATATTTCAACCCATCTAAAAATAGAATTTTTTTTATTCAAAATAAATAAAAAATGAAAAAAAGTTTTCTTATGATATACATTATATTTTTAGAACATGGGAATTAGGGTTTTGGGAATATTTATGGTACTGATTTCTAGAACCCAAATGATTCAAGAAATATTTTTTATTAATCAGAAGTAAGAAACTGGATGTTGTTTTCCAAAGTTTTTTAAAAGCTTGACTAACTGGATTAATGGAAGTGGTTAAAAAAATTTATGTCTAAAATATATATATTTCTGATGTTATATTGGATGATGAGAAAAAGTTTACCTGGAAGTTAAATTGGTATTCTGAAAGATATATTTAAAGGTATTATTGATTTGGAATTTCATAAGTTGATCTAGACATGAAATATAGAGAAGGAATCAAAGTGCCCTTATAAAATAGATATTTTTATGATATTTTAATGATTTTATAAAGCCCTAGAAATTTTAAAATTACATTATTTATCAATGTATACATAAAATACTTATATTTTAATATGTTAAATAGTATTATAAATATACTAATCAAAAAAATCTATATGTACAAAATTATATCCTTTGGGATACCTAGTGGTTATGAACCATAAATTTGGATGAAACCATTACTATTTTTGAGGAGAATATTCTATCAAAAAACGGAAATATAATACATCCCTTGAAGTATACATAATAATAAATTTTTTAAAGAGTCAATCTATACTGTGAGATATAAGGTTATAGAAGATTTCACAAATGAACTTAACAAACACATCAATATAGATATCAATGTTGGTTCATAACACATCCGAAACGGTGTTCTTAATCCACATTGTTAGGAGACTAATTACATAGAATCTTCAAAAAAATAGGACTTAATTCTCCCTAATATAAAATTCCTTTACAAAATTCTTGGAAAACAATGTCTGAAAACTCCCAAAGGCATATAAAATGTGTGCGAAAACTAACCCAATAGGATCCAATCAAGTGTTTTATAATCATTCCATATTAAATAAACCAAATATGATTAATTTAAAATAAAATATTAAATGATAATAAATGTAAATGTTATTATAAAAACATGCATTTTAATTATTTCAATTTTATTTATCAAAACAAGGATCTCCAACACTTTTCAATAAATGAAAAGTACATGGACTTCACCTGTAAAAATAATTATTGAAAAAGATGAATGATGTTTTTTCAGAAATACCCAGATTATGGTAATGGATTTCCTAGTTAAATTTTGTTAGTAATAAAGGACCATCACACTCCTTGGTGATCAAGGGTTCTGAGTGTGAACATTACCTTAGGGATACTAGCCTTGGGGGGTAGGATTGAACCCTTTAGTGTTTCCCCCTTCATCATAAATATATTTTTTATGTTCTTATCTTCAAATACATTACTCCGTATATTTATTCATTTATAGAATTATTTTACTGTAATACCCACCAAAAATCATATATCCCATATGTTAATATTTAGTGTACTCTCTTGGGGTATCAAATGACATTCATCAGCCTCATCAATTATTTCAAAACTAGAAAAAACTCATGATTTCACCATCCTTGTCGAATTAATATCATGAAAACATCAACATATGTTTTTACATAACTCAGGTCATTAAAAATATATCATTTTAAAAGACATATCAACAATCTATTCCATCATAATATCAACCCCAATATTAAATCATTCTATTAAAAATAATAATTTAAATTTAAATCCATTTTTTATTCCAAGAATATACACTTTGATTAAAGTTTCACTAGAAAAGTGGGTTTTCAACATTTATCATTCAGTTAAAAAATAATATCAAAGAGATAATGTTATTTTCATCTAAGATTAGTTTTTAAAAAAATTTCAATACATGAAAGAAATAACTATTCTATTTAATAGGGATATCATATGAATCCACCTATCTAAATTCTAAAACCATCAAAAATAATAAATAAGATCTACCTAATAGAAAGGATAAAGTAATAAATAGTCCCCGAAACCACAAAAACTAATAAAGATTCATGATTTAAAAATTATCTATGGTTTTCATTGATGAGAAAAATAAATTAACATCAGGATAGGGGTGATTTAATCCAAAAAGGTATGACTCACCATTTATAATCCATTAAGACGAATAAGAATTCTATAAATAATGGATAGGGTTTTCGAGAGAGAATAAAATCGAAGTGGGAACCAAGAATCATATCACTAAAATTTGGATAAAATTAGATGTAAGTAATAATAAAATGGAGGAATTTTTTAAAAATTACGTTATTAAACTTACTTTTCAAAACTATATCAGTATCACTGATGAAAAAGAGGTTCTCCACTAGTTGTCTAATAGTGACCTGTCAGCTAGCTGGTGGTTGCTGGAAAAATTCATGTAACCCATAAATTCTAAAAAATAGCTATAGTTTTTCCACATGTAATGTGGTGGAATTATTATATCCTAGATTCCACTGATCCACTCCATTGGATATTTAGTGGGTGTCCTTTAGATTTTCCTCCCACATGATCAATCCCCCATTTACATAAAGTTCCACGAAAGCTTTCTTAACTCCTCAAGGATTGAAAAATATATAAAACATGTAGATATAAATTAAAAACATAAAAACAAAATAAGAATAAGTAAAACCTAAAAATAATTACATAATGTGATAAAAGACCATAGGTAAGGGTATTATTTAATGATTACCTACATATATGTTTTAAAAATTTCCAAATTTAAAAAATTTTATCCATATCACGCCTTGTATTTTATGTCATGAACAAATATGGAATGGTTTTAGTGGATTGTAATTTTTAGTGACACATTTTTCATTTAAGATATTCATGAAAATACATTTATGGTGGTCAATAATATCTATAATTTGAAAATTTCATGATATAAAGTCTATTAGACAATTTAAGGAAGCAAGAAAATAAGCTAAATCCATGATGAAAAAATTAATGATGAATATTTTAAGATTCATGATATCTTTTAAGATAAATCAATACTATTTCATGATGTTTTACTACACACCATGATATAATTAAATGTATACAATTTACATAAAATGACACAACTGGTGACAACATGATATAATTTTCCAGATCATGATTACATTCTACATTATAAATCATAAAATAAGATTTATAATATTGAAATCAATAGATATCAAGAAGGATTTATCACCTATCGCATTTTACCTATTTTTATTGTTTGGTAAAAAAATACAATAACCTAATTGAAGTAAAATGGTTAATATCTGGTTTATTATTATCTTTGTGGCATGATTAAAGAAGTTTATGTTCATTTTTATTACTCTATTGAATTTATTTTTGACATTAAAATCATATAACTGGAAATATATAGAGATTTATAGATTAAAAAATGGTGAAGGATTCCTTGAAATATAAATGAAAGTATTGATACATATAAAAAGGATAGAGGATGATTTAATATGGTTTTCAACAAAAAAGGATTCATTATATATCATAGTTAAGAATATTTTATCGTTGTTGATAATGGATATAATGAAGATGATATTTTTTTAAAATTATATATAAAATTGGATTATTATATTAAGAGAGGAGAAATACATTGAATATAATTATTATTATATTGTTATTTTATCTACATAGTAGTATTTTATATTGAGTTATGATTGATTAAAGATCAAATATCAAACATTTCATAAAATGATATTATTTTATCTTTCTAAAGATTTCATAGTATCAAAATGTCTATATTAAAGAAATCCATTTAGATTTATGATATAATTTATTACTATTTAACATTTAATGTCTTTCATGTAAATAAAAAGGTAAGAAATTTATAGTAATATAAATTAATATCTACTCACGAAGTGCGTGATTTAATTGAAGGGATTCACTCCTGTGAGTTAGTGATCTATTTTATAAATCATTCAACATGATTTGGTATGTGGGAAATATTTGTTTGATCAAAACCTCTACTTCTTGTGATCCATAGTGAGGGGTGACTTCTCTTAGACATTGTATCCATTGAAATATTTACTCATAATTTATCATTGTTAGACCATCACAATTTCATTTATATAGTTTTTCCTTTTTTCCTAGTCATCATTAACCCAAAATATAATTTTTAGTTGTGTGTTTATTATTCTCCTATTCATGCATGAGATTTAATGATATTGTGTGATAAGTTAATAAAATTATTAAAATGGAACCTCTAATGAGGGAATTAGATATAAATGTCATTTTAGTGAGATAGAGTTTTAAATTTGGTAACACCTTAACTCACCCCCTTTTCATGGTCTCTTGAGTAACTAAAAGGTGTTACCAAATCCAGAAGGTTTTGTTACGGATTAAGCTTCAAATATTCAACTCCAGGGGATTTATAGATCAATCAATATATGTATTAAATGTTGAAAATTATTTTATTTAATGTAAATAATTCTTCTTATTAAAAATATCATATTTAGATGTACGTGTTGAAATAAATTTTGATATATTGGTAATTGTTTTTACTATGAAAATTTGGTTTGGAATTTTTTTGTTATACTAATGAAATTTACATATCGAATCATTTGGTATGAATTTAATTAATTAATACTTGTAAAAAATGGATTATGAAAAGATATATCACTATTATAATTTAAATAATTTGTGTATAAAGTTGGAAGAGTTTTACGGTTAAGGATATTCATAAATATATCAACAATGTTTTTGTTTTTCTAGATTAGTATATGAATATATTAAATATTAGGGTATGAATAATTTTTATGAAATTATTAATATTTTTCTATAAAATAATAAAAATATAAAAATTAGGGAACCAGGAAATTAGCTATTTTCATGATGATGAAAAAAATACCAATACAATATTTAAAACTAAACCTACAAAAAAATTACATTTAAATAAAAAGTAAAATATTATACATCACCTCAATGGCCGTAGAGTGATGTTAGAAAATAGGAACACACATTGAATTGTAAATATAGACATTATTTGTATGAGTAAATAAGTAATTTTCTATCCATAATGAGTGCATTATAACTCTATAAAGATAAATATTAAAATAAATATTCTTACAAAACATTTTTATAGGAAAAAACAAAAAATTTATGAATTTGTAAATTATTAAAAGAATAAAATTACATGATTTAATAGTAAGATTAATAAAAAATGTGATATACTTAGTGAAATTATTTATGAGTCAATGTTAAGAATGTTAAAAAGAGAAACTATATAATTAATTTTTTTTCATTAAAAGGGAAATTTAAAGAGGAAGAGAACGGTCTATATAATCATGTAAATTCTCAATTTGAGAATTTAAACTTTCAAATGAAAGATAAGAATTAAAATATTTATATGCTTGAGGTAGAACATCTTGTTTCTTGGAAGATGTCAAACACTAATTATTATAACATATAGATTTCAGGGGGTAGATAAAGGAACTCAAATTTTGTTACAATAGGGAAGAATAATTTGAAAATAATATTTGGAAAGGAAAAAATTCAAAAGAATTTATTAATGAAGTTATATTTTTATAAAATCATTATATACACAATGGATTATTGTGAGGTGAAATTAAAGTCGTGAAGTCAATGGTAAACTTTTGATACATCACTTTCATGTCAGTCTATTGAAATGTATAAATATGACAACACGAGATACTATATTTCTGTTAATATTAGATATATTGAATGTTAATATAATAATAATGTAGTTATTGTGTAAATATCATTTTTTATGCTCCTATTACTAGAACGATATGTCAATGTATGAGTGATAGATTTTCCTCACTAAAAAATAAATTTGTAATATTAGATTATTGAGTAGTGGGAAGGAAAACGAATAAGAATCAAGTATCATATGTACATTATTTATAGCATCCATAATATAAAGAAATAAGGATAGTTAATCACCATTTAAGGGTTGTATAATCATAGTAACCATTAATGAAATAAAATAACAAAATATTTAGAGAAAATAAAAAAGAATATGTTTTCTAATGGTGATCAAGGAGGAAATTTACATCGATGGAATGTTTTTTTCAATCATTTCACGAAAATTTACTAGTGGAAGCATTTTGGATATTTCATTTCATTGAAAAATAAGAATGTAAAATAATACAAAGATGGTGCATAGAAAGAGTAAACTTTTAAAAGATAAAATATTCTCACAAATAAGATTAAAATTATTTCATTTAAGAAAAATAAATAAGGTCCAATCAATTAGAGATATTTTTTTCTTGTATATTAATATAATGAATGATTTATTTGTAAATTAAAATTAAATATAATGTTCTTTTTCTGAAAAACCAACATATTTGATTTATAATTTTGGAGGAACACCTCTCCATATAAATTTAATTTTCATATTTAATAATTGGCGTGATGTTAGATGAATTTCAATATATGTTCCGTGGGGCATTTATAAATTAATGGAGTATAATTTTTTAAGATGAATTCATTAATAATATATAAAATGAAACTAATAGTGGAGGATTTAATAACTTTGAGTGTCAAAGAAAAATCTATTAGTAAACGTTGTTTAGTATATATTTAAAGGAAACCCCCATGGGACTAAATTAATATCATTGTTATAATGTTTTATCACTATATTATAATCCATAAATTGAATTCATTAGATCAATATGTTATATAAATCACACAAATTTTGGGTTAGTACTTCAGTGGTGCTATTTATTTGTGAGAACGATTAATATCATTAGCAGTTTGATGATTGAAGGATTTTAATTTCTCAAGTCTCATAAGTTTATGGAAGTTTTTGATTGACCTAGCCATAATTGAAATTCTTGACAAAGAATATTCAGTCCTATATTGAGTTCTAATTTAATTTCATGAGGTATTTTAAGATACATCATTCCCGAGTGGTAAATTAATTCAATATAAATTCATATGAAATATTCATCTAAAAGTGAATGTGAAATAAAATTGAACGTATAATGAAGAATGGTTTACATAAGATACTCGGTTTATAAGATATTCTGAAATTTGTTGGAACGAGACTAAATATTTTGAGGTCCAAAAAAGGAAGGTAAAATTATTGATGGGATGAGTTTTTATTGTGTTTTATAGTTCCGTTGAATCTTATGGTTCTCAAAATAAATTAAATATTATGATCCATCATGAATAATTGGTGCAATAATATTATTGGAATAAGAGGTGTGAAGATGGATAATAATAATGAATGATGTTTTTGTGGAATATGATCCCATTTCTATATATTTGTAAATTGGGGAATATAAAACTACAAAATAAAAATAGTTATAGGATCATGGAATGAATGATAAAGGGGTTGATATTATATTTATCTCTTTATGGTTCATGTATTCTTATTCACATATTTTATAATTCTATTTTTAGTATAAAAAATTAGTGGTATTTTTAGAATAGTGGATTATATGTTGTATTTTTTTATAATAATAGGAGGTTGATTAAGGTTGTATGATCAATAAGTTGTATGTTACAGAATCCAAGAAGTCATATATTTTGAGGGATATTTGTTATAAATATGATGTACAATACCATCTGTTTGATTTAAAAAGATGTTCAAGATGATGAGTTATTGAAAATATTTTAAGTGGTATTTTTCATCTCTATATACATAATTTCTATAATAACATAATAAAAGTGATTTCAATGATGATTTATCATAAAAATATAATAATTTTATTGATATTCCATAGGATATGAAACTATTATGAAACAGTCCATGTGATTTTTCATTTTCTATTTTTATGAAGAATATTTTTTCATATTGGGGGAATATTGGAAAATATATGAACTACATTCAATTACAAATGAAATAATGCATTGCACTACACTATGAAATGTAAAGGTGTATAAAATAATATATAACTGTACATTAATGAGATGACACCCATGTAAGGATTTATATTTCAAAAAATTAAGAGCAATCTATTTTTGATGGGATATATAAGAATCTACATGAATATAAATAGAGATTATTAGTGGTCCTAATTGTTTTGTGACACCAATGTTATAGAATTAGTGTAAACGATAATAGGGGTGGTGATCGATAGTTTCTATAACCTTAACAAATCTTGATACAATGTTCCTAAAGCTGATTTACGGACCACTATATTATGTTTTGACCATGATGAAAAACGTTCATGAAGTTTTATCAATAAGATATGTTTGAATAATGAATCAACATCACCCAATGAAGATTTTAACTATCGCATGATAAAACTACAAGCTCAAAATCAACTAAGGATGATTGAACTTGTCACATCAGTATATAAGTTACCATAGATTGATTATGATTAGCATTATCTATCATAAAAAATATTTGAAATACTAAAATTAAGAGAATTAAAATTGGGTTGATATGGATGAACATTGAGACTACTTGAATATAATATAACAAATATCACCAACATAAATGAAGGTTTAGGATAAATATTTTCAAAATGAAGATATGATATAAAATATTTAAGAAAATATATTTCAAGTTATTTTCATTATTACATTTCAATTTTAATATAAAAAGTCATAAATATCAACATAGTAATATGATTACAATAAAATGTGATAAATATTTCATGACAATATATTGGGTAAAAGAGAGAGACATACTATGAGGAAGGAGGATAAAGTACTAGGTTTTTAGCAACAAGGTATTCATTGAAAATCTAAATTGATTCAATCATGTTTTTTCTAATTGAGTATATGTTGAAGATCAAATATATAGAAAATTAATTATAAATCTAGTTTTTCATTGTGAGGAAGGAAGAATACATTAAAGATAATTCCTACCATAAAATTTTTCAATTTGGGGAGTATTTTCTGCTGTTGTGAAAAGATTGTTTGAAGATAAAATATTAAACTGTTGTAATAATTATTTGACTATATTTGGATATGAAATATGTAGATACATGTGGTATAAATTTAAAAAAATTGTAATTTAAATGAAAATTAAAAATATTTATTTTTGATTAACCTTCATTTCAAAAAAAGTGTGAAAAAACTAATTCAATAAATTAATAAATTCTAGGGTTATGTGTGAATTAAGAGAAGGGAGTGAAAATTTGTATCTAGTTATATATTTCCAAAACCATCATTCATATCTTCAGAGTTGTTGAGGGGTGAATTATGTCATGATCACCTCCCCAAAAAGTGTACCCATCCTGGGCCGGAAATGTGAGAAGGGAGATAATGACCCTCTTGTCCCACCTCCAGAGGGCCCCGTGTTGGCGACTAGCACTGAGGGTATAGTAAACACACAAATGGGAGGCATTACCCTCTATGAGAACACATACAGAAGTGAGAGATAAGATATATACCAACCATCTCCAGCTAAAGAATGAAATAAAAAAGAAAACCCAAGGTCACATATGTAATTTCATGAAAAACTACTAAAACTAGAAGGGGAAAACGGCAAGTACCCAAAAGAGAGTAAAAACTACAGCAACCACAAGTATGAATAGCTCCTACAACCCCAATCTAGTAGAAACCTGCTTGTTCTCTAACCTGCTCCAAGTGACCTGAAAAAAAATTTATATATTCATAGGTTGAGTATAACATTATACTCAGTAGCATTTTCCCCAAAGCTTCTCCTTCAAAACTAAAGAAATCATACTAAATCATAGTGAACAACAAGTGAAACTAACTCGTCACCTAAATATATATACTAAGTTCCCATCCTCACCAGGGATACTCTCACCAAATAATTCATACAAGATTATATAATATAATAAATAATATCAAGGGTACCCCGCTAATACTTCCCCACTAGTTTTTCACCTTGACCAAATGTCGCACATTCAAAGCATCTCTCTCCAAAAAGGCTTGCCCGCAGACACCTATGAAAAGCACCACAACATGATCCTCGTGCAACAAACCCACCATTTCCACACAAGAATTTAACCAGGTTGTTTATCGGAGCCACCAAAACTCACATGACATGTCTCATGAGTCATGTAATATACCTCAAGATATTATAGACCATACACCGAGTAAGGATCCTCAAGACATCACAGCCTATACACGTTACATCTATTGTAGTCCATAGGAAACTATATCCAGAATAAATATGTGTGTGAATAACCACAAGTCATTACAACCCTCTACACACATATTTGGGGAAACTTAATGCATGTTCATACCAGTACAAGTAAATTCTAAGAGAATATAGTAGGGGAAAATGGGTTAGTCATCCATCCATCCTCCTAACAGAATGTTGTGGAAAGCACCCTCTATAGGGCTCAAAATCCCCGGGGTGTCAGTTTCCTTAACTGACAGGGTGGATAATCATATAGAAACAAAATAATAGAGAATATACTATATCTCACAACCACACTATGGGAATAACCTAGTCTTATACTCAACTAAAGCTAATGTCACTACGAATCCCAACTACCACTTCTAAGACATGGTATCCTATAAGCACACAACCATTTAAAGTGATTAATTTCATTACTTCATTCCCTTTTTTACAGTTTAGCTTTCTGATAATTAATTCTTAAAAAATTAATTAACTATTAAAAATTTCACATTATATTTAATTAGCATAACACACAAAGTAAACTATCCATTAAAAATTATATCCTCAACATTTCGTTCCAGCAAGCTCCAACCCTAAGAGTTAAAATCATTTTTTAATTATTTATTTACAACATTACTATCCCATATTCCCAAGTATTCTAGACAATATTATATGTTGCTAAACACAATGGTTCTCTACACGGTGAGTAGATGACCTACCCGTCGAGTCTTTGCTACCTATATCAAGAGTGTAGACCAATCCTCCCTTGAGAATCTAGACATCAAAAGAACGTGGCGTACCCCACACAAATTCGCATCTTCATGAAGAAGGGCATGCAAGACCAGCTACCTTGAGAAGTGGGAATGTAAAGAAGCTAACCAATCAAAGAAACAGCAAGAATCCAAACATTTACATCTAACCTGTTCCTCCATCCCTAGTGTCCTCTCTGAAACCTACATGCATAAACCGATGCATCTCGCCACTCTAGGATTCATCTGCTATCACAACCAATATTCATCCCCACCCCCACATATCACAATAGCCTTCTAAGATCACATCACCACACAAGTAGTAGAAAAACAACTGTCATATCAATTGGGAGCATGGACTTTAAACAAGTTACAGGGTAACTCAGAACCCTACAATGAATTATCTTCTATGAAACAACCAGTTCTTTAATCCATCTTGGATTAATTGATTTTATTATGGTAATTTCAAAATTCAAGAAACATAATCCATAGTCTATCACAAGTAATTAAACATGCATACTGCAATAATATTATTAACATCAAATTACAATAAGAGAAACCAGATTCATTTAAATGCCTCTTTGTCTTTAGAAAAACAAATATCAATTAATTCCGGATTTACATTATTTACAAATTTCCATCATGAATGAAAATTCAAAGAAAGAAAGCATAGATATCAAACTATCTAGAAGAACAAGAGTCAATAACAAATGATCGGTGTCAATTTTTTTATCTGGTTGAAATATTTATTATGCCAATTTCATTGTGATCCAGTGGGATAAAACTTGCTAACTCTACAATTGTATGTAACAGAAAAGAGAAGCAATGAATCCCCTTCAAAAAATACTTCTTTAAGTTCTTTATATGAGAATGAGCCACAAAACGAGTTACGATCTCCTCCCCCCATTACAACTGTATCGACATGAGGATGTAGAGTCATCACCACACCGGTCAACACCCAAGAAAAGACCATTTGGACCAAAGAGACAGAATTCCATAAATGGGTGACAGGAACCAGGAAGAGATGAACCCAAAATAATGAAGAACGAACATACCTTATATTGAAGAATGATCGACACTTCTTGGTTGCATCAAAACTGAGAAGAACAAATCCTAGGAGGAAAGATTGATTGCACAACTCCTACGGAAAGTAATGGGATGTTCGAGCATCTGACACCTGAGAACATGGAGGAAGAAATAGGGAGGAAGATATATCATCCATTTAAAAGATATAATGGAGCAGTGGTTTAAGATACACTGGATTTTCCATTAAATGCGGATCACATTAAACCCCGCAGATCGAACATGTAGAAAAAAATATCATGAGCCTAAGACATATTAATATAAGAGTTATGACCATTGAATTGGCCTTAGAGTCCTTAAAATGATGCTTTAAATGCATTTTACATCAAAGTAAACGTCAAAGGTGAGAAACTATAAAAAGCTGGAAACATTATTCCTGAACATGGAATTTTGAAAAGCAAATCGAGGTTACCGATGGACCTCACCGTTCTAGAATCACTATTCACTAACATAAATTTTGGCAAAGGAACTAGAGTTTACCAATGGACCTCATCGTTTTGGAGACAATGTTCACGAACTCAAAAATATTTAAAGGAAATAGAGATTACTGATGGACCTCACCATTCTGGAAACACTGTTCATGAACATAAAATTTTACAAAGGAAATAGAGGTTACTGATGGTCCTCACCAATTTGGAACCACTTTTCATGAACTCAGAATATGGAAAAGAAAATATAATTTACCGATGGACCTCACAGTTTTGGAAACACTGTTCATGAAATAAAAATTTGGCTAAGGAAATATAGGACACTGATGGATCCTAACCATTCTGGAAACACTGTTCCTAAACTCAAAATTTGGAAACGGAAATAGAGGTCACTAATGGAAGCTCACCGTATTGGAAATATTGTTCACGAACTCAAAAATTAGAAAAGGAAATAAATGTCACTGATAGAATCTCACCATTTTGGAAGCATTGTCCATGAATCAAAATTTAGAAAAGGAAATAGAGGTAACCGATGGAATCTCACTGTTCTGGAAACACTATTCATGAACTCAAAATTTGGCAATGGAAATAGAGGTCACCGATAGAACCTCACCGTTGCACTATTTACATAAGGTTACCGATAAAACTATTCACATAAGGTCACCGATGACATTGTTCACATAAGGTCACCGATGTCACTATTCACATAGGGTCACTTTTTCACTGTTCGCATAAGGTTACTGATGGTCCTATTAACAGAAGGTCAGTGATGGCACTATTAACACAAGGTCACCGATGTCACTGTTCACATAAGGTCACCATTGAATTGTTCATATAAGGATACCGATGAAACTTTTTACAGAAGGTCACTGCTAGAACTGTTCATAGAAGGTTACTGATGCACTCTTCTCAATGGTCTACCATTGAAACTATTCATCGATGGAACTATTCACATAAATCGAAATTTGTCAAAGTGTTTGGGATATATTACATTGACCTCCCGTAACACCTTATACACCTGATTTCCGCAAAATAATGGAATAGAGAGGCTCGAGCCATTACCAATTATCCAAAACTTGTATAAATGTTGAGCCTTTATGGGAAGTGACTTCACTTAAAATTTCTATCCATTAAAACAATGAGTTATAGTGTATTTTTTGGTACATCGATGGAATATAGAGCGTATTCACATTTTATGCAGCTAATTATTAGTGGAATAATAAAAATCACTACATAATAGTTTTTTTTCATTCATGTATTTATTATTGAGATCCAATGAAATTCAGTAAGAATTTAATCAATTGATGAACATGTTCCCCAAAACAAGTGAACACAGTGTAAATGTATTTTGGTGTGAGAATTAGTTTAAGATTTATTAAAACCCAGACTAGTCCCCTAATGTGTCTCATATTACAATATTGTCTAAATAAGGAAATTATTTTTTTAAAACTATTATTTTTTAAAAAGACATTTCATAATTTATTAGGTCATTATTACATCATATTATCTTATAATACATTTGGTATTCCAAAAAATATTTTTTACTCCTCACCTAAATTTTATTACCTTTTTTTAATTATAAAAAATAAATGAAAGATAATTTTAACATTATGATTCCTAAAATTTTACTCATTTTATAAAAATTTATTTTCAAACTTATGTAATTTTAATAATTCTATATTAAAAATAAAAATCCTTTTTTTCAATATATGTTACAAAAAACAATATTTATTATTTAAATCAATATCATCTATGGGTTTCGATATTGGAATATTTGTTTTATAAAAATAATAATTTTTAATATATTTAATTTATTGATATTAGATAATATTGAAATGTCATTTAAAAATTCCAATTCTGAAGTTATAATTGAAAAAACTAAATAAATGTTCTAATAGATATATTACAATTCGAATGGTCATATTAATATTCTAAAAATCATATATCCTTTATAATTTTTATAAATACCTCATATTTAATTTATTCACAACTCTATTAATTTTATCTAAATGTTCTCTGTATCCTTTATGAAATTCCCATCATATTCTTCTTTTTTTTAGTTTTAATTTATTATTCATAGTTATGATATATTTATGAGAACAAAAAATATTGTATTTTAATGTACTACTCATGAGGTTTTTTATTTTTCTTACAATAATTTTTTTATTATTATTAGGGTGTCTTATTTCCTCAGTTAGTAATATTATGTAATGTTGTTTTGGCTTTTATACATGTTCATAAAAATTTCATGAATAGACTCGAGCATTAATTCGGGTACCATTATGTTATTATTGATATACATTACGATTGGGTTTAACATTGGGGTGTTTTGGCTACAAATTAAGAAAAATGGATGAAAATGGGGTTGTGAATGGTTGGTGAATGGTTAGTTAAATCCTTGTTCCTAGCTAGAGAAGCCATGTATCCCTCGATAGTGAGGGTTCATAGGAATGGCCCTTGATTTTTCAAATTTTCCACCATTATAAGAGATATCAGGCAACCCTAAAACAATAGGACCTTGGTTAGGGAGAACTTCTCACCACTTCCCAGGAAACTATGCACGTTTATAAGAAGGCCCAAAAATTACGTCCCGCCCTATACCCTTGAAAATCATTTTTTTCGTCCATATGAGGTCTTTTAAATTATTGGATATTTTCAGTGAAATAAAATGCCATCTTCCCTTTTTTATTTTGAATCCAAATCCTGAATCAAAGATCCACTCCTCTCCCCGTAATTGGATTCTATCCCATTGATTATAACGTTCATCCTCGCTTATTCCCTCATTGTTTTTGTGGATGTTTTTAACAATTTACATATACCAATTTAGATTTATTTCATTTTTCTGCCCAATTTTGGAGATTTATATGATGTTATCTTTATCAATGAATAAAGTTAGGTGGTCTTCTCTTAAAATTCTATAGTCATGATTTTTATTTCATATATGAAAATTGAAGAATTGTTATATTTTTTTAGAAATTATTATTCCAAATATAATTATTTAAGTGGGTTTATTAATTAATAATGGAATTATGGCATTTTGGTTTGTGGGGATAATTAATTGTCTAATTGATAATTTGATGTTGATATTCTGATATTGATAATTAATTCTTGGATTAATTTTTAGATATTGAAATATTTGATTGAGATAATTAATGGAAGAATATATTTTTGGATGTTGATATTATGAAATTGATAATTTATTGATGGATTAATTATGTGATATTGAAATAGTTGATTGAGATAGTTAGCTAAAGAATTAATTATGTGATGTTGATTTTGTGAAAAAATTTAATTATTTTTAGATTATATATTAGAATACTGAATTGTGACTGAGATAATTAATTATAAAATTACTTATTAGATATTGAAATAGGTTATTTGAGATAATTAATTTTGAGATATTGTGATCATGAGCTGAGATGATTAATTATTGTATTAATTGTGTGAATTAGTGAATAATAAAATAGTCAATAATTTTAAATAAAGAATGGTAACTTGTTAACTCATTTATGGGAAATAAAAATTGTAAAATAGTCATTCAATTGTTGGAAACTAATTAACTATAAAACAATAATTCATTTGGAATAAATAATGGTACCATGTCCTTTTTTTTAAATTAATTAATGGTAATATGGTCATGAATTTGAAATAAGTTTTGGGGAGATGGTTATTAAATGGTTTGAATTAATGAATGGTAACAATGTTTTTCATTTGTGTAAATTAAATAATGGAAACATGGTCATTCAATTGTGTCAATTAATTAATGTTAACATAGTTATTCTTTTGTTAAAATAATAATTGTAACATAGACATTCATATACATGATATCCCTTGGGGATATATCAGATTATGACATGGCCGGAAGAAATTAGTGTTGTTTTTTGTCCTAAAGATCCTAGTTGTTTTTGTGGTGAAATAGATAATATTTAAAAATCTGATAAATTGTTTATTTACGCATTATATTTATTCATTTATCAATTACAGAGAAAACTTTTGACTAGATTTGTTTTAGGAAACATTTTGGGTGACTTACATAATTGAACTTAAAACATACTCTACCTTCCTGATCTATATTTGAATATAATTTATGTTTTCTAAATAGGTTAAGTGAAAATGACCCTAGTTAGATGGATGAATTAAGGGTGAAGCGTGCATGAGGGAACTTGATATGGTTTGGGACTTGCATGGGAGTTTCTAGGGTCTTTATTTATGAGTTTCATTTTAGAAACATGATGAATACATAGCATCATGTGGTTTCTCCTTGAGCAGCAAATTGTATTTCCTTCTATAATAATGTTTATGTTGATATTTATTATCGTTAATTATGTTTCAGTCATTTTTTAATTTTTTATGGTGTTTTATTATAATAAAAGACTATATTGTATCCCCATGATCAACTTATCATACCCCCACAGCTAGTCTGCGGCCACTAGCCTATGGGGAGTCACACATGATGTCATGTGTCTAACTAGATCAGGGCACCAACATTTGGTACATGGGTTAGGATATTACATAGTGGTATCATTGGAGTTTTGTTTTCCATTTCATTTGACTTAAATTTTGAGAAAAATGGTAGATAGGATACATGTAATAGTTTTTCCTTACTAATAAGCTCATTCATTGGTGTTTCAAACCCATGTATGGGGGAATCCCCTACTACCTATGGTGGGATTGTTGATATTGTAGTTTTCTTTTAAAGTTGAATTGTATTTCACCATAGGTGGAATAATTTTTGTGTTATGGGAAAAAAAATTTCGATATTTTATGAGAATTAACTCATGGGCCTGGATGGTATGAGAGTTCAGAATTATTACATCATTTTAGGCACTCCGGATTATTCAATGGCATTCTTCATTTTATGTATACACAAGAAAATGGGTATTAGGTTAGTTATTAAACTGGAACTATTTTTCATACATGGGAAATTGAAATTAAAAAGGCTTCTAATATGATATTAATAATCTAAAATTGATGAAAATAAGAATGAATTGGTGTCAAATATGAAAAAATTAATAATGAAATTTGAATACCTTTTTTATCATGAACCTAGGTGTTGGATGGATAAGTGTTGTGATAGCGCCTCATTTTTGACCATGTGGTGTGGTTTGGGGAAAATAATGTTTTTGACTAGTTTTCATTTTCCTATTATGTATATGTGAAAAATATGGTTTACAATTCCAAATATATGTGTTTGGGGTTTTATAGATATGCCTCTATGGTGAAACTTTTTGAGAAGGTTCTTGGGGCATGGCTAGGAATTACACTCCACTGATGGAACCATATTCACTAATCATGTCATTTGAGAAAAAATTAGAGCATTTATGGGAGAACATTTAATGCTTCATGAAATTCATGGGAAGAGACCGAGGTTAGAATGGGAAGATAATTTTTGTACTGAATAGGTATTTTTTGTTACAACACCCTCAAATTATTACTAGTCGGGGTGGACCTCATGGGGATTAGTTCTTGTTTGATTCCATCAAGAAGATACATGTCCATTTTGACACTCTTATCTAGAGGAGGGTCAAGTTGTTTGACTATATACATTGAGGATATATTAAGCGGTTATGGTACATTCATGTAAGAACATGACATTCTAAAGGTATGTTATGGAAGGACATCCTCGAGATCTTCCTAGAGAACTTCTAACCATAGATTCTAAGGTAGTAGAGGGAAACTAAGTTCTTTTTGTTGACTCATGAGAGAATATTCATGATGTACTATGCATGATGCTTTATAGATATACTAAACATTTCTCCGGAATTGGTAGGGGATAATACAGCTGTAGAGAAGTATTTACAAGATGGAAGTATTTGGTAGATTTTTTCATAAGTTAATCACCTTCGAATAAATAAGTTTTTTTAGGTAGTCGATTAGGCTCACATAGATGAGGGGAACCTGAAAGAGGTTCCAATTCTAGAGATATAATTTCTATAGGAATATTAGAAGGTACGACTTCTGAGTGACTGAAGAATCAATATAAAAACATGAGATTGGGTAGTGTGCATAAGATTAAATAAACGGGATAATCGGTTTCATATGACAAAAATGGATTAAACTTCCATCACTATGGTATATTGAGCCACTGTCGTTGAGGATGTCCCCAACACCCTATGGAGTGCCAGTCTTGTGACAAGGTGGTACATTTACAGATGTTATGTAGGTCACAATGATAGTAAGTTAGTGAGGGTGTATCTATAAATTCATAGTGTGGGAAGGGGAAAATCTTAACCTTATCAGATTGGAATCTATAGTTCTACAGGCTAACTTGGTAGAGAAAGAGAAAATAGTATTTCTATGAAACTTTGTCAACATTAGAAATATAGGGAAACATAAGTTATTCAGACGACAACACATGGGAGAGGTCATGTTTATTTACATGTGGTGAAGCCTATACAAGTGGATAAAGAGTTTGTATCATTGATAGTGAGAGGTATTATTCGTGTATCTTATATATTATCTATATCATTATCTGACATATGTGCCTCTGATTCTATTATATCTTTAAAACATGTCAATGAGTGTATCCTATAAGTGGAGTTCTAGCGTAGAGTTATGACTATAGATACACTATTGGGAGTGAGGTATAGGGAAATCTATATGTGAGAGGGATATTCTCTTGATATTGGTGGGTATCATTTTCTCTAGGATCTATACATTCTTGATATGTCATTATTTGAACTAATTATATTTATGTATTAGTTGTTTGCATACTAGGCCCATATTGACTATTACCATGGGAGGGTGACATTTATGTATCATACGGGAGACTATTACATTCACCATGGGGAGTTGGATATCCATTCAAGATGAGATGATCCAATTACTCAGCAACTTGTTGAACTCACAACCCAAGATTGTAGTTATTTTCATGATGAATGAGGTGTAAAGCATAATATCATTACCTTAGTAGTAGAACAATCTTAGGATGTGTGTCCAAATGTCATTCCATTAAATCCACCTAATAGAGATATGGAGTTCACTATTTATCTCATGTTAGGGGAGGAGACAATATCTATTCGACCATAAAGAATGAAACTGAGAGAGATTCAAGAGCTCAAGGCTCAATTGGTGGAATTAGAATATAATGTTTATCTGTTCGAGTATGTCACCTTATGGTTCTCTAGTATTGTTTTCAAAGAATATTGAAAGGATATTTACCTTATGTGTCAATTACTGGAAGATAAACAATATTATTTTAAATAACCTCTATCGCATCACATGCATCAAAAATCTTTTGGACTCGTTGAGAGGAGATTATGGGTTCTATAAGATCAACATGAGATCATGGTATTATCAGTGAAGAGATTGGACTTCTGATATACATAAAACTAATTTTAAGATAAGGGATGGCATATATGATATCATTGTAATTCCTTTTCGGTTATAAAATGAACCAATAGTGTTTATAGGCATGAGGAATCATATCCTTCATCCATACTTGGATTGGTTTGTAGTGGTGTTTTTTGACGATATCGTGGTGTACTCTAAGACTCATGAGGATTATTCCTGATATCATAAAATAATCATGTGCACACAAATAGATCATCATATATATCCCAAGAAAAATAAGTTTCACTTTTGGATTAATTAGCTACACTAATTCGGACACATCGCCTCAGTGTAAAGTGGGTCAGCAGACCTAGAAATGGTTAAGGATGTTGTATCATGGAAGCAGACAAAGAATTTATTTTGAAATATTTATCATTCTGGGGTTAGTTTTAAATTTTTGGGATTTTTCTAGAAACTTTTCTACTTATGATAGAAACTTTCGAACATAACCAAGAATGGAAAAAACTTTTTTTGTTTGGAAGCTTATGGGGAGGCCTTCCAAGAGGAGAATAATCTTATGACAACATCACTATTCAGGATCCTACCCATGCCATGTGGAGATTGGTAGGTGTATTATTATGCTACTCAAATAATATTCATTATAGTTTCTATGATGGGAGATGATGTCATGGAATAATGGATTTGGTAGCTGTCACCATATGAACGAAACTACTTTATGCACGACCATGAGTTAGTAGCTATTGGGAGAGTAGTTTATGGTTTTTACCAATAACAAGAGATTATATTATATTTTATTGCAATGATATTTGAATATTTGGTATTGTAGATGGGTTTAGTGTATGTATTAATTATACATTGAGTTAGCATATTCACTCAGGAATAGAAATAGTTGGCTAATTATTTGAGCTGGAAAACATCGACTCATGTGGTTTGATATTCTAGGGCTGAGTTTATTATGATTCCCATGCTGGCTGAGATGCACAATGTGATTCAGGTGATTCAAGATCAGATGAATCTTGTATCAGTTTCAGTGGATTAAACTATTTTAAGATGGATCATGGATAGGCAGTGTGATGATCCAAAATTCTTGACCTTAAGGGAAATCCTTGAGGATGTGGTGAGACCTTTGGATTGAATCGTAGATGAGGATGAGATAATCAACTTTGTTAATTGGGTTGTTGTTCCTACAAGTATGTGAGAGGAGATAATGCGGGAATTTGATGGTTCAAAGTGGGCAGTACATCCATGTGTTGTCTAAATGTAATGTATCATTTGGATATAGTTTTGGTGGCCAGACATGACAAAGGAGATAACAGGATTTATGACTCAATCATTTTCCTCTCATTATGTAAAGTTAGAGCATCATCAACCAAGTGGATTGCTACATCCATTTGCTATTCTGGAATGGATGTGGGATGATGTGACAAGAATTTTATTGTGGTTATTTTGAATAATCATTGGAAGAATAATATTATCTAGGTCATTGTTGATGGAATGATGAATTTAGTGAATTTCATGCTTATATGGGGAACTTAATCAGTGGATAATATTACATGAAATGTATGATTGGGAGATAGTCTGTATTTATTGTTTACCATAGACAATTGTTTCAGATTGTGACTAGTTTTTTACTTCACACTTTCGGTAGTGTCTTTACAATGTTCTGGTTAAATAGATATTTTGAGTATGTATTTTCAACCAAATATAGATTGGTAATTGGAGACTATTATATAGTTGTTTAAGGATTTTTTTGGAAATATTTTCATGAATTTTGTGGGTATTTGGAGAAAAATATGGAATTAGGGGAGTCTTCCTATGAAAACATTTATCATGAAACTATATAGATGGAACTATATGTTCCTTTTTAATTTAGTCCGTCAAGATCATCATTATGTATGATGGAGGTAGGTGGGTCGGAGTTGATGGGACCTCGTCTCATGCTTGAGATGTTAGAGAATGTTTAGCTGATTTAGAAACATAATTCTATGGCATAGTGTAGGAAAAGTCTTTTGATAATAGAAAAATATGGCCCATAGATTTTATAGAGGGTGATCATGATTTCTTTTAAGTGCCGCCTCGGTTGGGTCACAATATGATATAGAGGCATGTAATTTTTCCTGCTAGGGTTTTTAGGACTATTTGATGTTATGGTGAGAATTGGGTCAGTTTCATGCAGATTGCATCTCCCACAAAAAAGACACTACGATACATGATGTTTTCCATATATCCCAACTATGGTGATATCACCCAATCACTTATGATGTGATTTATTTAGACGATATCAAGGTTGTGATAGATTCATCAGTTGAGGAGCATCGATTATGTGTGTTGGATCGCAGTGATAATGTGTTTCTGGGAAATACCATAATGATAGTTCACATATAATGGCAACATGAGTCTGTGTTGGAAAAAACATTGAAAATGAAAATATATTTAAGTGATCAATGGCCCAATTTTTTTTACTCAGAATCTTAGAGATGTATGATAGAACATATCAAGGAAGAGATGATATATGGTGGGGATATTGTAATTTCCAAAAAAATGGAGTTAACTCAGACTTTATTTTAGGTACTTTTTTTGTTTTATTTAGGTACCATCCAATTTTGTTTTTCCTCGGGGCGTGTTTGGGTAAAAAATATGAAACATAAAATTAAATGGGAATGTGAATGGTTGGTGCACAGTTAGATAAAACCATGGACCCAGCCTATGAAACTCTCATCCTTAGACTGTGAGGGTACACACAGATGGTACACAGTTTTTAAAACCATTTACCCTAAAAATATATACATGGAATCACTAAAAATAGCTACATGGTTGGTTAATGGTAAGATAAAATAGTGTTCCACTACCCAAGAAATTGTGTCTGAATTTTAAACAAGCACATAAATTAATTTTGAAATCCACCCAACCACTAAAACTCAAATATTTCAAGCCTTTTCCCCTATGAGGCCTTCCTTGTTTTTGTAACATACTTGAGGTATTTTTTGGCTGTCCAACATCTGTTATTTATGATTCAATTCTCAAATAAAATATTCACTTTTCTCCATGTATGTGGATTACATCGAATTGATTATATTTTTCATCCTCCCTTATTCACTTATTATTCTGTTGGAATTTATTCACAATTCTCCTAGATCTGGATATTGATTTTGGTTAATATACATCTAATTTTTTGAACTATATCTATAATTAAAATATCTTGATGACATTAATATCGATTTATGGGTTTTATATTCAGATCTAGATCTACATTATAATACTTCCCAATTCTGGATATTTCTATTGGGTGATCATCATCAAAAAATCAATTTTGGTGGATTAATATTTAGATCCCATAGTCTTGATTTTTATTTAATGTATCCATGTTGTAGAATTTCAATATTTTTTTTTTGAAATTATATTTCTAAATATAATTAATTAATAGGGTTGATTAATTAGTAATGAAATTATGGAATTTTGGTATTTGAAGATAATTAATTATGTGGTTCCGATACAATTAAATTTATAATTAATTGATGGATTCATTTTGTGAAATTTATATAGTTTATTGAGATAATTAATTGAATAATTAATTATGTGATGTTTATATTTTGATATGGATAATTAATTGATTGAATAATTATGATGTATTTAAATAGTTAATCTATTTAATTAATTTAAGAATTTATTATGTGATATTGGCGTTATGAAAATTACTTATTAATTATTGGATTAATTTTTAGAATACTGAATTTTGAATGAGATGATCAATTGTATACTTAATTATGACATTTGGAAATTGATTTTGGGGATAATTAATTGATGAATCAGTTATGGGATATTTGGATCATGAGTTTAGATGATTAATTGTTATATTAAATAGGTGAATTAATAAATGTCCTCAAGTTAATTCATTTGAAATAAAAAATGGAAACACAGTCCTGCATTAATGTGAAATAAAAATGGTATCATGGTCATTCAATTATTTCCAATTAAATAATGGTAACATGGTCATTAATTTGAAATAAATAATTGTAATGTGGTCATTGAATTTCTTGAAATTAATGAATGGTGACATCATCATTGATTTGAAATGTGAAATGATAATATGTTCATTCAATGGTGTGAATTAAGGAAAGGTAACATAGTTATTCTATTGTGTGAATTAAATGATGGTAACATGGTCATTAAATTGTGTGAATTAATGAATGGTAACATGGATATTAATTTGTGAAAATAATAATTGTAATATTATAACTCATATATGTAATATCCCATGGGGATTGCTCAGATATTTACATTGGCTGATGTAGGTATCGATGTTCGGGTGTCCTTAAGAACCTAGGTCTTTATCAGGTATAATAGATAATATTTAATAATCTGAAATTACATTTAATTATGCATTACATTAAATACATTATATAACTATATAAAATATTGTTGAATATATTTGTTTTAGACACTAATTTTTTAGGCCTTCTATGTATTATTCACACCCTTATCGAGGTTCATGATCGGTACCTGAATAGACTTTGTGTTTATGGATATATTAAGGGAAAAAATCATAAGATATATGGCTAAATTTGAAATGGGGCGTGGATTAAGAAACTAGCCATGTTTTGGTACCCTCTGGGGAGTTTTCAATGTCATTACATTTGAGTTTCATTTTAGACACATGATATGTACATATCATGAAGTGTTTTCTTCTTGAGTTAGATATTGTATTTCCAACATTCATTATTATTAGGTTGATACTGATTATGATTACTTATACTTCCTATATTTTTATTAATTTATTTCAGGATTATTACTCTATTGAAAATTGGTATATTCTCTTCCTGATTGACTTATCAGACCCATACTACTAGTTAGTTGCCTCTGGAATATGGGGAGACTTGCTTCAGGTCATGGGACTGACAAGCATAGGGGAACTAACATGTGGAACCTAGGTTGGGACGTTGCATTTTATTAAATGGTGCATGTTTTTTGTACTATTATTTATACTTTAATAAGACACATATATATATTTAGAAGAATAATATCATATAGAAAAGTCTAGATCATTATATTGAACAAATAACTTAAAAAATAAATATATCATTCAACTAAAATCCTATTATTTAATAAGTGTCGAACACAATCAAGAATATGAATTTCAAAAAATCATATGTCTATATAAATGATGCTTGAAACCTAATAATACATGAATATTTATATATGTTGCGATATTAAATATATATCCATCCAAATTTAATGATTTTAGATAATAATACACCATTTTTTTATTCGTGGACAAAATTAAAATTCTGATTCAATGTTTTAATTATATTTGTTAAACATATTTATATCCCACACCCTAATGAATATTTTTATCTATGCCAAAATTCAATAACCCCAAATCATAAGATAAATTAAAAGTGGAATTTGATTCAATTTTTATGACCTTTTGGAATAATAAACTAAATTCCTTAAAAAATGCTCTTATAAGGCCTCAAAAACATTCCATATTTTCTATTGGATGGTGAGAACATCCAAGGGAAATTCTATATCATTTTTTGAATATTTAATACAATTAAAATATGATAAAATATATGAAAAATATAAATATGTTTATAAATTCAAACCCAACACCTTTTATTTAATAATAAAATATGTGTCATACGGTAAAACTATTCCAATAGTGAAAGAAATCAATATCAAATTTAGAAAATAATAAAATTATATATATCCAACAAATAACTGCAATACTTGGTATTTCAATTAATTTCATACATAAAATGGTGATCTTCCCCGAGTTTATCAAATATAATGAGAAAGTGTTAATAAATTTTCCTATATTCAAAAAAAAGATATTAAGGCTCATCACTATGATAGAACTTTTTATCTTAGATAATTATATTAATATAAATGACCCATAAATCCATTTTCCCTCACCTATCCCTGCATCTATACAAAATAGATTATATCCAAATTAGATGGTGTATATGTTGGTTGTGAGTATGATTGAATAATTAATATGTCGTAATCACCCCAATTAATTAATCTAGTGAATAAATTAACTTATTCATCGTTGATCTTCAATTAAATGTATAAAAATAATATTATTCCCAAAGAATGAATAATTTTATATAAAAACTAAAATTGATCGATGAGACACAATACCTCACCTCCAATATTATAAATGTTAAATAAATTCCAATGAAAATAATATATATCAAATAGAACATATTTCATATTACACAACTTGGAGACAAAACCACAGTATTCCAATGGGTTGTAATTGTATCTTAATTATGTCAAACTCTTCAAATATCTTACAAACTAACTGAAAATCAACTTTTTTATATGTAAAAATTTAAAAAAATTGGAGGACTCAAAGGGATTATATTTAAGTATAACCTATATGCTTCTCTAAAAATAGAAGAAACTAAAATGATTCCGTCCAAATGTTATTAGTAATCTCACATACCTTGATAGTTTATTTCTAGATAAATGTATATGTTAGGATAATCTAATGGTTGGATCTTGTTTGATGTTTCTTATCACATAGTACGGGTAATTTTCCATAGCATGAGAACCTATGACTAGGTAAATATAATATTATTCTCTTATAACATTAATGATAAAATTCACCAACATAAGCCTTATCTACCAGTTTAGGACATCTCACACACCATAAGAACATGAGTCTAATTGGTTATATCCACTCAAAATTTAAACAAATAGTCCTTGTATAAAATGACCCTTCATTTGAATAAACCTTTTTTTTCAATTATACCAATGTATCATAATAGTGATAATATTTAAATATTCATAATTCTATGTGACCACAATCACTTGTAATTGGATCATAACATTCAACATTCAACAATTAATCATATTCTAGTATATTAAATCACAATAATGGTTCAAATAATCACAACAAATATCTAAAAAATCATTAATGGGATAACATGTTTCCTATCTCAAATAATTATTTTTTAATTAATCTACAAATATTTTATCATATCACATATAATTTACATAAAAATTATATTTTTTTCTAGACATATTGAATAAATATATTTCTTAAAAAATAACTATCCATATGTGAATTTTCCAATATTACCAAAAAAAATTCAATAAATTATTTCTTCTTGGGTATCCTTTCCATATATCGTGGATGGTTTCTTCTATTTTATATAAATTTTTAAAATTTAACTTATAACAAGAAAAAAAATTGACACACATTTAGGAGTAATGAAACATTCATTTAACACTTTTATATGGACTCCCTTAGAATCTAATCACCTGAAATGGTGAATAAGTTAATTCCCCAAAACCCTATGATATACATAAAAATCATTATCTCATAAGTTAAACTAAGAGATATATTTATAATTATGAAATATTAGTGTAACATACCTATATCATATCATAATTCTTTCACTACCACATTTTATGTGATAATTCGTTGTCCAATTAATGTTCATGAAGACAAAGAATGATTCAAAAAATTTAAGATTAAGATATTGGTATGGTTATATAAATTTAATAAAGGTGAAAAGGCTTGAGTGAGATGAAATATCCATAATATAAAAACATATTACATTATTTTACATGAATTATCATTATATATCATAATAAATCCCAACAAGTTGGCTATATGGTACTATTTTTTACATGAATACTTATTAAATTAATTTATTTTACACAACCAAAATAGTTCAATAAAATTATTCAAAATCTCCACAAACATTCTTTACACATGTTACCCTTAAATAAAAATCATAAATGATACTTTTCTTCATTAACTAGGGAATGGAAAACTAGAAAATAATTTCCCTAAGTGATATGAAAGTTTAAAGGGTATGATATTTTAATCGATGATCAAAGGTTTTCAGATAATGGAAATATGTTTATGAGAATATATCTCATGGTGTATAGATATAAACAAATAGAATAATATAAAATAAAACAAATATCATTAATCATGAATCATGTCAAATGGATTTAATAATATTATAAGACATGAGTAATAATAATATGAAAATATATATCAATAATCCTACATAATGAGAACATAACATTGGTAGGTATTATAACATAATAATGTGTTACACACATAATTATATAAATTATTTAATATTTTAAGGTTTAGAAAAAAATAATTCATATCATAATGGAATCAGATAACCACCTCCCCAAAACATAGTTTACATGGTCTAACCAGGTATGTCCAAAAACATTTTTTACTTCGGATAACCACATGTTTCTATTCCAAATCTCAAGAGATATTAAACATTAACAATTTAATTTTAGTTCTATCTCATACTCTACAATCACATAATGAGATCACACACACACATGGAAATATATATATATATATATATATATATTCTTGTTTTCCTTATAAACATGAAAACATTCTTAATTTCATCATATCTTAATTAACATTTCCTAAGGAAATGGGTTTCATGAAAATTTCAAGAAGACGTTGTCCTAGACCATCCATAAAATGATGGTGGATGATATCATAAGGGAATATATCTTGTAATGAATAGAAAATATTGAAGGATAAATACAGAGATTAAAAACACTTTATATGTTTATTAGAATACACTTATTGAAAAAATAATAAATACTATTTACATTTTTGGGAACATTAATATTAAAAAAAAAAATCAAAATATAAAGGGAATATAAATTAATTACAAAAAAAGATAAAATTTTCTAGGAATCCTTTTAAATATAACTGAATAACTCCATTGGGAAATTCATTCATATGTAGAAAATTTAAAAAACTATTCACTTAACATTTTTGGAATGAAAATAAGAGATAATAAAAAATGGAATGTGACCAAAATAGTTCAAAGCGGTTCATATCAGTATTTTTTAATGAAATTACATGAATAAGTATAATGATACTCCTAAATCATATATATTTGTATATTGATAAAAATATATATGAAATAATTTAATGATTATTATGATTTTGAAAAACAATTGACCAAAAAGATGAGATAATATTGACTCCACCTATAAGAAATATTCAGGTAAAATTGTGATCGAAAACAATATGAAATATTAAAAATAAATGTAATACCTGGAAATAGAAGAATTAGAAGAATAAAATAGCTGGTGTTTTATAGAGAAATTCGTATAGATTACCAAAATATCAATTCATTCCTCGAAAATCTCAATTTTGAAGATATATTCGACAGAAACCCTTATGACTATAGTAAAACTAAAACCAAACCCCTTAAAATAAATAAACTACAATTGATTAGTAAATACAATTAATTGAATGAAAATTATATTATAATATATCCATGGGGACGTATAAATAGCATCTGAAATTAGAAAAATGAAATTAATATAATGACTGTAACACTGATCGGAAATTGATATAAAATACCCTTACCTCATAATTCTTATTGGTGAGATATTTTATAAAATCTTGTTTAATAAATATTGGACTATTAAAAATTACTATAATAAAATTATTTATTTATATTTTATATATTATCATTCATTTATAATTCATTATTTCCCATAAAAAATTTATTAATTGTTAATAAAAATATTCATGTTTTAATTCATCAATTCTTTTACACATTATTCAGTTTGGATGTTTTAGTATTTGATCCATGGTCATGGGTTTTTTCCACAACAAAAATTAATAAATATTTATTATATGTTTTTATATGTTTATTGAGTTACATGGTAATTTGATTGAACTTATGGTGATTGTTCTCATGGAATTCATTGAAAATAATTTTTCGGATAATTTCATTTACAAAATAGACGAATTTGATAGGAATCTACCATGGAATAAAACCATTATTGAAACATAAAAAATTATTAAATTAATATTTATAAAAAAAATTATAATTTTTTAAAATATATTGTTCATTCATGATTAAAACATTATAACATCATTCATAATGGTTTTAAAATTGGTCCTAATAAGAACATGTTCTAATGATGAATGAGTAAGACTGTGTTTTTTTATAGTAAAAAAAATTATCAATCATATAATTGATTTAAAAAAATATTATAAATTAATAAATTAGATTAATGAATTGGTGGAGGTAGAATACTAAGAATAGTTATTAATGACATGATAACACTTATTTTGAATACATAAATATCATCTTCCCTAGCCTCTTGGAAATGATGTGTTTGGGACTTATTCAGGTGAATATGGGTTACCAAATGTGTAATAAGTATTTATTAGAGGTTTTTTTGTAATCAATATATAACTAATGAAAAATAGTAGTTTTTATGTTTATAAAATTGGTACATTCATATGTTAATTTTGAATGGAATTTTTATTAATACTCATTTCTCAATGTATTCGTGTGTCATTTTTTAAATTCAAATGGATAAAAGTGAAATGCATAAAGAAAAGGGATCACGAGAGGTCGATAAATCCCATATAAAATCATTTAAATATAAATTTTTTCTAGTATTTTAGTACATTAACATTGCTTTTACATATTGATACAATTTTTCCATTACTATAGAAACTCAATTCTTACCTAAGTAACTTATTTTATGCATAAAAATATGACTGTCCATATTACCTAATTTAGACATGAAGATTCTAATTCTGTAATCCAATATATTGTATTCAATTTTATTAAAGTGATAAAAAATAAATTTATTCTAAGAACACATACAGTGTAAAAACAATAAGAAAAAGATTTTTAAGAATATAGTGGATTTATTATTATCACATTTCATGTAATAATATTCATATTAATTTTAATTTTAATTGTATATTTACTATTACATATTTTAAATAAATATATTATTTATTAGTGATTTTCTAATATTTTTTTGATAAAAAAAACATTACACATTTAACAATATATCATTGAAAAATATGTTTTTTAAATATAAACAGATTTTCTTATTAGTTATAATAAATTTATAATTGTTCCATGTATTTTCCTTCATATATATATATATATCATTTTATTCAATTTAATACTCCAAAAAAGATTAATTGAACTTTCGATAAAAAATTAAATAACATATTAAAATATATTGTTTAAGAATATCTCATATTTTATTTTCCATTAATACTTAAAGTAGTATTTTTTATAATTACATAATTATTTGAATAATATCATTTAATTAATTTTATAATAAATAATTTTTATTAGTCAATTTTATTGAATTGACATATTGAAATTATTAGGTTTAAAAAATATGAATATTTTATAAAAACTATTTATTGAGAATAATTTTTTTAAATGGATTATTATTATCCTTTTGTTCAACACATAAAAAATTTATTTTAATTTCAATTTATAATTAATAATGATAATTTATATATTTTAACATCTAAATAATATATAACTATATTTACTATATACTTGTGGGATAGTGATATTTTTATGTGTATTCAAATGACCTGGAACATGATTAGAGAAAATTTTAATAGATGAAGAATGTGTGATAAATGTTTTCCCTTATGTTTTTATAACATGAAAAAACTAAATATGTTATTCTTCTAAAAATTGAAGAATTTATACATATGATCAGATAAATGTTTCTGGATAAATAAACAAAGGATAGAATGTTAGAGACTGTGATATATGGAAAAAGTATTTCTACATATTATTTATTTTATATTACTTACTAAATATACCAAAAAAGAATCAGTGAATCCAAAATATAGTGATTAATTTCAGATCTTAATTTTTACATCATAATGTTTCAGACATAATCTCATTATCCATGAATATTGAGAAAGGGGGTGAATACATTTGTATATATATTTTATAAAAACTGAGATAAATGTATGTTTATAGGATACACAATATCATAGTGAGTACCAGATAGGGAACCGTTTCATTAAATGATCTTGTTCTCTATCAATTAGAGTAAGGTTAGTAATGTTCAATCGGTGATGATGAAGAATATTATTTTATGAAGTCCATCCTGAAGACGACCAAATTTGATGAATAAATTTTCCTAAAATTCCAATATGATAAATTTTATTAGGAAAATCTCTATTTATAATTTCTATTAGATAGATACTCATGATTCAATGGTGAAAAAATTAGGATGATCAGAATAATGTTATGTCTGATGATCATCAGATAGAGTTTATTGTATAAATGAAACAAATAGAGAGTTCATATTCAATTCATTTAGTTGATTAATTTCCCCAAAATTACATTTTAAATGTTCCTATAAAAGTTTTACAGCAAAAATAGATCATAATTACAATTGAAAGAATACTAGTTACAAAGTTTTCACCAAAAAATAATTTTTATAATGTTTATTTTTTAGGAGTACTGTTTCGATGTTCTTAAGGATGTTTTCATATATATATTTAATGGGAAGATGTTGAGATGATCAATATATATTCATAATATCATGGGAGGATTACATTTATTTCCTTATTATATAGAAGGAATATTGTTAAAGGATGTGTATCCCATATTTTTTTGTGTCTTTAAAAATTCTCTAGAATCCTAGAGAAGAGTGTAAGATAAATTACACTATGTGAGTGTTTTTAATTTATAGTTTTCATTTATAGGGAAATTAAATTGGTAACCCTTCATTGTATCTTACCCTCACATCAATAAATATGAGTATTTACAATATAATGGATTTTTTCTCTTCACATGTGTAAAAGTGGAAGTGTTCTAAAAATATTTTTAGAAAAACAAATAAAACAAAATCTCAAGGTTAAATTTTTAGTAGGTATTTTTTTCAACCATGTAATCTCTTGGATGAATATAATAAATAATTAGTAGTTTAAAATGTATAAAGAAATATTGAAAAAAGTCACCAGATATAAGACATTGGATGATGATTTATATCATGTGTAATCGATAGACTGTGTGTAGTGGTTAATATATAGATAGTGTGTATGAAAGTTGTTACATTTTTCAAAAGGCACTGGAAAGAGTTTTCTAGAAAGAAATTCAGATGGAGTATCTAGATGTGTATTGAATGGATAAAATATTTATAAAAATAATTATGAATAATGTTTTTTCATACAATTGGGAAGAATGTGAAGATGATGTTTTTTCATGAAGAACAAGTGTGAAAAAAGTACAAGTATCATAGTGAAAACATACAGAGCCTATTGATGAAGGATTCTCTGACTTTTATAAAATCATTACCATCTATTTTATCTACGAAGATAGAACATACACTATCTTTTAATTATATAATATTATATTTTTAACGATATTCTAAATTTTCAGTAACCACATAAATGGATTTTTTTTATATTGATTATGTTGTATTAAATTATTTTTAAACCATTCCAAGCCCTTACTACTATTTTTTATTAGTATACATTATGAAATCTTAGGTTCCTATTATACCTGATTCTGTGTTTCCTTTCATCTGTGTAATAACTATTTAACAATAGGAGATAGTTTCTTCATGATTAATAAAACATTAAAATGATCCCAAATTCACCCCTCCCCATTTCAGAGATCACAAATATCATGATTAGTCTTTTCAAGTGGTATTATAGGGACAGATTTGTTTATTGACCATATTCTGATGTTGGAAGAAATACATAGTTTACATGTACGTTCATTATTGTTTGAATATTAAGAGGATTCTTATTTTAAATGTGAACAATTATCATATTTGGAATGATAAAAGGATTCCTTATATTATTTATATTGGTAATTAAGTTCTCAATGGTACTGTGGATGGAATACCATGATTTTATGAGGGAGTTACTCTAGTTGTAACTGGTAATAATAATTTTAATAATCATGGGTGAGCATAAAATTATTTACCTTCTTCACTCTTTAATGGTTAATTTTTAGAGTTAAAGGAAAGGGAATAACTAAATACATATTTGGAAAATTGAAAAATATGGAAATAATTCATTGAATAAGTTAATGTTAATAATCTAGAGGTTTTGTATTGATGATCCTAAAATGGGTGATTATTAATATATTGGTGACATATTTACTTGTTTAAATATAAAATTGTAATTATTATAAAATGTCTTAATGATAATTCGGAATACTAAAGAATTTTTAAAAAGATCTTCTGAATTTATATTGATCAATTGGATACAAAATTTTCAACCTTGGAATATAGTGATTCAAGAAACTCTATCTATGGGATATCTACATTGAACTTTCATCCCATATAAAATTGTAATAGAAATGGTTATGATGAATAATGAGAAATCTGATTTTGAAATTAATTTCAATGAAACCAAATAATGTAATGTATAAGCATGTTCTTCATAATGAAATCAATGTCTCTAAATACCTATATGAGGATATTAAAAATGTTGAGAAATTTTTATTTTTATTTTATATTAATGTGATAAAATTCATATGAAAATGAAAAAGAAAAGTTTCCACTAAAATACATTGGATACATAGCTAGTAGACATGTTCAAAAAAATTCAACAATAAAATGATGGAGAACAATGGGATGAAGATGATAGAAAAACATTTTAGATGAAGGAAAGAAAATACAAACCCTACTATAAAAGTAAGGATAATAATTTATGTAAACAATTATGAGGAATATATTTTTCAATTTTTGATGAATATAAATAATTTGAAAAGGATTTTTATTTCTTCAGTAATGAATCTACTAAATTTTTTTGAAAAACTTATTGATGTAAAAATAAGTAGATAAAATTTCATTTAAAAAAAACAAGAATCTCAACTTGATTTTATCAAATATCAATAGTTCAAAGAATGTATTTTTAAAGACCCATAAAATTCAATGAAATTTTTTTGTCTTAATTTTCTTTGGAATTTTACAAGAACGCAGTTTCTGATGGCAACTGATTCTGAGGCCTGGTGTGCTCGGAATCATTTTCTGAAGTTTGGCTCGGGTACATTCAGTAAACGAATGAGCGGGTTTTTTTAACTTTTGAACCGGTGCTCGGAATCGAATTCCGAGGGCACCAATGGAGTAGAATCACTGGTTTTTGCTTAGAAAAGCCTTTTCCAGTGTTGTGTCTGCTCGGGTGTGGTTTTTAGTTTTTGGGGTGATGTTAAGAAATAAAATAAAGTGGTGCGACAACATTATTTTATTTCAGTTAAGCTACTTAAAGCCACTTAAGCTGAGTGGAAGCGGATTGGATGGAACCCAAAATATCCTACCCACATGGTTGGATATTTGTGAGGTGGGGCCCGCACGAGCCCCACCGTTTCTTTTCATCTATGTAACGCACCCACGAAAACTTTTTTTAAAATGAATGTCAACCGGTGCGTTTTCTTAAACTCTTAACGCCCCTATTAATTGAATAGTTAAGACGTTACCATTAATTTATCGAATTAATGGTTCATTTCTTAAGTTGTTTTTCAAATTGTTGGCATGTAATTAAAATAAGACCAACGCATGTCTTTCATGGGTGTGGCTTGTTGAGAGGATTTGGAGAAACTCTATCTTCATCCTCCTTCGTGAAGAACGTGAAAAACACAAAGAACGCCGGCCTTCGACGAAAGGTGACGAAGAACGCCGAACCCTCGGAGATCGACGATGCGACGCCGTGTACCGCGAAGTCGACGATTCTCCTTCTGCGATGTTCTTCCGTGATGTTCCTTCCCCGCGACAATCTTTGATCAACCTCGATCGAGGTAGGGGATTGCAGATCTTTTAATTTCCATTGTGGATTTTGTCCTCAACACGGATTTAAACGTGTAATTAAATCTGTGTGTTTTCTTTAACCCTCAGAGATCGTCGACGTGACGCCCTGTACCGCGACGACGCGACGCCCCTTTCGCGACGCGATGATCCTCTTCTTCCACGACGGTCAATTCCACGAAGAACTCATGTTCGACGACAACGATGAGGTAGGGGTTTTAATTCTTTAAATCTCTGGGATTTATACATGCGTCGTATGATTAAACATTTGTTGTGAAATATTTAAAACCGATAACGTGGTAGGTGTGAACCAATGAACAAGTCTGAACCAACCACCCCTTTCGTTCTTGATTGGTAAAACGGTGGACGTCGACAAAGCTGGCCGCACGGGTGACGTGGGGTCCTCGTAGTGAAGGACGGACCCCGGGAGGACCTTTGGCGAAGACAGCGTGGATTTCCAACCACCAGAACTCGTCCGGTGGTCCGCGGAGCGACCCGCCGGCGTGCCACGCCGGCACGGTGGTGTTGACGGTGGAAGGCGGCAGCGCCCGGCGTGCCGCCGTGGAGAACCGTCGCGGCTGAAGTCGCGTTGGCAGCTGCGCGGTACCGCGACCGCGCGAGACCGGAGGAGCACGGGACGCGGTGGCCCGGGCGCGTCCGCTGGCAAGGGCGGCCCCACACGGGGCCGCAGTTCTCTCACGCGGGGGCAGTACGCCCCCCGGTCCGCTCGGCCGTAACCGGCCGAGCCGACCCACCGGACGGGCCGGGTCGCGCCGGCCGGTTCGGACCCGGACCCGGGGTCGGGTTTCCCCAGGGGGGGTTGGGTCGGGTCGGTCTGGGCCCTGACCCCCCGTTTTCGGACCTTTTCGGTATATTGCCCATAACATGATCTACGAGCCTCTGATCGACGTACCGTCAGCAGCAATGTGATCCTTGGACCGAGACGGTCGTTTTGACATTTCTCAATCAATGTTTCAGAATACTTTGGGTTCTTCCAGGTTGGTTCGTACACGAAACCAACCGGGCCCTCGGGGCGGAAACGCTCTTAACATGAGCTCCGGGCATCTGATTAACGTGCCATCGACTTTGATGGATTCCTCTTAGTGAGATAGATAATTTGGATTACTCCTCCCGAGGTTTGGACGTAGGTGGAGTACGGTCGAGTTGGTTTTGACTTAAAAACCAACCGGGCCCCTGGGACGAAAATGCCTATAACTCTCAAACCTGGCGTTTGATTGACGTGATGTCTGCGACATTGAGTTCCTGTTGACAATACGGAAACTTTGGATACATCAACTCTGGATTATGAATCAGTTGGTGTATCAGCCCTTCAGCTCGTGGAGCGGACCCTCCCAAATGATCTTGCTGTGTGCGGGAACCTTATAGCTGGCTGCGTCTGCGACGACAATGAAGACAGTACGGGAATCCTCCGTGGGTTCGATAGTGACCAATACGGTACTTTTTGGGATACATCTACTCCAGAAAATATGTCAGTTGATGCATCAACCTCTTGTCTCTTGGATTGGACCCTCCCGAAATGAGCATGCTGTGTGCAGAAACCCTAGAGCCAGTTGAGACTTGACGACTACTGATCGAACGACTCGGTGTGTTACGGATACCCAAGTGGAAAGCGCTTGGTTGTAGCAGTAGAACCACGGCGGAGGAGTGCTTGGTTGTAGCAGCAGACCCGCGGTACTCAACAAAAGTAGTACCTCTGGAGGCTATGAGGGGGAGCTCTTGGTTGTAGCGGCAGACCCACGACGGAGGAGTGCTTGGTTGTAGCGGCAGACCTACGACGGAGGAGCTCTTGGTTGTAGTAGAAAGGGGGAGCGCTTGGTTGTAGCAGCAGACCCACGGCAGGGGAGCGCTTGGTTGTAGCAGGAGACCCATGGTACTCAACAGAAGGAGTACCTCTAGAGGATCTGAGGGGGAGCGCTTGGTTGTAGCGGCAGACCCATGGTGGGAAGCGCTTGGTTGTAGCAGCAGGCCCACAGTACTAGATAGGAGGAGTACTACAGCAGTCCAAGGTTAGAGGGAAGCGCTTGGTTGTAGCGGCATACCCACTGTACTTGATGGAGAAGGAGTTTCCCAATAGCTATGGTTTCAACTTCATGATCGATCCTTTGTGGGTCATTGCGGGGGTCAGTACCTATCGAATCATTGTGGATTTGATGGCTTAGATGAATCAGTGGCTATATCTGATCATCTCTATCGTCATACGAAGAAGTTTACCTGTGTGAGCTGAATCCTGTATTGCTTTCCTTTGTAGATTGTGTTATGCTATCCTATGTGGATTACGTTTTTCGTTCCTGTGTGGACTAGGTTTTGTCTTCCTATGTGGATTTGGGTTGTACTTGTGCTCGGATGTTGGAGCGTGCTGGATTTGATGACTTAGGTATATGTATGGGCATATACCTAAGCAGTGTCGGATGTTATTTCGTGATTGTATGTTTCCTTTGTGGATTATCCTTTGTGGATTCTGAGAGACTTTCGGGGGTCTCGCGGTCCCTACTGAGTAGCTTATACTCACCCTTGCACGGGCTATGCCTGCACTACGTTGTGTTGGTTGCACACGATGGACAATGCTGATCATGGTTGAGGCTTGCGGAGCAGGACGGTACCTGGAGGTGGACCACTGGGCGGGACGTACTCGGAGCGGTCGGCTGGACTCGAGGAGCAGTGGAGGCTATCTGTACCCACCCTTCAGGTGGGATTCCCAGTGGACAGCTCTGCATTTCGGATTTAATTTTCAGTTGCAGTTTTCCCTTCCAGTTGTACTTTACGTTCATTTTTGGTTTGTATACTGGCCCACTTACCTTTCCGCACTTACTGTGGTACTCAGTTTTTACTTAGTGTTTACTTCTACTGATTTCTTGCTCAGTGGTGTTTTTTTACTTTACAAAGGAAATGCCTTCCCTTTTTACTAGGATTTACGCCTTGGTGCTAGTCACCAGCCCCTGGCCTATGGAAGGCGGGCTTGGGGTAGTCATGGCACAGTCCCTGAGGATGGGTCGTGACAAATTTGTATCAAAGGAGTTCGGTTCTACCGCAGAATTCAGAACTCTGATCTTTTTCTATGTGAAGCAATAGTGTTAAGCGTATTGGGTGTGGTTATCAGTCCAGGGAGTCCAGTGTTGTTGCGGTGGCCGACGTATCTGTACACCAGGACCCTGACTTCTGATTTCCGACTTAATGCATGAAAACATTGATTGCATGTGTGTTTCAAGGTTTCTTTGTGATTACATTGTGTCAGCTCACCAGGTATACTGTTCCGACCGTGGTGCACTGGTGTACTTTTCAGGATGACCCCACAATGGCAGCCAGCTAGGGTTCCAAGAGTTGAGTGTGACGATAGCCCACAGAGCGATGAGGCCTTGGTATAGGTCCCTTTGAAAGATAAGGCACCGGCGATACCTTTACCCGCCAAGCCACCGATGCTTCCAACCCCAGCCGCTGACGATGCACTTCACCTTAGTGAACTGCTTGAGTTCCAGCGCCTGCGACCGCCCAGGTTTTGCGGGGAGACGGACCCCCAGGTAGCGAAGGACTGGCTAGAGGCAATGGTGATTGTTTACAAGTTAGTGAGGACACCAGAAGATCTCATGGTGATCCTCGCAGTGAGCCTACTGCAGGCGGAAATGGGCAGATGGTGGAGTTTGATGGTCCAGGTGCAAGATGAGGCATCTCTTCTCTGGACAGACATTGAGAGACTCTTCCGCTCAGAGTTCTTCCCGGCCACCCTCAGTGCAGTGCGCATCCAGGAGATTCTTCATCTGCGGCATGGCAGCTTGACAGTAGCCCAATACACGGCGAGGTTTACCAATCTCTCGCGCTATTCGACGGACAAGGTACGAGACCCATTCTTCAGGGCCCGAACCATTGAGAAGCGGCTCAGGCAAGAGATCAGAGCTTCAGTTGTTTCTCACAGCATTCCGAAACAGACAGGAGTGTTAGAGCGAGCCCTCATAGTGGAGAGTTTCCTTGCTGAGTAGTCTCCAGCAGCAGGACCCACCCCTAGCCGGCATGTGGCAGAGTCTTCTACAGCGGGCAGTAGACAGATGATGCAGGGGTCCAAGAGGACTAGACCTATAGGTGGTTGACCGCGTGACACATTATCGTCTGTGCGAGGCACCCGGGGTGGGCAATGACTTACCATGAGCGGACAGTGGTACTCATGCGGCGGGGTTGGTCACATGGATCATGACTGTCCGGCCCGCCATATGGATGACCAACAGATAAACGAAGGACCTCCTAGGCAAAGGTAGAGGTTTGATCGAGGCGGACCACATGGAGCAGGAGACCATGGCAGGGGAGCTGGCCATGCAGCGGGAGGTGGACGACGCTTCGAGGTGCTGCCACCACCACCACCAGGAGGTCCACCCCGACTGCAGGGAGCTGGTAGACATGGGAGAGCTCCGCTTCAGGTAGCTGAGGCCTATGATCAGGGAGCTCCAGGAGAAGATGGACAGGAGCGGAACTAGCTCCAGACCTGGGGACTTTTGTTTTTTACCTCCTTCTAGCGTTGTTGATGTTTGTTTGTAGATGTTTTGTGTCCTTGTACTTTGAGCTGCAGTAATAAAAGACACCTTTCTTTTGGCGTTTACCTTCATGTCCTCAATTTGTGTTCTTACTAAGAGGTTCCAGTTTAAAAACCGTTGACTTGACCCTCACTTTGAGATACCTACTGGAGGAGACCCAGTGATCACACACTAATGCCGACAGTGTGACTCAACCCTTGGAGGCAAGAGTAACGGTTGGATATCTTAGTAGTAGCGTCGAGCCCTTACGACGTCATAATTCCTATGGGTTGGTATCATCCATGATGGGATTGACTGTATTAGGGGAAGAAAGTTGTTCATATAGGGGACGAGACTGGATTTCTCTTCTTGGGAAAGAAGAAATCTCAGAAGCTCTTATAGGACGAGAAAGGTCCAAGTCATCCAAGAGCGGATGAGGACAGCTTAGAGCCGGCAAAAGTATTGTGCTGACAGGAGGCGGAGACCTCTAGAGTTCGAGGTTGGTGACCATGTTTCCCTACGGGTCTCACCTCGACATGAGTTACGGAGACGTGGCCGAGGCGACTAGTTGTCTCTGAGGTTCATCGGACCATTCCAAGTCCTCAGCAGGATTGACGAGGTGGCCTATCGCCTGGATCTACCTCCTCAGTTGCACCGGGTGCATGACGTCTTCCACGTATCTCAGCTAAGAAGATACGTGCTTGACCCGTCACATATCTTTGACCATGGGGAGCTGGACGTTGATGATGGGGAGACATTCACGGAGGTCCCAGTGGAGATCTAGGATCGACAAAAGCGGTTCCTACGTGGACGGTCGATTCCTCTTGTGCGCATCAGATGGCAGCACGGGAACCTCCAAGAGGGTACTTGGGAGCGGGAGGCATAGATGCATGCTCAATACACACTTTTGTTTCCCTAGTTTATGATGTATCTTTACGAGGACGTAAAGCCCTGAGGTGGGAGTGATATAAAGACCCGTAAAATTCAAGGAAATTTTATTTCTTAATTTTCTTTGGAATTTTGCAAGAACACAGTTTCTGACGGCACCTAATTCCGAGGACCGGTGTGCCTGAAATCATTTTACGAAGTTTGGCTCGGGTACGCTCAATAAACGAACAGGCGGGTTTTTCTAACTCTTGAACCGGTGCTTGGAATCGAATTCTGAGGGCACCGAGGGAATCACAGCACCGATTTTTTCTTAGAAATGCCTTTTCCAGGGTTGTGTTTTCTTGGGTGTGGTTTTTAGTTTTTGGGGATAAGTTAAGAAATAAAATAAAGTGGTGCGACAACTTTATTTTATTTCTCTTAAGACACTTAAAACAACTTAAGCTGAGTTGAAGAGGATAGGGTGGAACCCAAAATATCCTACCCACTTGGTCGAATATTTGTGAGGTGGGTCCCGCATGATTCCCACCATTTCTTTTCCTCTCAATAACGCACCTACAAAAACATTTTTTTAAATGAAAGTCAACCAGTGCGTTTTCATAAACTCTTAACGCCCCTATTAATTGGACCGTTAAGATGTTACCATTAATTCATCGAATTAATGGTTCGTTTCTTAACTTGTTTTTTCAAATTTGTGGTGTGTAATTAAAATAAGACCAACACATGTCTTTCTTTGGTGTGGCTTGTTGAGAGGATTCGGAGAAACTCTATCTTCATCCTACTTCGCGAAGAACGCGAAGAACGCGAAGAACGCACAGAATGAGAAGAATTTCGTCCTTCGACGAAAGGAGATGAAGAATGCCAAACCCTCGAAGATCGACTACACGACGCCGTGTACCGCGATGCCGGTGATTCTCCTTTCGAGACGTTCTTCCGTGATGTTCCTTCCCCGCAAAAATCTTCGATCAACTTCGATTGAGGTAAGGGATTGCGGATCTTTTAATTTCCTCTGTGGATTTTATCGTCAACATGGGTTTAAATGTGCAATTAAATCTGTTTGTTTTCTTTAACCCTCAGAGATTGTCGAAGCGACGCCGTGTACCACAACGACGCGACGCCTCTTCCGTGACGCGACAATCCTCTTCTTCCGCGACGGTCAATTCTGTGAAGAACTCACGTTCGACGACAACGGCGTGGTAGGGGGTTTGATTCTTTAAATCTCTGTGATTTATACCTGTGCCATATGATTAAAATTTTGTTGTGAAATATTTAAAACAACTAAAGCGGTGGGTGCGGACAAATGAACAAGTCTGAACCCACCGCCCTTTCGTTCTTGGTGTGCAAAACGGCGGACATCGACAAAGAAGGCCGCACGGGCAACGCGGGGTCCTTTCAGTGAAGGACGGACCCCAGGAGGACCTTTGGCGAAGACGGCGTGAATTTTCAACCCCCAGAACCCTTCCGGTAGTCCGTGGAGCGACCCGACGGCGCACCGCGCCGTCACGGCGGTGCCGGCGGCAGCAGCGCGGTCCCACGACCACTCAGGACCGGAGGATCATGCGACGCGGCGGCCCAGCCGCGTCCGCTGGCAAGGGCGGCCCCACGCGAGGCCGCGGTTCTCTCACGCGGGGGCAGAACGCCCCCCGCTCCGCTCGGCTGTAACTTGTCGAGCCGACCCACTGGCCGGGACGGGTCGCGCCTAGGCCGGGCCGGGCCACGCCGGCCGGGTCGGACCCGGACCTGGGTCGGGTCGTCCCTATTCAGGCCGACCAAGGGGGGGTTGGGCCGGGTCGGTCCGGGCCCAGACCCCCCGTTTTCAGACCTTTTCGGTATGTTGACCATAACATGAGCTACGGGGCTCTAAACGATGTACCGTCAGCGGCGATGCTATCCTTTGACCGAAAGTGTCGTTTTGACATATCGCACTCAAGTTTTCAGAATACTTTGGTTCAGCCATTTTGGTTCGTACACGAAATCAACCGGGCCCTCGGAACGAAAACGCTCGTAACTTGAGCTCAAGACGTCCGATTGACGTTTCGTCGACTTTGATGGATTCCTCTTAGTGAGACGGATCTTTTGGCTTACTCCGCCCAAGGTTTGGACACTGGTGAGTACGGTCGAGTTGGTTTTGACTTAAAAACCAACCGGTCCCCTGGGACGAAAAAGCCTGCAACTCTCAGACCGGGCGTCCGATTGACGTGCCGTCTGCGACGTTGAGTTCCTGTTGACGATACAGAACTTTTGGATAAATCAAATCTGTATTATGAATCAGTTTGTGTATCAGTACCTCAACACGAGGAGCATACCCTCCTGAACGAGCTTGCTATGTGCGGGAACCCTAGAGCTGGCTGCGTCTGCGATGACAACGAAGACAGTACGGGAATCCTCCGTGGGTTCGGTAGTGACCACTACGGTACTTTTTGGGATACATAAACTCTGGACTATATGTCAGTTGAGGCATCGTCCTCTTGGCTCATGGATTGGACCCTCCCGGAACGAGCATGCTATGTGCGAAAACCCTAGAATCAGTTGAGACTTGACGACAGCTGATCGAACGACTCGGTTTGTTACGGATAGCCCAGTGGGAAGCGCTTGGATCTAGCAGCAGACCCACGGCGTAAGAGCACTTGGTTGTAGCGGCAGACCCATGACAGAGAAGCGCTTGGTTGTAGCGGCAGACCTACGACGGAGGAGCTCTTGGTTGTAGCAGCATGGAGGAGCGCTTGTTTGTAGCAGTAGACCCACGGCAGGGGAGCGCTTGGTTGTAGCGGCAGACCCGTGGTACTTAACAGATAGAGTACCTCTAGAGGCTATGAGGGGGAGCACTTTGTTGTAGCGGCAGAACCATGGTGGGAAGTGCTTGGTTATAGCACTAGGCCCACAGTACTCGATAGGTGGAGTACTACAACAGTCCAAGGTTAGAGGGAAGTACTTGGTTGTAGCAGCATACCCATTGTACATGATGGAGACGGTGTTTCCCAATAGCTATGGTTTCAACATCATGATCGATCCTTTGTGGTTCATTGCGGGGGTTAGTACCTATTGATCCTTTGTGGATCCGATGGCTTAGATGAATCAGTGGCAATATCTGATCATCTCTATCATCATATGAAGAAGTTTACCTGTGTGAACTGAATCTTGTTTGGTTTCCTTTGTGGATTGTGTTATGCTATCCTGTGTGGATTACGTTTTTCATTCATGTGTGGACTGGGTTGTGTTTTCCTATGTGGATTTGGGTTGTACTTGGGCTCGGATGTTGGAGCGTGCTGGATTTGATGACTTAAGTATATGTATGGGCATATACCTAAGCAGTGTCGGATGTTACTTCGTGATTGTATTTTCCTTTGTGGATTATCCTTTGTGGATTATGGGAGACCTTAGGGGGTCTTGGGGTCCCTACTGAGTAGCTTATGATCACCCGTGCACGGGCTATGCCCGCACTACGTTGTTTTGGTTGCAGACGACGGAGAGCGCTGATCGTGGTTGAGGCTTGCAGAGCAGGACTGTACCTGGAGGTGGACCACTAGGTGGTATGTACTCGGAGCGGTCGGCTGGACCCGAGGAGAAGTGGAGGCTATCTGTACCCACCCTTCAGGTGGAATTCCCAATGGACATCTCAGTGTTGCGGCTTTACTTTTCAGTTGCGGTTTTCCCTTCCATTTGTACTTTACATTCAGTTTGGGTTTTTATACTGGCCCATTTACCTTTCTGCACTTACTGTCGTACTCAGTTTTTACTTAGTGTTTACTTCCGCTGCTTGCTTGCTCTGTGGTGTTTGTTTACTTTACAAAGGCAATGGCTTCCCTTTTTACCAAGATTTACGCCTTGGTGCTAGTCTCCAGCCCCTGGCCTATGGAAGATGGGCTTGGGGTAGTCACGACACGGGCCCCGAGGACGGGTCGTGACAGTATTCCAAAAATTTTAATATTTTAAAGGCAGAACAAGAAGACTATCAACGAAAATACTCACACAAACAATCTATAATATTATTATGAAGCTAAATCCTCATTTCTAAATGAAATTTAGGATATTAATATGTTTTTCTATGATAAGAGTAATTTTAATATTAATCTTGATGAATAGATAAATGTAGAATTTGAATGGTTATAAATTGGTTAATATAAACATGTTAAATATGATTAAGGAGATAAAAATTCCCAATAATTATGTCTATAAGTTGGTTAGATTTATGAGAATGTAAAATCAAAGAACTATCTATAAACTTTACCCTCAATGGATGATAATTAAGATGATGATTCTATAATGAAAAAATGAAAATAAGAAGACAATATCTGTATTTAAAATAATAAAAGTTAAAAAATATAATGATTTAGTGGATACAACATCTAAACCAAATATTGATACTTCATTTGACTTTATTGAGGATAAAATAAATAAATATGATGAAAAAAATATTTCTAGGTTACCAAAATAATGTTGTCTATTAATATATCTGATAACTTATAGTGTTTTTTAGGATTTCGGAATAGAGTAGGTATTTTCTAGATTAATCCCTGATATTTTAATGAACCCAATAGAAAATATAGGCAAATTTTGAGGTGGATTAAACCCCCTAATGAATTCTACCTAAGAAAGTAAGCATCCAGTTAGAAAATAGAATGCAATATTTTTAAAATATTTGTATAAGATATTGTAAATCCTAAAATCATTCAAAAGGATGAACATTAATGATTTAAAAATAATAAAAATTTTATAAAAAAATCTAAAAATTTATATGAGAATAATTAAAAAGAAAAAAATCCTTAGATGTCAAAACTTCAATCAATGAAACAATAGTATAATGACCATTTATATTTTATAGTTTATATATCTCCATACATGATAGTATATGTGCAATTTTTAGGGAATGTAAATGATTATAAATAAGTTATAGTGACATTTAAAAATGATGATTCACTCTAATTCATAGAGAATTATATTTTCTATCATTATGGAAGAAAAAATAAAATCCAAAAGGGCCTTGTTGAATAATGTGATAGAACACAATATGTTATTTTTTTCAAAACATTATAGTTAAGGTAATTTTTTTTATTTTTTTTGTTATATTTTTATAAGATGAAAAAGTTTTTATTAGACACCAATGAACCAAGGGAAACATGTTTTTATTTTTAAAATTCATAATGATCGTGTTATTTGATCGTGGTGGAGGAAAATTTTGTATGGCATAAAAGGCTAGAGCGAATTGTTTTGATATATATTGAACTATGAGTATACAATCATATTAATAAGATTTTTTATTTATTTTTTTACAATAATGAATTTTGGGAAATTGAATATATTATATTTTAGAGATATAGCTTTTTGTATCAAAAAATTTTCAAGAGTTGCAAGAGTAGTCTATAAGGAAAATGTAGATACTCTATTAAAAAGATTCATAATGATAATAGTGGTGAATATATTAGTTGGAAAAATTTATATTATCTTCAAAAATGGAATTCATCATGAGTTTAGTATACTATATAGACCATATAAAAAATGGTATTATAAACATAATAAATTGATGTTTCCTAGAGATTGCATGAAAAATGATGACCAAACAAGATACTTTGCATAATTTTTGTAAGGAACATATCATAGCCAACATTTATTATTTGATTTGACGTTCCTATAGATCACAATATGATATTAATCACTTAAAAATGAATTATAGTGGAACCCCACTTTCAAAAAATCTAAGCATGTTTGGGAGTCAGTTTATTATAAATGTAAAATGTGAGAATCCAGGAATGTTAAATCACAGATGAATCGATGGAATAATTCATGGGTTTCCTTCTAATAGTAGATGATACATATAATATTATAATGAAATAGAGAATATTTTTTCATGGTATATCTTAATGTTCATTAAATAGATGATAAGATAGTTTCACAAATATATGATGACATGGAAGAAATATAGGAGGGGGTGGATCAATTGGACAATGTGAAAAGGATAGTAATGTTATTAATAATGTTGTTGCCACACGAGAAAATGATTGAGATTCATCTATCTCATTTTATGAGGAACTACTTAATATATATCATCCATGGATCAGTAAGAAACGTGAAGTTAAAAAAATCATTGGAAATGAGCGATAAAATGTTCAAAAATGAAAATCCTCCAATTTAGTTCCACAAACTATCATAATTTAATATTCTTGGGAAAAAAGATATAGATAATTTTACAGAAAATCAATATTTTAATGATTCCATGAATAAATAAATATATTGTATTGAAACAGATTTAAATCTGGAACTTCTACCAAATCCAAAAAAAATATGGCATCGATACAATGTAAGAGTTATTTAACAAGTTGAACTAGAATGGTAATGTGAGCACAAATAAGGATTGACTACAGTGAAATGTTTACTAATAAATTTTAGGCATTAAATTTGTTGATAATTTTTCAAAAGTTTCAAGATTAGATACTATTAAAATCATTCTTTTTTTATTTATTCATATAAAATACATGTTTTTGAAAAAAACAATTCATATTTTCATAATGGTGTATCAGATTTATAATTTTATATTGAACAACTATGTGGAATCATTATTGGGAAAAAAGAATGTATTGTGCGCAAGTTGAAATAGGATTTAATGGGTTGAAGTAGTCTCCCAGATCAAGGTATTTTAATTTGAAAAATTTAATAAATATAGATAAATTAAATAAATGAATTGTTTAGAGTTGCAACTATGTGTAATAAAAACATGAGTTTTCCTTAATTATGAATATTTAAATTGAAGAAATAAAATTAATAGATAATATTCAATATATTTAAAATATTTTTAAAATTCACATGTGTGATAAATAAGTTAATATTTTCCTTAAAATCTCTAAAAAGAATAAATATATTTTCGTATATCATGAGATGAATGTTAATGATAATATAATGGTTTTTATTAGTAGAAGTATGATAATGATAATATAATGTTTTTTAGGTGGAGTTTATTTCATTGGAGAAATATTTTTTAGTTTGAATATAATGAAATGGAAATTTCTGACTCCCATTATAGAAGAAGCTAAGTATGTTTTTCTTAGTCGAGTTGTAAAAAAATTTCTCTCAATGAACTCCTGTTTATAAGACATATTTTTTGATATCATATTAGACCATATATTTATTTATGATAATAAATGTTCTGTATATATCACTAATATTCAATGTAGAATGATTGTTCAAATTATATTGATATCAAATATAATTTCCATCAAAGACTATATGGAGGAAAATGAATTGATTATAGAATTTTTTAATACATTATAATGTGTTTCTGAAAAAAATATGAAACTATTACTGAAGGAAAAATTTCATTAGATTAGGTTTCTCAAGGGTATATAACCTCATATTATTTATTGGTAGGGTTTAAAATTTTTTCAGCACTCAATATTGATTTAGGATAATGTTTCCAAGTGGGAAATTTTTGGTACTATAAATCTATCAATTGGTTTGTGTTTTACCTATTAAGGGAAAACATATATTTAAATAGAGTTCTTAAAATGGATATTCTGTCATTTCCAAATGTGTGCAAACAATTATTAATTTGTTAAATTGTATTCCGGAAAATATATTACCAGATGTTGATGATGTTTTTTTTGAATGATTCATGTGGAAGAAAAGTTTTCATTACAACTATATTGAAATGTTTTACATTTCAGTATTTATTTATTTCAAATGTTTTTTCCACTAATTCATTTTTGATGCACTAATTTATTTCATGTATTATTTTAATTAATAGATATGTAATCAATTTATTAGGTTACAATTTTAAGTGATTTATGTTATTTGAATGAAAAAAATCCCAAGTAGGACTTTGTTGGGACTATGATGTTTTGAGGTGTTATTCAATAGATCTAGATGATATTTAGAGAAAAATAGATTGGCTAAATAAATTGTGCACCATGTTTTGTAATTTTTTTTCAGAACATAAAACATATTACCATGATAATATTCCAATATTTTGAGAATGGACTGAGAACACCAAACAAATATTTTGGGATGAAATTCATTAGAATGAATAATCTAGACTATAATACTAATTCAATGTGTTTTTCAAGATTTTTTATTTTATATTAAATACCAAATTCATTTATGGTGATTATTTTCTATTCTCAATTTTCACATCATCATGACCTAAAAATTTTCATGATCAACATTTTTATATAATGGTGAGAAATAAATATATAAATACAACGTTAATACTATGATGTTCTGAGGATGTTTACTAGATATTAGATATCAGATAGAATTTTTTCTATGGAAAGGTTGTGTTCAATATTTTTTTTTGTCAATTAGATAAAATTCTATAAAATTTTAAGGGGTGATAAAGAATATCATCATATGAATTCCTTCTATACTAGGCCCTAAATGATAAAAGGCCTCATCTATATTTTATAATCCAAATTTTTTTTATAATAACATCTTTGTACAATGTAAATCAGATAGACATGTATGAGGTTGTGATAATGGATTTTTATTCATGATGATCAAATGGATGTTTTGTATGAAGATAATTGTTTATAGGTTTTATTATCAATGGAATAGATATGATGTTATGATACAGTTAACTGTAAAGAGAATGTTTCTAAAAAAAATCCCTAATGTTTTAATGATGATTTTAGAAGAACAATAGAATAGAATCACAAGGTATAATGTATTATTTAAAAAACATCACCATAAAATCAATGGTATAATTTTTTTTATTCTGTAGTACAGGTTTGAAGATATTTTCAACAAATTCATAAAGATATAGAATCTGATAAAGATGTCATGATATTTCAATGTTATAAATATAATGATAGGTACAAACATTATTCTCTCTCAATGTATAAGTTTTTTTTAAGTTACTGTATACTCATATTTCCAAGAAACATCTATAATTTTCTAAATACCATGTGGAAAATATAATGGACAGTATACTATAAGCAGATTTGAATATTTATTTTTCATTGAAAGGGAATTTATATTGCAAAACAAATTTTCTATATTAATATCATATCTATAAATATATTGTAATTATATCAGTAATCATGTTTACTTTTCACATGTGTAAATGTTAAAGAGATTCAAAAATAATTTTAGACAGAGATACTAGAAAAAAATGAATACCAATATTTGAGAAGGTATGTTTCTAACCATGTAATCTCTTAGTTGAGGATGATGAAGTATAATATTTAGATGGAAATAAAAATTTATATCAATTTCACTAGAAAAAAGTCATAAGATAAAGTATCATATAAGGTAGAATAAATAGAATATGCGTAGTGGTGAGTGGATAGACCGAGTGTAAGGATGTTTTTTGGGTATTCATAAGGCATTGTATGGAGTTTTTTGAACAGTTGATCGAATAGAGAATCCATATGAACAGTAAAAAACTAAATTTTTTATGCATAAGCATAATAAAAAATTTATTCCCTTATGATAGTACGGAAATTTAATTAGAAGTATTTGTAATAAGAAAAAGTGTGAAAAATTATAAGAAATACTCTGAAATCATACATAGCCATTTGGTCATGGTTTTTTAGAGTTGTTACAAAATAATTGTCACAACATTTATCTATACGGGGATCACATGAGCTATTGTTTTATTGTTGTGAAACACAAATTTAATGATATATATTTTTTATATAATCACATAAAATTATTTATTTCATGGTGGATCATGTAGTATTTGATTATATCTAATCCATCCCATGGAATATCTTCTCTAATTAAGCAGTGAAATTTGTATATACTTGTTTTTGTTTGGGTTTTTTCTTCTATATTTTTGTAGATAGGTCAAAAATAATTAACAGGCGGTGAATTGTTTTCACAAAGAGGAAAATATTAAAAGAAAATTTCACTAATTCTACCCCCACCATTTCTCAGTGTGCATAAAAATCCTAATTGGTCCTCCCACATATTTTTATTTCTAAATTAGTAATATATTTAATGGTTTTATAATGAATAGATATATACCATTTATTAATATAATTAGTATACCAATGACACCCTTTAATTTCGTTCTATGATAAATTTTCAATGAACACCTCCCATACATATAGTTTTCCATTTGATTTTATAACATTATTTCTCCTCTCATAATGTTATTTCACATTAGAGGTTTGATTTCACTATGAGTTATTCCCCATGTAGATTTTCTTCACAGTGACTTCCATATTGTAAAAGTATTCTTATTTTTATTTATTTTCCTAATTATTTTTTTTTAATTTTGTTGGTCACAGTCATCTATTTTATCTAATATTTTATGTTATGTAATAGATAATATCATGTAATTTTGTCCTGATGTATCATTAAGATTACAAATTGTTATTCTTTTGACACATAACATATATGTTTTATTTTAATTCATGTTTCATTTCATTATAACTAAATAAAAAAGGAAACTTAATTAAAGGATATGCATAAATAAATACAGTATGTAACATTATCCCCCAACCCATAAATAAACATTGTCCTCAAAATTTTAATTATTACACACTAATGAAAATGACTAAGGATTTCTCATAGATAGAAATGCCTTATGATATAATTTATCATGATATATCAACCTAAAAATATTCACAAAAATAAGGAAACTAATATTTTATTTTTATGATAGGCATATATTGATATTTTCATTATTTTTGACCATTTCAACAAATTTTCCTCATCGGTTGGTTATAATATATCTGATTATATATTGTTATACCTTTCACAACTACATATTCAAGATCCTATTTTCCACCAAATAATAATACAAAAAATTATTTTACAGAAAGATGAAAATATAATAATAAATTAAATGAAAACTACATTTGAATATGAAATTTTAATCCTAATATTCCTTATCATAGAGAAGATTAATTTTATTATATAAAATTTTTTCCAAATAGGATATGATTGGATCAATTTATTTCCCATCCAGTTTGGCATATGCGTCTATATATTTTCTCATATTAATATAACAAATAAAATCTCTATGTATATCTAAGGCCTACCCTTATCATACTTTTTATGACCCATGTAAATTATAAATACATTTTACATAATTTCTATAAATTATACATCATATATAAATAAAACACATTCCCATAACCCAATGTTTTAGTGGCTTACAAGATTAGAGACATAATATATTATTTGACATTATTTATTCAACAACCCCCAAAACTATTCTTCGGATACTATACCTTTCTAGACTTATCAAACATGATACTCTTCAGTATTAGATAAAGAAATGGAACCATATGAAATAGTGATCTCAAGTACTAAGATTGTGGTGGATATAAGTTGTGTCGATCGAAGATCTTAAGTGATCATTAGATTAGCATATGGGTATGAGAAAATTATAAAGGTTCATGTATATAATAAAATACAGTCTTACCTAATAAAACATATAACATAAATAAAGATTCATAAAAATGGGTTTAGGGATAAAATTTGATGTGGCTCATAGGAGTCTAAAAAAATAAGTTAATAATCAAGATCCAGGTGAACATAACAGCGGTTTATTTCATGACATAAGAATTTAGAAAAAATGTAACAATATAAATAATTTTATTAGTCATGGTAAATGATCAATATTTTCATATCAATATGGACTAGGCTTACTACAATCACATAACGTAGTTTGCTTGGTATAACCACTTATGTCACATAATATAATAGACTTGGGTTGACCACTTGTGTCCCATAAATATATCATTGTATATAAGACATTTTTGAATACATTGTAGTGATATATAATAACCCTATCACATAATTACAAACCATACTTAATTGTTCCCCATGAATATTAAAATATTAATAATTCCATCATAACTACATTATGGATTTATAATGAAATATATTTCATTATAATTTATAGAAGAAATTGTAATAAGAATCCAATGAATGAATGTGGATTGTATCATTATATAATATTACCAATAAATCTTTTGAAAAATTATATTATAATTATATAATTTAAAATAACTTTACAATACCATTATAAATAACATTAAAATATTTGAAATTATACAAATTATTTTTTTGGAAACCTCCTTTTGAAAGGAATATAATTTATAAATCCAGGAAAATAGAAACTAAATTGGAAAAATGAAAAGTTATTGAGGATGATATATAATGAAAGAAGAAGAATATGATTCATAAATTATTTCTTATTGAAATCATTACAAAATACTCCGTCCATACTTTTGTAAACAAAATTGTAGATAATAGACGATGAATCATGATGAAAACACTAAAAATATTTCTATTCATCTTTAGATAAATTCATAAAAAATTATATAATGTGGCAATAATAAATCATAATGGTATATATATATAACAATTTATAAAATAAAATGAAAATAATAAACATGGGGAAGAAGCATTTCTAAACCAAAAAATATGGTATATGGTCATCTCCAATTATATTAAAACTATTGATTTAATTTTGATCCAACTAGTGGTAGAATAATAATATGAAAATTTACACTCTAATATAAGTACATGTGGAGAAATTATATTTAATTTTAATGATAAATATCTTAAAATATCCATATATATGAATTTATACATAGACATTATGGATTTCAATGTGAGATTTGAAAAAAACCTTACGGATTTTACAATAGTTAAATAAAAATAACATGAATGGGGGAACCTAATATGGGGTAGTAAATCATTTTAATTTAATGAAAATTATTATAATATAAATCCATTATTTATTATATATATCAAAAATAAGAAAAAATGTTATTAGTATCAAGGATATCTTATATGAGGGAAATTGATAGGTGAAACCAATACCCAAAACATTTAGATAGTCAAACATGATATAAAACAATTTATAATAATATGATGATAATTATTCATATGTATAAAAATAATATTAAAATTTTAACTTATTACCATTGGATTATATTTCATTATTTTTTATGAAATAGTTTTTTTGATAAAATTAAAACTCCATTTTAAATTGTTTAAATTTATCATAAATTCGTTGGGTGAGAGGTTTCAAAACATACTTGATGATAATGAGTTCATCATCTCCAAAATTTTTAAAAAATTTATTATATATTTTTGATATTTAACTATAGTAAAAATGATATTTCAAATTACTTATAACCATGGTTCAAATGTAATGTTTGAAAATCGCGTATCTGGAAATAATTATATTATATAAATTTGAATTAATTGGGTAATATTCCATATAATATTAAAATTTAAAAATTTTATAAGCATATGAAATTAAAATTTTTTATATAAGAATATTATTGACTTCGTTTTATTACTTATTCATTTTCCAAACATTATAACATCATTCTTATTTCTTTTTAAATAAACCTAAACACAAAAAATTTATAATTATTAAATGAGTAAGAACATAATATCATATAGTGATAACATATCTTTTAGTGGGGAATAATTATTTCAATAAAATTATATTAAAGTGAAAATTAAAATTTGATAATGGGTGGATATAGAAGATATTAAATAATGAATAAATAGAGGATATCACTTATGTTGAAAACATTACCCTCCCCTTCATGAACCACTTGGAAAAGAGTTTTTTTGGACTTCTTGTGACCAGAGGTTCTCAAATGTGGAATAAATATTAATGAGACTAATATTTAGAAAAGATTAATTTTATAATTAATTTCAATGACAATTTCAGGTGGGATATATGTGGGGTCCTTTTGTATGTGACTTTTGAGTGGTAATATCTCAAATCCTCATTACATAACGTATAAATATGACATTTTGCAATGGAAGGTAGACCCAACATAAAAATTAATAGATAAAGGATTATTTTATGTTGACAATAAACTCATGTCCTAATTAATGGAATATAATTTTATAATCTAGGACTTTATCCCATAATTTATCACTTTTACCTCAATTTACATTTATTATGGTAACTCAAATTTTCCTCAGTAACTTTTTTTATTCATCAAAATGAAATTAACCACACTATGTAATTTGAGAATTATAATTCCAAATATGAAATTATTTTTATTTTCCCCAATTTCCAAAAGTGATAAAATAGAATTTAATTATGAAACACATAATTCATAAAACCCAATTTATTGTAATATATATATATTAAGCATAAAATTAAATTATTATTATTCTTTAATACATAGTAATGATTATTTTATCTTAATTTAATTAAAATATTAACTATAATTATTTTTCATTAAAAAAAATGGTGACTAATTTAATTTTTTATGATGAAATATTAATTACACAAATAAAATAAATACTTGGAAGAATATATATTTCTAACCTTAAATGATATTATAATTATTTTATAAATTAATAACAATTACTTAAATGATAATTCATTTGTGTGTGTGTGTGTGTGTGTATATATATATTAAATTTTAATTAAACTATTACTCCAAATAATTTAAATTTATCATTTAAATAAAAACCTAGAATATAGAAAAATTTATTATTTTAAAATTAAATATATTTCATTGGACATGAATAATAAAAATATTATTATATATATATCAATAATTTTTTCATGGATGTTTTTATTTTATATAATAATCCTTATTTTTTATTGATATATTTTATTGAAATCATTCTATAAAATTAATATATATAAAAAATTCTGAATCCAAAAAAAATTCTTTAGAAAAAAATTTATTTTTAAAATATATTTTAATCTTTTTAATATATTCCAAAATCATATATTTTATTTTAAATAAATTATTTATATAGAAATATTTTATTTCTTAATCATTAAATAATCATTATATATATTAACTCTATACAGGTAATGCTATATTTGTAAGATGATTACTGAAATAATACTCTGGGGTAATATTACCTTTCATAATATTCATATAATGATTATATTAAGCTCGATACATCTTATAAATTCAATCAATTATAACTTCACAAAGAAAAAGTTTAATTTCTATGTTTTAATTTTGATTTTATAAAATACTTTCTCTTTTGATGATGTTCATTATCTATGTTGTTTTAGATTCACGAATAGTGATTCTCTATGATAAAGAAGGCTAGATAAATTTATTTATTTTTAATATATATTTTATTTCCAATTTATTAACCGATTTATATTTATGAAATTTTGAGATATGTATTCACACATGGTATGTAACTCTCTACGGTATGAAACACACTATGTAACATTATTTCATTTTAACGATTCATTATGATTAAATAAAGCCTTTTTATATTGAGTAAGGTATTATATGTTAATTTTGTTCATTTTGTATTTTTTTAAATGAAAAACATGTAATATATTTATTTAATAATCATACATAACTATGAGATTTTACATTGAGAGATCATAAATAACATACACCTTAATATGGTAAATTTTCCCCAACCTAAAAAATATATATGAGTCAAGCAAAATACATACAAACATTTACTTGTTTTTTTGCACCATGATCATACAAGAACTCTTTTATCCCACTAAAACATTGATGGATCTTCATTGATATTTAAGAGGTTTTTTCCCACTATGTATTTTCATTCTAAAACATCATTTTACCCTCATATATATTTTGATAACCCAATTTCACCTCTAAAAAAATAAATCCATAATAATAATTCTCCAAAATTTAATAAAATAATTATTTATGAAAATCATTGATTACAAAATGAGTTAACATATTACCACACAATCAATTCAATTATTATTATTTTTTAATCAAAATTGAATTTATAATTTCATTTCATTAATTGGAGGTGAATATTGGTGTTCTTGTGAAAAAAATAACAATGATACTATATGAGGGGTGGTTTTATTATTAATCTATAGAAAATACCATTCTGCATTTTATGTTATGGTACCAAGTATTTAGGGATATGTTATTGAGTTCTTCGCATTGGTAGAAAGGGTTTTTTATACACGGATCAAAACACTAGGTGCTAAGTTTCCTCACATTGGGTGTTTGATGGCCACTAGGTACTTGAAATATGTACATTGAGTACATAATGGTTTCTGAAGTTGTTTATTTTTATATTGGGGTATTTTTGTAATTACATAGTGAGATGATGTTCCAATTTAACTGAAATTATTGTCCCTCTATTATATTATTATGCATCATCTTCTTTATAATCTCTCCCCCTCTTTGGAGTGTCCCATTTAGACTACGTAGTATATTTATTATTTTGATAATTACAAATACTATAGTTTGTTTCATAATACTAATAATTTTTAATTTATTTGTTTATAAATTATTTTACATTTTTTTATTTTTTTATTTTTCATTCTTCATAATTATTTTTTGTAATAACTTATAAAAAAAATTATTCTATAACATTCTTTTTTAACATGTACTCATGAAATACTAAATATTCATTACCTTTAAATAAGGTTTGAAAAACTATTTATATCCTTTCATAAGTTCTCTTTACCATTATAAAACATCCCTTCTACCATTGTGTAATTAGTTTTAATTTCTCTATAACATTACATATGGTACGTTGTACCATTATTCAACTTACCTTTTACTTTTTTGAGAACTCTAATAACACATACGAGTGTTGTATAATTTCATGTCTATCCTTACATAAGTTTTTGATACCAGTAAAATTTTTAATAATTTATATTCTACTCTAATAGAACATAATTTTTATCCTTACATGAATTATTAGATAACTTTATTCACAATATAGAAATTTCATTGTACCTATACGCATCATTTCATTACCCTTACAAAATATTATTTAACCAAATATAACCTCTTTAAAATGTATTTTAGCCATACGCAACATTATTTATTACCATTATGAATGATGTAAAATAAATTTTTCTCCTTTAAAGAAATATTAATAAACCATTATGTAACTAATTATTTTTTTACTTACATTTACATTATCTTATTGACACCCTTATGCATCAGATACAAAATCCGTGTTAACCTAAAGTTTCATGACAAATTTCTAGGTTATCTTTTTGTTCAGTTTTGGATTTATATCATACCTTTATCCATTCATATAAGATGATCCTTACTTAGTAATAAAAAAATTATTTTCACCTATTTTCAAACATCCAAAAATTTTAGAGTGGTTTGGATTCATTTAATTTTTAGTAATCCAATGTATATTTTTTCTTATAGCTCAGATTGAGTAAATTATCATCTAGGAAAGTAGGTATTCCTTTAGAAAGAATGAATAAGGGGATAGAGGTTGGATGAAAAAAATATTATGGAATAAATATCTCTATACATAACTAATAAGTGTTGTATTGGTCATGATTTCAATACACATCATGAATTCGATTCATAGTCAGTAATGGTTTTTTCTGAAAAAAAAGGGAACCTAAGGAATTCGTGAAGAGAATTCCATTATCACTTTGAGATTCTCTTTATTTTTTTAAAAAATGTAAAGAATCCCCCTGTTGATGTATCTCCCATAATTTCTATTATATATATGTGTGTGAAGCTCATCCACCCACTTCCTATGTTTTTTTTTCTCCACTATCGGGATTCCATTTTCATTGTTCTTAAATGAATTGGATAAGAGTTTGTAAACTCATCAATCATCATCCTTCTATTATCATTTTATTATTTTATCTTTCATGATATTTTGGGGTAAACTAATATTACTTATTTTCTTGCTTTTTTATATTCATATCATTTCTTCTATTTCAACATGATTCATATTCTGAATATAGATAAGGGTTCATATTTAAACATATGGTAGGTGGTATTGTTATTATACCAATATGTATCATCATATTAATCATTTTATATTGAGACACACTCTAGACACCTTCATTGAATCAATTAAATGTATTATAAATTAAATTAAATGATAAAATCATGTTTAATGTAGTCCTAGAGACCCGTGAATTAAAATCATTAGGTTACCACACCGATGTCTTCCCCCCAGAAAGGTGTTCCTTCTATAATGTCCCAAGAGGAAGAATTATTGAATTTAATTAAACTAATAATATAATGTGAAAAAATACACTCATTATGAGTATACATTTTTAATAAAAATGTATGATTTTATGAGTCATCTAAACCCATAACCAGGGAGTAAGTTGATTGTGATACAAGGGTTTCAACATAAGGACACCAGTGACGAGATCATCGAGCATTATAATTAGAATTTTTTTATGAATTTTAATACACTAGGAGAAATAATTGGTTTCTTTTATAAAATTCCTTGGATGAGATAACTAGGAGGATCCCTTATGTACTTTACCAATGGGAGATACCTAGTTCTCTATTTGACTACATTTGATGGACTCGGTAGGAAATGTTGTAATACCATTGCATGATCGATACATGGTTACCTATATGGAATACAATAGAAGGGATCATAGGTTTGTGTGTTTAGGTCATTCCAAGAGTGATACTTGGGTTTCAAATATAGATCACCTTGGATGGACTCTTCTGGTGACAAATACTAATAGTGCTTTGTGAAAAGTACATGGGTTTCTCTTTCTAGATCGTATTAGACATGCATATCATTTATTTTATTAAGAAAACATAATTGTATTTTATTAAAAAATAAGGATACCTTTATTAAGTAAAATGAATGATTTTTTACAAATTTTTTTGATGTATCCACTATACCAGATAAAATGACTAGGTTGGTTCTTATTAATACAAAACGTTTTTATGACCTAGTTAGGTTTCCCATAAATGTATACAAGAAGACTTTCCAAGTTTTTATTTATATATTAGTATAAATTCACTTTTATATTATATCTATATCTATTGATCATGGTTTAATGTTGTTTGGATTATGTCGAAGAAGGTAGAATTGTTTTGTCATCCTAAGAAGAACCCATAACATTGTGTTTTATTTAATTATTTATTTGCCCTTAACTTTACGAGAACACAACCATTTTTTATGAATAGAATGGATATATCAAGGCATTATTGGAGGGCTCCAATTATTAAATCACAAGAACTATTTAGGGAAACTATGGTGCCTTTAAAATATTCATGATAGTTGAGTTAGATAATATGAAGTGTCTTATTTTTGATGTTTTTTTCATTACTATAATGGATTACATGAGAAGAGAACCGAGCCTATGTTCATTATCCTTGTGGTTATAGTTTTTTTCATTTTTGTATTCTTTTTACCATGTTATATATGTAGTACCCATGTATCCCCAACACATCCATTTTGTATAGAATCATAGAATTATCATTATTTTTTAATTTTATAATTACATAGATTCTGCCTATTTGTTTTTATAGATGATTTATTATTATGTTGTTGGTTATTTATTTTATATTCCCCTGCTTATTATTCGTATTTATAATGGTGGAATACTCTAATCATGATGCCATAGTCTCTTTATTATACAATTATAGACCCTCATTGTTATTCGGTAACCTATATGGTATGTGGAGGATCACATGAGTTTGTTTGGCTAACCAGCTTGAGGAACCAATTAGTGGATTCTGAGATTGGAAGCTACAAAGTGGTATCATAGAAATTTTCTTTTTGTATTATAGTTTATGTATTATAATTGAGACGATGAATGTTTCAAAAGTGGTTAATAGACATGATTCTAGAAGTAGATAACCCAATTATAGGGGAAACCCAGACTACCTTGAATGAGATATTGTTGGGTTGATTTTTACATGTTATAATCGTATTGATTTCACTGTCGAGTGACAGAGATGTTTTACGATATTTTTATTTTTGGTATTAAAATTATTTACTTATTTTCCATTTGGAAATTATTTAATGTATGAATCATCTCTTTCATCATTGAAGGAACCTAAGGATTCACATGTCATGATTTATTTCATGCCATATAGGTATATATTGTCGCATTCATTTTTTATATTTCTAGTGATTTTAGTGCATTCCATGATTATTATATATATAAATGTACTAAAATTTGTCCTATGGGTAATGTAATTGAATTAATAAATTTTATTTATCAACTTAATTTTTTTACACATACCTTGAGAGTGGAACCTTAATTATCTAATATATCTGGTTTTATCCATAGACCTCTAGTTCAATGTGTTGAAATGTCATTTGATTTTATTACATGACTTCCAATAGTAATTTAAGATGAATGTACTACAATAAATTATTAATGGTGATTCATTTTTTCAAATCTTTTTACCTGACAAATTATATCCTAATTTTGAATGTATGGGTCGGTTCGTAGTTTCTTGATATAGAAAATTCAATTTATAAAGAGTATACAAATTTAAAAAATTAGAAAGGGGATTCATCTAAATATACTATGATATCTAATGTATATACATCATAAAAAACCTAAATATATTTTAAATTAAAAATGAAATAGTTACCATGAAATGGGGAATCCAATTGTAATGTAATGGTTGTTTTCCTCTATACCTTGACATCGAAACTCTATATACTAGAACACTAGTGCATTTATATGAGACCTTAACCCTATCACAACCTTCATAGTGGGTAGTAGGAATTGTCTACTTATATCCTGTATGATATTTCATATCACCTATACCATGATTTAAGATAACGAAGGGAGGTTTCAATCATTTATAGGAATGGTTTCGTCCTATAATTTTCTATTATCATTTTTTCAATCTATTATTAAATATTATCTGAGGCATACTTTTAGATATTTTAGAGACTTGTAGATAGAACATCCTCAAGGTGTAATCTAGGAATTTGGCAATGACCCTGATGGAGTTGGTGGGCCTTGGTCCACTTGTGTTGCCTCCAATAGTTCCACTAGATGATCCTAATTTCCATCCACCATTGTTAGATGATTCTAATTTTAAAAAGTGCTTATTGTCATTAGTGAAGTCTGTATGGGGAGCACTTTTTCTAGCCACTACTATGGAGGGTTTTACATCATAAATCCATAAAAAATAACATCCCACCTTATTGTGGGATGGTGGTCCTCAGTCTATATAATTTGGGCTAGAGTCCATGTTATCTATCATTCAGAATTTGGAGACACATCTATATAATCGGGTTAATATCAATACATATATGTTATGATATTCTTCCATAAATTGGTAGGAATTTATCACCCCTTCTAGTTGACATCAGGTTATGATATATGAAGACATAACAACATCCTTCTATGAGTACTTCCTTCCATAGACACTAAGAGAAGTCAAAATTATAGATTTTAAGAGCATATAGCTGGGTGTTGTATCGGTGATGGATGGTCCATATCATTTCTCTAAGATTCAGTGCTTTAGACCGACCATTTCTAGAGGCAAGATGGTGATAGTGAAGTGATTCAATGATGATATTGTGTCAAACATATGATTGCAAGTGAATTTCTTCTTGTTGACCAATATTTCAGTGATAGTGAACTAGGACTTCATCACTGAACAAAACATAAGGTATGGCAGAAATGTGATTCATGGTAATTTAGCTTCAAGATAGGTTGGTGGTTTACCTTGTGGTTAGAAGAATCACTTCTAATATTCATATGATATTATTGTAAGACAGATGATGTTTATTAATAGTTATGTGATGTATCACCAGTATAGTCAGTAATGCCATAAGAAGCCACAATATACGACGGAACCGATTGACTTTGAAGCTTATAGCAGGATTTGTCACCTTTATCATTTCTAAAAAAACTTCCCTCTAGTTCGTATTGATAAAGGATTTGTACTAACTCTGGTATAGGATATGAACCACCATTTCAGGTTGGTATCTAGACTACTATTGGACAATCAGGTCAAGGTGGTTGTCATGGACAATGTAGTTTGGCTTTAAAGGTACAATACCAACAGATGAAACCTACCTAGGATAGTCATGTTGTATATTGGGGCAGCCGAATTAGTTATATCAAGGTAGTACATCTTACTCCCTATGATCTAATTCTATGGACGTAAACAGTTCAAGGTACAATTCCTATATTTTCAACTATAGTTTCAACCCTAATTGTTATAGGTATTTCACACTCTATTTTATATGTGGATATTTTAGAGTATCGTGGATAGGATATGGTGTAATTATTTGTTGTTATGCCCTTATATAATATTCAAGGAGTGAGATCAGATAGTATACACCAGTGAAATGATATACCTCTTGATGTAAGAGGATATATATTCCATGACATTATTTCTATCCTTGATATGATATCTTCAATTTCATTCATGGAAGGGAACTGTTGGTTCCATTCCACACCGTTGTGGATTACTATTTTGGGTGGTTGTATTTTATATCACAAGAGGGAAGTACATATGTTAATAATGAAAAATAGTATGTCCATGAAAGTAGAACTAGATGGTCAGATCATTGGATGGGTGGAGTGACATCCCAGATGACTTGTCTCTTTTTGAGAGATCTTGGTATGCAATTTATAAATTATCCTCCAATTGTGGATTGTTTAAGAGACCTTTTCTCTATAGACTTATCAATATTACCTCATGTGAGATAGGTGGATTTCACCTTTGAGATAATACTATATGTATCACTTGGGTTTATTCTATATATAGGATTCCACCTACAGATCTCCAAAAACTCAAAAAGAAGTTAATGGTAATTGAAGATAAGGGTTTGATATGACTTAGTACTTCCACATGGGGTTCACCGGTCCTTTTCACAATGAATTTATATGTATTAATTCTAATGTAGGGAGATTGGGATGTAGCTTACATGTCTTGAAATCTAAGAACTTAGGAACAGAATTACAATATGGAAAACCATGATCGTGTGGTAGTGGTTCACTCATTATGTTGTTGCATGAATTATCTTTTGGGAGAATATTTCCCTAATTAAACATACTATAAAATTAATAAATACAGTTCCACATATTTTGACATGAATCTTAAGCTATGTAAGTAGGTAGAATACCCTCACTTAATCGACTATAAACTCACTTATATCCCTAAAAATGGAAATTTAGTAGCTAGTTATTTGAGCCAGAAAACATTGGCATACTCTATCCAAGAGAATAGTAGTGAGTGGTAATTGAAAGCACAATTTTTTGTGATGCATGTTGAGGTTCAAGATATTAATTGGTATTCTTTTTTACAACCATTGGATGTGACATCATCTATTCTAGAAACGGTAATGATTGGAAAGCTTTGAGATCTCATTTTCTTAGTCCATAGGTTGAGTGTCTCAATTATGGAGCCACCAATTTGTTTGGTACCAACAATGAATATATCATACACTTTCATGGAGTTGTTTAGGATATTACATGCATGTGTGAAGAATTTATGTGGGAATATGATTCCTTAGTTTGGGTACTACACCCTCATCTTACAAGGATTAATTGAGTTAAACTTAATCACTATTAATGGTTGGGTATGGATATGAATATATTAGTTTTTATCACATGGTGTTCCCCCTATTAGTAGGTGAAGATGTTGTACAAGTGGCTTAATGGAAATATAAAACCCATTTACATTCCTTATTAGAAATGATACAAAGTAATTATGGATTTTTTTGAATTGTATTTAATGATCCCCTTTAGGTAGTAATATAGTATGTGTGATTCCTTATCTGAGAGACAATCTCAATTGTGGATCACGGTATGTTTTATATTTGACAGTTTATTCACTATCATGGTGTTCCCAAAAATATCATATGAGGAAAATATAGCTTGTTTACATCATTTTTCTAGAAATGATTTAAAAATCCATTTTGTTGATGGGTGCTTCAGATTACATCATATCACACTCACAACAAGGGTCAGTCTAATCATATGATACATGTATTAAAGGATATGATTCAAGGATGTTTCCTTCATTTTAGAAGTTTATGGGAAAAATACCAAACTCTAGTTGAGTTTTTATATAATAATAGTTTTCATGAAACTATTAAAATGGATCTGTATGGTCCCACCTTGTGTTATGGTATTATTTTTAACCCTAGTCGGTTAATGGTGGGTGAGTCAATGCCACTAGGACATCCTCTCATTCATGAGTCTTTAGGGAAGGCTGATATGTCTAAAAAGAATATGGATACATCTTAGTTAAATATTATGTCTTATACGGATCATCTCCACCAAACTCTGGAGTTCAATGTGAGATGTGGGGTCTTTCTTTGAGTCCCACATGCATTTGGACATAGGAATATTTTAGAGACATTGAATGTTAAATCCTAATTACAAATACCCTTTACAGATATTTGAAACATTCATTCTAGTATCCTATTAGTTGGATTTACATCAATGGTATTAGACCATGGATGATCTCTTCCTTGTATCACAACTCTTCGTTTTTAATTTGACCCATATATTTGGTTTGATCTTGAGATTGAACATCATTTAGATTTATACATTGGGGATAATATTATATGTATTACTAATCAGGTCGTGAATTAAATCCAAGGAAGGTCATATCCATTATTCCAAGTGTTATAGAATCATGACCATGTGAAGGAAAAAAATGGGAGGGAGAGGTAGATGTACATGCTCAGTGGGAATAGATTTTCCAAAACTATTCATTACCACCATAAAAAGGGAATCATAAGAATGAGTTGTTTTATGAAGTGAGCTATGTAATATCCCGACAATAATGCGGTGTTGATTCTTTTAATCTTTTGAAAACCCTTGTTAAGTGTGTATTTTGGCTTTGACCGGGTAACAACACATTTTGTCCAGACAATTTTATTTTGGATAGAATTTAGAGGGGTAGAAAATGGAATAAGAATAAATTCACAATGTGAGATTAATTCATGATGTGGATTTCCTTTCCCATACATCATGAGTTTTGTATCCAGAATGAATTCAATACAAACCATGAATACAATCCACAATGTGTGATGGTTTCTATAAGAATATAAATAGAAACCAAAGAATTGATGATTTTAATTATATTCAAGAACTAAATTTATTTTGTTTAATTGGAAAAAATCCGTTTTTTGAGTTATCCTAATTCATTTATCTATATAATCCATGTGAGGTTCTCATCCTACTTTTTCCATGGATTGTTTTTTCACTATTTGGATTCTATATTAGTCATTGATGGATGCATTGGGTGTGTGTTAGTATTCTCTTATCCCCTCTTTCTTCAATTCACAGTTTATTTACCCATAATCAATGTTATTTTTTTGTTAGATAATATTCCCTAATTGTGGGAATTTTTCTATTTTGTTAATTTATACAATTATATGTTGATTCAAAAGCATAAAATGGATGAGAAATTATCTTCCAATCTAATATAGGTGGTTTTGTTTTTTCTCTAAAATTCTCATCACATTTATCATGCTCCATTGTAAAACATGTCAGACTCCACTCGTGAGGCCTCATAAATTTATAATAAATTAAATTAGTAACCCATGGTTAATATAGTCCTAGAAACCCACACATTAATATCATTGAGTTACCACACTGACTCTAGCCACCTCGAAGGTTGTGAATTCCATAATTTCCATAATCCTCAATTATTGAATTGAATTATACCCCTAATTGGGGAGTGTGTAATTACCCTTTTAATTATAATTTTACATTTCTTATAATGTTTTGAGTTTACATGATAGGTGAACATATACCCTTATATAAAGATGACGTACATACAATGGTCCCAAAGTATGTATTCCATGGATGCTCTCGTCGTTCTTTATAATTATAATTTCATACATTAATTTCAATAAAATAGAAGAGATTCCTAGCTTCATTTATAAAATATCTTTGCTGGAATCACTCGGATGTTACCTTATACACTTTTCCCATGAGAAATACATGATTCCCTAATGGACTACCTTAGATGGAGTTATATGGAAATTATTATATACCATGAAACAAGTGATATATAGTTACTCGTATTGAATAATAAAGATGGGATAAAATGTTTATTTTTTTGTGCCATGTTGAGAGTGATTTGTGTGATATACTTATGGATCACCATGGATGGAAACATATAGTTATGGACACCATATAGTTATCTTATATATACTATTTGGTTCTTCCATATAGATCTTCTTAAATAGGCTCAGGATTCATTTTTATTATGAAAAGAGGATGCATTTTTATTAATAATATAGGATGTATTTTAATTAAAAACATTGGATACTCTTTCAATATGAAGGAGGATGTGTCTGCCAAACCCAAAAACATGATTGGGTTTTGTCCATGATTACACAGGGCTTTCTAATATCCTAGATATGTTTTCCATACTTGAATTCCAGTAGGATTTTATGTGTTATTATATTTATACTAATATATATCATATATAATCACTTATATATTATATATGTATAGGATGATAATAGATCAGTGTTATCTGGAAAAAGAAAAAGTCTCGTAGTGTCAGTTGGGTATCCCATGAGGAACCCATACCAATGATTTCTATTTATTAATTGAATTACCCTTAGCTTTACCTACAAACACTACTTTTTATATGCATAGGCTGAATTGTTATAGAAAACATTTGGTGGGGCCTACATAGTATATATCGTACCCTTTTTGGGATACTTGTGTTACAAGAACACACTTCATGATTGCATGTATAAATGATGGGATGTTAATATGTTTAGATGTTTGATTTTCAGTACTATGATGTAGTACAGTAGTAGAAGATTGAGCATATGCCAGTGATGCTAGTGGAGATATCTATTGGTTTTTTTAAGTAAAAATATTTTATATGTGTGAAACCATCTGTCCCATGTACTTTTTTTGTATAAAATTATGGAATTATATTCATTATTGTAATTGATAATTATATAGATTCCAAATATTTATTTTTTCAGATGATTTAGTATTCTTCTACAAGTTATTTATTATGAGTTTTTCTGATTATCATTATTATTTTCTTATTTTATATACTGTGTTCATGAGTGTATAGTCTCCACAACACACCATTATAGACCCTTAATGCTAGTCCCTACCCTCTAGGGTACAGGGAGAAGCACTTGATGTCATGTGGTCAACCATATCAGGGAAACACATAGTGTCTTCCAAACCTGAATGTTATAAGTTTCCTCTATTTTATTATATTTATTGAATTTTTTTCTCATAATGATTTTATAATGTGCATAAAATGTTTTAATAATTCAATAAACAATATTAATTATGTAGAACCTATAAAAATTGTTTCAATATTTTCTTAATCATTTTCCTTATGATTAAAGTGGTTCTTATATCATTTTTATATATTTAGCATGAAACATCATATATATCATATTAATTTTTTATGGATGATTTATTTTATTTCAACATTTATAATTTATTTTATAAGTAAAATAATTTTTTTCAAAATTGTTTTAATGTTTTCAATTTCATAACTTTATATTTTTGATATTATCGAATTTTTAATATGAAAATAACTTTAAACATCCAATTTTTAATTTTATTTTTTTTAACCTGTATAATATTTTTGTATTATATTTGAAATATTATCTTCGAAGTGTTTTAATGTTCCAATAATTAATTTCAAATACGAATGAATTCTATAAAATCTTTTTAATTTAATACAATAGTAGTGTTGAGAATTTATTTCCATATATCTCTCTCTTATCAAGAAATACAGTTCATTATTATTATTTTCAATATCAAAATTATCTTCTTGGTAATGATACGTTCTTTCTTTTTAAATGGTCTAGAGGCATGCATTCTATAACCATGGTGCTAATAGTGTCGACATATATGTTTGAGAAATAGATCATATGATAAAATTGATTCAAATATTTTATGAACTCTCATCGTCGAAAAAAACAACTTCAACATCATTAGGCCAATAGAGACGTTAATTTCCTTAACATATAATATGAGGTAGAAAATCATCGTTCTTCATCAAATTCTTCCCGGTTTACTCTTTCTGTAATGTTTTAATTCTTTCTATCATATCATATTTTTTGTAATTTTTTGATATTCATTTTCATTACAAAATTATTCATTATTCTTGGGTTACGACTCCCAAATTCTAATGTTCTGATCTAACAGTTTTGACTCCCTATATCTTAAGGTAGTGTAATATTAGGTTATGACACACATATTCTAATGTATGGACTGTTCGTGTTGTGAATAGTACTATCTAAAGACATGTTTTAATAAGGGTTGTCACTACTCATTCAAAATCAAGGATTCGTTCTAGTTATAAATCCACGAGAAAAAATTATATTTTTTTTTTCTAGTTAAGATTCACCCCTCAAATTCATGTAGTGAAGAAATATTTCACACCATGTAGAGATATATAAAAGTTGAATAGGTGAACATTTGACTAAAATACAATATTATTCTACATGTTAATCAATTTATTTCTCTGTATAAATTCATAATTAATCTGATATTATTGTGCATTTTAGAATTAATTTTATAATAATTTTATGAAAATAAATTCTGAAATTATTTTTTATAACTTTTTAATTTTTAATAAAATACAATTTTCCCTAATCGTATCTATTTCCACCAAAACATCTGACATAGCATTTGGTATAAAATGAAATTTCATCAAGTGTAGTTTATACTCTATATATGTCTCCTAATACTAAACAGTCAGTATATAAAAAGATCATTCTTATTGAGAGTTTAACTATATTATTATATCTCATGATGGAAAATAATTGGTATCAAAGGTTATCCATTTTTGAAATTTTATGTTAAGATGTTTTATTATTTTTTGTTCTATTTTTTTCTGGGACCTCTAAGTATAAAGATAAATATTAATTATATTGTCAGGAATAAATTAAAATGATTGGTGGATTCATCAAAAACATCCTCACATTGATAATAATTATTACTATTACTAGAAAAAAAATTGAAGATTATATGGACTAATAGATTATTTATCACTATATGAAAATTGTAATACCTTAAAATTTTCATGATTCTAATATTGATAAACTTACCCAAAACCCCATTGGTAAATATGATTTTAATTATCGTATTATGAATATTTTATATTTCTCTATTAACATAATTTTTTAATTAATTTATATTCTAGTAAGATAACTCTTTTGATCACAAAAAAATGGAAAGTGACAATTCTTAGATCTAAAAATGTCATTATAAAAAAGCATGGAATACATTAACTGGAGTAACATGATTCTAAAATTGGTGAAGATGATACAGTAAATCTTATGTTGCACCGGTTCACTACCATAGTTAATAGAATAAATGTACATGTAAAAATATTATACAATTATGTTCTTATTGAAAGAGTTTTAAGAGTACTCCTAAATATTTTTAATACAAATAATTTATCTATATATGAAAGTAATAACTTCATTATCTATACACTGGATGAACACATTCGATCTCTTTTCCATTAAGAACTCATGTTAAAGAATATTTATTAAGAAGATACTTCTAAGAATAATGTTATCCCATTAAATAAAATATAATGTATTCCTATATGTCTTTTCAATCTGGATCACATGATTTTTATAAATGGGTAGTAGTGAATATAACCAAAGGAATTTATAATAATATGAATATATTCAAAAAGTGTAGTATTTAGAACATTAATTTTAAAAATAATGAACAAAAAAATAAAGGGTCCTGAATATGATCCAGATGTAACATGTTATAAATGTAGAATGAGTAGATATATCAAAATATATTTCCCAAAGTAAAATGATGAATAAATAGATAATAATTGAAATAATTAATTATTTTTCATCATGATAGTTGATTTTTATTACACAATTTGATTCTAATGATGAATTTATAAGTGTGAAATAGTTAGTTATCTTATGGGTTATGGTAGCCAATACAAATGAGTTATGCAATGATTTTTATTCTAGTTATTATTCGAACAGTAATGCTTATCGATTTGATAATTCATTTGAGAGAACTAATAAACATTCAAAGGGTGTACTAAGAAATAATTAGTAATATAATGTTTTTAATGGTGAGAATAAGTGTATGATCATGGATAGTAAAAAGTTAAGTAAGTAGAATGATATGTCATTAGAGAAAAATACAAATATTGTTTTCGAATATAAAATTTTTAAAAATTAAATTTCTGACTTTGATAAATAAAATTATATTTTAAAATTTATCTTTTGAAACTAAAAATGGATAATCATATTTCAAAAAACTATTATTATTATAATAATGATAAATTTTTTGATGATTTTCAAATTAATCAAAATAAAATTATTAATTTCAATAATGAGATTATAATATTGATTGAAATATTTTCTAAATTTAATACTAGAATTCAATATTTAGATAAATTTATGATATTGTAAAAAATGTAAAAATCTAAAATAAACTATCGTTGTTGTGAAAATATATTACCAAAATTATATAAAAATATATTTTTTAATGTTTAAAATGATGGTATCATATATACTTCTTATTTCAGATGTGGTTTATTTGGACATTATGCTTCTGATTGACCGTTACAAATTTTGTTAATCATTTGGAACCACAAAAGATTGTATTTATAACTATTCTTTTAATGTGTTTAATAGTAAACCCATTATAGAATGTGTTCCTATGGAAATACTTTTAAAACCCATTTAACCATAACTAGTTTAGACGCCCATGTATGTGTTCATTATTTTTTTGTAACAGGAATATTCAAATTTTTCTTATCACAGTCTATGATAAAATGTAATTTAAAAAATATTTCAATGTGGTTAGACAGCATGCATTATATGTTTTATTTTATTATATAGTGAAAAGTGTCAAATGATATTTCTAAGTTGTTTTCATGTGATTTAAAATTTAATTTAATATTATACATTTTTTCATGTTTCATTTATGATTATTTTTGTAAATTGTTGATTAGGGGGAGATATATATTATTTAAAATCATTTTCTTATGTTTTGGGGAATTTTTTAGTTTAAATAAAATATATTATATATACGAGAAAATATGTTGAATTGTTTAACTTTTTAATTTAAAAAAGGGGGTTAAATGTTGTTTTAAAATTTCTAAATCAATTTTATCTATTGTTGAAATGGGGAGATATTTTGAAATTAATATTTTTAAAAAAATATCCAAAAATGAGAGATTATTCTATTATATCATCTGGATAACATTATTTAATTATTATTTTGATAATTAAAAATATTATTGTTTTTCATTATGATGATTATTTGGTTGATTTATTTGTTTATTCATTATTTCATGATTTACATTTATTATTTTTATAAACCTTGATTTTTTTTGTTAAAGCTTATGATGAAAATAATTTTTTGTTTTAATTTTTAACACTTAATCATGTAATGGTTATTATTAATTTCCTTTACATATATTTTTAATATATTTTTTTACCATTACGCGAGTTCTCTTTAAAAATATGCAACTTCCCTTTTACCTTAAAATAAGTAGTTATAATTTTTTATTGCCTTTATGTATGGTTCTATACACCCTAAGAGTACTTACTTGTTACAAGTAGATGAATACTTCTTACTCTTTTGTTAGATATTTATTTTCTAGTTTACCTTAACTTATGTTGATGTTCTACATATAAATTTTTTAGAAATTGATATATACACTTATAGAGCATACTATTTAACCATATATGATTTCAAGGTGACCTTTACACATCAGAATGAAATTCCATTATAACAGTATCAATATATCTATTAACCTTAAATAGTATTCCTTGAACTTTTGGAACATATTTATAATGTTTTTAACCTTGCATTGAGTTTTTAGTAACCTTATAAAAATAATACAATATAGTTTTTACCGTTATGCATCATGTTTTTTTACCATTACATAACCAATTCAATTTTAATCTTAAATTTATATGGTGTTATTAATAACCATCTATTGTGCATAAAAATCGATTTTACCATTATATCCAATGAAAAATGTTTAGGTTACCATTGCACTGTATTTGAATTTTATAAATCATCATTAAGAATGCATATAAAATGACATGTATGGTTTTTTTGAAAATTGAGATTTTTCCTGGTTACTATATTTCGTGATATTTATGGTATTTTTATTTTTTGAATGGTTATTCTAGTGTTTAAATTATCTTAATTATAATATAAATTTATATTAGCTATAAAATACATATGAATAATATTTCTATATTATATAAAACACTTTTAAATGAATATAGTTTTCTTATTTTATATTTATATATACTACATAAATCTTCATATATTTTAGATTTATTTATTTTCAATTATTTGGTTGGTTTTAATGTTTTTAGATTATTTTAAAAATAAAATGATATTATCAAAAGATATTTTAATATTTTTATTATTATATATTTTTATTTTTATGTTTAATGTTGATTAATATGGAATGAATTTTCAAAATCAAATTTTTAATCTTATAGTTTGAATAATTGTGATATTTTTGTATTCTGTTTGACGTATTATTTTGGAAAGTATTATGTATTCCAATGAGTGATTTAGAATTCTTCAAATTGACGATATTGAAATGACACTGATTGATGTATCAATATTTTTCCCTCTCTCTCTCCTTGATAATTATGGTCTGTTATTTTTGTTTTGAATTTCATGGAAAGCTACTTTGAAGTGTTAATTTATTTACTTTTTAAATGGATGGTGAAATGAATCAAATAATGATAGTGGAGATAGAATTGACATGTAAATTTATTAATGTTATTATATTCCAAACTGGTTTCATCCATTTTAATGAGTCTCATGTTGAGATAAACAATATTTTTATTCATTAACCTTGAATATATTTTCATATTAAAAATATAACACTAGAGGCTAGTCTTCATCATTCATCATTAGATTATTCCTAGTTATTTTGATCAATTTTTTTAATTATTTATATATCTATATATGTGTTGAAAAATTTGTTAAAATTTTCTCTTAAAAATATTTCTTTCTTAAGAGTTTGTGTCTCCATGATTGTAGTATTTGGATATGATGGTTTTGAATACCATTATATAATTTCAGTGTTTTATTAGGTTGTTACTATTGGATTATAAATTCAAGACCATTCAGGTTATGACTCATGATGTGAAGATTCATGGTTTCGATTGGGTTGTGACTCCCCATAGAAATTTCAAGTTTCTTTCTACTTATACCTTGACTATAAAAGGTACACATTATATCAGTTTAAAATTACCCCTAATAAATGGTGTAGTGAAAAAGTATTGGTCACTGTGTTTTTTTTAATGGTTGGGGCCGAAGCCTCATTTTTATTATTTAAAGGAAACGCCTTTTTATACTGGGTAGAGGGAGACCCATTACATAGCCCGAAGGACCAAGGCCAAGTGGCCTGAATACATGGCTTGAAAGCCCATTTTTTGGCCCAAATAGCCCCTCGGTGAAAAGTACTGCAATAGTACTCAGGCTTCTATAGTACCTTCTACAGTAATGTCGCCGCTACAGTTCCTACTACAGTGACTCCACCACTACAGTGTCGCTGCTGCTATAGTACTTCTACAGTGCCCTACTACATTAACCTGGAAATTAGTCCCTGCCTGGATTTGATCCTGGGTCTTTTGGATGACAAGCAGGAGCCTGTACCACTAGGGTACATGCTCGTTGGCATTTATTGGTCACAGAGATGAGATGTATAACAGTACACAATGACAAAATTTAAATGAACTACTTTAAAATTCCTTGTTGTAATCTCAATTGATTTATGCAGACACTCTTCACACATCCATCATTATTATAAATTTGGTAAATAATGTTCTAATCTTTTTAAACCAAAAGACACTCCAATTATTTTTAGTAACTATAATAATTTTATGAAATGGATATTAACCCACCCCCTCCCACCCCCCCCCCCCCCCCCGCCCTCTTGACTAATATAACTACCCTATATAACCTAACACCCCTCTCACACTAGATTTTTTATGAAACTTATTCACAAAATAGGGAAATAATTTCACTTTTATAATATAATCAAACCCATGTTTAAAAGAGATTCAAAATTCGTGTAACATTATATAAATTCCTCAAGGTTTGTTAAATTATATGTTCCAATCTTATTATATTAATATAGTTCATTATAATTATATAAAATATCTCTTTGAGGAGGAATTAATTCATCATTAATAGTGTGATTTATTTCTAATGAACTTTTAGGCATCCTTTAGTAACTTTTATTATTACATTAGTTTTTTATATATAACAATAGTATAAATATATTTTTATCTAATGTTTTTTGTACACTTAATGTGTTATAAATTTTTTAAAACATGAAGATAATTTTTGTTAAATTTTATTATGTGATACATGTGTTATGTTTGTAATTGATTAAAGTATAAATTAATCCACATATAAAACATATTTAATAAATGGGGGGAAATGTTGATTAAATCATTAGTTTTATTAAATCATTAATAAGTGAGTTAATAGAAAACTATTTAAGTTAAATAATTATTCTTTTTAATGTTTTATTATGAAACAATCGCAGCGGTGAGTAATGTAGTACAAATATTCATTAAATGTAACTTTAGGCCAAAATGGGCCTCTCGTATTTGAAAATTAGCATTCAAGCTACGAGTACTTGAATTTATAACATTGTAATGGCCTATGGGACACTACGACTTAGGGTCATGTAAGAGATACATTCCAACTAAGTTAAAAAGTGTCCCTTATCTGTTTAATAAATATTGGGGCCCTCAATTATATATAAATTTTTTACATAATATAATAGAGGATAAATCATTATTTTGATAAAAATTTTAATTTAGGGGTATAAATTTAATTTTTATTAGAAATATGATTTCTCTATTTTTTATTTAAGGGTAAATAAATTTAATTATTTGTATTATAATTAGTTCATTATAATTGTATTAGTCAGTTATAATAACATAAAAAGGTTAAATAATGACAATCAAGAAGTGTAAAATTTAAATCCATGTATTAGATTCCATTAAATAACTAATTTCTTATAAAATTCCATAATTGTGAGTAACTTATAGTGAAATGTGGGATATTATTTTATTTGATATTATTTTATGTGGGGTATAGGATTACATTATCTTGGTTTTGGTCCTAATATTATCATGAATTCCATTTTATTGTAAAATAATACATGATACATGTCTCAAGATATTTCTTTTTTCGGTTGGTATTTAGAACATATATTGGCATTAGTCAAAGTGGGTATTTGAATGTCTTATATGAATAGGTTAGTGAATAGTATTTTATTATTCACAAATTAAATTAATCATATTCCATCATTACACCATGTTCATATGGTAAAATTAAACTCCAATACATCATTAGGGTTTCAATGGTCTCTATTATGATTTTTTTCTCACATAATTTACATATATGGCTTATATCCTGCCAAAATATATACTTGATGTTGCCTATAATGGAACATGTCCTCAAGGGTATGTAAATTATGTTCGATCATATCAAGGATTCATTTTCTTTGGTTGTATGCTTTGTATTTTTCTAATTTTTTTATTTGTATTATTATGGAACTGATGTATAGAATCAACTATAACTGATTGGGTGATTTATTTAAGAATTTATGTATTGAAATGTCATATTTTTTATATTCTTTTTTCTTATTTACACTATATTTGGTTGGTATGTTGTCTACATTTCTTGTTCTTATTGACTATTACTAATGTAACATCCAATATTTTTTATTATGTATATATCATTTACGTGTTTTTTATCTTCCTTACTATCATAAAACATGTCTATAAATAATTAAGTAAGGGTTTGAGAGTGTGTATTGATTGTTTAAACCCCAGAGATCAATATTATTTAGAAAAAAATCTATGTTTTAGGGTTTTTAGTAACCTTACAGCCTAACCCTGATTCCTAGTAAGAGGTAGTTCAGGTTCAGTTTAACCCATAATAGAAGGTTGCATGGCCATTCATTGTGCTATGAAAATCTTCTTAAAAGATCATGATTTTTATAATATTTGTCAAAACATTTCACCTTGTCTATAACCATAGTGCAACATTGGAAGAGGATTCACCTTGTTGAAACATGTGTAGCCAAACCATGTGGCCAAATCATGTGACTCATTCCATAATGTAGAAATTACACTTTTTTCTGCATTAATTTTAAAAAATTAAATCCCAATTTCTTATAACATTCTTCATCATATGCTTTCCTATTGAGATCTCCTCCTCTCTATCCAGACATGGTTTTAAATCCTCTCTTATGTCCAATCTCTAGTTCCCTCATTGTATTTCACATTGGAATAATATCGGTGCGTTTATCATTATGTTACCTTCCTTCCTAGTTTAAATCTCCATCATTGGAATTATTTTCAAGTTTTATAATATGAAATATTTTAGGGTAATAATATATTTATATACATTATTTAATACTTGTTATACTTGATTTTTTAAACTTTACTATTTCCCTCAATGTATGTCCAATTTATAAATATTGTTATTGTTCCAAATTCTGTAATCTCCATGTGTTTATTTGTAATTAATTATTTTCTGAGATTAAATGTTGGAACTAAAACCTATACATATTATGAGACCTATTGACCTTATTGGAGTGTATATCCTCACCATGGATCACAGCTTTGGGTGAGTCCTTCTATACATACACTACTACAAACACAGATTTTTTTAGTGCTAGAAAAGCGCATTAACAGCGCAAAAAAGAGTTATCAATCCAGGTAAAGATAAAGGGGGTACCTTTTATCAGCTTTTAGGAAGGCGTTGATAAAGACCACTTTTATCAGCGCTAAAAAAAGTGCTGATAAACGGGTTCTTTTTTCAGCGCTTTTTTTTGTGCTAATAAAACTCAAAAAAAATAAAAAAATAAAAATTAATATATAATCGGGGGGAGCTTTTAACAGCGCTTAACCCCTCCCCCTTTATAATCACTAGGTAGCCCCCTATCAATCATGCGTGCTGCCCCGGACTGTGTATCCTGCACTTGCCTTTGCGCCCCTCCTTGATTCCACTTGGATTCAAACCTGCGACCTCCCCCTTGCACGCCTACACCTTTACAACTAAGCCATTTCATTTCTTATCTATTTAATGATACATCTATTTATTTATATATATATATAGTTATATTTATTTGTATATTAATATATATTCATATTAATATAAATATATTTAGTTATATTAATACCTATATATTTATTCATATAGTAATATATATATATTTATTCATATATTAATATATATTTATATATATATATATATAGTTATATTTATTTGTATATTAATATAGATTCCTATTAATATAATTATATTTAGTTATATTAATACATATATTTGTATTCGTATATGAGTATATATATATTCATTCTTATATTAATATATATTTATATATATATATATATATATTAGTAGTTACTATTTTTGATGAGTATATTTATTTGTATATTAATATATATTTATAAGATTAGTTTTAAATAAATTTATAAATTTTTTATGTGTGTTTATAAATAAATAAATACATATATACATACATATATACAACACACACACACACACATATATATTTACGAATAAATACATAATTATGTGTATTTGAAAAAACATAGAATGTTAAAACGACCATAACAAATAATCTAAAAGCATGTTTCAACTCTACAACCAGTCAAATTTAAGAAAATGAAACAATATTCGATATGAATTGTGGTAAAAGGATAATGGACATCAAGATCATAGGTTATACTTGTTTGAATGTTTACAAATCAGGGTATGCCGACTAAAAACTCAATTTTGGAGGCCATCTGGGCCTTTTTTGTCCATGAAAAATGTAACTGAGGCTTTCCTCAGTCACAAACGCATAGATCTTGTCACAGGATTCGATTTGATATGCTGCAGAGCTCAGATGGACACCCGGATCAAAAGTTATATCCGTTTGAAGTTTGAGTAACATTTCCAATGTATTTCAGATCTTTTATTAATTTTTTGGATTTTTTGTCTCATCAAATTGTACTTAAATGATTATTAATCAATGATACTTAGTAAATTATTAATTAATATTATATTTAAAAAAATTAAAGAAATTTTCACTAAATTTGTTATATATTAAATGTAGTAGTCTATTTATACTTTTCTAAAACATATTTAAAAAATATATATTATATTTATATCTATATAAATATACATATATAAAAATATATTTTTTTCCTGATTTTTTTTAAATATATAATTTATCAGTGCTAGGAAAAAGCTCTGATAAATCTCCACTTCATCAACACTACTAAAAAAGCGCTTATAAAGGGGTCCCCTTTATGAGTGCTAAGAAAATCGCTGATAAAAGGTCACTTTTAACATCACTTTTTTGGCATTGTTAAAAGTTCCCCTTTATCAACGCTACTAAAAAAAGCACTGATAAAGGCCCCCTTTTATCAGCATTTTTTTGCATAGTTAAAGGGTGGCACTGTAGAAACCCAATTTTTTGGTAGTGATATGATCCTTAATAACTATTATATTGGTTTCATTGATGTTTTAAAATGTAATTTGTTTATGTTCAAATAATTGTAATTTTTTATTATGGAATGTGCCTTCACTTGGCTCTTTATTGTTTATGTACAACAAGATTAAAATGTATGAATGCCCTTATGAACTATTTACATTTAGAAAAGTAATGATAATTTTTAGATTAAATAAAAATTTAAGATGAAAGGATTAACTCGTAAACAATAATTATTTATAAAAATGGTCCCAAAATCTTATGGGCCACTTCTTGATAAAGTATTATTCAAACATAATCGAGATAGGGATTCAGAAGGGATTTCCTTGAGCACCCAAACAAAGACACCCTGATTCATTGAGCTATTTTCCAAGGGAGATAGCTACCTATAAATTTGTTCTTATTATTATTATCACATGAATGGTTCATCATAGTTCCAAAAATTCATTCAATCTATATCATGAAATTAGAATTACATGGATCATTTCCTTAGATTAATCTTGATTTCATTGAACATTTGACTCCATGGATTATCAACTTGGTATCCAATCATGTTTAGCAGGATAATTACATTAGAATTACACCAAGGACATGGTTTGGGACATTTCTCAAATTTAATTCCATGATTTTATCCCTTGTATTAAACATTGACCCATTAATTATACTTCAGGGTTATTATTATGAGTTAGACCAAACTATTAAGTTCAAGGATAAATCAGTTTCCCCACAGATACTATATCATTAATATTATCACATAGAATCTCTTACCTTATTTATAATCCATGAATTTATATAGGTTACCTCTTCAAATACATCCAGAATAGGTCAATGAATATTTGGTCAGTTGGGCTTCCCATGAAAAATCCTTTCCGTACAAGATAAATAATCTTTCTTCTTATTCTTTCAATTAAAAATATAATGATTTTACATTGGGTGACACCCAAAAGTTTTTTAATTTATTATCATTGTTGATTTTACATTTACTCATGTTCTGTTATGGTAAGGAGTTGGTATCGCGTCCATCATTATAGGCACCTGAGGAGTGATCTATAATGCATTGTTCCATGTCATGATTACATACGGTGTACATTTATTATTTTATATATCTAGTTCATTGATTGTTATATCTATGGTTATGCTAATTTAGCTTAAAAGGATAAAAATCATTGGATTAATTAATTCATCAGGTTCAACCTAAATCGATTTCCCCATGTTTCTTTAGGTTGTAACCTTAAATAACCAATTCTTTTATTTTTAAGCAATAACCCATTATCTTTAGGAGATTAGTATTTAGGTGGTTTCATTTAAATGTATTCCAATTATTGTTTATAAATATTATACTTCTATAAATTAATAGTAGTGGTTCAAATATTCAAAAAATCATATATGAGCTATTAATTTCCATTGATTGGTATAAATGGTTGTTTCCAATTACATATTGTACAATTTGGAACATATAAAGATTAGAAATTTATATCGTGGGAATGATAGATTCACCTATTTGGACATAAGACAATACATATGGATATACTAAAAAATTCAACTGTGAACTATTCAGTTAAAAAATTTAAATATAATCGGTTTCCATTGAATAGTTATTCAAATTAAAACATAATGGGTTTTTACCCTATAACATTTAATTTAAATTTCATATAATAGAACCCCCATAAATGAAAACATAGAATTTGACCAATATGCTAACCTTAGATCATGAGAATTCAAGTTAGTATTTTTTGGGTAGAGAAACCTTATGACTATATTTAATTATGAGAGCATTATTATGCCTCTAATAATTGTTGAGTTGTGTGAATATAAATTGTACATGTATTCCCCCATGATGGCCTTATGTAAAATTCAAGGAATGTGTTGAAAACTATCCTCCTGCAGTTGCGGAAATAATATTCCAATATTGAAACATTAGAAACCTACAATTGAACATCCAATTATACATGATTTGGAAATTTATTCTTAGTTTCATATAGGGGTTTTATTCTTAGTTCTCTCTATAGAGTGAGTTCGATGAGCTCTATAGACTATGTCAGAGTGGGAAAAATAATTTTTAGTAGTAGCACCAACCTATTTTATATTCGGAGGGTGGACCCTAGGCTAATGAATATTTCATAGAGGCCATATTATCTATCCTTGATAATTTGGAGATTTATCCACAAATGAAGGCCAATATCACCACTTATATTCTTTATTACTTTACCAAGCACTGTTGGGATATCCAAAATCACATGGGTCAACATCAGGGTATAGTTTTGAGGGATTTATAATCTCTCTTATATGATTAATTATTTCATGAGATGTTGATATCTGATCAAGAGATATATTTCATGGACATAAAATAGTGAACTATGTTTTTTAATGAGTATTTTAGTTGTTGTCATAGAGCTACAATTATATTCACCTACTTTCTGGTGAAAAGATATCAAAAGTGATATTTATGGAAGTTGTGATCAAGCATAAAATATTATATTAGGTAAATATCTTCTAAAAAACATCCATCTAAAAAATAGTGAACTATTCCCATATTACCATGAGTAACATAAGGGGATTGGAGGGTATAGATCAAGGTGGATTAGTACCAAGGAAGGGTGGTTTATCTTGTAGCAGGATACATGAATTGGAGTGTTTTCAACATAACAATGGTAGAAATGTTATTAACACTAGTAGTTCATTTATATTCTATTAGTTTGGACATCAATGTTATGTAAAGCCTCAGTGCGAACGAGACCCGATTCATTGATGAGCCTATAGAAAAATTGTCCATCTTCATAGAATTTTCCAATCCATATAATTTGTTTCCAATTTGAATAGATCTATACTAGTACCATAATACAACATTGGATCTATAGAACCACTTAAGGAGGGTATTTTTAAAACCACTAGCAATTTTTTATACGGATGCGGATGTGGTTGAGGAGACCATACTTAGGATATGCAATGCCAGATCAGTGCACCCGCTCTGGGAAGTCATGTTATAGCATGAGCTCGTGGATCAATACAAATATAAATATTACATATTATAAATTTGGATGATGGTGTAGGGATATAAATATTATAATGTATGGTCCATGTATTCTCTAATTTTGTGTCTTCCCTATTTTATATAGTCACATTATATTCATTTATCTCAATATATATCAATAAAGGCCTTAGGATTTTGATTAAATTTTTCTAGTGAGTGATGATTCAAGATACTATATTTGTTTTATATTCCGAAACAGTATGCTAATGTTGGGAGCATCCCCTTGAGTTTGGAGATTATTGTTGCTTATGTTACATCTTCATCTGTGAAATTACAAGCTCCAAAAAAAATCTCCGGATGGAAAGGTGGTATCCCTATCATGAGAAACGAGTTTTCTATTATCTAAGGAGTCGTTCATATCCCCAAAGGGTGAGAGTTATATTCAAATGAAATAAGTGGATGTCTAGGGAGAAAATTAATTTTGGATCATTCTGGTATTGGTAGAGTGACATACCATATGTCTAGAATTTATATGGATGAACATGAAATGTTGCAAACTTTTACCCTACAGTGGTGGATCAATTAAATGACATCACTCATAAAGAAATTTTTGGCCTACATCCTAAGAGAGGGATAAATATTACTATCAAGATAGTTTTGGGAGAAGAACAGTATCGATTCCTACTTATTAGATGACTACTACTAAGCTGTAGGAGATGAAGTGGTAGCTATAGGACTTGGATGTTTAGGGTTTCACACAATTCAGTACAAATCCATGGGGTCCACCAAAACCTTTCACAAGGAGTGAATATGGGACTCGTAGGCTTTTAGTTGATTACTATTAGATTAAATAGTTTATGGTTAATAATTGACATTCACTACCACATATCGGAAACCTCTTAAACTATCTTTGAAGAAAATGAGTTTTAACATATATTTATTTGATTCCATACTATCATCATGTGCATGTTATATCATTGTAAATAATATTTAAAATATTTTGAATTTGGAGAGTTCACTATGAGTAATTAGTTATGTCATTATGGTTGAAGAATGTGCCCACCATTTTAATAGGGCTTTTGAGTAATGTTTTCCTGCCATATCTAGATTCATTTGTGGTAGTATTCATTGATGATATCTTGATTTATTCACATAATCAACTCTACTTTTCCCAACATCTTCATATGATTCTATGTTCCATTAGATAGATTTAATGGTTTTATAGTTTTCAAAAATTCAACTTTTTTATCATCAAGATGCGCTTATAGGGTCACATTAACATATAAGAAGGAGTATCTATTGACACATAGAATGTGATACTTGTAGTGACCTTGGAGAAGCCCATGATTTTTTTTCACATTCAATGTTTCTCGGGGATATATGTCAAATAAAATAAAATAAAATTATATATATATTACCTTGAAGAACATCTTATGGGATTAAAAATGAAGTGTGTGAAATTGTTATAGTTAGATTCTTATGAAGAAACCTTTCAAGAGTTAAAATGAATTATTGCATCACTACTGATCCTAATTTTACCATATTTAAGTAGAGGTTATGCAATTTACAAAAATGCATCAAGTATCGGGATAAGAGAAGTTCTAATATAGTAATGTCAATTCATGGTTCTTGGGACTCGTCAATTGAGGCCACTTGAGATTAATTTCCAAATTCATTATCTCGAGTATGATTTTGTATATTATACCTTTCATTATTGAAAGCACAATGTATTGGGAGATTTCCTTCTAGTGTATTCATACCTAAATATCCAAAAATACATATTTACATAATTTAATGTGAATTATAGAGACTTTTATGTGTTGAATACTTTCAATGTTATTAATTTATTCTTCAATAAATTCTTATGATAAGTAATATATAAATTTATTCTCTATATTGGATAACTCATATACAATGGGTGATAGATTCCAATAGTGAATAGAATTTTATGACACAATTTTCTATGATGCATATAGAGATTCTAGAGGTTCATATCTATCTAATTCAAAAATCCCATATACTGACTTTTTCACATCTACATTGAGTAAATATGAGTCAACTTTAAGACCTAAAGGGATTAGATTAAGGGAGAGTTCTTCAACAGAGTTCCTAATGCCATGTAGAAAATTTGATGGATATGAGATATTGCATATTAATGGATGTGAATGGTCTTATAGAGATGTGTGTGAGAAGTTTATGTGAAAATATCATACTTCCATTTGGTCAGTACAGCTCAGTATTAAAAAATGTACCATATCATACACCACCAGTGTGGGTGGTTTGGGATGAAAAGGAATATAATTGTCTTTGTTATTAGGTATTCCCCATAACATTAGGTAAAGCAGAAAAATATTAACCTGTAGTTATTTTAAAGAAGTTCACTACTCAAGAGTGAAATTGGGATGACATTGACCATTATTTTTTGGTTGTTTTTCAATATCCCCTCAAAGTAGTTGTATAACCCAAACCTAATTATCCAAAAAAATAGTTCTTTTTCGCTAAGTGAAAATACTCATAGGCGTGCCTCCCCATATGAAAAATACTACCGACTAGCAGTGAAGGTGTAATGAAGACTTATTCAGGATATTATACCCTATGGTGATGGTAATATAATGGTCCATGTTATAATATAATCTATAGTGTAAAGGAAATAATGATGTCCACTTGACCAACAACTTTTAGGTGAAAGAAGAATGATTAAGAACATACAATAGTGGAATCAATATCACAAAAAAATATTGAAATAAATAAACAACTAAATAAAACAAATTTTAGAGCATTAATCAAATATAGGCCATAAATATTAATAATTATAAGGGTTTCCAATGGATGACCATTGTACATATATATATATATATAATCATGTTGAAACCATAAAAACAATGAAGCTCCATGTATGGAAATAAAAAATGGTCACTTTCCATCCATCCCATGTTGGCTCAAATAATAGGACCAGTCTCTAGGGAACAATCCTTTACCTGAATGAAACCATATAAAATGGTCATACATCCATAAAGGCCCATGTGGTGTGTGGGAATGAGTCTTAGTTGGCCACCAAATTTTTTTGCCTACCTTAAATTTTTTATTTATTAGGAAATTACTAAAATTAAATAAATTAGCATCATATGAACATAATAAAGACAAGAATCCACGTTTTGATAAATACCTTAGGAATCTTTTAACTACCTCGGCCAATGTCGGAATAACTATAGATGATAGGATTCTTAGCCCATGCCCTAATTAATCCTCTAATTTCATTTTCACCACATTACTCCTTGGGTTACACTTCCAAATGCAACCTAGAACCATTTGTTTTCGAATAGGTCATGTCCATTTGAATTCACTAAAATCCTAAAGTCACACCCCAAAAATAAGAATCTAGTTCCTCTGACCCCTACTTGAAAGTCGTCATCATCTCAAAGCTCGATGCCAGGAGGTAAAACAATATTTTTCCTAAAATAATATCACCATAGAATCACAAAGTGACATTCTGAGAAAATGTGTTGTCCATTCTCCCAAATAGGTCTTATCTCAAATGCTACAAGTATATTTAGCCTTATCCCCCAATTGAAAGCCTCATTGTTTTCATCTGATGGATCATCACTATCATTCCCACTTTTTACGACAATACACTATAATAATTCCTGATCCATAACTAATGGAAGCCTGTACTTACACAACAGATAAAAATAAAAACTTTAAATAGTAAACCATTGTACACCATACTCAAAATGGTCATTTGGATAACAAGGGTTAACAAAAAACACCAATATATAACATAATCCACATGAACTGGAACCTCATGCCCCAATGACAACAATTCCCAAATTAAATGGCCATGTAATACTAATATCTCAATCTATTCCCATAACCTGGAGACCATGCTGGAAAAAACCAATAATAAAGCCACCCACCCCTTGATCAATATCACCCAATAATGTATATAACTCAGTCCACTCCTAGAAAGATTATCACATTGCCTCAAAATAGATCGTCAATGTTATCTTAATCCTTGGGAAAAGCCTGTAACGATCACACAGATCTTAGTAGAACATCATGAAATGTTCTATATAATTGAATTGAATATATAAAATTAAATAAAACAATTCACTTAATATAAAAACTCAACCATCCTAAATACCCAAGGTCCAAATCTCCTCACAATGCTAGAATGATTTATATAATTGAGTGAGAATGGCCCTAGGCACCTCACAAGGGCTCAATTAATTAATTTAGGAAACCAATTAATTTTAAATAGGCCTGATCAATAAACACAGCGGAACACTAAAATCCAGGAACCCAAACACTCATATAATCAAAAAGGTAATTTTTCACCACCTACATTGTTGTCATATATTTAGGCACCTCAAATCTCTCCCACTAACTCTAATAGATTTATAAGAAATATTCATTTTAGAATAACAACCTAGAAGTCTGGAAAATAACTCACCATTATTTAGAGAAATGTGCGGTGAAGTAAATTAGAAATAAAAGAAATAGGATGGATATCCTTATCGATATAGATCCAATGTCGCAAATGGCTTGAATAATTAATATGGTATGAGGGAGAGGGATCAATGAAAAGAAAAAAGGAGAAAAGGAGTAACCCTTCATGCTCTATATGGCCCTATATAGAGGAAAAAGGATGAAAGAAGGTTTATAGAAGGAAGGTAAAAGGTATATTTCACCTCTTTAATGATCCGTATGATTATCTTAGATGATTTTCCAAACCATGCAGCAATTGTGTGTCTCCTACAGGTTTGGATCTGATCCCCGCACATTATCCTGCACGGTTAGAAAAAATATTATACGGGTCATGTGTACTATAGTGCAAAGGTACAATCCATTCGGAACTAAGCATGTATCATTAGTAATGTTTTTTTAAACTATGTGGAAATAATGTAGATTCCACATTCTAAAAACTATTGTAGCCCTCCACAATCATCTATCCAATCCATCTTGGTTCTCAAAACCATGCTTTATTTAAAATTGGGTTACACTATTTCTAACAGTAGAATTCACATTTAAATATTACCATGCTCCTCATCCTTTACATCCCAATAATAAGGGCTTATGGCCTCCAATGATCTCGAACCCCATTCAAATTATGAAATCAATTTCCAATACTCTAAAACCATATAAAAACGAGATTTTGGGTTAAGGGAAGACCTGGAATTGATATCCATTAAATGATAAAGGAGTTGAAATACCCACTGAACTCTAAAAGTTAAAAATTGGAAAATAATTATACCTGCTCCAAATTCCCTGGATGTAAAAATCTCTCAGTAATAACCTATCTCTTTCCCGAGAAATCAAAAAAAACCATAGAGAAGGTACCAAACATACCCATATCCTGAATGTTAATACAGAGTACCCCAATCATAATGTTATAGTTCAACAAATTCAAGGGGGCTCCTAGCCTTAGGATTTACATAAAACTATCACATCCTCACCTAAAACATGATTCAAATATATATTCAACCATCTATCCCACAAATCAAAGTCCTCACATGAGGTATTATCACTACCACAACACATCATGTTCTCCAAATTTAAATCTAATACCAAAAAATATATTTCACTAAATCTGTACACATCACATTCCCATGACCTACTTGTAAAATATGAGGTTTTTCATCTAATAAAATTCACAAGACCAGTCTTTCTTCCACACACATCATGTAACCTATATAGTACTGATGTCCATATGCCAATGAACCTAACAAATGTTTCATCCAGTGATGCTCACTTATAAATTATAGTTCCAACCTCCTCAAATATATATATATATATATATATATATATATATATGAGTGTGTGCGTGTTACACCCCCAATCTGGTGAAAACCTTCTACCAAGCATCTGATGAGTCCATCAACATATCATATTCACCCTATGCATGGAAACAAACAATTCATTTAAATGTACATGAAAAATAGAACAAAAGAAATCATTAGTTACTACAATGGAATACCTTCAGTTGTTATCGACACACCAGCCTACTCTAACTCTGGAAACTCTATAGTATGCACCTGGCCTGGAGCCTAAATTCCTAAAGCTGGAGCTTACTAGTGTGATATACCAGCCACCATCCAATGACCCTATTGTTGGGTTCCACTATTTCAACAATGATCATTGCGGGAATTTGAAACCCTACTATCATAACCTAGTACCACTTCTAGACCAATATTAGAGCCCTTAGTCTACCTGGTCACTAACATTAGACTGTTTGAGAAGGATTCTGGCAGATCCTTTATAGTTTCATGACCTTTCCAATTGCCTAGTACTTCATTTTAGGTCATTTACAATGTTCCTGGAAATGTCTTGGATTCACACACTAGAAGAACACTATAAACTTCCCACTATGAGGTTTCCTAATCAAGAACATGGATAGATTTCCCTTTTATAACTCATCTTTTCCTCGCTTCCTACCATCTCTAGCATCACCATTGGATTATCCTAACGACATCACTTGGTAATGATATGACTAATCCTTCAAATATTCCTCACTGGTTCATCACTTATATGAATGTGGCCAACCTGAATATCTTCAAGTGAATGAAAATGGAGTTCTATAAACTTTTATCGAAATTCCACACCCTTGAGGTGTCGTCGTACACCATGTCGGGTGTAAAGAGAGATAATTCTTTTAATATATATGCATAGTCTAGGATAGAAAACCACCCAAATGTAGGGTCATGGAAACCTATGATCTCTCTTCTATTATCTTATCTGGGAAGGATTGCTCAACGAAATTGGCCTCATTGTCCTTCTAAGACAGTATCTCATGTCTAACTACCTAAACCTATACATCACACTAGTGCTATTCAAGTCTTATAAAAATGTACATCTCCTCCACCACCTTCCACCCTTGAGGTGTCTCGAGCTCCTTGAAAATCATCTTCATCGACTCAATCCATTTCTTATCCACCTATAGACCACCATCACCATGAAATTTAGGTGGGTGTTATGAATGGACCTCTAGAGTCTGATACACCATCAAAGGCTCTACTATATATTCACCCTAATCAAGCCACTAAATGACATGTAGTATGACTTCTTTGAGCTTCTCATCAAGACATGGCCCAAAATTAGACAAATCATATGGATTCCCACATAAACTATAATCTAACCCAGTCCCTATATATATGGATCAGGATCTTCTTGACATAGAGGGGTATCTACCATTGCATTATATTATATGACTAGATTGTCAGAATCCTAATGATCTATTGTAGCCCATCCAAGTGGAAACCCACTAAATACAATGAACATTGTCAAATATCTAAAATAGTATAAATATATATAATGTAGATATGAAAAGTAATAACTGATAGAAAAACCGCAATACCCTTACTCCATGCCATCACAACCATCAAACATGACATTTCAGATTCATGCCCCCCTTACCCACCAATAACAGAGCCAATTATCATATATGCGTCAGACCATGCCCATCCTAATGGACCTTATCACCTTAAACAGATGATCACATCAACCACCCTGGTGATCCACATCACCCTATATCATCATACATTCCTTGTTATATAATATCCATGCCCATGCATATATATCTCATATCAGAATAAATCCAAATCCCAGAAACACATGTATATATAATTTAAAAAACTTATGTTGCTAGTGAGAAGCATACACCTCCACACACCCCTTTCTATATTAGTCCTTGAGTCTAACACTTCTTCCTTATCATACTTGGACAATGATCACATTTCATAACATTTATCAATCTACATTCCATGTACACCAATCGAAATAGAAATTAGATAAATTGTAATATTATTAATAGAAAAATAGAATTTCACACCGCTAGAAACATCATATGTTCTACATGAATGGGAATTCATGCACATAAACATGAGATACAAACCCATTTATAACATTTTCCTTATCCAAATTCTACCATAGGAAAAATAGTTAGTTAGACCAGAAAAAAAAAGAAATGAATTTGGGATCATTATTTTCCATCCAAACACTACTGCTAATTCTTTATGAAGAACAACTATAATACCATTTGTATTTCCCTAGATCAACTAATAACTTGAAGAGTGCTTTCATACGATGTCGAATTGTCCTTAGGCATGCTTCCCAGCACACCAAAGGTTGTCAACTAGCTGTGAGGGTGAAAATGAGTGATATAGGGGAGACAATACCCATTGGTGATGAGAATATAATAGTCCATAATATAATATGATGTGTTGTGGAATGGATATAATGACATACACTAGACCAATATTTGTACCCTATTGAAATCACAAGTAATAACATAAAATAGTAGAACTAATAACCAAAAACATCAGTGAAATAAATAATGATCCAAAAAACATTTTTAGAGAATTCATCCAATAGATGTCATAATTATCAATAATAAAAAGGGTCTCCATTGGATAACTTCATTATATACATATATATATAAGCATTCAAATACCACATTAAGAAAGGAAAAATGAAACAGTTGAGGAAAGAACCCTTGGCATATTTCTATTAATTGCATCCTGACTAAATTAATTAGACCTAGTTCTAGAGCATAATCCTTTACCTAGACAAAAAATCCGGAAATCTACTTATGTTCCAAAGGACTGTGTTAGGTGTGAGGATGATTCCTAATAGGACACCTCTAGAATTCTCCACCAATAAATTTTTTATTAAGAAGGTGTGTAATAATATTAAAATAAAAATAACATTCTTATAATAAAGACAAGATTCCATAGTTCTCAATAACCACTATGAATATATTGCATGCCTTGGAAATTACACTAATAACAATACAAGAGTGGATCCTTATCACATTTCCAAATATTTCCCCTGATGTCATTAACCCCTTGTGAATGCTTTGGTTCCACCTCCAAATGTCACATGCCTCCATGGGCCTCCCTACATCTCATGTCCATGTCAAGTCAATATTTCCTAAATGAATTTACAAAATGTTATAATCTAGTCACTTGAACCCCTTCACAAAGGTACACATCTGCTCAAAAACCAATATCTGGAGGTACAGTGATATCTACCCTCAAATACTATAATCATCATCTCGATGAACAATATACCAAGGAATACTGATTTTCAACCTACAAAACAAGTCTAGGACCAAAGGCCTCATGTATATAAACCCACATACCCTAGCTAATATACTGATTGATGTTATCTGATGGATCCTTACCATACCCATGGCTTTCTAAAGAAAGAACCTCCAACTATAATTTATAATATGTAAAAATTAGATTCCTCTACTCGCATGAGTGGGAAAAACCACTTCATCACTAAGTCAACATGTGTGTACATGACTTAAAATGGTACATTGAAAAACATGAGTGAGAATTCACCCATATAGATCCAAAGCATCATAAACCCAGACCTCATTCCCCTGAGAGCACATCTCTCAAATCTGATATCCTTTTGATCCCAATATCTCGGGCCATGCCTGCAACTTGATGGCCTTACCACCTTCAATCAATGACCGAGGTGCCCCAATCAATGATACACATAACCAAGAGAATATATATTAATCAGTATACAACCATTATGATGATAAAATCACCTAAAAAGATAACCAACACTATCTAAATACTTAATCTATGTTCTTCTTAGTCTGATGGATCTCAATAGAGCATCATAAAAAATTAAATATAATTGAATTGTACAACTAAAATTCAATAAAACAATTTCATTAATATAATAACGCACCATGCCTAACAATCCAAAGTCTAAATACCCTCACATGGCTTGAAAAACTTATATAATTGATTGATCATGGACATTGAAATCTCAAAGGCTCTAAATTAATTAATGAAGGTCTACCATCTACTAGAAATGGGCTTGCTCGGTAAACATAAGAGCATACTAAAAACAGTTCCACTAGACAGTCGTGAAATCATAAACAACTACATAATAGTCATAGATGTAGGCACATCTATTGAGTTTTTTTAATTGTTTTCTTTTCAAAAAAATTAAAAACAACTTGGTTAAAAATATTTTTAAAAATATGACCTGAATGAGGAATCACCGATGTCACCATTGGGCATCGGGTGAAAGGGGGCATCAGCGATTCCCCCTTTCCACTAAAACCAAAAAAACTAATTTATTTTTAAATTTTTACTTTTATTTTTTAGTTTTTTTGTTTGGTTTATATATATAAACAAATAAACAAAAAAATCAACAGAATTTATCAGCAATTTAAAATCTAGTAGTACTTCAAATATAGATGTCTTGATTCTGAAAAAAGATATCACCCAGGGCTCCCTTTTATAAGAGTGATTACCTTGAAAATTATTTGGCATTTCCGATGTGGGATTCTAGTTTTCCCTTTCCTGTACAGAACATTAGAAATTTCCAAAGTGGGATTCTATTTAAAGTACATGGTTTTTTAAGACTATAAAATATATATTATAAGACCAATATAAATGAAACATAAATCATAAATTAGACAAATAAGAAATAGTTGAAAATAAAACTAATTTCATAAAAAATTAGATGGAAAATAATTTATATGGTTTCAAACACACCAACTTGAAACCAAAAAATGTTTTTAGTATGTGACATTGAAAGCCTAAAAAATATAAACTATAGGACCAAAATAAATGAATCATAAAACAAGGATTAAACCTATAAAAATATTTGAAAATAAAAATAATTTGTTAAAAACTGATGATGGAGAAAGAATATATGTTTTCAAAGACACCTATTTGAAACATAAAAAAATTTCAATAACGTGAGTTTGAAGGTCTATAAAATATAAACAAAAAGACCATCATAAAGAAACATAAAATATTGATTATACATATAAAAAATAGTGGAAGATAGAAATAATTTCAGCGAAAATGTTGATGAAAAATAATTTATATGCTTTCAAATCCACCTTCTTGTAACATTAAAATGCCTTAAGTATGTGCCTTTGAAATCCTATAAAATATAAACTATAAGACCAATGTAAATTAAACGTAAAACATTGATTAAACATATAATAATTTTTTTATTAGTTTATTAATTTTATTTATAATTAATTATATAATAAATAATTAGTTAATCAGTAATTATTTGTAATTAATTATATAATAATTAACAAATTATTTATTATATAATAATTTTTAATAATTATGATTTAATAATTATAATGGAAAATTATGATTTATAATTATATTACTAATTAACTAATTAAATATTATATATTTAATAATTAAATTACTAATTAACTAATTTAATATTATATAATAATTTTTGATAAATACTAATTAATAATTATAATGGATAATTATAATTTACAAATATATTACAAATTACCTAATTAAAAAAATTTCATTGACTCTATGTTTCCCAAAAAATTATCTTATTAACTATTATATAATTAATAATTATATAACTAATTAGCTGATTAATTATTATATAATTAATGATTAATAATTACTAATTAACTAATTACTATTTACACAATAAATAATTATATTACTATTTAAGTAATTAATGACTATATATTTAATAATTATATTTCTAAGTTACTAATTAATAATTAAAACATTAATAATAATATTACTAATTAACTAATTAATTACTATATAATTAATCGTTAACAATTACAAATTAACTAACTAATTATTATACAATTAAAAATTATATAATTAATAATTAATAATTATAATGAGTAATTATAATGAATAATTTTGATGAATAATTATAAATAATAATTATATTACAAATTAACTAATTAATTATTATATAATAATTTTAAACAATTTAAAAATTAAAAATTTCAATGAATAATTATATTACAAATTAACAAATTAACTATTATATAATTTATAATTATATTAACAATTATGGAATTATTTATTATGTAATAATTTTTAATAAATAATAAACAATAATTATAATGAATAATTATACTTCATAATTATATTACTAAATAAATAATCATAAAAAGGGTCTCGGCTCTATCTTTCTAAAAAAATTAACTAATTAACAATTATATAATTTATAATTATATTTATAATAAACTAATTAATTATTATTTAACTAATTAATAATAATTACTAATTAAATATTTACTAATTATATAATTAATAATTATATTACTAACTAACTAATTTATTATTAAATAATTAATAATTATATTATTAACTAACAAATTAATTATTAAATAATTTATAATTATATTAATAATTGACTAATAAATTATTATATAATTAATAATTAATAATTACTAATTAAATAACAAATTATTATAAAATTATTAATTATATAATTAATAATTATATTACTATATCCCAATTAACAATTTATAATTAATAATTAATAATTATAATGAATAATCATAATCATTAATTATAATGAATAAATATAACGAAGACTTACATTACTATTTTACTATTTTATTATTATACAATAATTTTTATAATTAATAATTAAAATTATATTGAATACTTATAATTTAAAATTTTATTAATAATTATAGAATTAACTATTATATAATTAATAATTATATTACCAATTACCTAATTAATAATTATATAATAATCTCAAAAAAATACTAATTATTAATTATAATGATTAAATATAAAATATAATTATATTACCTACTAACTGATTTACTATTATACAACTAATAATTATATTAAAAATTATATAATTAATTATTATATAAATAATTAATAATTATTACTTATTGACAAATTAATTATCATATAATTAATTATTAATAATACTAATTAACTAATTTAATAATTTATTCTATGTTTAATCCCTGTTTTTTGATTCAGTTATATTGATCATATAGTTTATATTTTATTTGCATTCAATGGCACACACTTGAAGCATTATTATATTTCATGTTGGTTTCTTTGAGAGCTTATAAATTATTTTTCATTAATATTTTTTTAAATTTTTTTTATTTTCCACTATTTTTTATATATTAATTCAATTTTTTATGTTTCATTTATGTTGATCATATAGTTTATATTTTATAGACTTTTAATGTCACATACTTGAAACATTTCTATGTTTTAAGTAGGTGTCTTTAGAAATTTATAAATTATTTTCCATCAACATTTTTTTTTAAATTATTTTTATTTTCAACTATTTGATATTTTTTTAATCCATTTTGAGGTTTCATTTATGTTGGCCTTATAGTTTATATTTTATAGGATTTCAAAGTCACATACTTGAAAAATTTTAATGTTTCATGTTGGTGTCTTTGAAACCTTATAAATTATTTTCCATCTATAATTTTTATGAAATTATTATTTTTAAACTATTTCATATATGTTTAAACAATTTTTTAAGATCCATTTATATTGTACTTGAAATTTATATTTTGTAGTCTTTTCAAGCCACACAGTTGAAAAAGAATCTCACATCAGAAATACAGAATGTTCTGCCCAAGAATGGAAGAACCAGAATCCCAAATCGGAAATGCGGATTGATTTTATAGGGTAAGACCTCTTGTAAAAGAGAGTCATGGGTGAAAGATTCTATCAGAATCATGATTGTTGTTATGGAAGTAGTGAATGATTTTAAATAGTAGAAAAATTGTGCGAATTTTTTATTTTATTTTCAGTTTTGTTTTGTTTTGTTTGAATATATAAATATAATAACAAAAAAAAAGACTTTTATTTTATATTATTTTTGTTTTAGTGGAAAGTAGGCATAACCGATGCCGCAATGAAACTGATGCCCAAAGGCGGCATCATTGATGACACCTTTTAGGTTTATTTTTGATAATATTTTTAACGAAACCATTTTTTAATAATATTTTAAAAAACATATTAGAAAAACTCCACATCCGATATTAGCCTCTAGATAAAACTGATTTTTGGGGAAAATGCGGGAGAACTCTCTTGCGGCGATTTTTGGGCGATTTCGACTCGGCGATTGATGGCGGCGTTGCTGGATTGCTACTTCGATCCTAAGGACGTATTCGTCCCTCCCTCGAAGGTGGTTGCTTCGGGTGTTGATTGTGCTTCAGCGGAGAAGGTTGGTCCATTAAACCCTAAGAGGAAGTTCGATGCCTCGGCATCCCGTAATAGGTTTTTCTCTGAATCTATCTCTGATTCTGCTTCGTTAAATAAGAGGAACACAAAAAACGGTTCGATTGCTTTTGTTGAAGCTAGTTCGAAGGTCCTAGAGGATCACCTTGAGGAATGTAGGTTTTCATTGCTTGCTAGGATGACGGGTATTCATAGCGAAGCCCCTGTGAGGGTTGAGGAGGTGCGCAATTGCTTGGCCAAAAGCTGGGGGTTCTCGGATTGGCGTTTGATTTCCATAGGCAGAGGTATGTATCATGTAGTTTTCCCTCAAAGGAATTGCTGAATATCGCATGGAGTTTTGGACCTGTTTTATTGAAGCCTGGGTACATAATGGTGCAGCAATGGGATCCGTTATCGAATCCCCTTGCCACTATGAATTCTTCCACTCAAACATGGGTCCGCATTAGGGGTTTGAACTGGTTTTTTTTGGCACCCTTCAGTTTTATGGGAAGTCGCTTCAGCCATTGGGTGTGCGATTAAGGTGGATAAGGAGACTGAACACCCTAGATTTGGTCATTTTGCTAGGGTCTTAGTAGAAATTGATATGGCACAGGTCTTGATTGACACTGTCTTCCTTGTTGCTGGTGAGTTTAAGATAGAGCTTTCTATTCAATATGAGTGGTTGCCTACTTTCTGTAAATCTTGTCTTTGCATTGGTCATACTTCTGTGCAATGTCGTCGAAAGTTGAATTGTACACTTTGTAAGTCTGTGGGGAATACTTTTGATCAGTGCAAAAGGAATTCGGTTGTGCAGGCTGGTTCCAAGTTGGTTTCCAGAGTTCAAGAGCCTCCCAAGGTAGGTCCTTCCTCCTTTGTTGAGGCTGTCCAGCTTGGCTTGGGTAAGCAGTCTGCTTTCCAGCCGGCTGCTGCTGCTGCTCGATCAGTGGATAAGGATTTGGACTCGTCTATCATTGGAATTTCTAGGGGTGATGTTTGCAGGTCATGGGCTGACATTGCGGAAGAGGAGGAAGGGTGTCATCTCGTGCTTACGGATGCTACCACAATGGCTACTGAGGTTCAACATGGGGCTACGGTTGATGCCCAGCAGGGTGAATATTTGCTTGTTGATGAAGAGGAAGGGGCCCAATCAGAGCATGATGCAGCTGTTCAGGACGATGTGAATGCTGAGCTTGATCGTGCTGCAGTGGCCTCGGCTCGTATGAAGGGTATGATGAAGGTCTTTGATGAATAAGGGTTTCAACTGGTGACGTCGAAGAAGCTGAGGGCAGGTTCAGCCCAGGCAGATGCTGATATTGGGAAAGCGGTTGTGTTGGAGAGCTCCCCTCTACCGGTTGCTGCTACGGAGGTTGCCCCAAAGGATACTCTGGTGACGTTGAAGAAGCTGAGGGCAGGTTCAGCCCAGGTAACTACTGTGGGAGCCCAGTTGGAAGGTACGGTGATGGTGGATAGTGATAGTGTAGGTGAGGATGTTGCCCAGCAGGAAGATGCTGATATCGGGAAAATGGTTGTGTTGGAGGGCTCACCTATGCCGGTTGCTGCTGTGGAGGCTTCTCCTAAGGATTCTCTGAGTGCTGAGCAAAAAACTCCAGCGACAGGAGTTAGTTTCTTTACTATGCTGGAGTCCATTAATACTCCGGAGTTTGATATGCTTAATTTGGAAGGGCTAAAGAATGCAGGATGCAGCAATAATCGAGCTATCACCTTGCGACCCGCTGTTGATAAGGGGATGGAGTCCCCTGTGGTAGTGTCCAACTCTGCTTTCCCCTTTTCTGGGACGCAGGTGATCCAGGATTCAAAGGAGGCTCGGCCAGTTGATGAGATGCAGGTGATCCAGGATTCACAGGAGGCTCGCCCAGTTGATCTCCATGCTGCTGTAGCTCGCCAGGAAGGCAATTGTGAGGGGTCTTCTTTTGGGAGAATGCAGGTGGCTGTGGACGGCACACTGGATGAGGAGACCTCTCCAGGGCATGTGTCCCAGCCTACCCAACAAGACTGGCTGGTGTCTCAGACTATTCCAGAGGATCGGCAGCAGATTGCGGCTGCAGATCATGTGGAGTATCCGGTGGAGCCAGGAGCTGGAATTTCACGGGGGTGTGGGCGCCCTCCAGCCAATCGAGGGGCTAGGGGTCGGGGATGTCCTCGAAAAAGGTGATTTCTGTTTGTGGTGCCTTGCTTTTGATGTGGTTTGCTGCATTATAGCATTTCCCCTGTATCCTGCTCCTTGCAACTTTTATCTTTTTAATAAATTTGGGGTCATGGGTCTTTGTGCCCATGATCGAGCCTTTTCGGTTAAAACTGATTTTTGAACAAAATCAACATTTTAGATGAACACCTCTGAAATTCGGGAAACAACTCGCATGTATTTTATGGTTAGTGAAGAAGAGGAAAAGATAAATAAAATCAATATGATTGATAGCCTTACAGATACGGATCTCAAGAAACAAATGGCTTGAATAAAAGAGGTTGGGAGAGGGGGACTGATCTATCCCCAGCCAGATGGAGAATAAGAAGAACCCTCATTGTTAAATGTGACCCATAGAAAATAAAATTGGAGGAAATAAGGATCATATAAGTATGGTAAAATGATCATTTCTCTTCATTAATAAGATGCATAGTTAGGTCGCACAATTTTACAAACCATAAGATGATTATCCAACTCATCCCACATAGGAGCAAGGCCCCTGATGGATAGCCCGAACAGTAGGGATAGATCTTTTGGAGACCATTTGTACTACATTGCAAGGATACTACCCAATTGGTTTTAAGAGTGATAATTTTCACGTGGTTTTTTAAACCATGTAAAATCGTGTGTATTACCTCTACAAAAAAACATCATATGTATTTAACGGCCACGTGCCCCATCCCACATGGTTTCCTAATCGATGCTTGGTGTAAAATGGGGCTTCATGATTTCTACAATGGGGCTGCATGATAAAATATAATTTTTCGCCTCAACCTGCACCTCTCCAAAATAAGGTCATCGGGCCTCCGATGCTCCCGAAACTCGTCGGAACACTCAATCCATTTTCCAATATTCTACACCCATATGAAAATATGGTTTGTGGTTAATGTTAAACATTGAGTTGAGATCCGTTAAAAGGGAAAGAAGTTGTAATACCCACTAAAATCCAAAAATTCAAATTGGGTTAGGAATTTGACCCCCTATAAATCCCCATAATGTTACAATAGTGATGTCTTTGGGGTGATAATCGGTAGACTAATGAAGGGAACTCCATTTTTACCAATTTGGTATAAATTATCTTTGGTTAAACAAGGTATAATTTACAAATGTGAGATTATCAGACCTCACAAATTAATTATTATATAATAATATTAAATAATTACTATTTATTATTTATAATAAAAATAATAATAATTATATTACTAATTAATTAATTAACTATTATATATTAAATAATTATAAAACTAATTATATATTATATAATAATTTTTAATTAATACTTATAAATAATTATAATGAATAATTATAATTTATAATTATATAACAAATTAACTAATTATGAAAACTGTATCAAATATATCATTCTCAAAAAATTATCAAAATTACTATTACATAATTAATAATAAAATAATCAATCATTAATAATTACTAATTATCAAATTATTATTTATATAGTAAATAATTATAGTACTTATTATGTAATTAATTATTATATATTTAATAATTATATTACTACGTTTCTAATTAATTATTTGAAAATAAATAATTATATTACAAATTAAATAATTATTCAGTAAATAATTAATTATAAAATATAAAAAATAAAATAACTATTTATTTAAAAATTAATAATTATATAATTATATAATTGATAATTATAATGGGTAATTATACAGAATAACTATAATGAATAATTATAAATGGAAATTATATTACTTATTATCTAATTAATTATTATATATTTATTTTTAATAATTACAAATTAATAATTATAAATAATAATTATATTACTAATTAACTAATTAATTATTATAAAATTAATAATTATATTACAAATTAATTAATTATTATTATATAACAATTTTAAATAAATAATAAATAATAATAATAATGAATATTTATAATTTATAATTATATTACTAAATAACTACTTTTAAAAAGGCTTTGGGCTCTATGTTTCAAACAAAATTATCAAATTAACTATTATATAATAAATAATTATATTACTAATTAAATAATTAATTATTGAATAATTAATGATTAATAATTAATAATTAACTATTTACTAATTATATAATTAATAATTTAATTACCAATTAAGTAATTAATTATTGTATAATTTATAATTATATTACTCAGAAACTAATTAATTATTAAATAATTTATAATTATATTACTAATTAACTAATAAATAATTATGTAACCAATTTTTAACAAATAATAATTAAATAAATAATTAGATTACAATTATTTATTATATAATTAATATTTATATTACTAATTAACTAATTAATAATTATTAATTATTAATTAATAATTGATAATTTATAATTATAAAGAATAATTATAATAAATAATTATAATGAATAATTATAATGAATAATTATAAAGAAGAATTATATTACTAATTAACTGATTAAACAGTATATAATAATTTTAATAATAACTAATTAATAATTATAATTAATAATTATAATTTATAATTATATTACTAATTATGTAGTTAAATATTATTGAATTAATAATTATATTACCAATTAACAAATTAATAATTATGTAATAATATTTAATAATTATTAATTATTAATTATAATGAATATATATAATATATAATTATATTTCTTACTAACTAATTAACTATTATATACATACTAATTATATAACTAATTATCGAACAAATTATTATATAATAAATTATTAATAAATACAAATTAAAAAATTTATTATTAAATAATTATTTATTAATAATAATAGATAAATAATTTGATAATTTATTTTAAATTTAATACTTTTTTTCTCTTTCATTAATATTGGTCTTATTCTGTATATTTTATAGGCTTTCAAAGGCACAGACCTGAATAATTTTAATGTTTCAAGTAGGTTTTTATGAAAGTTTATAAATTATTTTTCACTAATATTTTTTATGAAATTATTTTTATTTTTAACTTTTGGTTATATGTTTAATCTATTTTTTATGTTTCATTTATGTTGGTCATATATTTTATATTTTATAGACTTTCAATGTCACGTACAGGAAACATTTTTATGTTTCAAGTATGTGTCTTTGAAAACCTATAAATTATTTTCCATCAACATTTTTTACGAAATTATTTTTATTTTTAACAAATTCATATATGGTTAATATATGTTTTCGGTTTAATTTAAGATGGTCTAATAGTTTATATTTTATAGGATTTCAAAGTCACATACATGAAAAATTTTAAGTTTCAAGTAGGTGTCTTTGAAACCTCATAAATTATTTTCCATCAACAATTTTTTTGTAAATATTTTTTTCAACTATTTATTATATGATTAGTAAATGTTTTATGTTCCATCTATATTGGTCTTATGGTTTATATTTTATAGTCTATTAAACCAAGTACTTGAAATATAATCCCATGTCAGTAATGCATAGTGTTCTATATAAGAAATGGAGAACCAGAATCCCACATCGGAAATGCAGAATGATTTTCTAGGGTAAGACCTCTAATAAAAGGCATCCCTGGGTGAGAGCTTTTGTTAGAATCCAGAATGATGTAATAGAAGTACTGATGGATTTTAAATAGCAGAAACATTCTGCTGAAAATTTTATTTTTTTTCATTTTGGTTTTTTTGTCTATATTTATATATATATATAATCAAACCGAAAAAAAAATTAATTATTTTTATTTTTGTTTTAGTGGAATGGTGGAATCCGTGATGCTGACATTGGGGCATATTTTTTTATAAGAATTAACTAATTCAATTTTTTAAAAAAAAATTAAAAAACTTATTAAAGAAACTCCACATTCGATATTATCCTCTAGCTCAAACTGATTTTGGATGGAAACAATGTTTTAGATGAACACCTCTGAAATAGGGAAAACAACTTGCATGGATTTTATAGTTCTTGAAGAAAATTATTATAGAAATAAATGTAATATAAGGGAGATCCTTAGTGATAATGATCTCATGTCATTAATGGATATAATATAAGAGGATGGTATAGGGGGATGGATCCATCCCTAGCTAGATAGAAAAAAGGAAGAACCCTCCATGTTATATGTGACCCACAGGGAAAATTGGACGAAATTTGGATAATATAAGTATGAAAAAATGGTCATTTATCCTCAATACTAAGAGGAATAGTTTGTTCACATTATTTTTTATAGACTAATAAAACCATACAGCTCATCCTACATATGAGCCAAGACCCATATGGGAAGCCTGCACGGTTTGGATAAATCACACGGAGACATTTTTTACTACATTGCAAGGATACTACCCAATTGGTACTAAGAGTGGGGATTTTCACGTGGCTTTTAAAAACAATGTAAAAATTCTGTGCATTCCCTCTATAAAAAACAACATATGTCTTGTACAACCATGTTCCTATCCCACATGGCTTCCAAAAACATGCTTTGTGCAAAATTGGGCTTTTGGATTTCTACAATGGGGTTGCACGGTTAAATATTACTAATTGTTTCAGCCTACACCTCTCCAAAATAGGTTCATTGTGCTTCTGATGCACCCGAAATAAATCAAAACACCTGACCCATTTTCCAATATTCTACACCCATATAAAAATTAGGTTTTGGGTTGATATTTAAATTCTAATTGAGATTTGATAAATGAGAAATAAGTTTCCATACCCACCAAATTCAATAAATTCCAAATGGGTTATGAATTTCACCCCCTATAAATCCCCATGATGTAAGATTAGTGAAGTTTTTTGGGTGATAATTGGTAGAATAATTAAGGGAAATCCATTTTTACCTATTTAGTAGAAATTATCTTTGGTAAAACTATGTATAATGTACATTTGTGAGATTATAAGACATCATGATATCCCTTATTCTATCAAATCATAATGTGATTATAACATTACATAATGATCCTATAATGTTTTTTATAAGGCTATTGGTTTATAGTTACTTTTGAGTAAATCTTATAACCCATAAACTCATAGGTAGTCTAAATGTATCATATACGTGTTAGAGGAAATTCATTTAGAATGTGTCTTCAGTTTTGGAGGTAATAAGGAGAAAAAAATCCATCTCACATGGTTAATCTATAATAACATATTACAGGGGAATATACATATGTCATTTTTGTAGTACATATACGATAGTTCATGTCGATCACCTCTGTGCTAATTAGCGTTAGGGGAGACAAAGCTACCAAAACATCATATCATTTTGGATACCTTATATTATGTATATATTATAAGAAAAAAAATGGCTACAACTCTATCTAGAGAGCATTCATATGCAAAGATCCATCGATTGCCTCTTGATTTTGTGGTTGGTGATTACGTATTCTTGAATGTTTTGACAAGGTTGGTTCTTACAACAGATTGAGAAACAATGGATGTTTCCCCCTCTTTATGTCGAGGAATTTAATAATTTATAGATATTCATGTCGGTAGACTATAAGTTTTTATTTCCACATAGGTACGAAGTATGTCAAGATATTTTCCACATATCTCAGCTTTACTATTATCATTCTAATCTAAGATAAATCTTTGATCCTTAAGATATTGATTTATATATTGATTATTCTTTTTAGGAGTTCTATATTTAATTTTAACATTAATCATAGCATCGAGTCTATATCATATAGTCTAGTCCCTATAATCTCGGTACTATGGATGCATACCAATATAGAGGATTAAACATGGAGAGAGAGTCTGACATACATACTCAATGGATATAGATTTTATATATTTTGAATCGACTACCCTCTATATTACTTATATACATTGTGTCTTCAGAAGGGGTGGTTGTAATTTCATAGATTTTTTTGATGAATGGTTCCATTAATTTTTAGTTTTTTGATATCCTTATACTTGTTCTTCAAATATTTTGGAAGGTTTCATGAGGATATGGGGCATGTTCAGAGCCTAGATCCTTGGTTTTTCAACGAAAATACTAAGCTTCACGATTAGTGCAATGTTACTAGTTACCATGCGACTCAACAGTGTGGCACGTTATGAGGAACTGTGTGGTGAAATTAATTACCCACATGAGGTTTCAAGGTCATGTGTAATGCTTTATAAAACATTATATGCGTATACGAGATGCGAATAGTTTAGGTAAACTATATACGTCTCCAGCACCAATAGTTCCACATAAGTAGTAAAGGTAAACATTTTTCATCCCATTGGAGAATTGTATGTCTAAACTATGTGACCCATTAATGAAGGGTAACATTACACTTTTCATTACTTTTTTCTTAAAACTAAAATAAAACATTCCCCTTATATGATCCATAATATGACAACATGTTGAGATCCCCTCCTCTATATCCAATCTATGATTTGAAGCCTTTATCTCAATTGACTGTTGATTATCTTGTGTACTATCACATTAGAAGCATACTCATATGTGATTCAATACATTAACTTCTATTCATAGTTTTTCTTTCATTATTTGGGGATATTTCTATGAAATCTTATTGCCCTATTTTTATGGTGTTCATCCACTTTTCTATTTTCATTCAATTCATTGTAAATTAGATGTTGTTTCGGAATGATAAATCTTCTATGACTATAAGGTAGGTGATATATACCATTTCCTTCAATTTATCACCTATTTATGAATTTTTTTGTAGTTCCACACGTTGGAATCTCAGTGAGTTTTTTTATTTAATTAGTTTTTTAGATTAAATGTGAGAAACATTGCCTAGACCACTTATGCCACTAACTAACCTCGTTGGATGTTGGAACCTCCTCCAAGATAATAGCTTTATGTGAGTCCTTATATAGAAATGATCCTTGAAACCCATTACATTAGTTTTCTTGGTATTTTAATGAGAAAGTTTTATCTTATAATAAATGGGTATTTTTGATATATTATTGAAAGATCCATTACACAGATCCTAATTGTTTATGTACAGAATGTTTAAAAATTAATTATTCTCTTATGAATATTTTCCATTAATAAAATTAAATGTATTTTTTGAATAAAATTTAAATTTAAAGAGTAATGGATTAACACATGGCCTTAGATTATTTTTATAAACTGTCCCAATTGATTTTGGATCTTTTTCCTATTAAAATAGTTGTTAGACTTGATCTAGCCTTGGATATCTTGGGGTAATTCCCAGAGGGCTCAGATGGTTCCACCCTAATTCATTGACTTATTTACTAAGGGAGATACCCACCATGGAATTCAGTATTTACCTTATTGTTACATTAATAAATCAACATAGTACAAGTTATTTAATTATTTCATTTTAGGAAATATTAATCCCTTGGATCATCTCCTTGGATTAATATTTATTTTATTGGACACATGATTCCTTGGATTATCTTCGTGGGACCTAAAAATGATTATTCTAGGTTTTAATTAGGATGTACTCCAAGGACATGGTTAGAGAAATTTCACCAGTGTAATTCCAATAGTTTATATGTTGCATTACTATTAGACCTTTTGGTTATGCTGAATTATTATTACTATATGTTTTCACAATAATTTAAGGTATATGATTCCTCGGTTATACATTAGGTCCTCCATTATTGTTATTATCACATTAAAACTAAAATAATATTCATGGGATATGAATTTTTATGGGTAACTTATTCAGAGACATCTGGAATATGTGCATGTAGGATTGGTATGTTGGGAATCCCATGTGTATCTTGAGCCTAACAAGGTTATTACAATAATATTCTATTATTCTGGACACAATATTACTATCACACTACAATATTTATACTCATAAACTAGATTTTTAAATGATATAATTAGTGGTGACCGAATATGTATTACTCAGACAATATTTAGGTCATTGAGGTTATGAATAAAGACTTCATGGATATAGGTTGGGAAAAGAGAAAGGCTCGAGATTTTTGATATATGATTCATGTGATAGGATGGCATATAAGACTAGAGGATTAACCATAGGTTTAGGATTCTTTTAAAGTATATCCTTATGGTCTTTCAATTAATTATTCCTATAAAATGTATTAATTTATTCTTGTTTCTAGTTTTTTTATATAATAATGAAATATTCACCATTTTGTATATGAATTTTATATAAGGGTTATCCAATGGATATTTTTATGGGTAATTTACTTATGTTTCTTATATTATTATCCGTTACATCCTCTATCTTGTTATCTTATTATTATTCTATTTCCCTTTCTAGGATATAAGGGCTTAGTATCCTTAGAGACACACCCTAGAATCTCACTACTAGTTGGTAGTAGGTCATTTATGGGGATGCACGCTTAAATCGATGTGGAGAGCTCAAATCTATTTCATATGGGTGAAACAGGTCCATAAATCAAAATTGAATTATTCTACTAGAAAAACATACCAAACCACAACACTAGTCTACATCCCCCAATAATTATAGAGTAAAATTTATGTCATGTGATACTTTACCTCATTATAATGATTTTGAAAACTTATAAAATTTTACTAGAGTTTTATCATTCCTTAACTCATGATATTTATGAATGTATTTATTAATTATTATTGGGTATAAACATTCATATAAGTTATGATTATGTGTCTAGAGAGAATAACTATAATAGAATGATACTTTTCTAAGAATGTATAGAGTTATATTTCATTGGTTTATAAATATTATTTTTTTGTGGCTTAAATTAATTAACTACGAATAAAAAAATTAAAAATGATCGTGTTATACGTGTACTAGGAATATATGTCTGTGCTTGTTATTTTTTTATATTAATGATTTTTGATAAATGATAAAATTATTTATATAAAATAACTATATTAAAAAAATTGGTTTTAATGAGATAGATAACTAAAATAATTAAGATAATATTGATGATGTAAAGTGGAATCATTATTTGACTAATTAAATCATGACTATGTATATAAAGTTATTCTAGGTGGGATTATAAAAGAAATTATAGATATTTATTATTAATCTATGTATTAGTTTTTGGAGAGTGATGGTGACAAATAAGATAATAGATTTATTATATGGGAATTAGGTAGAGTAAGAGTGATCTGATGCGGGGATCATATTGGGTGTGATTGAACTTTTTTCAATATTAATAGATTCCTGGACTCTATAATTTAAAAAATATATCTATGTTTTCATTTAATAATATTTAAGATATGAATGAAATTACATTTGAGGGATTGGTTGTGGTGATTTAGGATTAATAGTTTTGTGTATGGAATCCTCTTATTTTTAGGGGATATGATTTCCCTCACCGAGTGGAAGATTTTCGAAAATTTGTGGACAATACTATTGAGCGGATTAACACATTGAAGAAAAAAGTAAATCTATAGCTTTTATGCATGATGGTATATTTAGAATCAAGTTGGATATGTTTTTCTATGTGAAAATTATTTTTTATTAATATGGGATAATTTATAGATTCATTAATTTGAGATTTTTTATCCATAGATATTGAGGACAGATACTATTTTTTAATTCAGGAAATTGTAGTAGATAAATATGTTTAATTTTTTAGGCCTCCATATTCATGGACATTCTATATTTTTTCACACCTTGGGAGGTGATGAGGTCTTTATAGATCACTTATTTAACTATTATTTATTGTTATATATTAATTCATTGTTATCGATCATATTTTTACACTATTGGATAGAATTGGTGACAAAGATCTTACAGAAGATAATTATTTATTATATGAAAGGAGAATTTAATGAGTGCTAGTGGGTAATATGGTAGAATTAATAGTAATATAGAAAAAATGTATTAGTGATGGTGACATATATTATGGTTAAAGGAATCATTTTTCTTCTCCTTCTCCAAAAATCCAAGTGTTATTAGAGTGTTATGAGTGTGGCAGAAAATTGCATATCAGATTACTATGTCCTGGAAAGCTAACTGAATGCCATTCTTGTTGGATAATAGGATTCAAAAATTAAAATTAATGGAGATAAAATGGTGGTAGGTAAATATTCATCTTCCACATAGGTACCATAGTTAGTAAATCCTATGGTACGGTGGTGGTATAGGTTCAAGTTAGTTATTATCTTCAGAAAAGTTTCAAATGGATCATGTAGAAGGGTCCTTAATGGTAAAAGGTATGATTCTGGTAAAATATAATTATTTTAGTGTTTTGTTTGATATCAATATTTCTTGTACATCTATTTACATATGATAATTATCGAATCTATATTTGGATGTTACCACTTTACCTTGTGTTTTTATAGTAAACATGACACAGAAAGAAAGAGAGGATCTGGTAAAAATATGTTTTTAATGTGTCATTATTATTAGTGTATTTAGATATTGTTGACAATTTTTCATTCATCAAACCATTAAATTAGATGTTATTATTTAAATATATTTTTTACACTCCTACATGAATGAATATATTTCTACTAACGATTGGAGACCTTCATTCCAGCAGGTGATTAATCTAATGTTATTCTAAGAGAGTAGGAAAATCATACACATATGGCCAACTATAAATGAGATAACCGATGTATTATAAAACCATATAAAATGAGGATATGTATTGTATTATCTAATGTATAAATAGACATTATAATAGAATTAAATTTTCTTAATTAATAGATCCTTGATTACTTTGTTTCACACAGAACACCAAAATAAAACGAAACAATATACTTTATTAAAAAAGTAAAAGAAATAAGTGTTATAATAAATTATAACCACCAAATATATATGTATAAATATAATCAACCTCATTATAACATCAATATAGAAATAAAAATAATGATAATTTAAATCAAAATGTGTCGATAAATCCAATTTTCTAGGTTAATAATAAATAAGATCATTTTATATCTAAAGTCTATTTTCTAGAAATTTATGTTTTATTCAATATTTATTTTTGTTAAATTAAATATATAATGATAAAATTATGATAAATTATATTTTTTATTTTCATAATATAATTACACTATTTTAATTACTAATTTATAGTTAATAGGAATAGAAAGAGAAAATATATAAAAAGACCTTTTTCTTTAAAGATACTTTATATATATATATCTTATATTGTAAAAAGAAAAGAAAATTTTTACATATTTATAAATGATTTAGATTAAATTTATTTCAGGAATAATTATCATTATCTCTAAATATTGTAAAATGTTCATCTTTTATTTTGGAAAAAATATTCATCATGGATAATTATTAATCAATGTTTTTATGAAGCAAAGGCTTTTGAACATTTATTGAAGATAGAAAGAAAAGTAAAATTAGGTGGCGAAAGGGGTCACACAAAAAAATGCCCTCATTCATCAATGAACTATAGATCATAATATGACATGTCATTCCTATAATCAAAATCCCCCACAGGTTCCCATTCAGATTGAGACTTATCCTGATTGAAAGTCTTCCAATAGTTGTCATAAATTTTCCTAATCACCTTTGTAGATGATCTAGTAGTCACAGTCTTTGGAATTTGAGTGTAATCTCTGCGAGGCCTTCTTTTAGCAGGGATTGGTGTAAAATTCTCACCATCAGTCATCCTTGCCTCACCGGCTAAAACAACCTCCTTGAATGAGATACATCCCCCACTATTTGTAGTAAAGTTAAACTTTTATTTTTCATCATCTGATACATTCCCCCATTTACCAATGTTATTATTGAAATAAATGAGTAAAGAGGTGGATAAAAATTTAAGAAATTTACTTCAAAAAAACCTTATAGAACACAAAAATTTTGTTGAAAATTTATTCATACATGTATCTCAAAACAATCAACTTCTAGCTCACCTAACTCTAATCAATTTAAATTCTTACCCCTTACCTAACAATCATTTCCCAAGAAAAATCAGGATCTTTACCCATAAAAAGGGATCACTTCTGTCCACATCATGTTACAAGTACCATTAATATTAGTCTTCAACTAAATCACATTTTACCTCTTCTATAATATTATAACATAGTTGGAAGCTTCTAATAATAAACATGTGGTCGAAGTCTTAAATTTATTGGATTTCATCTAAGATAAGGATAAATATCTAAATGTGTTCATAATACAATAATTATCCTTTTATTTTCCCTATATTACTCATTTTAAACATTTTTATATTTTCTAATATTATGGAACCATTAAAATTTTCATAATGATATCTTATTATATTAATTGAATGATCAAAATATAACTCCCTTCCATCCACACAAGAAATGAAAATGACCCTCATGTATATGTGTAAACTATTGCTTCCAAAAATGAAATATTTCATTTTTTGAACACCAAAAAATGGATGATTATAATAATACATTTAAGAAAATAAATATTATATTTATTATTTACTTAGTATTTTACAGTGTTAAATCCTTACCTACCTTTATTCTCATCAATTCATTAGAAATTAAAACATAGATCGTGTGTACATACAGACTACCACCACTTTGGACAACACTATTCATTTTCATAAAATTATTATATATATGATTATGAAATTTATTTCATGAATATATATGATATTGAGGATAAATATATATCATGAATAATTTTCTTAAAGTCCAACAAACAAAAAAAATAACAATCATTATAATGTAATCCATTTATTACATGAAACAAGATCACGAATGATCTTGTTCTCTCAAACAATGCATATAGTTTAAATAAAATGAACACGTGGATTGAAAAATCATTTAAACCAACTAATTTTAAATTTTTTTATAATTTTTTAATAATTTACCTCATGTCAAATATAGGGGTTTTACTTCTCTATTATAATTCTTTTAAAAAATAATCTAAATTCACAAAATTTAATGGTGAAAATAAATGATAACTAACTTACGGAAGATTAATGTATGGTTATAATGCCTTGATAGAATAATAAGGTTATTAAATATGTTATTTTTATGTTTCTGTTCAATACACTGGAGATTAAAGTTATCTTGGGGATGATTGGAGTAATAATGTTAGTGTTTTATTCATTTCAATTCTCTTTCTATAATATAGATGTCATATTAACCTATTATTTTTTATAATTTATATACTACACTATGAATTATTTATATTATATATTTCATGATATCCAAGGAATTTAAAAATCCATCTTATGTTTTCTATTTAATGGCCTTTGTTTCACATGTTATTAAATCTGTTAGGGTTTCAAAAATAATTCTTCTATCGAGACTTATGAAATATTCACCACTTCTTTTATTTTTTATGGTCTTTATAATTCGATATGGATTTATTTTATCATAATATTAATTAAATTAAATGTATGTTAAAATTAATATTAATTTATCTATGGTTTTCAATTTCAATCATTACTAAAGTCAATAGGGTTTCCCATTAAAATTTTATTTATTTGAGATATTTGTCACAATCCTGAATTTTTTAATTTTTATGATATATATATATAGCCTTATGGATGAAAATTATCCTAAATTTTATAAAATTATAGGTATTTATAAATCTAACCTATTTTTTTCATTTTATGGTCTTTTAATTCAGGTGATACAAATTTTTTAAGGGTTTATCATCTCAATTTCCATTTGTTAAGATATAATCCATATTCGCATCATGTTTTATTTTATATGGTGTATATAATGACATGTGTATGTCTATTATCATATCATTCATATAATTTATGGTATTTATATAACATATTTACTTAAATTTTATTTTAATTTGAATCAATTGTTAATCAATTCATTAGGGTTTCTTTCCAATGACATTTTCAAAAAAATATTGGTATGAATAAATTGAAATATTTAAAGCCATTTTATTATGCTCTATTTATTATTAGGGGTTTCCATGTTTTCTATAAATTTTATTCCCCATGGTAAATAATATACCAAATGTGATACATATAATAGTAGTCTGACACAACTTTTTTATGCGATAATATTACTCCTCTATGTATATATTCATTGGATATTTTTTAGGAAATATATATCTATGCATAAATAGTTTATTAATTTAATTTAATATTGTTTTTAAATTTTCTACAAAAAGGTTAAATGAATCTATTTATGTTTTGAACGAGGGTTGATTTGAAAAAATGAGTAAAAATAAACCATTTTTAATATTTTTCCTATGAACACATTATTTTATGGTCATTCTTCTTTAAAAATCACTTATCTATGGTTTTAAAATATCCAACTAAATATTATTATATATTTATGGTTTTTAATTGAAAAATATTATTTCATATTATTTTCTAAATTTCTTAATTCATTAATCATAAAAAATTATTTTCTATCTACAAAAACATCCTTTTATGTCCTTATGTTACACTTGGAATATGTTCTTAGGATATTATCCACCTCCAATATATGGATGGATTATGGAATGTTAAATTATGGGTTTTAAAAAAATTATATCTTTTATATTGGTTTATTAATTTATGTTGAAATATGAATGGATTCCTAATCATGTGGCACACATTTGTATTATTTTCATTATGTGAGATGGTTGGCCATAGAATTATAAAACCCTCCAATTAATTGTGTAATGTTTAAAATTTCATGAGATCTGTATGGTATGTTATAATGTGATTCTTATTCCACTGTGATATAGGATGAAAGAACATGATTACAAATCAACTATGTTTTCTGAAGCAAGAAATTGATTCATCATCCACTACATTGTTTTTTTAGGATTACTTTTATTAAAAATACAAAAAGGAATCATCAAACTAAAGTTATTATCTCTTATATATTATCATATAATAAAATCCTTGATTTATTTCTTATTATCCATGTTTGTATGGGTATGGTATCCAAATGTTATGCTCTTGGAAAATGATTACGTTTTCATACCCACATTCTTATCTTTTGATCACTAATGATCATCAATGTTTACCATTATTTATGATATGAGATCGCCAATTATTATGTATCCAAATTAAGGTTAGAGTTATGTTTTTTAATAGATTATCTTGTAAGAAGGATTTTTTTTCATGATGTTGAATTTTTCTTAGTATAAATGTTTTATGTATATACTCATCAAATACATTAAACCTTTGCGTCATAGGTTGTGATTAATTTTTAGATATAATAACTAATCATGTGAAAAGAAGTATTTTATATGGATGTTTATAATGGGACACACATTTGGTATTAGAGTATGGTTTAGTTACTTTTTATGATTATTTAGATATTCTTAGGGTTTTTTAGTATATAAAATCAGTCAAACCCCTAGGTATAAGTCTAAATGTAGGAAAACATCCAAATGTTTTTGTAAAATAGAGATTGTGTAGTTTCTTAAATATTAAATCTATAGTTGGATATAATTGTCTTTTGTGGGATTTTATACATATACTACTAGTGGTAATATCCCTGAATACAATTGTTGGGTATTAACCCAATCTTCAGCTACTGCATGAAAATGAGGCCCAGATACACACCTAGTTAGACACTCTAAAGGGATATTATTTGGAGATTTACATGGTCTTTATAACCAATTATGAAGTATAGTATCATATATTTTATTTTATTTTTAAAGATCCAAATAGGATATTTTTAATAAATAACCATGATTGAAATGAATAATTTTATAAAATATGGTACATATGTCATTTAAAATTTATTTCATTTATCTTAATAGTTTGTTTAGAATTATGAATTAATATATTTTACATTCTTTTATTTATGCGATGGTTCAATCAATGAGAAAATAGGTTAACATTGGATGTTATAATGATTCTCACTCAACACGCCTATGTTTTAAAAATTATCAAAAACCACATTGATCTCGCAGACACACCATGGAAGGAATATCATTTAATCTAGTCTTTTCGGAATTAGAGACCACCCTCTATTAGTGGTTCGTCCATCGAAATAAATTTTGAGTAGTTTTTTAATTCAATATTATAGAAATTATTTATTCTCTATTTATTAGACCAAGAGAAGGTTGTCTTAGTTTCATATCACTAGTAGGAGAGGCAGTCTAATAGTGGACTGTAACTTAGAATACAACCCAAAACAAAAAATGATTACTCTATAGAATTGAATTAGTTTAAGTAAATATTATTTGGTAAATATTTCCTGGAAAATATGAACATAAATATTGAGAGGAAATTCATTAATTTAAAATGCGTGAAGGATTATTATATTTATACATAAAGAAGAAAAGTTCATGATAATTGTGTTGTATAACTCCGATTTATCACCAAACCATAAAGTATTCATGATTGATTCCATAATGGATAAATATAAAATATTTTAAATATTTTAGATATAATATACATTGAAATATATTATTATATTCTCATATGCACACTCCTTGTTAAGATGGAGAATACAAACAACAATTATTTCATGTTTTTATTGACATTAAATGAAAATAGTGCTTCATTAAAAGATCATTTATAAATCACATAATGATTAGAATGTCAAACAACCAATATATAAAAAATGTCAAAAAATAAGAAGGTGTATTTTTTTAAAGGGATAAGATGAGGTTTTACATATGGAAATGTATTCCATATTTTATTGGATTGTTTAAAAGAGGTACGGAATCCAACTAATAAAATAGAGGAGAATAAATAATAGACTAATGCACCACCCACACATTAGTTCTTCAATTTCTGATCGTATTGGAATTGAAAAAATCATCTAATAAATTCAATGGTCAATGGAGACCATAAAATTCATTATCATTTATATCCAATAAAATAATGGAAATATTATACAATGAAAAAATCAACCATGGAATATGAAAATTATGTCATGAATGGTATATTAATAATCCACCCTTGAATAGTAAGTATTTTATTCTATTATCATTTCACCCAATCCATTGTATCATGAATATGTTTAACATATATCAAATCACCAACCCATGGCATAGAAACTACATTATAGGGGAAAACACCATTTGGATTCATAAATAAATCTGATGTCTATATATCATCTCCAATATATGTTTGTCTGAATGAGATTCATAAAAATATTATAATCCATATATGGGTTAAATTTGATATGATATTGTGCATGCACTATATGTAAATATATAGAGAGGATATTGATTTTTGGGATAACTAAGTCACATTTAATATCTTGAATCCATCCATATTCATCAATTTGTAGATGTTTTACTGTGAACCTCCTATGTAAACTAAAACCATTATATAGGTCTCAGTAGCTATCCATTAGTGGTATTTATATCAAATGAATTCAAAAATAAATTATCCTTTTATAAATAACTATCATGAGGAATATTTCTATTTTTTTAATTGGTAATTTAATCATCATCCCATAAATTATGTATTTGAGTTTTCAGTTTAACACATAAATGGTTCTCTGATGAAATGAATGACTTCATATAGTATTCCAATAATAATATAGAAGGAATTTATGAAGAAACTATAAAAAAATTATAATTTTTAAGAACCATAATTTTTATACTAATAGGTACACATGTTTTCTTTTCATAGAATATAGATGGATGAACATGTAAATTCATTGACTATCATGAAATTAACTAGATCACAATCAAGAAAAAATATATTGTTCCCTATATTAATGTTATGCTTGATCAACTATAAGAGATTAATATTTCTCAAAGGTCAAATTTCGATCTAGATATCATCAAATTTGACTAAATAATGAATATATAACTATGAAATCTTTCCATAAAATATATGTAACTATGAATTCACTTTAATTACTTTTAGAAAACAATTGTATACAATATTCATGGATCTGATGAACATGGTCATTAGAAAATATATATAATATTTAATTTAGAATTTATTAAGTATATTCCCATATTTTATAAGATAAATAACTAACATTATTATAATTTTAGGTTTTTTATAAAGATCATATGAAGGGGAAGAAATTAGATTCTAAATTTAGAAAGTGTGAATTTGGATATAAAATGTTTTCATATTGGGTTAAATAATCATAAATGAATGTATATTTACAGATTCATTATAGATAGCATTGATTGAAGAATGGATGAGACAAAAAATTATAGATTTATGAATCAATATTGGTTTAGGTAGATAATAATGTCTATTTGTTAAAATTATATCATGATTAGAAAACCCATTTATCATGTTATCATAGAAGGGAGTGAATTTCCTCTAGATAAAAGAATTTGAGGAAAATATCATAGAGCTTCTGAAGAGATTGATCATGACACATTTGTATACAATACTCAATATTGGTTAATTTTTTTTAATATACATTGATTATTTTCTAGATGTTTTGGGATAAATCCATTTGAAAAATGAAATGGAAATACCTTATGCTTCATAGTAATTAATTACTAATGAGAAACAATACCCGGTGCATGATCTTGAGCTAGTGGAATGGATTTTTTCAAAACATATTTTATGATATTGTATCTATTTTGGAATTTTTGATATATATACCAATAAAATATTGTGAAAAAATATATTTACATTGATAGAGACTGATATTGACCAAGATATATGGTTGTAATTGAACAGACCCTTTGACTACTGAAAAAGTTTTCAATTAATGAATAAAAACAAGTTATTTGATTCTTTGAGATGGGAAGATCATTCAACCTTATCCATTATTATTTTTGAAAATGAATAAATACCCATGGATTTTTGTATGATAAATCTTAATGTAATAAGTAATTTGAATAAATCTTATCATTACTAAATGAATACTCTTCCGTTCAACTTCATGATGATACAAAAGAACTATAAAAATAATTAGGTACCATAGAAAATGATATAAAATATTTTTGATTTTAACATTGATAAATACTATGTTATAGGGTTTGGAATATGGATATATTTACCCTAAAAACTAGAACTGAAGAGGAGAAATTATGGTAATTCACACAGTTCATCCTTCTCAACAATTTTAAGAAGCACAAATATGTATTAGGATATAAAGAAATACAAATGGTGGTATTACGCAAAATGGGTGATTATAGAATACATATCTTAATGTTTAGAATGATATGAATGAAATCCTAAATGACAGAAGTATTATGGGAGAATGTACCCATTACCCATTCTAGTATGATAATAGGAGAACATCCCCATTGATCTCATCATATAACTCAAAAAACAATCTAAGGATACTATTTAAATTTGGATTGTATTAAATCTCATTAAGATGTCAATTATTTTAATTTTTTCTATGGAGAATTAATAACATGATAAAATTTTCATTACATAAAAAGGTCTTTTGGTAAGAATATATGGTGGAAATATTTTCATTGTATTTTATATGGTTTTTATCTTGACCTTTTTGATTTAGAGAATTGGATTTTGATATAGAGTTGTAGTTCATTATAGTTATTTAATTTTTATAATGATCGTCAATTTGAAAGGAAAAATAAAAATATAGATTATATTTCGAGACCTTATTCGATGAATTTCAAAGGCTATTGGAATCAACACTTTCACTTTGAATAGTTTTCATAAAAAATGGTTTCCATTATAGCCTTACAATGGAACTGAATGAGGATTTTAATGGGAAAAGTTGTAGTAATACAACATGTTTGGAAGAAGTGGTTGAGAATAAGTTATTTGGAAGATACATTTTTCATGATATGGAAGATAATATCCAAACTATTATGTATCACATTATGGAAATGAAATTTAATATTTGAGTTATTTTGATCACTATACAAAAATTAGAGTTTTAGCATAGAGATAATTTATTCTTCTAAACATCAACATGAAATAATGTTATGATATTTTAAATTATGAGAAAATTATTCCCCAGGTACATTGATTCTTTTAGAACCCTTTATAATTTGGTGATAGTCTCTTATCATATTTTTCTTCCTCCAACGTTGTTCCAATTACAAAATGTTTTCAATGATCCATTCAAAGGATGTTTGTGCCAAATTGATAAAATTTACTAAAATCAGATCTCATACAGTATAAATATTATTTCTATTATCAGTAATAGCTAGTGGAAATATTATATCATAGATATAAATTATATTGAAACGATACTAATCAACTAGTTAATATTTTATGGATGAATCATTAGTTTTTGGAAACAATGTGGGAAACTAAGGATGTAATGACACAAAAGTAAAATCCATTTTTTCATACAAGTAGTTAAATTTTGAGAAAGGTATTATTTTAAAGGGGTATAAGGATATAGGACAAAAAACATTCTATTTTGTTTAATTAATGTTTTATTTAATTTCTTATTTCACAAACAACACAAAACCAAACTAAATTGTGAAACATTATGAAAAAACTAAAAGTGTAACATTATGAATTTATATTGTATCCTTTGAATTATTGGGATAATTTTATAGTATCTGCGTTATTAAATATATTTATAAATATAAATAAAAATCAATTTTTTAAAAAATCAATGATTAATTTAAATTAGTTCATTAAAATACCAAATAATATCATTTCATATTTAAACTAAATTTAAAAAAACATTTTTATATGCCCTGAATTTTTAAGAAACATAATACATTATAAATAAATGATGATAAATTATTTTTTATATGAATAATATATTAAAATTAGTTTACATAGTATTTTATAGAATGTGAGAATAACAATAGTTTATATTTGAAATGTCATTTTTCTAGAAATATTGTTAATTTTTTTATATATCATATTTTTAAAATTTACAAGTTAGTTTACTCATATTTGAAAATTTAATACAACTAAATTGAATAAAGAATTTGAATAATAAATTATTCATTTGTTAATTTCATTGATTATATAATTTTATCAAAATAATAATTAACATGGTTAATTTTTAAATAAGGTTATTAAGGCTAAAAAAAGTAACATAAGGAGGACCCAAATTGGATAAATTAAATTAAAAAAACACTATATAAAATACCTATTTCATTAAAATTTAATACCTACATGTATTACTAATATTTCCTCACCTAACACTTCAAACCATCATGAAATATCATTCTTACACTTCAGTAAACATTTATTTCAAACGAATAGTCACTCGTTTTGCCTAGAGATTTTCCACACTTATACCCACATCAAGCAACATTTGAACACAACATTACCCATCCATCTCTACCCATTTTAATTCTTCTATATTTAAATTACACATTTCAATCCTCTTATTATATTAAGGATACCGAATTACTCTATTTTACAGAGGCCCTATAAGAGACTATTCAACATCAAATCATTTATACTATGCAATATTTTAAAATTTGATTTCTCATAACCTCATCCTACTAAATAATCCTAAAAGTTATAGTATAGATATATAAGTATAATTAGGTTTATAAAATCTTATTATTTTATACATAAAAACCATTATATATCTCATTCATATCCATATGAAAAATGAAAACGTCATTTGCGTGTATTTTTGGACTAACACCTCCCTGGGCAATGTATTTAATTTTACATCACCACAAAAAATGTATGATTATAAGAATATATTTAATGAATTTGTTTTAAATTAATTTAATCATTAAAATTTTTATAGATAAATCCTAACATAACTTCCTTCTCTCACATTCATTAGAAAATGAATATGTCACCCCAGTGCACATATGCACTTCTATATCTGGGGATAATGTGTTTTGATTTAATAAACCCCTTACATGGATTATTATAGAATATATTTGATAAAAAAATTATATTAAGGTGGAATATATATTATAAATTTGGTTATTAAAAGTTGACACAAAAATTTTAGATCCCAATAATGTAATCTGTTGATTACCTAAAACGTGCTTGTTATGAATCTCATTATCTCGAACCATTTTCATAGTATCCAGATAATTAAAATAGGGATGCATAAATAATTACACAAAAATATTTTTATATATTTTATAGTTTGTTAATAATGAAAATATTTTCAAATGATGGGTTACATGTCTTTATTACAAAACATGATTAAACTAATCCAAATTTACGACATCTAATGATGAAAATAAATAAATAATAAATAAATAATATATAATTTATGAATATAATTATATAGTATGAAATGGTATATATATTAATTAATTTATAAAATATTTTTTAAATATAGTGATGTTAATTTTATTGGTGGTGAATGAGATTTCATGGATATTTAGAGTAATCAGGTAAGTGTTTCTAATCCTAGTTTTATTTCCTAGAATCAAATGTCATATTCAGCATTCTTTTTATTTTCATTAATATATACAACTATATTTATTCCATTCATAATATGTTTTATAAAATTAAATTCCTCTGTAATATAATCTTATGTTACCATTTTTTAGGGGTTTTGATTGTAGTATTATTTAATTATTAAGGATTTCTTGTCTCGATTTTTTTATTTGAGATATATTAAATTTTCCCCACTTATTTTATTTTTTTGTGGTGTATATAATACATTAGGGTCTCATTTTACCATAAATTTTTTGAAATTCAATGTATTTATTAATCCATAAAAGGAGGTCTTATTATGGAATAATAAATACATTAAATTTTACCACCAATTTTAATTTAGGTACAATATATCTTCCCTATTAAGGGAAAATATAATACCATTCATGAAATTATCTATATTTCTATATCAATCTTAAGTTTTATTTTTAAATAATTTTTATTCAAAAGTTTTGTATGTTTTAATAGTTTATTTACCCTCTCATTTTCAAATAAATATTGCTGTGAATGAATATAAATCTTGGAAAAAATGTTCCCACATTGTCTAAAACTCCAATAAAACCTTCTCCAATTTTTATTTTGTGGGTTTCAAATGTCATCTCTTAATCTCACTACCCCTTGGAATGTAATTTACTCAACGTATTTTTTATAAAAGAAAGTAACCCCACCTATTTTTTCAGTTGGAGATCATTCTCCACAAAGTCCATATTCATTAGATTATTTTATGAGAACCCTTATATATGTGTCCAAAATTGTTAAAAGACATTTTTTATTATTTTGAGACTCTTTAATAAAATAATAAAGCAATATTTAAACATTTTATACACACGAAGTTTTTTTAAAAACTCTAAAAATATATTTTTAATTTCTTCAATGTGTACTCATTATTTTATAGAAATTACTATTTATGAATATTTCCTTTTTATGATTCATTTTTTTTAAAAAAAAACTTAATTTATTAATTTTTTGAAGTGTTAAATGGTACATCTTTTTCAGTGCGAATTTTTCAATAATATTTAAATAATTTTTTCAACTATATTAACAACTTTTGATGTCCTTAAATTACACCAGGGATATATTTTTATTATAACATTCAACCACATTCTCTTGATGTATTACAAAATGTTATATGGATATTTTGTTAAACCTATACCCTTCACATTGTTTAATTGATAAAATTTTAAATATAAATGTTTTCATGTTCTTAGATTAAACATTTGTGAAATTCTCATTATATAAGACATGTAGTCCTAGAATTTTACATCCCTCCATTATATTGGGTAATTTATGATATTTCATGAGATAAATATGGGATTCCATGACATGATTCATAATCCACTTTATAATTGTTTGTAGTAATTTGAATCTCCTCCCACTATGTTGTGGGAGGTAAAAATATGGTAAATGATCCTATAAATTATTATTTTATATTCATATATTTGTGCCATATTAAAAAAATCATTTTTCTCATTTTCTTTTATATTATCATAAAATACGATTTAATCCTTGATTTATATATTATGTTCTATATTTATAGTAGAATGATCCCTTAACATTATCCTCTTAGAATTTGATTATGTTCTTATACCCACATTCGTATTTTTTATTCACTTGTGATCATTAATGTTTACCATTACTAATCATATGAGTATCTAATTTTGTATATTCTTATTCCATAAGTTATGAAAAAAATTATACTTTTTTATGTTTTAGATAATGTATCGAGTGAGGAGACTAATTAGGGCAGATATTGATAATATTTTAGAATAAATTGATTAATTTATCTAGTCTAAAAAGAAATTAAACCATTAGGATGTGGCTTATTATTAATTATGATATATAATATAAAAAAATTTTAAAATAATTATTTTATAGGGATTTTTATATTATTTTCCTCATAAAATAATGCATGGTGTTATTTTACCCTCTATGGTTAAAAGATATCGACACGTGTTCCTTGAATATATTGTAATATTGTCCCTATAATTGAAGATTGAATTTATGATTAACATGGAACTATGTACTAGATCTATCATTATACATCCTTACACTATGGATCCATCTATGCAAAAAATAAATTGGAAACATAGATGGATGACCCTAAATCTAAGGGATTCTCTAAAAAATAATTCTTCGGAATCTCAGGTGTTTTTTATAGGAATAAAATTTAATGGAAAATATTGATTATAAATTATCATAGGATGAATATATTTATTATGAATAACCTAAATAAAGTTTCATGAATCATTTATATCATTGACTAGATTAGGGAAGGTAAATTCATTTAAATATTAATCAATGATTCTGTAATCAAATTCGTACAGTTAATTCAAGATATGTGTTACTGAAAATATTTTTCAGTATATATGGTCATATGTCATTATTTATGAGGTTATTTGTAAGAGATATCTACATCTATTTTTAAATAAAAAATAAAACATTCCACATCTACTTATCAAGATTTATATTTTATCATGTTAAATTTTAATATATTCATATACTAATGATCATATGAGGTGCATAAGGAGCATTATTCGAAATACTGTTTCACATTAAGATCTCATCAAATATATCACAAGATATCAATGTGAAATTTTATGATTAACATGGTAAAATTACATATACATGTTTTTCATTGATTTATAATGCACATGAATTATTAAAAGGTTTAAGTTGTGATGTCTTGGATGAAACCAATGAATTGTTTCAAAATTAGAATTTTCCAAGATAATACATGTTATTATTTGTTTGTTCATTCATTACATCACTTAATGAGATTTTTTGATTATGGTATTGAATACAAATAGGGTATATATTCAATGGGATAAACGAAAAAATTATTAATTTTCTGTGTAGTAGGTTGGATGACATTAGCAGCAATAGGCATTCAACAAAATACAAGGAATCGTTATAATATATATTTGAATACATATAGTATTGTTTTGGGTATTTTGTTTATGTGAGAGGAATATTAGGTGGAATATGGTTCTTAAAAAATTATTTTACATAGTAAAAATTTCATTACACTTGATCACGGTTTTACTCTAGTTTGTTATTCACATAAGAGTTGGTGGAATTATCTGTTCAATATGATATTTATTATATACACTAATCATAAGAACATTAAATATAATGGTTTTAATTGGATTTACATTTTATATAAATCTATCTGGTTGAATATCATTATTCTTTTGCTTTTGATTTGATCAATACTCAATGGAAATGGAATGTATATGTATATTAATTGAACAAGAATCCTCTATAAACATAGTTAATGAATTTTTAAATTAGTGATAGAATATATAAATTTTCATTGATATGTATGATGATGAATTTGAGAAAGATTATTTTACAGTTGTAGAACCCTGGAAAACACATTGTGTGTGAAAAAGATAGATAAATGGGGTAAATTATTATATTATGAGTGTTTATACTTTCATGATAGAATCTATAATGGGAATAAAAAACATTGGTTGACCCTTTAGTTTTATTCGCAATTATATGATTCTAGGTTTTTTATTATTATGTTGATATTGGTAGAGTAAGTGGTTATGGTTTTTTATATTTCTCATAGGGATGTTCTACCTAGTTTAACTATGAGGTGACATAATATTTGATAATAAATTCAGAGACCAATAATGAAATGATACATAGCTGGATATTATTTTATATAGTTTACATGAGTATATGTAAAATATGAACATTATATCGTAATGGTTATACTTTAATTAATACACTTTTCGGAGTGAAAATTGGATGATGTTACAAAACAATTATAATTGGTTTTCTATGATGATGGAAAGGTAGATATATTTTATATGTTATTATATATCAGTTTCATAAGTTGTATATTTTCATCTAATAATGTACACTAAGATAGTATGGTATCCACAGAAGATTTATATTCAATAGATTGGGAAACATCATAGTTTACCGAATAATAAATAATTTGATCGTTATGTGAGATTTACATCTTCATTCTAGAAGGGATTGAAAATATATTTGGATACATCCGTATATTTGTGTTATTTTATCATCCATAGATAAATTTATATTAAAAAATATATATACACGATTTAGAATATATGTCTTTCATATATCCCTGGTTTTTTTTTGATTTTTGGTAAGAATGTGTATCCCTACTAATGTGTGTTAATAACAATAAATTCCAAGAATTTATTAATATGGTCTCATTTGATGACTATTTGGGTATTAAGGATGATCATTATTATATTAGATAGAATTTTATGGGGATAAATTTCTTTATAAGGATATGATATAAGAAACATTTTATCGAATATATTTTTTTGGGATGAAATTATCTAATAATTACGGTGGGTATATTTATTATATCAATTATAGGCATTAGCCACCCATTTTTTCTCAAAGATCATGTTTTTTTTAGTATTTTCCTTGAATAGGGCATTGATGGTAGGGACAAGAAGTTAGATTATAAATATGATTTATCGGACCATATGAAATTTAGGAGTATGTTAAGAAAATTGATTATCGATTGAAATTACCACTTAAATATAGTGTCATGAAAGATATAGTTGATGTATCCTAAATAATAATATATTAATAGGGTTATTATCATTTTAATCATTATGAAGATGTGGAATTCTATTTTGATGAATATTTTATAAAGAGTTTTTTTATTGTAGATCATTGTTAGAATACATTGTGGGAAATATTTGAACGGCATGTATGCCAAATAAAAGAATTTGGAGTGAGAAGCAGACTTGAGGCCTCAGTAGACATGGTTGATCATTAAATATATTCAATGAAACCACATTATAAAGAACATCCCTATGGCTGGGATTTTATAAATACTTAATTTTTTTCAATGATGTATTATTTTTATTGATTTTTTTCTATTAATGTATAAATAGGTAAATATTGATTTTTTTGGTGAAATAATGAAATCTTTGGGGGAATTTAATTTTTCTTAGAAATTATAGCATGTTCCAATATGTGTCTAGGGTGATAGTACCATGATCCTGATAGAATGGAAATGTTACTACAGACATTAGAATAAAACATGAGTGGATGAGTGGTTCATAGTTACAAATGATTACCATTGGATTCATGGTGTCTTGGTGCCAGGTATTGTATAATTCCCTAGATCTTTAAAGACCGTTACATTGTTAGGATTCGGTTTTAAGAGTCTTGATATGGGTTTGAGGAAAGTAGTGGAGGAGTGACATAAAATGATTAACTGAATTTTTGGATTCACACCATGATTTACACATTCAAAACATGAAGAATGGTTCACATGGGGGATTCATGGGTTTTTTCTAGAGTTTCATCTTAGGTTTTATTAATAATATTAAAATTTGACTCACATTATAAATGTTTATAGGTTATTTTTAGTAGTTTATCTTTTTTGGTTTCACTTTGTGAATTGTTATATTGACTTTATGAAATTCCTATACATTTTTTTGGAGTGAATAAATTGTTGTTCATCAGATGTGAACTATATAACTTTCACAACATAAACGATAAATTCATACAATGAAGAGGGATATTTAAGGATATCTATAAATCACAACATATTTTCAATATCTCTCACTATAACTATCATTATCTTGAAATTTATGTGATTCCCAATAATGTTTAGGATCCCTAACTACCTTTAATATTTTGTGTTCATCCTTGGATTTTAGGGGGTTTATATCTAAAATGAAAGGAGAGTTTTTGTACTATTTCCCAAAAATTAATTACTTTTTTCAATCGATGTTTTTTTATAACAGGTTATTTTATATTTTTTCTATTGGGATATGATATTAATGGTAAATCATTGGGTTTAAAAATCATTTATGTATTCATTATGTGGTTGTGTACACATGGTTCATCATCTATTTTATTTGTTAGGCACAGTGAATCTGAAATCCTCCCCTGAGGTATACTATTCATGTTCTATCCATTTTATTTAAATTTGTGGTATTATAATTATTTTTCTTCCCATTGGGAGAATAATATTAATTTTCATAATGTATATAATAACCCAGTATGATGATATTTAAAGGGAATAGTGCAGTGCACATACGGATACATGTTTTATTGATGTTATTGAAGTTGTTTCATGGTATATTATTATAATCATATTATTCATTATAGTGTAATATTTATATCAGAATAAACATTAACAATTGTAATACTTTAATCCAATAAATGAAAAATAATAAGGTAAATATGTATGTTTAAGGCTTAAATTGATGTGTATTACTTGGTAGACTCTATTGTGTGTGTCATTGTGGCTATGGTTTTAATGTGGTAGTTTAATGAGGTGGTTTATTGATTGTGGTTCACTATAAATGGTTTGATAATATTGACATAAGGAAATTTATTCATGGATAAATAATTTATATGTTTTAACTTAAATGAATAAAAAATTAATAATTATTAGTAAATGGTCATTGAATAAAAATTTAACAAATGATCTCAAAATGTTCCCCTATTGTCCGATTCTTATTATTAGTTATTATTAATTAGATTTAGCACATAGTTGTGAAATATTATTAACATTATGATGCTATTTTTGGTGGTGTTTCATGTGTCATGTCATAGGTGTGGTATTGGGATGTAATATATATATATATGTATTCTTATGTTTTCTTATGAAACCTACCCATGTCAAATTAACTACCTGACACCTAGATACCCTAGTAGTGTTTTTCGCTTATATCTAAGATTGGGAGGATATGAATCGATATCAAACACTCTACCATGATATCCATTAAGAAGATCCTTTTGGGATACCGAGTGCCAATGATGAGATTTTTTTTGGGGTCATGAATTTTATGGGTTGGTATAAGGGTGATATCCTATCAGTTTATGATAACATAAATCCCTAGTTATATAATATGATATGTTCGGTTGTTTGTAATGATATGTGATATATAGTAGGTTCCATGAGATACAATATGGTTCATGTCTCCACTATTTTATATAGATGAGATACAAGAAAAGGATATCTTCTCATTTGGTAAGAGTTGAAGATTAGTGGGAATGTACTTGTGGGGAACCAATGATTATATTATTCTAATTATTATCTTTTTGTAATTATATATGTTATTTTATGAGAGGTATTTGATGATGTTGGTGGTTTAGTTAAGCTATATCAGTGTTTTTAGTACTCCATTTTGTTCACTAGGATTTCATTATGGTTTTTTGTAATATTCATGAGACACATTTGGTATAATCCTATTTATTTTACATGTTTTTATCACCCCACATATATATAAACAATCCATTAGGTTTCAAGGAGGATGTTTGTAGTTAGTTTGGAAATTAATAGCTCATATTATGGAGTTTTTTGGAAACGTTTGCATGATTTTTCTATTGGTATTTTTCGGGACACATTTTTATATACTATATATTCTTACCTAAGGAATATTTATTATATGTAATTTTTTATTTATAATATATTTTGTGGGATTTTTTAGTGTTATTATATTAGGATCCATATATTTTGAGGGTATTTCCTCTCATTTGATAGTTTTATAACCCCGATGTTAGAATCTATCTTAGGGGATATTGATGGAAGGACTTGTGGATAACACTTTCTCTTATTTAGTGGCCTAGGAGTGGTACTAGTGTATGGGATTCCATCATGATAGAGTGGTATAAATGGTTTTTTGAAAGGGATTTTTTGGAATTTGGATTTACTCTCTAGTGAGGTATACATGGGTTGATAATGTAAGACTATTATTTGAACTTACCATTTAATGATATAAAAGGTGTATGGATAGAACACTGGATGTTAAGGCCCCCAGTTATATTATTCCAGAACATTTTTCTATCAAAATGTACAACGACAATTAATGCCAATAATTTGGTAGACAACTAAGAGAGGTGCATGTATTATACTTTATTTTTCTTCTATTCTAAATGGGGGTTTTTTTGGATAATTAATTGAATTAATTAAATGAAAAAAAATAAATAAATTGGTATTTAAACTAAGAATTAATCCTTTAAAAATAATGATATCTTTTGGTTTTCATCCATATGTGGTCCAAATTGGGTTGATCCAATATACTATGCCTTTTTTACTATCCTCAAGTCCATCCTGATCTAGAGGATAAGAAGTAGTAGTGGATTTTTCACACATTTGACATTTGATCTTGGAAAAGCATACATGCAGTATCACTGATCTAGTAATTGAGAACTAGAATGAGGAGTTATATATAAATTTTAAATTGATTTTATCCAAATCTATGAGTGGTATTTCTACTTATTATAAGATATTTTATGTGGGGAGTGTGTTCATATTAGATAGTGTATCATAGTTAGTGAGACATGGTTGATGTACCATGGGAGGATTTCCTAACGTAGTTCAGGGTAGAGTAATTATAAATGATGGAAAATTTCACAAATAGAAGATATTTTATCTTCATTCATCATGGTATTATGTGGGATCAAGGGATAGTGATTATGTTCAAGGAACTTATATTGTTTTCCCCTTATTATTTCCAAATTATGCTGATAATGGTTCTTAGAGAAAGATATTTTCCATAACATTAATTTTATACTCATCCTGTTTATGTTACCTAAATATATGAATAAAATAAAAAAGGTGGTAGTGTTGGAGAGGTTTAATGGGTGTATTTTAATGAACCTAGTCAAGATTTATTAGAGACATCCAAGAATGATGTTGTTAGATAGATAGTCGTAGATGAATATTTGGTCAAAGTTAGGATCAATAGGGAAATTTCCCTAAAAATCAACATCATGAGTCTAGAGGGATGAATGTTTATACCAATAACTCCCCTATTTTCAGTTTTTGTTATAGAAGTCATGGTCACTACAAGAAGTATTTCCCTTTAGAATTGATGACATTTTATGCCCTGGGCGGTCATGCCCCTTCCAACAACAACAAAAACTACCCTTGAAGTAGTTTTAGTGATAGGGACTCCCAACAAATGTTTATAAAAATTATTCTTATCATATAAGAAGAGGATTTGTTTAGTGGGTATCCCCAAATATTTTCTTATCATTCAGGTCACCTAGATAAAGAATTGATATAGATGATTTCCATGGTGAGGTTAAGGAATCAACTATATCCATGAGATAGATACATCGGTGTTATTGGATTCATAGGAAGTTTTTGATATGATAAATTTTCCACCCACAATAGTTTATTAATTTATTACACTAGATCATAAAAACCACTTGTTTCACCCACCTTAGTTTTCACATTGGTACATGATGTGGAGATTCCTAACATGCCCCCCTATGTTATTTACACTAGTTGGAGGCTATTTTAGATTGTTTGATGAGTGTTGATAATGATAAATGGTGATATAATTACACCATTAATTTTTTTAATCCATTTTTTATAGTTGAAATCATAGGATTACTTTGTCAGCATGTATTGGTAGTATTCTATTCACGTAGTTATTGAATATTTCAAGAGGGGAGTTAAGTTTTCAAATATAGAAAGTTGGTGTGTGGTGTTATTTAGTGGAAATGTTTCAAGATGGGTTATAATAATTTAAATCCACTTCATTCATTGAATTATTATTCATTAAATGCTCAGGTGATATATTAGGTAGTGGGGACCCCTAGAGGTGTTGTAGAGTCCCTAGACTGTTTCGTAGATGAGGATTTGACAATACCCCCTCAACACGATGTCAAGTGTGGGATAGACTCATACTTTAGTGCTACATAAATTTTGAAAACTCTTTATTGGATGGAACTATCTCATTTTGATTATTTGTATATCCAAATTAAATATATTATTCGTAATGGATTTCTTATTCCTACTGTATAAATATTGGGATCTGAAGTTTAATTTTTTAATTAGGTTTCCTAATGTCTGATATCTCATATATAATATTAATGTTATAATAAGTTGATAATCAATTTTTTTACCCTCTTCCAAGAATAGAAAATATCTTACACTATTTACTTAAATGAAGATACATTTATAAGATCAAAATTCATACTATTATCATCAGTAGAGGATGAAAATTGTAGATATGATGAAGAATTCTTATTGGAGATATTATAGACACATAGAGTTTTTAGTCATGTTTTTAGGTGTCACAAAAGAAGAATATATAATCATTGGGATCATTAAATCTATATTTATTGAGCTCATGGACCATTTTATAGAAATATTAATTAACTAAATTAACTTTTACTTCTGATTAGAGGTCGTTTATATCGAACTCTTGAGGTTAAGTTTGTAGACACTTCTACACGACTAGTTATAGGGGATGTTTTCCAATTGAAATTTTTGGACAAGATATGTTAATTCACATAGACATTTAGTATATCATTAATGGGAAGTTGTAGATTTGGAAATAATTGAGTCAGTTATTTCCTGGGTAGCATCCAATAACATAGAAATAGATACATATTGTAGATTATTATAGAATATGATTTGGTATAACAGGTAGAGGATTCTTATTAGGAATACTTAGAGGTTGAGGTGATGTTTTTTCAAATAATTAATGGTGAAACAACATTGATATATTTATATTATTTCAAACATTTTGTTATATTCCATAGAAGGATATTTATCCCCTTGGTGATTCATGAGTAATTCCTTTGTGAGATTCATAATTAACTTCTTGTGGTGAACCTTATTGTATATAATATGTATCATGGCATGAGGGGTAGTTTTATAATCTATAAATGAAGAAGTCTATGGAAGAGTTAATATTTCCATGTCTACTAATTATTTAAATGAAAAACATTATGTCCTTGTTGGTTTTAAGTAGCTATTTGATGTACCATGATGTAATTGAGAGTAAATATAAATGGATTTCATCACTACAAAGCACCGTTTTCAGGGATTAAATGATGATATCTTGTTGATTGTATACCAACTGATTATGATATGTCAATTTATAGTGATTTATGGGTCAATAAAGATGTATATTCAGGATATACGGAACATGGATAACATTGTGAGTATTGAGGAAACATCAAGGAAAATAATTTTTTTACTATGACCATCATTTTACATTGTTATAATAGAGGGGAATTCAGTATGCCATTGGCTCCTAGTTGCAACTTAAAATTAATTTTCTCAAATAGATGGATAGGAAAATTAGGTGTATTATCTAGATACATAGGAATAATTTATAGGAATATTTATTATAATTTTTTAGATCAAGGATAAAACACATCATTTTGTGGAGCCTTCTTATAATAATAGGTATTAGTGATCTATTGGTATTGACCCGTTTGAGGAATTATATGGGTGTATATTTTGATCCCCATTGGGTTGGATAGAGATTGGAGAGGGGGATAATATTTTTCCTAATTTTTTATGGAGAATGATAGATAAGACATTAGTGGACCATGAGATGTTGATGGTGGAATGCGACTTCCTAAAGGCATATGATTATTAGTGGAGAAGGCATTCTTAGTATGAGATTTGAGACCATGTTTTCCAATAAGATTCCACTTGGTTTGACTATTTAAAGTTTTCGTGGGGTAGAATGATCACAAATTATTTTATTATACCAATTGCAGTGTCGGGTCATATTGTTGATTTATCTTATAATTGTTTACTACCTCCAATGCTAGATAAACATTATGATTTATTTTATATGTATCATATCTACTTGAATCTTCTTGAAGATTCACATATGATTGATTAGGTTGTTAGATATAAAGGATGATGTGATTACATATAATAAAAGATCAATATTCATGATAGATGGGACAAATTTTTGTGAGGTAATGTTATCCCCTTTTTTTGGTTTTATAGTGACATAGTGGTCTAGTGGAGAGTACTTGGGAGTGGTAGATGCATATTCAGGCCCATAACCTACAGTTATGTATTAACTGATGTTTTTTAAGTTTTAGATGTTTGAATATTTGGATAGTATTTTGTCCTTTTACATATATTATTTGATATACAGTTTTATCCAAGTTATATAGGTATCTCTTTTGGAGTGTTTGGTGATTTTGTAGGTTTTTTCCTTTTTATGATTGTTTTTATTCTCAATGATGAGAGTTGTTTGATAGGATTCTAATGTAATTTTATAGACCCTTCCGGCTTGATACATTACGAGTTGTCACTGTATGGATACATGAAACATGTTTGATGAAGTTAGAGGATGAGAGCATGATGAATCAATAATTGTAGGTGGTGATTAATTTTATACACAAATTTTGTAAACTAACACTATTTTTGATAGTGTTTAGAACATGAAACACTGAGCTTAAAGAGACTAAAAAATATTGTCATTCAAATATGACCTCTTTAATCTATCTATAGTATAATATTCTTAAATATGAGTAAATAACTATAATATATATATATATATATATATAATGTTCCTACTCAAGACTATTGTTTTAGTTAATTTTAAGAAAATTAGGACCCAATTTTTAGTACACATTTTAAGCATAGAAAATACATTATCTTAAAAAATGGTTTCTATTAATTTCATTAATGAAATTTATAATTTATTTATTCTTATTTTAAAAATATTAGTTGATTAAAATGATATAATTTTGGAAATCATAAAATAAAAATTGTATCAGGTTAAAATATTTAGTTTTTTCTGAAAATGATACCTTTTTGTTATATTTTAAAAATACTGATTTCTTGTAATAATATCATTTTTTCATAAAAATATTTCATAATAATTTTTACATGATATTATATTAACATAAATATCTTTTATATGGAAATCATAAAATTAATTACTTAAAAATTATCTGCATACTTGATTTTGGTATAAGTTCATATTTGGGATTAAAAACAAATGTATTTAATACAATTTTATTTGAAATTTTCAAATTTTATTGAATGTTATATATGGAACTTATAAGAATGAAATTTTATAAAATTGAATAAAATTTTATATTCAAAAAATTAAACTTATACAAATATGATATTTTTATTACTCTAAATAAGTTAAAAATTCTGTGAATAGAAGAAATACATTTTTATAAAATTCTGAATCTTTTATGATATCATCTAGATATCAATAGGATATAATAAATACAAAATCAGAAATAATTACGCCAATATTATATTCTGATAAAAATATCAGACAATAAATATTAAAATATAAATAAATTACAACTTCTTTCCTTATAAATATAAAAAACACCATCACCGTCGACACAATTCTGGTGCACTACTAAAAAGGAAAAATTTTGTTTCTGAATGATAATATTTGAGAATGATGAAATATTTGTTAAACATTCTTAATTAAAATTATTTTTAATAGTTTATATTTAATGAGAATTATGTGTTTTGGAGTCACCAAATAAGAATCTTGTCCAAATTTCTGTATATTGCTTGATCATTTGGATATGATTCAAAAGAACATATTAAATTAGTTTTTATGAAATATATGTGAGTAAATATATATATTGAATGAAACTAATTATTAATGATTAATTAAGAAAATTATATTTATTTTAATTATTTTTTTACATTTAAATATTATTATTAGTATCGAGAGCATTTATTTTGGGATGGCACAGTATTTACAAAAAAATGTAATCAATTATTTTTAAATTGTTATATATAATAATATTTTGATGATATTAGGTACTCTAAGATATTTTTAGATATTAATGAATTATAATGGATAGTTTAATTTATTATGTTATTAATTTATGGTTTCCATTTTATTTTTTAAGTGAAGATAAGAAGATAACAAATAAAACATCTTTAAGTGTATTATATGTTAAATAACATATTATTAGTTTATTTAAAAATAAAAAATATAAAAATGGGAGAATGGGGATGTGATAATTTCTAAAAAATCAATCCACGATAATTTTTTATCCAATTTTAATATTAAAATTATATGTATAACTTTTTTTTTCAAAATTTTGTTACCATAGTTATGGATAAAGTTAGTTTAAAAATGGATTAATCCCAAAAAAGGTTTAAAATGATACATATGCCTAAAAATTGTAATATATTACTTCATCCATTACCTATCATATATTCTTAAAAAATTTCATTTATTTCCACATGGACTAGAAATTCAATTAATTATTCATAAATATTTTATCTTATATCATGTTTTTAAATTCCTTCACTATAAAAGGACAACAAATATCCTCTATTCTTCACACCACATTAAACCACATAGCTCAAAAAAACCCTAGAAATAACTTTTATATAAATCCCTATCCAAGTTATAGTTGTTGTGTTCTTTTAATAAGACCATCCCTGTGGTCCTTAACTAGAAAAAAAACTGAGGTCTCTCAAAGGCAGAGGCAATCATTTTAACATATCCCTTTCTTTTTTACTTCATATTTTATATCCTTAAATTATATAATAACCATATCAATATAAAAATATCAGTATCTATCATATACATAGATTTGATTATGTTAATATAATTACATTATTCTTAACTCCTTCAATAAAATGGGAAATAAAATCATCGTTTGTGCATATGTGTGGACATCCACCTCCACGAAGTGATGTGTTTCATTTTCAATCATGAGATCAAAATGTTTACTAAAATGAGATATTAAATAAAAATATTTTGTCATGAACCCCTCCCCACAAAGTGTACCCCTCCAAGGTCGGAAATGTGAAAAGGGAGATAATGACCCACGAGTCCCACCTCCAGTAGGCCCCGAGTTGGAAACTAGCACTGAGGGTATAATAAACACACAAATGGGAGGAATTACCCTCTAAGAGAACACATACGGAAGAGATGGATAAGATAGAAACCAATCAACTCCAACTCAGACTGCAATATAAATGAAAATTCATGTACACATATGAAATTCCATGAAAAAGTACTACAAATGAAAGGGAAAAACTGTATGTACCCAAAAGAAAGTAAACACAGTAGAAACCACAAGCCCGAACAGCTCCTCTAACCCCAAGCTAGTAGAAAACATCTTGATCTCCAACCTCCTCCAAGTTACCTGAAAACAGTTTATATATACATAGGGTGAGTATAACAGTATACTCAGTATGATCCTCCCCGAAGCCTCTCGTGTAAAAGTAAAGAATGCATGATAAAGCATAGTGATCAAAAAGTGAAACAAACTCGTCACCTAAACAGGTATACTAAGTTCCCAACCTCACCATGGAACCTCTCACCAAGTAATGCATACAATAATGTATAATATAACAAATAATATCAAGGGTACCCCGCTAATACTTCCCCACTGGTTTGCCGCATTGACCCATCTTCGGACGTCCTGAGCATCTCTCTCCAAAAACTCTTGCCTGTAGACACCTGGGAGATGTACCACAATATGCACCTTGTGCAACAAAATCACCACGTCTACACACCAAAGTAACCATGTAGTTTCTGGGAGCCACCGCATATGGAATAACGTGTATCATACTTCAGGTATTATACCTCAAGCAATCACATCCCATACACCAAGTACGGATCCTCAAGCCATCATAACCTATACATGTTACACTTATTGTAATACATAGAAAACTAAATCCAAAATATATGTGTTTGAACAACCACGAGGCATTATAGTCCTCTACACACATATATGGGGAAAAATATCCAATGTGACTGCCAGTACAAGTAACTACCAAGAGAAGAGAGCGGGGCCAAAGGGGGTAGTTAGCCATCCATCCTTCCACTGAACTGTTTGGGAAAAGACCCCCCAAGGGCTAAGAATCCCCGGTGTGTCAGATTCCCTTACTGATAGGGTGAAGTAGCATATAGAAACACAAAATGTACAAAATATATTATACCTCACAACGACACTTTGTGCATTACGTAGTCTTAGACACAACTGCAGCAAACTCTCATAGACATCGTGATGCTACTTTTAAGACTCGGTATCCTATAAGCACACAACAATTTAAAGAGATTTATTAGATTACTTCAATCCATTTTTATCAGTTTCACTATATGTTAATTAATTATTTAAACATTAATTAACCATGGACAATTCCTCATTAAATTTCATTAGAATCACTCCCAAAGTCAATTGTTCCATAAAAAATTATAACCTCATAATTATGATTCAGCATCTCCATCCACATGGGTTAACACCATTTATTAAATTATTCATTATAGAAATACTTTCCTACATTCCTGAGAATTATAGAAAAACATTATATGCTACTAAACAAAAGGGGGCTCAACACGGTGAGGAGATGTACTACCCATCGAGTCTTTTCCGCTAATAGCAAGATAATATACCCATCCTTCCTTGAGAAGCTAAAAGCGGAAAGATCATGGAATACCCCACGTGTCTTCACCTCTTTCAGAATAAGGGTAAGTAAGACAAACTGCCTTGAGCGTAAGGAAAAAGTAAAGCAGATAAACAACCAATCAAAATTACCAACCATCCAACAAATCACATCCACTCCATTCCATCATCCCTCGTGTCCTCCCTAACACCCACATTCATAATCGGATGCATATCACCACTCTAGGTGTCATCTGATGGCACAACCAAAAGGGCCTCCATGACTCCACATATTACCACAACCATCCAAGATCACATTGAAACACAAGTAGCAGTAAATCAATCAGCTTCACAATTGGGCTATTGGCCCATAAAAAACAAGAGGGTAACTCAGAACCCTACAAGCTATTAACTATTAATAACCACCAGTTCTTTAATCCGTCTTAGTTTAACCGATTTATTATTCATTGGTTCCAAATTCGGGAAACCTAACCAATTAGTTATCACCAATAAATAAACATACTTACTACACTAATTTTATTAACATCAAATTACAAATAGAGGGAGATTCATTTTCATAAATCTTTATCATTATGAAAAAATTATCAGTTAATCCAGGTCTATGTTCTTTACCTATTTCGATCAAGAACAAACTGTTAAGAAAATAAAGCATAGAAATCATACTATCTAGCTAAACAAGAGGAAATAACATACGATCAATAAAAATTTATTTATCTGGTTAAAATATTTATTATCTCAATTCCATTTTAATCCAATGGGATTAAACATGCTAAAAATACAGTATCACATAAAAAAAGAGTAACAATGAATCCCCTACCTCAAATAGTTCCACACATTCTTTATCCACACAATGGGTAACAATCCTCCTATAGCAAAAACTGCATCCACCCAAGGATGCCACGGTACGACAACACCAACCAAACCCCAAGAAAACCCCATTAAAAGCATAGATATTACATGATATAACATATAAAAGAGATAAAGTAGGATATGATCCCCAATTGAACGAATATAAAACATACCTTATATCTAAGATTAACCGATTTATCTCGGTTTTATAAAAATAGAGTGGAGCCAATCCGAGGAGTAAATTTTGATTGTGAAACTCTTATGGGATTTATTGAAAGGTTATAGCATCTAATAGCTGAGAACAAAGAGGAAGAAAAAGGGAGGATGATATCTTGTCCCTTTTGAAGATTTAATGGGGCGACGGTTTAAGATATGCTTAATTTCCCATTAAAAGAAGATTGCATTAACCAACATTATTTGACCAGGTAAAAACATCCCGAGCCATAGGAATAATTATTATTGGATTGATAGTCTTCGAATCTGCATCAAGAGTCCTTAAAATAAGGCTTCAAATTTATTTTACATCAAAAGAAAACATCAAAGGGGTGAAACTGTAGGAAGTTGGAAACATTGTTCAATGTCCTCTGTTAAACATCCACAGTTAGAAGTCCGCTATTAGAAGTTCTTTGTTAGAAGTCTGCTGTTAGAAGTGTTCTGTTAGAATTCTGCAGTTGGAAGTCTGCGGTTAGATGTCTGTTTTTAGAAGTATGCTGTTAGAAGTCTGCTAATAGAATACTGCTTTATGAAGTCTACTATTATAAGTCTATTGTTAGAAGTACGTTTTTAGAAGTCTGCTATTAGAAGTCCGCTTTTAGTAGTCCTCTATTAGAATTCCGCTGTTAGATGAACGCTGTTAGGAGTCCGCTGTTAGAAGACCGCTGTTATAAGTCCACTGTTACAACCTCACTAGTAGAAAACTATTCACTAAATCCTCACTGATAGAACATTATCCACAAAATCCTCACTGATAAAACATTTTGCACTAAGGGAACTATTCAATGAATTGGAAATTTGGAAAAAAACTGGGGATAAGACACCTTGACCTCCCGGAACACCTGAAACACCCCATTTTCACAAAGTAATGGACCAAAGAGGTCCATGCCATTACATTAGATACCTCTTAAAACAATCTCTTCCTCAAGAATTCAAAACCAAGCCCAATAGAAAAAAAAATTAAATGGGGTCCAATAAACCACCCATCGAGATGCCTCTCAAAAGGGAGCAGGCCATAAAAGAAATAAAAGAAATTCAAAAATAAAACATGAAAGGACTTTCTAAAAAGTGACATCATTACATGAAAAGAGTTAAACATCAAACAACTCTGGGTACTAAGAATGTATATGTGATTAACGCTCCCAGTTACTCTCCTCCATTCCACTATGTCTCCACAAGACATGAACTAAAGGGATATAACGCCCAGGTAACACCTTATCCTTGCGGTCTTGGATCTCCACAGGTCGCTCCTCGAAGGTTGGATCATCATCAAAATTGATCTCTCCCCAATTGATGATGTGAGAGTCATCATGAAGATAATGATGGAGATGTGATACATGGAAAATATCATGTATCTGACTCATCTGTGGGGAAAGTGCTACTTGATATGCCACAACTCTAACTGGACATAACACCTCAAAAGTCCCAACAGACAAGGGAGAAAGCTTACTTCCATGACCAAACCTTCGCTCCCCACGACGGGGAGTCACCTTCAGAAACACATGATCCCCAAAATTAAAATCTAAGGGCCTCCTTCATTGATCATCATATAATTTATGACGATCTTGCTCTGTCTTTATCTCCTCACAAATCACCTGAACTGTCTCTGTTTTATTCTGCACTAGTTCTGGTCCGAGAATTTCTGACTCTCCGACCCCAGTCTAGCAAAACGGAGAACAACAATGCTAGCCATACAAGTATTAAAATGGTTCCATACCGATGGTGGAGTGAAAACTATTATTGTAAGCGAACTCCACTAAGTGTAAGTGCCTCATCCATTAACCTCCAAAATCCATAACACAAGAGCGTAACATGTCTTCAAGTGTCTGGATGGTTCGCTCTGTCTGACCATCTGTTTGAAGATGAAAAGCAGTGCTAAGGCATAATTGAGAACCAAAATCATGTTGGAGAACACTCCACACCCTGGATCTAAAACAAGGATCTCGATCAAAAATGATCATCCTAGGTACTCTAGGAAGTCTCACCACATCCTCTAGATACTTCCTCTACAAAACATCCAATGAGCTCGACTCCTTGATCGCTAGGAAGTTGGACGATTTTGTTAAACAATCCACTACCACCCAAATAGAATCACGTCTTCCCAGACCTCAAGGAAAACCAGTAACAAAGTCCATTGAGAATTCCTACCACTTCCACTGAGGAATCATTAATGGCTGGAGAAGACCACCAGGAACACAGTGTTCGGCCATCACCTTTTGGTAGACTAAACAATGAGACACAAACTCCACAACCTCATGCTTTAGTCCAGGCCTCCAAAACTGACTCCTCAGGATCGGTAAATCATTGTCACTCTAGGATGTACTGCTAAGGGAAAACTATTTAACTCCTATAAAACCATCTCATGCATCGTCACGGGAAAAACAATCCTTCCATGATACAACAGTCAGTGTTGTTCGTCCTCCGACCAACCATCATGGGCCTCACTGTAAACAACTTGGTCTCTCCAGACCTCCACCTAAAAGTCCCGCAACTAGGACTCTTCCACATTATGCACTTATGATGAATGTACTATCATCTAAAAAAGACAACCTCTACCCCCAACATTTCCCATATCATGATAAAATGCTGAAAGTTCTTCCATTACTCTCCAGGAATCACCAGATTCACACACAGCATCACTACGTGACATTTGGCTCAGCAAATCTGCTACAACGTTCCCTTTTCCAGGTGTATATCGTATTTCTAAGTCGTATTCATGTAATAACTCCATCCACTGACTCTGTTTTAAGATCAAGTCACGCTGGGAGAAAACATACCTCAAACTCTTATGATCAGGGAAAACCACAAAGTGCTCACCAATGAGGTAATGTCTCTGCAACTTCAGAGTAAACACCATGGGTGCCAACTCAAGATCATGGGAGGAAGAGTTGTGTTCATGGGGACTCAACTGTCGAGACCCATAAGAAACAACTGACCTCTTCTGCATGAGAACATGACCTATCCCCAGATTTGAAGCACCGCATAAATCATCAAACTGGACTCCCTCATCTAGAAGACAATGGACTGGAGCACTTACTAACTTCACCTTTAGATACTAGAATTTTTCCTGACACTGATCAGTCCATATGAATGCATGATCCTTCTTAGTCAATGTTGTTAGAGAGCCGAAACTCATGAGAAATTTTCTTTGAACTTTGTAGCCTACGAGACCAAGGAAACATCGCACCTATGACACTGTCTTGGGGGCTGCCCAGGACACAACTGCTTCTATATTTGATGGATCCACAGCTACTCCTTTTTGGGACACAACATGCTCTAAGAAATGGAATTATAGAGCCCAAAACACATACTTAGAAAACTTCCCGAATAGCTGATGTTGGCGAAGAACTCCCAATACGGCGCATAGATGCTCTTCATGCTCCTCTGCATATGTAGAGTACACAAGGATGTCGTCGATGAAAACTACCATGAACTTTTCCAGGAACTCACAGAACCCATCATTCAATAATCCCATGAATATATCTAGATCATTCATCACGCCAAACGGAATTACAATGAACTCATAATTCCCATGATGACTATGGAAAGAAATCTTCGGGATATCCTCATCCTTCACACGCATCTGATGATATCCTAATCGAAAGTCAATATTTAAGAACCAACGTGCACACTTTAGTTGATCTAATTAATCAACAATTCACGGAAGAGTATAGAGATTATTTATTGTCACTTTGTATAAGTGACGATAATTGACACACAACAGAAAACTGACATCAGCCTTCTTTACAAACAAAACTGGGGCACCCCATGGGGACACACTTGGCTAAACAAAACCGCACTGCAACAGAACATCAAGCTGTATATGTAGCTCTCATAAATCATAAGGCGCCATCTTATATGGAGACAAATAGATAGGATACGCTCATGGCTATAAATCTATCCCAAACTTGATTTCTCTTCGAGGGGGTAATGCTACAACCTCTTCTAGAAAGACATCAGGGTACTCCTCTATGACACTAGGAAGCGCCAAATACTGAACCTCTGAAGAACTCAACATCATCTCATCCATCTTGGATGATAAGGATGGAACGTTCCTATAACCCATACGAGGATCTCACTCACCAACAAACACCACTTGCTCTCCATCTGCACCAATGAATATGACCTTTTTCCTGAAGAAATCCATGATAGCCTACACCGAATAAAACCAATGCATGTTGAGGATGACATCATATGGTTGTATTCTTAATCATTGTAAATCTCCCCAAGAGCGGTGTTTCCACAACACTAGCTCAAATAATCTACATACTTCAAACAAGTCCGCTCGACCTCCAACTAGCGTAGTCAATGCCAAGGTAACTAGAAGCCTCTCTACCTCAAGTCTCAAATCATGGACAAGGGTAGGTTATATGAAGGAGTGTGTCTCTAATGAATCAAACAAGGCATACACCAAGGTAAAAAACAAGCAAAGTATACCTCGAATGTTTTCTGGCTCACCTGGAGCTGGAAACGCTAGAGCATGAAGCTGACCACGACCTCCTCCACAGCCTATCTGACACTGATGACGACCACCACCATGGTTGTTCTCTACTCTCTGAGGATGGGGAGCATCATGGGGTTGTCTTCTACCTGCCCCATCAACCCTCTTTGCGTCTAATGTAGGTGCATGTGGCTGCTGATTCCTCGATTGGAACTGCCTCAAAGGAGGAACCTGGAGCGTAGCGCCCGGTGCACGATGTCCACTCTAGAAGTTCGTGCAATCCCACTGCTTATGACCACGAACACCAAAAGAAAAAATTCTCTTGATCCCTTGGAATAGGCCTGAATGTTGCTGCCTCTGGTGAAATGAGATGTGAAGGGTTGGGACCTACCCCCGGCTGAACGAAAAATCATCCGCCCTGAAAACCGAGAACCCCAGACCACAACTCTTCTTCGCGAGGAATCATGAAAATTCACCTATATTGATGATCCTATCCGGCCCAAAGTCCACTTGACAACCTCTTCCCTCGCCAGTACCTCATGATATGTTTTCAGCATAAATGGGGTGACCTGGTGCTGGATCTTTGGTCACAAATCCTCCTCAAAATGCCTCGCCTTGGCCTCCTCATCTGGTACTAGGTCTGAAGAAAATCATAAAAGGTTCCTAAATGGATTCCAAATTCACAAACACTGAAGGTCCCCTATCGAATTATAAGAAGTTCTTGGTGACTGGACGCCTTCACAGTCGAAGAAAGAAACTCAACTCTAAACCTATCTCAGAACACCTCCCATGAGATCACTGACTCCTCACGATCCCCGAGAAACAAGAAACACCACTGCCTTGCTACTCCACACGGCATCATCACAAACAAGGACAGTCAGTTCTCATTCTGAGCACGAATCGATCTAAAGCCGATCTCGACCACCTCTAACCAGTCTTCCGTGACTGCATCTGTAACGGATCCCTCATACTTCTGCATACTCCGGTACTGAAACTCTCGGAATGTCTTCCTCCAAGTGGCGTCGTCATCAACCTCTACCCTGTGACGATCTGCTGGGACATCCTTCTGGACATTTTCTATGCTAACCTAACAAGGACATCAAACTGGAGACATACATGTAAAATAACAACCATTATAGTTCATAAACCTGGAATATAGAAGACTCAACATTAATTAATTGATTGTTTTCTTTTATTCACTTTAGGTTAACCTATCCCAAGGTCTACCCAATCAATCATATGAGCAAAGAAGAATGATGCATTATCCTTTCCTAGGTCTCTACTCTGAAACTAGTATCACCTTGTTTAGTATCCATTTTAAACATAAAGGACCGTATATCAGATCATAGGTGGCCCTAAATGCCTATGTCTCTGCCGGTCTGTAGTGTTTACCTCACTTTCTAAACATGAATGACATCGTTTCCCTACTAACCCATGAATCCTCACCTGTGCCTAACTCCAAACTCCATCCTATCCCTCGACCAGAGCTCCGATACCACTCTATCATGACCCCCTCCCCACAATGTGTACCACTCCTAGGTCGGCAATGTGAAAAGGAAGATAATGACCGCTGAGTCCCGCCTCTAGTAGGCCACGGGTTGGAGACTAGGACCGAGGGTATAATAAACACACAAATGGGATACATTACCCTCTAAGGGAACACATGCATGAGAGAGAGATAATATAGACACCAATCAACTCCAACTCAGACTACAATATAAACGAAAACCCAAGTACACATATGAAATGCCATGAAAAACTACTACAACTGAATGGGAAAAAATGCATGTACCCAAAATAATGTAAAAACAGTATTAATCAAAAGCCCGAATAGCTCTGGCAACCCCAAGCTCTTAGAAACCAGCTTGATCTCCAACCTACTCCAAGTGACTTGAAAAACAGTTTATATATACATACGGTGAGTATAATAGTATACTCAGTAGGATCCTCCCTAAAGCCTCTCGTTCAAAAGTATATAAAGCATGAAAAAGCACAGTGAACAACAAGGGAAACTAACTCATCACCTAAATAGGTATAGTAAATTCCCAGCCTCGCCAAGGAAACTCTCACTAAGTAACGCATATAAGAATATTTCATATAATAAATAATATAAAGGGTACCCTGCTACTACTTTCCAACTAGTTTGACGCTTTTCCCCAATGTCGCACGTCCTGATCGTCTCTCTCAAAAAAGGCTTTCCTGTAGACACCTGGGTGAAGCACCAAAATATGAAACTCGTTAAAAAAAACCCACCAAGTCCACAAACCAAAGTAACCAGGTTGTTTTCGGGAGCCACCACTGATCACATAACATGTATCATACGCCGGTTATTATACTACAAGCTATCTCAACCCATAAACTGAGTAGGGATCCTCAATCCATCACAGCCTATACACATTAAACCTATAGTAATCTATATAAAACTATATCTATAATATATGTGTATGAACAACCACAATCCATTACATCCCTCTACACACATATATGGGGAATGCTTACCAATGTGCCTTCCAGCACAAGTAACTACCAAGAGAAGAGATCAGGGCCAAAGGGGGTCGTCAGTCATCCATCCTCCCTTTGGAATGTTGGGGAAAACACCCCCCTAGGGATCAAAATCCCCATGGTGTTAGTTGCCCTTACTGACAAGGTGGAGTAGCATATAGAAACACAAAAAGTACAGAATATATTATATATCACAACCACACTATGGGAATTACCATGTCTTAGACACAACTACAGCTAACGTCTCTTAGACTCCGGGCTGCTACATCTAAGACTATGTATCCTATAAGCACACAACCATTTAAAGATATTTATTAGATTACTTCATTCCATTTTTATAAGTTCTAACGTAGGTTAATTAATTCATTAAACATTAAATAACCATGACAAATTTTACATTAAATTTCATTAGCATCACACCCAATGTCAATTGTTCCTTCAAAAATTACAACCTCATCGTTATGTTTGAGCATCTCCATCCCCATGGGTTAACACCATTTATTCAATTATTCATTATAGAAATACTTTCCCACATACATAGACATTCTTGAAAAACATTATATGATACTAAACATAAGGGGGCTCAACACGGTGAGTAGATGTACTACCCATAGAGTATTTTCCGCTTAAGAAAGAGCATATACACATCCTTCCTTGAGAAGCTAAACATGAAAAGCACGTGGGATACCCCGTGTGTCTTTACCTATTTTGAAAAAATGTTATTTAAGACCATCTACCTTGATTAGTGGGGAAAAGTAAAGTAGATAAAAAACCAATCAAAATTACCAAGCTTCCAACAATCACATCCACTCCATTCCATCATCCCTGGTATCCTCCTTGATAGCCACATGCATAAACTGATGCATCTCGACACTCCAGGAGTCATCTGCTGCCACAACCAAAAGGGCCTCCATGACTCTACATATTACCACAACCATCCAGGCTCAGATTAAAACACAAGTAGCAGTAAAACAAACATCTTCACAATTGGTCACTTGGCCATTAAACAAACAAGTGGGTAACTTCGAACCCTTAAAGAAATTATCTTTTAACGACCAACACTTCTTTAATCTATCTTGGGTTAACCGATCTATTATTTTTTGGTTCCAAATTTGGAATACCTAACTAGTAAGTTATCACCAATAAATAAACATGCTTACTGCACTAATTTGATTAACATCAAATTACAACAAGAACCAGATTCGTTTTCATTCCTCTTTACCTTTAGTCATCAATTATCAATTAATCCCGGTTTATGTTCTTTACCAATTTCCATTAAGAACAAATATCTAAGCAAATCAAGCATAGATATCACATTATCTATCAAAACAAGAGGCAATAACATAAGATCGATATCAATTTATTTATCCAGTTATAATAATTATTATGTCAATTCCATTGTCATCCAGTGGGATTAAACATGATAACAATATAGTTGCACGTAAAATAAAGATAAGTAACGAATCCCCTACCTCAAATAGTTCCTCACGTTCTTTATCCACACAACGGGTCACGATCCTCCCCTCGCGACAACTGCATCCACCTGAGGATGCCACGGTACGGAATCACCAACCAAACCCCAAGAAAACCCCATTAGAAGCATTTTGATTACATGATATAACATGGAAAGGAGAAACAAGAGGAGATGATCCCCAAAGGAAAAACTATGAAACATACCTTATATCGAAGATTTACCGATATAGCTCGGTTGCATCAAAAAAGAGCGAAACCAATCCGAGGAGTAAATTTTGTTTGGGAAACTCATACGGGAAAGATTGAAAGGTTCTAATATCTCATAACCGAGAACAAAGAGGAAGAACATGGGAGTATGATATCTTGTCCCTTTTGAAAATTTAATCGGGTGACGGTTTAAGATACGCGTAATTGCCCATTAAAATATGATCGCATTAATCCACACGGTTTGACCAAGTAAAAACATCCAGATCCAAAGGAATAATTAATATCAGATTTATGGTCTTTGAATTGGCCTTAAGAGTCTTTAAAATAGGGCTTTAAATGTATTTTACATCAATGGAAACGTCAAATGGGTGAAACTGTAGGAAGCTGGAAACACTGTTCAAAGTCCACTATTAGAATTCTGATGTTACAAGTCCACTATTAGAAGTCTGCTATTAGTAGTTTTCTGTTAGAAGTCCACAATTAGAAGTCCACTGTTTGATATACGCTGTTAGAAGTCCGCTGTAAGAAGTCTGATGTTAGGAGTCCGCTGTAAGATGTTCGCTGTTACAAGCCCGCTTCTAGATGTCTGTTGTTAGAAGTCTGCTATTTGAAGCCCACTGTTGGAAGTCTGCTATTAGAAGTCTGCTGTTAGAAGTCTGTTGTTAGAATTACACTATTAAAACCTCACTGGTAGAACACTGTTCACTAAATCATCACTGATAGAACATTGTTCACTAAATCCTCACTGATAGAAAACTATTCAATAAGGGAATAGTTCACAGAAATGCAAATTTGAAAAAAAACCGGGGATAAGTCGTGTTGACCTCCCGGAACACCTCAAACACCACATTTTCACATATTAATGGACCGGAGAGGTCCGAGCCATTACAGATTATATAATTTTGATGTAATTATGATTTTATAAATATGATATATTACTTTCCATTTAACCCTTCATAATTTTATAAATGATCACTTCGTTGGTGCATACATTTTGAATACCTCATCTACAATGTGATGTGACTCATTTTTTAAATTAACATTTCATGGGTGATTATAAATTTATTTAATGAATAAAAATTATATTAATGACATTATTTTTCTTATTCAGATGATGAAATAATAATCTATTTGACCTGGGCTAACATACAAATGTCATTTAAAAATTTGGAATTGAAAGCCCTTAAAATAATCAATGAGGTATTTACTGAATATATAAATAAATATTTCATTGTAATAAATGAAATAAATGGTTTAATTATAATTTAATAATCATAGAAACAATTGTTAACATGTTAAAAATTTGTATAACATTATTATAAAATAAATTAATGGATAAACAAAACAATTACAATCTTGATGTAAGGGGTTTATTACCTAAATTTCAATCCATTGGGTTATACATATAGTTAATTTAATATGGTATGTTGATATTATGGGTGATAAGGACTATAATTGTTTTTAAACATGTTTTATAGATTTTATATTTTTCACACAATATCAATTTATGGAATAAATTATAACTTCAATTAAATGATCATTGTTAGGATTATTTTTCTCAATAATGTTTTTTGAAGCAAGTTTTTTATTAAGAACCTGGATCATTTTATAAGCTATATATGATGAAAATTGAGGTATTATATCTGGAAGAAGTTTTTTTCCATGATATTTAATAATTATTTTTTTCATGATATATTGATTCCAATGATAGAGATTATAAAAGTTTTTATTGTCTAAATGGAAATTATTTGTGACATAATTCATGTTATACACCATGATTTATTTTATTTATTGTATTTAATACCCAATAAATGTGTATTGAAAAATATTTTATGGTAAATAAGTGATTTATAAAATCCTGTTATTTCTATTAATTCAATAAGTTTTTTATTCTTGCATTACTAGAGTTGAAAGGTGTTCTCGTCTCAAAATTCTATCTAAAGGACACGTTTTGATTGATGGACCTATATTAATTTATTTATTTTTTATATATAATATTGAAATAAAATATCATGAATCTTTTTATACTCATGGAAATTTAATTTTATTATTCTTTTTCTACATTCAATGTGTTTTTGGTTATAAAATTCTATAAATTCTTATTATTTAAGAATTTTATTTTGACAATTTAAAGGATTTTAAACAAAACCCTTCCTCTATAATATTTATCTTGTTTGAATAATAGAATTTTCAAAAAATAAACGGTTTCTAAAACTTATTTTACATGATCATTGACCTTTTTTAAATAATATTAAATGTAAATTTCATAATTTTTCTATCATAGGTCAATTTGGACTCACTATACAAATGTTTGAATGGAATATATATTTTTAAATATATTACATGAAGATATTTTATAGAAATCATTCCCATTATTTGATTTGGATATTAATTTAAAATTTTCCAAGGTAATTTTAAAAATAATTTGAAAATATATTTTGTATGTATTCTATTTTTAAAGGTACTGAAGGAAATTTTTAGTTTCGTCTTTTTTCCAATAAACTTTTTTAATTTTCTCTCAATGGTATTTTAATACTTTTCAAAATCCTAAATTAATTCATATGATTCACTGGGGATATGATATCATGACACCATTAAATTACTTTCTATAAATGTATTATTATAATTTTTACTGGTATTTTTAAGAAACCCATTTTTTTCAAGGGTATACTGATCTATAATTTTTTTTGGAAGTACAATAATCCTTGTCTTTTGTTTCATAATATGCTAGTTGGACATTATTTTTAAAAGAAAGACTCGAGGGTGAACCCATGTACTTGTGATAATTGGTCTCAAATGTCATGGGTGGGTTATTTATATCCCTCTAATGTATTTGGTAATGATATAGAGTTAACTTGATAGAATTCACTCTTGATAGCTGATAGATCTAAATAAATGTAATTTACACCTATGAAATGATATAGTTTATTGGTTTTAATTTACTTATAATATAGATAGTAATTTTCTTGTAATATGAATCCATGATGAATGTATAATCTTGCAAGATTCATCTATAGTTTTTTAGTGATTTGTATGAGTTCAATGGAATCTTTGGATCAAGGAATATTTTTTACATGGATCTTGATAATTGAATTATATATCACATATCTTATAATAAATCAATTTTATATATATCAATATTTGTGATTCTGGTTTTATGGTTATTAATTATAATATTTAATTATCATGAACATTAATGATTTCATCATACCTTAACATTCACTAATTATATTCAATTATTAATCAATATTTTTACATTATTGGGGAATTTGATCCTACCCTTTTTATGTTTTTTAATTTCACATAGTTATGAATATTTATTTTAAAAGGTTAATTTCTAAAAAGGATTCACGGGTTATTAAATTTAATGTAAAATTTAAAGAAAATATTTAAAGTGTCAAAAAGTGTGGAATATTGGGAAAATTTTCAGTTTATGACTTTTAGAAGTGTTGTATAAGATTTTTTCCTAATTAACTAAAATGTTAAACTTGAATGGTCCTTTGATGTATAAGGGATCAAATATTTTCAATTGATTTCATATGTTTTTGATGAATAAAATTGGGTTATGATTATTGGTTTCAAGTCAAGAAATAAGAATGTTGTGTTTCTAAGATTAGAAGTAGGAGTATGGGTTCAGGGTTTTAATAGTTGGTATCAGATTTTGGTACATATCACTATAGATATTATGATGATTTTTTTAGTATAACATAAGATTTATGAACACCATCGTACATTCAAAATTATAATGACGATCATATGTTCAATAAAATAGAAAACCCTTTGAAGCCATTAAATATTTTTTTTAAATGTGATTATGGATATTATGGGAGATGTTTTATTAGTTTAATGTATACCAATCCTTGAGGTGTATTTTGTGATTTACCATGAAGGGTTATTTAGTAAGAATGGTATTGAATTCAGGTATATATGATGAATTTCATATGTTAACATTTTAGTTTAATGTAATCTGATTGAGTTTACATCAAATATGGTGTTACTAATTTTTTAAATTAATTATTTTGAAAATTGTGTATTATTATTGAATTTTAGAGATTAATGTATTATATTTTCACATGATTTTTAACTTATTTCGGGTATTATCTTACCCTTTACTAACCATTTTCTTCTAAATACAGGAAGACAATATTTCCATCCACTTATATACCTAATGGTAATTCAGAATTGGATTATAGTTATCGTAGAGTTAAATATTCATGATCTTAACTTAGAATTTGAGATTAGAAATAATAGGAAACTAATTAAATCACAAAACTAAATGATGAAATTTATTTTATGGATTTCAAGAAGGTAAAGAAAGTTAATTTCCTAATGATCATAGTTCAGATGGAAAAGTAATTTCCCAACTCTATGAAAATGACCACGAAATAAAAATGATATCTGATAACCAATATTTATAATGAGTTGATATCCATTTTCACAACTCATTGGATTATAGTTTTTTGGTCATTTACTTTATTAAGATTATTAACTTTTTCATGATAAGTGTCCTTGATCAATCTCCTTCATTATTTTGATTCATCAATTTTCCTCCATGTTGATATTTTCACTATATAATAATGTTCCGTTAATTTGAAACTGAGTTATGTGTTATTCCAAATGAACTTCATATTTGTTTCCCTCAATTTAGAAGGATTTTTTATTATTCCTTTTTTATGATGTAATGTTACAAAAAAGTAATTAAAAATGTTAATCACATTAATATATATTTGAAGAGAAATTTGATATTTAATTTATTAAATGGGGGATGAAACCCCCTAATATATTAAAACATTATTATGTTTAATAGCATATAAGACACATAACTGAGTATTAATGATCTAAAAAATATTAGTATTTAAATATGAAATTCATAATATAGCTATTGAATGGAAGGATTTTTATAGGAGTAACCAAATTAAGATTTGATTATAAAATGGTCATGCTCAATACAAATACCTTGATTAATTCTACATAAATAAGCACTAACTTTTTAATAAAGTTATTTTATGCTTTAGAATTGCATTTTCATTAGAAATTGGTTTTAATTTTTCTTTATGAAAAGTATTATAAATAACATATAAAACTATAAGAATAAATATTTTATAAAAATCATACAATTTTTAAATCATAGTATGAAAATTATATTAAAGTGAAACATTTTTATTTTTCTAAAAAGATTGGATTTTTAGTGAATAGTGTCAAATACCAATTTTATAAAACATTCATTAATTTTTAATAATATTATAATTTTTATTTTAATTTGATATAAAAAATAATAATAATATATTAGATAAAATTAATATAATTAATTTCATAGGAATCTTATTTATTCATGGAGATATAGGATAACACTCTCTTAGGGGAAAATAGAAGAATCCCTAATAATGATCATCGACCATTCACAGACGTCGTTGTTGGGAATGAGTTATTGCAAGCTCGTAGAAACTCAAAGGATGTGGTACACATTGAACCGAAGTGATATCAACACATAGGTCTCATTACAATCTCATTTTCGATGGAATATGTACATTTAATTTCTTCATATATGTGTTTTATTATTGTTGGGACATTTTTCAAGTGAATACCACCACTCTTCGTCTTTATAAAGGCCCTGGAAACTATAGTATTTTTTTCTTTTCATGTGGTAATACATAATTCATCTCTTGTGGTTTTATGATAAACGTTATAGAATGAAAACTATAGGCTTTGGAAATTTGTTTTTTGATCCATTGGTGTATGTTTCGTGAAGGTTTTGAAATTGTTAACAGATTTTAGCATACTTTTTTAACCTCCTATTTCCCTTATTTGGCTCAGGTTCTATGGTTTTTAGTTGCATTTTCTTAAATTGGATGCTCTATTTTCGATTTCCTTCTTAATTGGACAACCACTAAAATTAGATTCTACCACTAAAAATCATTCTATAACTTCTGTGGAAATAATATATGCTGAAATTGATATATCCAAACCTATTACTTCCAACATTTGGATTCAAAATTGAGATTCTAGTTGTTTATAATATGTATTTTTCAATAACATTCCATCTGATTTCTAAAAATGCCTCAGAATTGGTCAATCAACAAAGGAATGTGGAATGATGTATTTTTTTCCTAACCCCATAAACATTATTATTCAATATGGGTTAATAAAGGTGATCATAAAGGGATAGAGGTAGTTTCCTCCATTCTTCCTGGGGATCCTATTTAGAATATAGACAGACCCTATAAGTATTTTCTCTCTCCAATAAACTCCTTCGTAGTGGATGCTGTTTAGAATTATTACTCCATTAACAAGGACAAAGAGGATATTGACAATCATGAAACACCTCTTTTTGATATCACATCTTTTGTATAACCATCCCAAGAATATGATATAAATGTTCACTCTAATTAAAACGAATCATTACATGCTAATGATGAGGAATTTCATCAAATTGATGAGTATGACTTGAAGTATCTGGTGAGAAAAGATAAAATTAAAAGTGGATGAACATGATGGTTTCATTAATCTGAATCCCAAGAATAAGAGAAAATGCAGAGATTAAACTAATATTGAACCAAAAATTACCACTATATCATTAGGTGCCTCTAGGATTTAATATTCAGTCATCTCCCCATAACCATTGTTTTTTGAGTCCCTTGTTGACTTGAAAGTTAGAAATTGTGATGATGAAGTTGATCCTTCTATGAAGAAAGAATATCTATTCAATGAGTGTTTGGAGTAATAATTCGGATTCCTAGTTAGATAAACAAGATACAATTATTTACTATTGATAAAAAATGGTAAAATTATTATTGATACTTACCATTAAATTAGAAATAAAATTGTTATTAAGATGTTGGAGGAATATAGAAAAAATCCTAATTTTAACTTCAGGAACATTCCACGAAAAGGATTCTTTCTTTTTCTAAAAATTTTGATTCTGAGGATCTTTTTCGACTTTAGTTTTCTGGTGGATTTTCTTTTTTATCTAAGAAGATGTTTCCCTAATTGTTTATGATTAGAACTATTGGAAGAATGTGGGTTTGGTTTTTTTATTTCTATAGGTCTCTATATCTTGTAGAGATTTGGCTCATTGTTTCCTGTTTTAGTGGTATGATGGTTTTTTTTTCATGTTTCATATTTAAATATCAAGTTGTTGGGAACACATGTTTGGGGCTGGTTGATTTTGGGTATTAGAGTGTTTTTATGTGAGGATATGGTTTGTATTCTTCCGTTTTCATTGACAGATAGTTATTGGATTCCATCAGTCTACAAATTTTTGATGGGTTGCTATCATTTTTCCCTAGTGCTCCAAATAATATGATATTGTTTATGGATGGATGTTTTGGCTTGAACATGCACCCTCTAATGACGGAGTTTACTAATAAATCTTGTCGTAATCCAGGTTGTTTCATTCAGTGGAGGTGGAAGAACATCATCACTAGGAGGGATTAGGGAAAATAGAATCTAGATATGATCATTAGCCTCACTGGATAGAAGAAATATAATTTTTATGCTCTACAGATTATGGATCCTCAAATTCTGAATGATGGAATCTAGAAGTTGGAAAAATCCTTTTATGTTTTCTTTTTGTTTATGTTTGTTTTTTATATTTACCACATTCAATTTCCAGATTGTGTAAGCCCATTACACCTCATGTATGAATTGTATCTCATATTTTTCTCTAAATTTTTTTTGTAGAGATATGGATTGGGTTACCAACTCATGTCTCACTTAAAATTATAAAAAGGAATAATATTTATACTTTATTTTTTTTCATCTCTTCTTATTTTTTTCTTTAAAATGTATTTTTGTAAAAACCAATCATGGTTTTTGTTATGAATTTTTATTAAAAATAGTGTATATAACATAAAGAAATTAAATTTAAATAAATATATAAAAAATTTAGATTATTCATGTAAAATATAACCTATGAGGAAATTTTAATATTTTTCCCTAGAAGATATATTTTTGGTGAACTGGAAGACATTCAATTTTTATAAATACATTAAACTTTATAATATCTTGATGACGTGATTAAGATATTAAAATCTATTAAATTTAATAAATTTCGTATTTATGAAAATGTGAAACAATTATCATAAAAAAATAATTCAATGTATATAAATTATAATTTATCTCATAGAAAATATGAAAATTCTTTTCAGTTCTAACTGAGTGGTTAACCTATACTAAAAAAGTCAAATTTTGTGTCCAAAAGATAATATTTGAGAATGAACTGGTATTTTCATAAATTTGATATTGAATTTGATCATGTAGTAATGATAAGGATTAATAATTGTGAATTTATAATTTATTCAATATGACTCTTATACGAATTCGTGTTTTGTTCTTGCACAAGCTGAGAATATTCAAAATAGAATATTATATAATTTTTCATGGACTAGATATGAATAAATATACATATTGAATGAAAATAAATTATAATACCATAAAAAAAATTTTAATTGTTTTTGAATAAATTAAATTTCATTTATATCTAGTTTTATATAAAACACCATGTAAATTTTTTGCTACATGAATCAATAGATTATATTGATTTATATACAACATTGAATTTTTATAAAAATAATGATATATTATTAATGTAGATTTTTAAATGTGACCATTATGAACTAGCCATTAAGAATAGGGATATTAAAATTACTAAATACTTTTCACATATTATGTATAATTATTTTATATAAATAAAACATGTTTATATTAAATTAATTATCTGTAATGTCGTTATTTGTTTCAAAAATACAATTATCTCAAAAAATTGTATTTATGACATTATGAAAAAATATAAAATTATTTACTAAAACATTTAGACCATTAATTTTACAAATAAGCATAATTTTTAAATTGGGAATTTCAAAATTACATTAGACTTAATATTTAGGATTTTTCTGAAAAGTGTCATTTCTTGATGAATAGTGAAAAATACTAAATTTTAATTGAAACTAGTTTTCCATTTAATTTATTTTTAAATATAAATTATATTTAATAACCTTTTTAACTAAAATTAGTTAAATTATAGTTCAATTTTTTTAATTTATTTCATTGTAATCAATTTCTTGTCAAAATTTAATATAACCTCTTTTTAAACATCTGATGATTTTATCTTTAAAAACCTACTTTCTCATCAAGTTTATGGTATTAATTTTAAATGTATTTTTCCTACTAATATAAAGAGAATATGTAAAAATGGTATCAATATTTTCAATTAGTGTATATTATATTATTTAATATTTTCAATTTAATATTTTAACAAATTCAATAGTGAATGCAATAAAAATTAAGTATTGTGGTTAAGGTAAAAATTTGTTTACTCTGGGTTAAACTAAAATGATAATGGTAAAATATACCTATAATACTTTATAAAAAATATTTTCATGAAATATTAAGAATATATCATGTATGAGATTCTAATTTGATCTATTTTGGACCCTCTTTCATTGTAAAAAATTTGGGAGCATTCTATACCTTTCAGAAATTCCAAGTGTGTCATATCACCCATTTATAAATGCCCAACCCCACTCATTTCTTCTTCAAACCCTAAAACTCATTGGTTTAGGAATGTAAAACCCAAATAAAAAACCAAATTCCTTCCTCATATCCACGTATCATTAGTCTAAATAAAAATACAACCTAGAATGTCTTTTAGTGGAAACATATAGAGGATACCCCAAGAATAGGTAATGCTCATCATTAAATTTTTTTGGTTTATTTCTTCAGAAACCCAATATAATTTTACTATAACATTATTATATGAAAACATTTGTATAATTAATATAATTATATGCTTGTATTTGATTATAAGGACCCACATTCACATCCATTTTCATGAATTGGTTTACGAAATAATCATTCTTGTTAAAAGAGGACTACCTCCTCTCAAACCGACATCATTCATGTTTCAATTACCAATGATCAGGGCTGGTCATGAATATGAATTTAATATTTATATGTGTTATTTATAATTTTATTATTAATATGGAATTAGTGTACCATACTTAACTTCGTGCTCTTTATTTTTTGGGAATATGGTAATGTCCCTCGTGTGTACGGTGGACTACCGGCTCACGATGAGAATTGATGAGATTCAAATTTGACATGGAATTTAATAAGGATAAATTTAACAAAAATATTTCATATATTTGGTATAAAATTTATTCTTTAATTATAATATATCATTTACTTTTCATTCTTCCAATCCAATAATAAAATGGAAACAACATCCATGCGTACGTATGGCCGACCATCTTCATGAACGGTGTAGATCGTTTCCTATCAAAAAAATTAAAAGATTTATATAAAAATATTTAATTAATATATTGATATTTTTATCATTGTTTAATTTATTTATTTTATTAAATCATGATTGATGTAATAAGAAAAAACTAAAAACTAAAAAAATATATGAAAATCAAAGTGGTTATTACCTGAAATATGACATTAACATGGAATTGTAAATAAACTATTAATTTAAGATCATATGTAAATAATATATTATATGATATACATACGATGTTTTATTTAATATATGTATAAAAAACTTATATATTTATGTAGGAGTTTTTAACGTTTACGACATATCTTCAGATTTATTATGATGAATTTCCGTATAACTTTATTTTCCTTCAGAACAAATCCACATTCACCACATGTTTATTTTATATTTTGTATATACAACCAACTAATTTATATTATTATGATTATACATAATAATATTGTTTTTACATTTAAATTTGAGGATAATTATTTCAAGGGGTTTTAGATTCTAATGTTACGATATCTGTAAGGAAACTTTGTCTCAATATTCTTTCTTTTAGAAGTATATTATGTTCTGATCCTATATTCATTCATGATGTGGGTATAAAGCCCCTTTGAAATGTAACGTATTGAATTAATTCATCCTCAATATATTTTTGGTTTCTATATATTTTATTCCTTCATAGGTATTATGTTTCAAGATTACCTTTATGGTATAAATTTTATGTTAGAATCTCATTGTTTATCGACAATGATTATGATTGTGTTTCTGATAATAAAATATTATGAACCATATCTCAAAGAATTATCATGAATTTTATTATCCTCAATTATTCAGGATATTTTCATGTAATGGTTTCATATTACACTTTTATTTTATTATGATGATTGATAAAATACCTATAATTAAAACAAAAATTATTTCCCACTTTTTATAGAAGTTCATTTTCATTCAAACACATTTTTTCTAAAAATATTATAATTTTTTATCATTTTCTAGATAATTTTTAAATGAAATATTTACCCACTATTAATTTATTAAAAATATTTTTTCAAAATAATCATCATGTAATTTTTTTATATAATTTCCATTTATATTTTACTTGAAATATGAAAATAATATTTCCTTTTAACATCCACTGAAAGGAAAGTACATCCCTCTGTCACAAACGCTCAATGACTTAAGTATTCCATTATATGATTTCAAATTTATTTATATTTAATATTACTTCCCTGTAATTTTCAATATTTTTTATATTTTAAATAAAATATTTTAGATTGAAAATTATTTTTAGTGTTTTTTATGTTTTTAGAAGTGTTTTTAAAATCAGAAATTACATTAATCACAATAAATATTTAAAAATATTCCTTTATATGTTTTCAAGATAATTTAAAAAAAATATTTCATAATGATTTATGTTTTAAAAATTAATAACAAAGGGAATTTTTTTTTCCACTTGAAATGTACCATGTAGTCATTTAAAATTATTTTTTATGTGATATGACATTGATTATGGTTACGTAGTTTTTATAAGGGTTATGAACCCAAAAAACCATTATTATTCTGTATCTGAAATTTTTATGTTTATGATTAAGAGATTATTATGAATCCAATTTCACAGATATAGGTTATTCCATGATAAAATTATGTGGAAACCCACTCCATTTTACGCTATTAAATATTTTATTAATGGAGGAAATTCTTATGAAAGCTATTGATTTTCCATAGGTAATGTTATTATGAAATTTTTATGAATCCCATTTTTTTAATGGGTTCTAATATGATGAAATATTTATGATATTGGGTCACAAATATGTATTATTTTCATTATGTTATAGTGGTTATGTTATAACCAAGTATAGTGGTTACATTATAACCAAGGTTGGGGGTTACATTATAACTAAATATGGATGGTACAAATATCTCCCTAAAATATGTTTGGTAAATATTTATATCATGTGATATATGAAAGAATATAATTGGGAGTGAACCTAGTAAAGTAATACAAAAATATAATGGGGATTGAATCCAATTCAATAAGATGGGACTTGACCAGGGAGTGAAGCTAGTTATCTAAGAGAGGGTAGGAATTGAGTGTGAACCAAGCTCAGTAAGATATGGCTAGAACTGGGAGTGAACCCAGATCATCAAGGGTTTTTTTTCACTAGGATTGTCTTAGGAGTAAACCATAACTAATTTTATTGTTTGAGGAGTGAACCCATTCAACAATGGTGAATGATATTTCATAGGGTATGGTGGTGTGTCCCTCTCAAAAGGTATAGCTACGCATAGAGTTTCCTGGTGTGTTTTGGCACTGAACCCTGACTACAAAGTAAATGATTTTATATTTTTAAGTGTATGTCAAAAATTAATTTATTATTACAATATTATTATATCATGGAATATATTGTTTCGTTTCGTTATTATTCCTATCTTATGAAGATCAAATATTTATTACATGATTCATGTTTAAGATATATGACATGTTAGAAATGAAATTCATAATTTTTGTTCATTATCATATACTCTTATATTTATTTTTTCGTTCAAATATTCATAAATTGATATATATTTAAACTTACTGAGATTATTATCTCAACATTTATTATGATTGAAATGTTTTGGTTATTATTAATGGTTTTACGCATAGTATGTGTATAAATAAGTCTCAATGAGAAGATCTTTTTGGGAAATATTGAATATCCTTATCAAAATTATAAAATTATATTCCATGTTTCCAATTTTACTGGAATATTATAGTCTAAATGTGTTCATTATTCTAATTTAATGAATATTCATCTATAATTTTGAAATATCCTTGCAGGAGAATCCTAGTTCACTATAGTTGGTATAAATGGAAATTTTTAGTTATCATTTAGAAACAAGGATTAGAAAAAATTATTGAGATCCCTGGAGATATTTCTAAGGATGTTTCTCAGGATTTCAATAAAATATATTTTAATGGTGAGTGAAAGACTTTGAAAATGTCATGGAATTTTTATAAATCATTGGGAATGATTTTTCCAACCAATTAATTCCAAATATGGATACTGTAATTTGATGTGTCTCCAGTATAGAGGTATATAGGGGTAATTACACAAAGAATGGGGCATTGATCTAGACTCTCTCTTCACATTGTGTATGGAAATGTTCTTTATTTTACACCTATTTTTACACTCTTTGGTGTTTTATTTTTTAAATTCACATACTCTTTATTAACCATCAGAAGGGCTATAAATATTATATGAATATGAATGACCTATAATAAAACAAAGGTCTCGTATATTTAGAATAAGGATAAATGCTTTAGTCCTTCCATGTTATTTTTCATATTATGTAGATTTCCACTATGGTTAGTGTTTCTCAAAATGTATTTTTGGTTTTACTCAATGGTTAGAATCCAAATTAACTGTGTTATTTTATTTTGTGATGTATAATGCAATTATTTTCCTCTTGAGTAACCAATCTAATTAGGATATGTAATGTAAGATATTATTTCTATCCACACACAAAATTATGAATCTATGAATCATTTTGGGCTTCTAATCATGCAAATTAAGGAACAATATTTTATTGATTCCATCATGCAGAAATGCACAACTTCTATTAGTGGGTATTTTAATCCACTATTTTCTAAATAATGGATTAACACCACTAAAAATATTTTATCTATCCACTAGTTTTTTATCATGAAAAAATAATTTTGATTATCTACCATTAGGAAGGTGAAGTAGATCATTGGTGGACACTTATCAATAATAAGAAGAAATCAGATGAAATATAATCCATGTATTGTGATGATTAACTCATTTTCTAATAATTAAATTCTTTTTATTCATTATAATAAGATAATGGAGGAGTTCTTTGATTTAAATAAAAATGTAGATGAGTTTTGGGGTAACTATGAAGAAAATTTTACATGACATGAAAGGTATGCTTCTGGTATTATCATCAAATTTGAAATCAATGTCGATAGATTTTTTACTACCTTATTACCATGTCATTAAAGGGTTCTATCCATAAAATACTTATGTGGATATTATGATATTTCTTGATGTGATATCAATGTGAAATAGGGGTTTGAGATACATAAAAATCTTATAGTTTTTACAATAAATGGAAAAGGGTGTTCAATGGAAATTCTAAAAACTATATAAAGAAGATGATGATATTTCTTTTATGATAAAATTGTGGAAAGAAAAAGAGAGGGAATATTCTTAAGGAAATTAATAAATTATTTTAATATTTAAGGTAAGGATATTCAGAAATGTGTTGTTAATGTGATGGGAATAATTTATGTAATGATTAAAATATGATGAAGTTTACAAATAATGCACCACCAATACACCATTTTTTCAAATTCCAATTGGATGGGAATTATGTGAATAAATTCGCCAATACAAGGGAAAATTTAGATTATGAGACCAAAAAGCTTGATAGGAAAATAGAAAAATGGAATGGTCGTACAATTTTAAAACATATAGTGAATCATGATGATTAATTGAACATTTATCCCCCTACTAAATTAGGAATTTCATGTTTTCCATTGTATGAATGAGACCTATAAATATATTATTGTAAAATATCATTTAAATATCTCATTATATATGGATTCTGTAATAATGAAATCACATTTGAGATTGTAAGTGTATAAGGAAGAATGCAAGATTCCAATTAAAGGTATTTCTTATAATATGATATCATATATATGGAATAAAGGGTGAATTGCCATTTTAAATTGTATATTTCAACATTAACCTAATAGTTAAAGATACCATCAAGTGTTTATGAGTTTCAGTTGTATCATATATTCAAATCCATTAACACCACATTTGGGGTTTTATGTGATGAGATTTAATCAAGATTAATGATATTCTCTGTACATTACTGAAAATGAAACATTTAGTTTTTTATATATTGAAAATGATATTTATAGTGGAATTGAATTAAACTTTTTCATATATAATTAAATTTACATGTAATGTTTAGGTTATATATTCTCTTTGATGTAGATTTAATTATGTGTTTTAGTTTATCACCTTATGGTGATAGCACACTTCATTTCCATTAGAGAAGATATTCCATTGGATCTACCTTTCAGATTATACATTAACGAAGATGTAAGGTTGCCTGAAATACAATATTCAAGTGTATTTAATCAAAATCTATAGTTTTAATCAATTATTTGAAAATATATCTTCTATACCAATATGATATAGATTACAATTTCAACACTTTTTATCATCCTCATATAGATGGTTTGTTAGAATGAATAATTAAAGGCTTACAGGGTATTTTAACATCCTTTTCTTATGGATTACAAAGGAGGTTGGGATCAACACCCTCCTCAAGTGTAGTTTTCTTGAAATTTTATCCTTTCACCCTAGTTTATATATGTATCATTAAAAGTCAAATTATGGAATGATCTATAGAAATCCAATTTATTGAACTAAATTTGTACAAAAAATATATCAAACCCTTAACATGCTTATGATATGGAAGAGACTGTTTGATCAACTCAACAATACATAAGGATGTAAATTTTCAAAAATATGATATACTTACATTCATCATCATGACCTAGAATTTTTTTTCATGAGTTAGTCATTCTTCAAATTTCCCTATGGAATACATAATAAAAAACAAAGACCAAGGTATATATATTCCATTAAAACACAAGATCTTGTCCCAAAAATATCTTATCAATTCCACAAAACATATACTAGGTTATATATTTTTCAAATGTATCACTCCTAGGGATGTCAATAAAAGATCCATCACATGTACTAAACTAAGAGTTCGTACCGTTGTGGCATGATATTTCTTGTGGATAATGATCAGTAGAGATTCTGGATTAAATAGATAATTTTCTATGAAACAAGACCACTCACTTTCTAATAGTTATGTAGTATAACCACTAGATTGAGGAATAAATGATTGAACATGAGGATTTTATGAGGTAAAAATATCCTTATTTTTTTGTATTAAAGTAATTAATTTTAAGGGAGAAAATCATTTTATGATGGGGTATAATTTGACACCCTGAGTTTCTATGAATTAATTTTATCTAATAAATTTTATATCATTCATAATATTTGGTACATGAAATACCATTTTATTCATAATATACACACACCTTTAGTTTAGATTTTATCGTAAATGACATTGAGTTTTAAAAAATGAATATATAATATTAATATAATTATTTAAACATGACTGTTATAACCTATCAAGTAAATGAAGTGGTATGAATAATAATAACTAATTTTAAAATATTATGTATAACATTCTTATATAAATAAAACATTCTCGAAGTAAAATAAATAATTTTTGTTAAAGTATTTACAAGTTCTGAAAATAATATTTTGTCAAAAAATATTTTTTTGTATTTTTGTAAACAATAATAAAATTAATTATTAGTATTTTTAGAACTTTTATTTGATAAATTAAATTAAATTTTGAATAAAAAATGTCATAATTACCTTAATGTGCGTTTACAAAAGTTTTCTATGAAATTTTATTTTTATTAATAGTGAAAAATACTATATTTTAATTATAAATGGCCTTCTCATTTAATTTTTTTATATAGATTATTATATTTTAAATTTGTTTAAAAGTATAATAAGTTTAATTTGAAATTTTTTATTCTAATTTCTTTCATAGGAATAAATATCATAATGATATTGGATATAAAATAATTGTAAACATTTCATTATTTTTGGTAGAAACCCAATCATTCTAATGAAGACTACATGAATAATTATAAATTAAAATTTCCCACATATGTGACTGGAATTTTGATAAATGGATTCCATATTTTTAGTCATAATGGTTTATATTTTCTAATAACTTCAACACAATTTTGATCATAATTAATATTGAATGAGGTAAATAATAATTATCATGGGTAAGGTAACAATTATTTTACCAAGGGTTAACATAAAATATTAGGTTAAAATTTTCCTATACACTTTTTTAAAAATATTGGATATTAATATTTATACATTAACATTTAACAAACATTATCTTTATTACACATTAATTCATAATTTATGAATTAATATTAAACCTAAAAAACTTGAATTATTGAGAAGTCTATTTTCTTTGGGAATTAGGTATGTATTATAACATCTTGACCATGGGATAGAACAACATTATCGAAAACATTTTTACTATGGTACTAAAATTCAATGGCTTTTAAAACCGCACTGGATAACCTAGTGAAAGCCTGAGAAAGGGGTGATCTATAAATATTATAAAGGGAATAGAGAATGAATTACATGAATAAGATAATATATTCTAGATAATAGGAATATAAATGATTCATAAATGGAACATGAATAAAAATGATTGATATGGTATGATAGTCACAAAATGGATAATTTGTAAACAACATAAAACACTACATTATAGACATCGGTCAAGGATAAACTACCCTCACCTCATGGTAGAAAAAGTCCCATAATAGAGTTAGGTTCATTCTATTTCCCAGTATGAAATATCCTAATACTAATCATTACCAAATTTATATTATTGTTATATATTTTTGGGCACAATCGCCACATTCATTTTATTCTCATGATTAGGTCTGCCACATAGATCTGGCAACAGAGACTCATTAATCATAATAATTTATTCCACAATCATGGAGTGTATAATAAATACATTTTTGTCCCCAATAAAAAATTAAATGTGTATAAATTGTAACTCCATTGATAAGAAATGGATACGGTATTCACAACACAATTGATTTTACAAGTAAAATTATGGGGATATTTCAGTAGCATAATGGGGTTACATAAACATTCATAGATTTGGTCGATGAGAAAAAAGGGTGTCTCTTATCATTTCTAAATAAAATTTTAAGTAATAAAAATATATAAATACATTTTACAGTACTAATAATTGGTAATAGAATGCATAATATCATAAAATACATTAATAAATAGAAGAACCCTTAGTAACTTTTTTGCATGGTAATGGGTGTCCGTAAAGGTCAAAGAAGGATTATTGATACTGAATTGGGGGATATCATAATTTATAAATAAAATATAAAGAATGTGGAATTTTTAAGAACATATCATAATCTGAAAAAATATAAACTGTATAGCATATCATAACAAAAGTGCTTGAATGAAAATGAGAAGATGGAAATCCATTACAGAATTTAGGTATAGTAATGTATTAGGTAAAGATATAACTTAGAAATAAAAGATGATGTCAAATTCATATAACATACATTATATAGTAGGGTATGTTTACAAATAAATTAAATCCTAAAAAATTTTACTTTATGAGACAAATTCCAACAGAGGTTCATGAATTGGAAAGAGGAGAGGAAGGTGAGGATCCCTTACTTGAGTGTGTGACTCCAAAAGCATGGTCGGGGATTCATGAGAGATTGGGGAAACTTGGAAGGACTCTAGAGAGTGTCCAGAATTGTATTTCTATATTAAAGGGATTTTCTTTGATGATAATAGGGAGATCCTATGGGTTTATATTGGAAATAAAAGAGATTTGATTATTATTTAGTTTTTTGACTCTACATAATAAAATATCAAAAACAAAAAACCATCCCATGGTTCATCCCATTAATTACAACAAATGGGATTTTTTTTAATAATTTATATGGAAAATGGTAAAAAATGTTAATATAATGTCATTTCTTATGTGGGGGATATTCAGACACTTAAAGGAATGATTTTAAAACCTTAAAATATGTTACATGACTTGGGGAATTCCTAATGGCTTTAATAAATAAATAAAATTAACTTAAAATCAAATAATTCTAAATAGAAATCATCAACTAGGTCATGGATCTGATTTATATTAATTATTACATCATATTTAGGTAATTATGATGTCATAAAAAATAATAAATATTCATAGGTTATTTTATTTATACACGACATGTTTACTATATCATAAATTTTTTAAAATTTCAACTTTCAATAATTTCAACATCTTGATTCCAAAAATAATATAAAATTTATCAAAATACTTTTCTAAAATTTTGATTAAATATTTTAAAAAAAATTACACTTATTAATAAATAATGGGTTTTTTACATTATTATTTTATTTAACCATAATGAAAATGGAATTTGGCTTCAAAAAAATTATCTGATCATTCATGTTTGATAAAAATTATTTAATAATATTGAAATATTTTTTTTTCAAAAAATACGTTAATTCAAAAATTTATTACTTGATTTTTATTATTGACCAAAAATAAAATTTGTGCTTAATTGTATAAAAATAAAAAATATTTACATAATAATAATAATCGGATAAAAAAACATTCGTTATTTTATATAATATTGGGTACATATTCATATTTCTAGGTTTGTGAAAAATACCCCTTTAATACACCAAAATATCCAATAAGAGTAACGTGTGGGAAGGGAGGAAATTCATGGGGTGGATTAAAGAATATGGTTTGGACAATGATCTTGATGAGATTGATCATCTACTAAAATCAATTTCACTCATGCTTATTTTTTTACATCTCTGCTTGGTCTTGGTCAAGGGAAAACCCAAAAAATTATATCTCCCTCAGAATCTATGATAAATTAGCTTCATAAGGTATGATACTTCTAGGAGAGGCCATCACTTACTTGTTACATGTCAATTAGATTTGTTAAAACTCATTACGTATACTAATCATGTGATCATTTTTTAACAGCTATATTATCTACATTAATTATAATTAACGGTCATTTAAATCCAATTGGAGAAAATAAATCAAATTCAGTGAATATTTTTTCTATACCAATATTACTTAATATTACATTTAATTAAAAAATGGTAAATTTATTTATAACTAATTTCGTAATTAAAATATTCCCCCTATAAGAAATATCCCCCTAAAAAGTTTATCTAGATGCACTAAAATAGATAATGGTAACTATGATTCATCACTTCCTCTATTCCCCACATTTCCTCTTCAAACATGTGGTTCCTCCATAGTATTTTGACAAGGTGAACTATCTTATCTCATATAAACTCTTCTTTATGATCTAAGATCAGCTATATAAGATCATCAAATGAAAGGACATTCTTTAGTGGAATCACATCAGGATTGAGTACATGTGAGGGTTTGGTAGATACATTATCAAGAGGGATACATGAAATATATTAGGTTTATGTTTTTTGTTTTGTGGGAGTGCTAGTTAGTAGTCTAATGCTCCAATGTGATAAAGGATCTAAAACCGGTTGTTGAATCTTGGAATAATATTTTCATTCTTAGCAAATCTCATTACATTCTTCCATGGAGAAATATGGTGGAATACCATCTCTCAAACATTAAAATCTCGGTATTTTTGGGGATTTTCAACATAGATCTTATTTTGGATCTGAGCGGAATTGATGTTATTGTGAATTATCTTATCCTATTTTAGTGTTTACTCAACCATATCACGAATAACCAGCTTTCCTTCCCCAAATTCATCCCAACATGTGGGTGTCCTACACCTCTTCCCATAAAGGGCATAAAAGGGAATCAATTCGATGCTCAAGTGGGAACTATTTTTGTAAGATAAATAAACCAAATGAAGAAGTTAGTCTCAAACAACATTGAAGTCTATAGAACATTCCCACATCATTTCTTTGTGTGTATGAATATTCCACTTAGTTTGGCCCATAATTTGATAAGGATAGGTTGTACAAAAGTTTCACTCATTGTTTATATCATGTTTAATACTTTTCAGGAACATGGAGGAGAAACTTCAATCTGGATTAGATACAATTGATAGTGGAAATAAATTCATTATTAACACTTCTCAAATTTATATCTATACATGTTGATCCAATGATAATTCCTATTGGATTGAGATATATTGATTTACCTTTGTAAGACAATCCACAAAAACCCATATAGCATTTTCCCACAGGATGTATTTAGATGTTTGGAGACAATTTCATTCTCCCATTTCTAGGATTTTATTGCTAATGGTTACATTATTTCCTTACACTTCTTCCTTTAAAAATTCGCATGCTAGTATACCAAGAAATTTATTGTAAATTTCGTGATCTAATTATTTATATTGCCCCACCAACAATTCTCCCAGATATCTTGATACATCTCTGTGCTTCCTAGGTTAATGGAGAATGTTGAACTCTGAGTATCATCAAATAGTTCATTAGTTAAAATAGGATCTAATATAGTTAATATACTTGACCCAAATATCACAATTACTTTTCCATAAGTTTTAAATAGATAGGATTTCTCTTTTCTCATGGAATCCACCTTCTTCTCAATTTCCACATCATTTCATGGAGCATACATTATTTTGTCCATGAGGGATGGTTGTCTAATAACTTGTGAAAGGATTTATGAATTTTTTTCATTAATGATTCCCATGTACATCATTTGCAAATCTATGAAGATTGGATCCCTCTTAATTCTCACCATTGATTAAGGTTAGAGGACATTTTCTACCTAAATCATCGTCTACCTTATTCGTTTTACTAGAATGGTAGTTGATTGACTTGTAGTAATCCTTGATGATATGTAACCATCTTTATTGGTTTATATTACGCCCTTTCTATGTAGATATATATTTTACAATCATTTGATCAGTATATTTTTCAAAATTTTCCCCATATAGATAATTCTTCAATATTTTCAATGAAAATATCATAGCTTCCAACTCTAGATCATATGTGGGGTTGTTTTTCTCTTTAATTTGTAACTACCTTGAGGCATATGCTATCACTTTATCAATTTTAGTCATTACACATCAGAATCCAATATTTGAAGCATCAATATATACCACAAAGAGTTCCCCACATATTTTTAGTGTGATCACTAGTGTCATCATAATCTTTTATTGATCTCTTTAAAACAACCCTCAATTTCTTGAATCCATGTAAAATTCTCTCCCTTTTTATTAATCATTGAAAGAGTGTTGGAAAATCGTGATATATTTCTCACAAATCTGTGATAGTACCAGGCTAACCCAAGGGAACTATGTATATTTGTCACAAATGTTGGCCTCATCTATCCTTCAATTTCTTCTTTCATTAAATGGTAAATATATTTCTCCTTTATTTCGATGAAATCTCGTTGAAAGATAAATCCTTCATCAAGAATACTAATTTTTTATACTTGGCATAAATATTATCCTATCGTAGGGTCTTTAGCACAGTGCCCAGATGCTTCTCATGCACATCCTTGATTTTTGAGTATATTAGATTATCATCTATAGAGACTTCCAAAAAAATTTCAATGTAATATATAAAGTCACTATTAATAGTTTGATACTAATTTTGGGGCATTAGTGAGCCTTAAAGGCATCACCATAAACTCATTGTTCATATACCTTTTTCGAAAAGTAGTCTTGGGGCATCCTCTTTCTTCACCCAAACTAGCTAATATCCCGACTACATGTCCACTTTGTATAAGTATTGTTCCCCATGTATCTGATTGAACAGTTCATCAATATGTGGGAAAAAATACTTTTTCATTATCATCATATTTTTTAAAACATTATCATCAATACAAAGGTGCATTGACCCATCCGTCTTCACGAGGATGAGGACTGGTTTGTTCCATGGTGAATCACTTGGGTGTTTGAACCCATTTTCATATTCTACATTAATTGATTTTTAGCACTTCATGTTCCATAATAGACATTCTATATGGAGTCATTTGTAAAGTTAATGCCTCGGGTATTAAATCGATTGAAAATTCAACCTATCAAATCATAGGAACAGTAGGAAATTCCTTGGGAAACACATTAGTGGATTCCCTCAAAATAAGCATGTCTTCAAGGATGATTTTTTTCATAGACTCAATCCACTGAGCTACATATGCTTTCTCATGGGGTAGTAATACCCATTCTTGAGGTTTTATTGATAAATATGATTCATCCTCTTCCACGCACATGTACATAATCTGTGGATGATTTAAGATATAGGTATTTACTTCTTTCTCCCATAAATTTATATTTTCTTAATAAAGGGAAATCCAATCCATTCCCACAATTGCATCAACTTCCACCAAAGGGAGCACGATGGGGTTTTACAGGGATTTCAGGCCATAATCATTGATAGGGGTAGAGTTATATACTCATAATTCAATAATTTCTACATTTTATGTTTTCATTGAAGTTTCTACATCCAAACATTGTGGTGGGGTTTTAATACATCTAATAAAATTTATTGATATGAAAGAATGCATAGAATTATAGAAGAAAACCCAACCATTCCCTTTTTTATTATGGTTATACATTATCCAATATTGATTTAGGGTTGATTTATTTTAAACTATTAAACACATAAATAAGAATGAAATGACATCAAAGGGATCACATATATATTACTTTCGTTTCCCTTAGATATGAATTTATATGTTTAAATCTATATTATTCATGATCTATTTCAAAACATATATTATTATTGTTTTTTGTTAATATAGTAATTGTTATTAATGAGCATATGAATTTACCAAATCATATATTCTAAGAGTCTCAAAACAGTTGTGCGGTGAAGCATGATGTCATGTAATAAGTTTCCCTGAATCCGGAATGGGACACCTTGTTGGACATTTTACCACATAGAATGTATCTTCCATAAGCACACCCACATTTAGTATTCAAATAGGGATGTATTTTTCTTGAAAAAACACATAATGTATATATAACAAAATTTTTGGATGTTTTTGTTTACTTTGTATTATCCCTAAGGCTTTCTCAAGATTTTTCTAAATTTAATTCAAAAAATAAATATATTTTCCCTCTAGTACCTACTATGAAAACCCTAGTCCTCATTACAGATTAATTCTCAATTCATTAATGTATATTTTGTATAATACAACCATAATGATTGATAAGCCCACTATCTTTGGGAATTGGGTAAATATTATAATGTTTGGAACATGGGATATTACAAAATTATTGAAGGCATCATTAATATACTTATAAATTTACATTTCTATTATAACTTCAAGGGATAACATGGTAAATAATATAAAAACATGGTGTGATATATAAATCCCAATAGGGGAAATAACAATGAATAAAAAGAATAATATAATACATGTTAGACCACAAGCATATCAATGGTTCATAAAAGGAACATGTATAATAAGGCATGATGTAATATGATAATCAAACCATGTGGAATGTTGAAACAACATAAAATAAAGCATTATAAACATAGTTCAAGGATATAATGCTAAGACATCATTGTGGAAAAAGTCCAATAAAGGAATCAAGTTCCCTCCTTGACCTAAAATTATTTATCATCAAACCAAACATTACCCAATTCATTAGAGTGATATATAATTTTGGGTGCACTCATCACATTTATTTCTTTTCCAGGCTTAGGTGTGCTATATAGATCATACAACATGGATTAATTCAGCATCATAATGTTTTCCGTATTTTGGGAGTGTGTAATACATACATGTAAACCCCCGATAAAAAAATATATGTTCATAATGGTGAACACCCTTGATAGGAAATTGTTACAGTATTCTCTAAAAAATGGTTTGTAATGGAAAATCGCGTTGATGTTTTGGTAGAATTATAAAATGACATAAAATTTAATTAAATTGGTTGATGATAGTGATAAGGGTCTCCCATAATTTGGAAATAAAATTGTAAGAAATAGGGCCACATAAATAAATGTTCCAACATTATGAATTGTATATATAAGTCATAAGATCATAAGGAATTATTAATAAATAGAAGAACCCTTACCGAATTCCCGTATGGTAGTGGCTGTATGTAAATGTTCATGGGAGGCATAATGAGAGTTAAAGGAGAAGATATCATAATTTATAAAGAAAATAGACAGATAGGGTAACATGAACTAACATATACCAACATGAAAAAATTTAAAATGGCGCAAATATCATAAAGGAAGTGCTTCAATGGAAACGAGAAGATGGAAATCCCATACAGAATTTCGGCATAGTAGCAGCTTAGGTAAAGACCCAAATGAGAGAGAATAAATGATGAATAATAAAAACAACATCCATTTGATAGACAATGTGTTTATAAATAAATTAAATCATAAACAATTTCAATTAATGGGACAAATTCAAAAGGAGGAGCATAAATTGGATGATAGAGAGGAAGGTGAGGATCCCCTACTTGAGTGAGTGACTCCAAAACATTAAGAGGGGATTATTAAAATATTTAGGAAGCCTTATGAGGACTCAAGAGAGTTGATCGAGGAGTATAGACATTATCTAAGGAATTTTACTAAAGAGAATTGGGAGCATGGGTGGGTTTATATCGAATATGAAGGGGATTTCATTATTTTTTTTGTTTCCCAATCTACATAACAAAATATCAAAAAACACAAACAATTCCATTATTTATTAACATTGTTTCTTACAAATATGAGGGGATTTTATTTTTGTATAATCCAAATAGATGATCTTATTAAGATAATTACATTGCTAATGTTGATGTGATTCACACTTTCAAAGAAATGATATTCAAACCTTAAAATATATTATATGTTTTGGAGGATTTAAAATGGAATTAAAAATTAAATAAAATTTAAAAATCCCATTATTTTAAATAGAACATGTTTTTATTATAAAAAATCCCTTTCAGAGAAATTATTACATCACTTTTAGGTCATTATGATTTCATAAAACACAATGTATATTTATAAAATGATTAATTTTTAATCAAAAATTTGATTGTATTATTATATATTGAAAAAAAACACAATTCGATCATTTTGAAATTTTTATTAACAAACGAATATTCATTTTATCAAAATAAATTACCAAATATGGGAATTTTTAATTTTAAAACAAAATTTGTATTTTTTAAAAAATGATGGGTTTTATGATAACAATTTTCAAACCATTCTAAAAATTACATTTGACTTTATATTAATTATATGATAATTTATATTTGATAAATATTATATAATAAATTTAAAATATTATTTTTTTTAAAAATCCATTTATTCATTAATGAATAAAATTTATTTTAATATTATCCAAAAATACAATTTTTGATTTCTTTAATCAAAATAAAAATCCTCCTCAATGTATAAATAATATGATGAAAATAAAATCATTATTCTCTAAAAATAATGTAAATATTCATGCTACTAGTGTATTGATACTTATCCCTTCAATACACTAGAACATTCCATAAGAGTAATGTGTTTGATTTTGGTAAAATCGTGGTGTTGTTCGACAGACATGGTTTTGGTTGTGATCTCGATGCTGTTGAACTTATCTGTTAAATATTTTCTCTCATGATTAAGTTCTTGTATCTCATCTTTCTATTTGTCAAGGGAAATTACCATAAATGTTGTCTTCCCTATAAGCTCTGATAATTGGGATTCATAGTGTATGATCCCATTGGTTGAGGACATCACATCCTTTCTTTTTGTAAATTGGATTTTTATTTAAAAACCAATATTTATTCTAGTCATGTTATCACTATTTAACAACTATATTATAATTTGTAAGGATTCTTAATATCCCATTAAATCCAACTGGACAAAATAAGACAAAATAAGTGCATGTGTTTTCTATAATCATATTACATAATAAGAAATTTAATTTAAACAGAAGAAAAATTTAAGAAAATGTTTCATTGCATAACATGTCTATAATTTTAATTTTATCCATTTTTTACTGTTTTTCCATATGAAATAAATTGAAACACTGAATTCTTTGAAAAATTCATTGTATTTCCTCACCCAACTTATAAAAGGCTACCCCCTCTAATATCATCATTACATCTTAAAACCTTTTTCTTTCATCCAATACCTACAAAAATTACTTCCCAACTCCCCCATACACTCTTAGGATCCTTATTTTGGACACGAATCCATCTTATTTTGATTTTTCATGAAAACACAAGGAAGATACCTGAAGAAGATTTAACATTCATCAACCACCAATATTGTTATATTAATTCCTCCAAAAACATAAATTATTATTATATTATTATTATATAATAACATTATAATGATAATTATGATGATATTTTTTTATGTTATGGTCCTGACATAAAACCATATCTATATCCATTAAATGTGTTATGAAATCATCATTCATCGGTATGACGAAATAGATCCCCACTATCTAGTGTCACTATTATTTCTATTAATACCTATAAAGGATTGTAATAATGATGGATTTATTTTTTAAATAATATATTTATGAAATTATTATGATTCTAGAATTATTATTTCACACATACATTCATACTCTCGATTTTGAGAAATATAATGATATCCCTCATGTGTACAAAGGACTACCACCCCAGGAAGCAATGTGATTCATTTTCTATTTATGTGGAATATATTTAGGATAGATTTAATTAACATACGTGAAAAACATGAAATAATTATTATTATTTAATGTTAGTATATCATTCACTATTCTTCCTTTCAATCCATAATAAAAATAGGAAATAGCATTCAAGCATATGTACGACCTACTATCTCTATGAATTGTGTATTTCATTTACTATCTCTTATTTTTTATGGAATAATCTATAAAAATATATAAAATATATAATTTTTATATCATGGTTTAAATTTTTGATATTATAAAACATGATCAAATAAATAGAACTAAAATTAACAATTTATAACAATTATGAAAAACAAAGTTATTGTTACACAAAACGTAACTTAGTAATGGAATTTTTAATAAATATATAATAAAAGTGAATTAGTAATTGAAATTTTATATTATATATATTAACATGGTTATTAAATCCATTTATTATAAACTTATAATTATTATATATTATTTTTTCACAATAATGGTGGAATTCAATACATTATGTAATGTATTTTTCCTGACTTTTATTTTCCATGAGACATTATCCATATTCACCACATGTCTCTTTAATTTGGCATATATACTATACATGAATTAATATTATAATTATTATACATAAAATTATTTTTATTTACATATCAATTTGGGGATATCTCTTTTACAGGGTTTATGGTTCCAAATTTACCAAATCGATCTGGGATCATTGTATCAATTTTCCTTCTTTGAGACGTGTCTTACGTTATAAACCTATATTATTTCATGAGGTGTATATAATTATACATTGACATTTAATATCAAGAATTTATTCATACATATCATACATTATTTTTTTATTATATGTTATTACTTCAGGGGGATTATTATTCAATGTTACCAATGTGGTAAAGATTTCATGTGGCAATATCACTGTTTATCGGGAATGCTTGTGATTTTGTTTCTAAAGATAAAATTTTATGATCCACCACACAATAATTATCCTGAATGTTTTACTCTAATGGTTATTATTGATATTATCAACTAATATTACCATTTTCCACTCCTTGTTACATAAGATAATTAAGATAAATTTTCTGAGAAAATGCATCTTTACTTCTCTCATCTATCGAAAATCCATTGTATTGAAAAACTATTTTTTGTCAATATGTTTTCAAAAACGTTATTAGAAATTTCCAAATTGTTTTAAACATGAATTTTTTCGAATATTTAGACATTTTACAAACAAAATAATGGATTCTTGAAGATGTTTTCTCAAACAATGCCCATTCATAATTTATTAAAAATGTGAAAAGAATCATTTTTCTTATATGCACGACATGAGCTATATTTCCCCCTTTCAGGACTGATAACTTTTTTAAATAGTCCACTATAAAATTAAAATTTATTTTAAAATAAAAAAATTTCCTTCATATTTGGAAATTTTCTTTGAATAAATGATTTCAATGTGAAAAGGATTTTGAAATGGTTTTATATTGTTAAAAGAATTTCATAAATAGAAATGTATATTTTCATCAATAAATGTTGAAAATAATTTTCAAAATATTATTTTCTAAAATTTCAAAAATATAATACATGAAAATAATTTTCATAATGATTTATGTTTTAAATTTTTATTTTCAATGAAAAAAAATTTCCCCTAGAAATATCTCCAGTAGTCCATTAAAATTATTTTCCTTCTTAGATGAAATTCATTGTGGATAATTATGCTTTACTGGGGATATAATCTATGAATAATATTCTTATTATTTCATTGATTTTTTTATGTTTATGATAACAAGATTTTTATGAAAAGTATTTCACTTCTGTAGGTTACACCATAATAAAATCATTATGAAATCGGCTTCTTTTTGCATGAGTCATTCATTGACTAAATGAAAAAAATGATTAAGAAGCCTGTTTATTTTCCTAGATTTTTGTTATGCATAAATATATATTAAAATCATTTAATTTGGTGGTTTGAAATATGATAAATGTTTTATGATCATGTGGAACCCAATTTTTTTTATTATTTGATGGTGGTTATGTTATAATAAAGGATAGTGGTTACATTATAACTAAGGACAGTGGTAATGATAAATCCCAAATGGTTGGGACCTATATCTCCAATTGATATAGTGAGTAAGTATTTATATATTCTTAGATAGATATGACTAAAATGGAGAGTGAGACTATTTCAATGGGATCGGACTAAAATAGGGACTAAACACAATTCAATATGACAGGATAGTAATTTGGATTGAACATGATTCAGTAATATAGGGCTGGAATGTGGAGTGAACCTAGATTATTAAAACGTGGCTATAATGGTGCCATAACATGGTTATGTAAGGTAATTTGTACTATATGATAGCCTTGGTAGTAAACCTTGTCTACTATTATGGTTTTTGGAGTCGACCCATTCCACTCTGAAGAATGGGCTTCAACTGGGGATGGTCATGTGTCCCACTCTGGAGGTGTATCCACCAACATATTGGCCTTATGTGTTTTAGAAATAATCCTCTACTACTATGAATATTATTTTATATTCTTTTGGGTATATCACAAATCATTATCTTATGCTAATTTTATTCATTCATGGATCATGTTTTTTGAATCTATTATGACTCATGTCTTATGAACTACTAATATTTATTCCATGACTCATGTTTAGGATATATGATAGGTTTCTTATGATATTAATTATTTATTGTCATTATCACAAAACCTTATTCTTATTTTCTTCTATCATATGTTTATATATTCTTATCTCATATGTTTACCCTTACATATCATCTGGGTTCATCCTTTCTTATGTTTCATTTTAGTATGTTATAAATATTGGTTTTATGTCGGTAATTGTTATGATGTGTACTAAATGGGATGATATTTTTTGCAATTATTGAATATCATTCACCATATTAGATGATTGTGTAAGAACATTCCAAAAGCACTAAACTATTACAGTCTTCAGGCATTTTTTTGTGTAATATATTGAATATTCAATAAAAAAGTTGAAATATCCATGTATTAGAAGTATAAATATCTGTATAAATGGTTATTGTGAAGTACACTATAATATTATTATGTTAATTATTTATTTTATATTTTTAGTGATATTATAACTATAAAATTATCTAAGTGGTGATGGTGTATCAATTGGGAAAAGAGAATAAAATTACGTAATTGATTGTTAGAATATTAAAAATTATAATATTTTCACGATTTAATATAATAAATGTTTTGTTATGTATTTAGAAAGTATATGTGATATTATAGGTTACTATATTTAATATTTATGGTTATCCTGTAGTTTTTATTGTCAATATAATATGATAGAAATGAAAATGACATGATGTGTATTTTATTTTAAAGAATATATTATTGAATGATTTAAAATATATAAAATGATGGAAATTATATCTATTAAAAATTTTAATGAATATCATAAATTGATAAATAAAATTTTCACTCTTTTGTATTTAAATTTTTTTCCCATAGTTAACGAAAAAATTGATTAATGAAGGGGTTTAACGTAATCAAAATGATTAAATTGACACATAAACCTATTCAAATTTTATTGGTTAAGAGATTATTGTATTCAACATATATTTTTTTAAATTATCCATTTGTGGAATATACAGATGAAAAAATTGTTAAATTAAATAATTTTAAATAATTTTATGTGTTTTATTTTCTGCACTATAAATAGACACCACATATAATCTATCATTTATATCACCATGAGACACTTATTTTTAATAAAACCAAAAAAATTATTGTAAATGTCATTATACATGTTTTAGAGGGTCTAGTCTCTTAGAAAGACTATACCCTAGGGTCCTTAATAATAAATCCAATGGCGATCATTCAAATATGAGGTAATCATTTTAAATGAAATACTTTATTTTAACTCAATTTTTAATGATATAATATGTGGGATATTATATAATTGTATTAGATGTATTTAAATTATAATTATATAATAGTTATTACTCCTGATATATTTTTTATGATGACCACTTTGACCATAGTCTTGCGACCAAAGTCATTTTTCAATTATCAACTGAACATCCCCAAATCAACCAATGTGGACATATCCATTAAGTAAAATAAATATTTCATTATAATAAATGAAATTAGTTATTAAATTATAAGTTAATTGGACAGTAAATGATTATTAAACATGAAAATAGTTAATATAACATTATTATATGGTAAATTAGTGAGAATTCCTAGTGATTCTGAACTCAAAATAAAGGGTGTCTGAACAGAACTTCCATTAATTTATTTATACATATAATTCTATGAGTGTGTTAAAAAATATAATTTTTTAAATTAACATTTATTTTATTCTGATGTATTTCAAAAAAAATTATATTTTTTACATATAATGAATTTATTAATTAAATTATTTTTTCAGTGATACAATATCTATTACGATTATTCGCCTAAATATTGTTTCCTTAAGACATGTATTGAATGATGAAACTAATTCCAACTATAAGTTGTATATTTTTCCAATTAAGTAATAATATCATTAATGAATATTTTTTCCTGATATTTAATGGTCATTTTTTGTTCCCTCTTTCATGAGATATTGATTCAAATGTTTTTAAGGATTTATTGGTTTTCATGGTCATAATGTCAATTAATTGAGAAATAATACATGTCACACAGAAAGATTTATTATATATAGTGTACTTAATAAACCTTGATTGTTTTAACATATTATTTTAGGAAAATTATATTCTTTAAATAATAATATTTTGTTCCTATATTTAGTGGTTTTTTATTCAATTATTTCCTCACATGTAGGATTTTCTCTTCTCAAACATCCATCATTGTGAAATATTTTTATTAATGCACATACATTAATTTATATGGCTTACATAATGAATCATTATATATTATAACATGACCCTTTTTATAGTCTTGGAATTTTATTTTTCTTGTTATTTTCTTTCATTCATGGTTTTTTTGTTTTAAAATTATTTAAATAGGGTTTCTTTTAATACATTTAATTAATGGTCGAAAATAAATTTAACTAAAATATTCCTCCACATTCTTCATATTTTATAAATAATGTTATTTTATAAACAAGAATGCTTTCTATAAATTGATTTTCATGATTTTTTTCAATATAATAGAAAAATTAAAAAGAAATTTTTTAATGTTTTTTTATCTTTGGTCACTTTTTAATTGCATTACAAATGATTGGAAATATGGATTATTTTTAACATATAGAGAATATATGAATATTTCATTAGTTATGAATGTTCACTAATTTTATTTTTTTACATTTTCTCTTGGTTATTTAAATTGAAAGTCATATTTCTTAATATTTATTGAACTTCATGTTTTTAAATGTATTGAATGAAAATCATATATTTAATTATTTTCTAAGACCATTTTATATGTTTTTAGCAGAATTTTCATATATTTCAAAATCCTATATTGACACTTATGTTCCATTATGGATATAATCTTATCATTAAATTCAATTCTTTTCATTGAAGGGTTTATTATAATTTATTAATGGTATTTCTAGGAAACTTATTTCTTTTCTACTGGAAAATTAATTTATGATATTTTTTATGAAATGTATGAATACATGTGTTAAGTTAAATAATTTTGAATATAGACATTATTAATGAAATTTTAATTTGTGATTGAAACCAATTACATAGAATAATTGGTTTGATAAGTGATATTTGGGTCCATTATAGTCTTCTGGTGCATTGGATAATGAGATAGAGTTAAACAGAAAGAAATTACTCTTAATATTTGAAAGAGTTGACTAATTTTAATTTACTCTTAAGGAATGATATAGTTTACAAATTAAAGGATACTCCAATGAGATATGGACATTCTCTTTATTTTATTCCAATATGAATGTTTGATGTTCAATTATTCCTTCATTTAATTCTAGTTATATTTATGATTAATAATGGATCCTTTTCTAAAGGATAGTTTTCATATGGTACAGGATTGTTTACTTATTGGTATTTTTTACTATGTTAAAGCTTTATTCCTTGAATTGTGATTTATGATCTTAGTTTTATAGTTATGGTTTTCCTTATGTTATGTTGATTCACATTGATTAGGGAATCATTTACTTATTATCATCACATTCCTACTTATTATATTCAATTGTTTATGTTTATGTTTACCCTGTAATGTTTAATGTTTCCCTAGGTAGTGAAGATTTATGTCAAATAACATATGTTTAGAAGGTTTCATGTGTAAATAATCCTAAGGTAAATTTTTTTGATGTAATGTCAACTAACAAAAACAATGAATAATGTGAAAAATATTCACCTAATGACATTTGTATTTTTATGTATGAGTGTATCAAAATTATCTAAAATAGTAAACATAATATATCCTCAATTATGTAATTGCCCCAATATTTTCCACTAATATAGAATTTTTTAGAAGACTAAAATTGGGTCGGGATTATTAGTATCAAGCTCATAAATATAAATATTGGGTTTTTATCATTGCATCTAGGAGTCTGGATTTGGGGATATTATAATTCACTCCAAGAATCACCATAACATAGTATGATTAATGTTTTTCATGGTTAATGTAGGGTATTATTTTAAATTTTCTAAGTGGGTCGGATGCGCAACAAGAAATGGTGATTTTCATAATTAGGTTTTATCATATAGTATTTTATGGTTTAATATTTATAGAATTTGAGGGATCAAATGATATATTAATACCATGAAATTCCTCCATGTTTTCAATATCGAGTGCCTTGATTATACGCGAATGTTGAAAATTTTAGGTTCATATTTTGAACCATCCATTCATGTTATGAATTCATCAATTTTCAGGTTTCAATAAATTATTTTCTCCCACTACAATACTTTTTTATCCTAATGATTCTTTAAACCTCAAGTGATTATTATTTGATTTTGGGATACTTATATATTTTAATCTTTTTTTTGCATCATTGGAATCTATATATTCTATATCCATAATTATAGATCGGATCATATTTTCTTTATCTAATAATCCATCCTTGTTTCATCAATAATTTCATAGAAGCTATGTTTTTTTATTTTTTGATTATTGGAATTTTATTTTTTGAGACAAAATGGAATTTTAAATTGATTTGAGGATTCCATGTTTATTTATATCATTATATTTAATTTTGTTTACTTAATCTTCACATAGAAATTCAAAACAAATCCTCCAAGGTGGTATCTTAAATTTCTCTCCATTTTATGTGAATTTTTGTGATTAAATAGATTTTTTCCATTCATTGAATGGTAAAATTTAAAATAATGCATATAATAAACCAAACTAGATAAATTTAAATGTAATGTAGTGGTGTACAAGTAGTTAATAATTTTATTTCATGTCATATGAATTCTATATGATTATTTATTTAATTTCTGCTATATTTGATAATAAAATTTAATTTATTTAATACATAAATATAATGAATGAAAAATATAGGTTTAATAAACATATTCTATTCTTGATGTGATATTTGTATCATGGTTTCCCTAGTTTTCTATGATATGGTTTCCTTTTATTAGTGTTGGTGTCTTGGTTATTAGTCTCTTGGTATCCATGGTTGTGATGTAATGGTTTTCCATGGGGGTTTCTTCCTAGTGGTTTTTTAGCAATGGATTAATAATACTGACATAAATAAATTTGGTTATGAAAAATGAAATAAAAGAGTTTAATTTAAACTAATAACAAAATTAGTAAATCTTTTTGGTTGATCATTAAACTAAAAACGGAAAATTGAAATCAGGTTGGGTCCTATTTGGGTGATGTTAGGGTTTAGTTGTTTTACATTAGTGGTAGTTCTTAGTTGTGTGATATCAGTAGTGTCATAGTTGTTGTTCTTTTTTTTTCTTATGTGAATGGATACATGTGGGACTCTATGATAAATGCAAAATTATATTTCATTATATTTTCTTTTTCACCCCAAGAAATTTGGGAGACATAAATTACACATAGATACCCCATGGTTCATTTCCGCTATCATCTGAGATGGGGATGATATGGAATGCAATAACCCATGATTTTTTAAATATTTTTTAAAAAAGAAATTTTTTATTTTCAATATTTATTTGTTTTTCACAACACTATGTATAGATTTTTTACATGAAACACTAATTTTATCTTTCATAGCACGTAACAGAAGTTCTCGATTTTTTTATTGGCAAAACCGTGTTTAAATGAAATATGGAATTTTACTGAAATATTAAGATTTCATATGATAATATCACCTAGTCATTTGGATGGAGGGTATGAATATGATTAAAAATATTTTGAAAATATATATCTTACACATTTTTATCAAATAACTTTATCATGACCAATTAATTATAAATAAAAATAAAAAGCATTTCAAAATAAAAGATATCTTTTTCTGGAAAACTATTTTTATTCCAAAAAACATGTTTTACACCAGTAAATAAAAGAAATAAAATCTGGTGATTTATTTTAATTTAATATTTACTTTATATATTAAAACAAAATTTTATAATTAATATTATGTGTTTTCTATAAAATATAGAATTATAAATTCAATTTTATTTTTTAAAAGTTTATTTGTTTCAGAAGTAGTTTTGTCACATTTTTTCAAACTTATTTAAAAATTAATTTGGGTCACTTTTAAAAAATTAATTTAAAAAGGTAACATTATTTTTGAAATCATCAACTTAAACTTATATTTGTGTGATTTTGTTTATTGAATTTTCTAAAAAGATAAATCTTTATGTGAATGGTTAAAAACATTCTGTTTTATTAAAAACTTTCATTTTCATTCAATGTTTTTAAAATATAAATTTTATTTTAATATAGATTTAGAAGAAAAATTATTTAATTATGATATCTATCAATCCATTTTATTTCATTGGAATAAATTTCATATTGATTTATAATATATAAAAAATTAAACATTTGAAGCATTCCCTTTGTAAAACTACTTCATCATCATAAATATGGGATTAATTTTTAATTAAATATTGACACATAAATGAATGGAATTTGGAAAAAAATGATTCAATATTTTGAATTAGAATAAATTACATTATATAATAAACTGAAATTAATTTTTTACCATGCTGAATAGTGGAAACAAAAATAATTATTTATCGCTGTTAAGGTGAAACTGGGTTTATAAGGGGCTAAACTAAACATTTTAGGTGTAAATGATCTATAAACTTACCCAAAACACATTTTATTATAATATTTAGATATAATTACCTCTATTTATTGATAATTTTCTATTTGGGATACTATTTTAATGTGAGAAACATGATAACACCATTTTCTTTTAAAAAAATATATATGCATGTCACTTACATCACTAATAAAAGACCACACCCTTTCCTCTCCTCTTATCACTACCAAAAACAATTTATTTCACTAAATATTAACCAAATAACATCATTGATTCCCAATTCTAATTTTATAATTTTTCTTTTACTCATTAGGCTAACCTAAGATGCTTTTTTTCAAACTAAGAGATGTTTTCTGATGAATAGGTAATGTACATAACCAAGAATTTTATTTGTTTCATCATAATTATGATCAAATTATTATTAACACATTAAGATATACATATATTAGTATATTATATATATACATAGGTGTTATTATATAAATTTAAAATCCTATATTCTTCTATTAATCTATCAAATGGGGTATGAAATCATCATTTTGTGTGAAGTGGACTACTACCTCGCGAACTGATATTATTAGTTTTCCATCACCACCTCTTATTACATGATATAATGATGAAATTAATGTTTATATATGATCATTATGATATTTCTATATCTCTTAAATAATATGACCAAAAATACTATATTATGTATAAACTAGTTGGATAACAATAATGTCACTCATGTGTACTGTTAGCTACAACCTTGCGGACCAATGTGAGGAATGTTTTAATTCTATTTTACATGGATCATAATATGGATATATTAAACAAATTTATATTATATTTTTAACATATTTATACTTATAGAATTATTATATGACATATAACTCCTTAATTTACATTCTGTGTGAATATGATAATGTCGCTCCTGTGTGTGGCGGAGTACCGCCTCATGAAGTGATGTGATTTATTATTCTTGTATACTTTATATTAAAGATAAAAGGGATATTATTATATAAAAATCTATTTTATATATGTAATAATAATTATTATGTAAGTATATTATATTATTATTATTTTAATTGTTCATTAAAATGGAAACAACATTCATGCGTACATAGAACCTACTATCTCCATGAACGGTTTATTTTATTTTCTTTCTATAATTTTTATGGATTAATAAAACAATATACATATAATGAATATATATGGTATTTATATAATTTTTTAAATTCTTTATATTATTTCACCTTTATCAGTGTAATAGTACTGAAAATAGAAAATTAAAACATGCATTAAAAACAAAGTAGTTATTACCCAAGTCATGATTTTAAGCAGTAATTTATGATAAACTGGTAATAAAAGGTTGTTAGTATATCATATATGGTTTCATATATATTATTATAATTATTATATATATAAATATATTTATTATTATTATATTTATTATACCATGGTTTCAAATTATAATAATATATTATGGGATTAATGGTACGAGATTTCAGTCTCACTTTTCTTTTCAGGGACTCACCAGCCAAATTCACCACATGTTTCCATTATGTGATGTATATAGTACCCATGAATGTATTTTATTTTCTTATCCAAATAATTTTTTGTATTTAAATATCCATTTTAGGATCTCACTTTTATGGGGTTTACAGTTCAATGTATACCATAGCAATAGGGGATTTCTCTCTCACTTGTATTTTCTGGGAGACACAATCCATATTCACCACATGGTTATTTTATATGGTGTATATAATTTCCATTAATTTATTTTATAATTATAATATTAAAAATAATTCATATTTAAATATATATTTTATGAAATATCATTCATGGGTTTTATTATTCAAATGATACCAAATTGGTATGTGGCTTTAATCTATAATTTTTTTTCATGGGGTTCTAAGTTATATTATGAAACTATATTAGTATAAGAGTTTTAAATACAAACAATTTTACATAATATATCATGAATATAATAATATTCATGATATTTTATGTTTTATTTAATTTTATTATTTCTAGTGTATTTTAACTAACTATTACAAAAGTGGTAAGAGTTTTATCTTACAATATCATCATTTTTCGAGACTATTTACAATTATGATTCCAATGATGAAATAATATGATCTATATCAAAATAAAATCATGGGTTTCTTATACTCTTTTTATTTAATGAGAATACATTTTTTCCATTTATTTTTATCTATTTATGTACTCAAGTGTCTAAAAGGGTTTTTAAGAAAAACTGTCTTTATTTATCTATTTTATTGAAAATTCATTTATCCAAAATGATGTTTTCTAAAAATGTTTTAAACAATTATTTTCCAATGATTATAATGATTTATTAAAGAGATTTTTACACATTTTTAAAATTTTTCAAAATTTGATAATAGGAATATTCAATCTTATTTCAGTCAAAATCTATAGGGATTTTTCTAAAATTTGGATTAGAATATTTGTTTTAAATTGTATTACTGGAATGAAATTTTTATAACACCTAATGATTTGGTAAATTATTTTTCTCAGATAAATTTAATATTTTTGATATTTTTGATTTCACATGACACAATTAATATATATATATATATATCAATACATTATGTGAAAAATTTCATTTCACACCAAACAAAATTGTATTTTCCTAAATAAAAAACTGACATGGCATATGCGACACACAACAACAAAATGAAATGTGCTACACGCAACACTAACTTGCCTATATTATGTGAAATACCGAGTTTCTATGAAACATCAACTTATTGTTTTAATTATAAAAATGTTAGTAATATCCTAGACATTAAAACATAATAATATTAATAGTAATAACTACTTATCAAAAAATATAATGGATTTATATATATATATATAACATATTTATAATGAAAAATATAATTTTTTTATAACGTCTCTATATTTTTGAAAATATAATTTTCTCAAATGAACTGTATTACATGTCCTTTTCGGAAGTATAAAAAAATTAATTTTAGAAACATCTAAAAATTGAATTGGGTAAAATAAACTGAATTTTTTAATTTAGAATTCTGAAATTATCTTAGGGTGATTTTTTGCGGTATTTATGAGAAACATCATTTTTTAATGAATAATGAAAAATACCACATTTTAGTAAATAAAATCCATCTTATTTAAATAAATATTATTTTTAAAATATATGTTGTTATTTTTAAGGTCACATTAAATCAATTATACATCTATTAAATCAATATAGGTCATTATAAAAAAATTCACTTTGAGACTGAATATAGAAACATAATAAGTTTTGTAACATTAGTATTCTTTAAAAACCCAATATTGCGTTAGGTCTGTAGGATTAAGATTAATCATATTTTTTATATTATAGGGATTGAATTTATAAAAATGTAAATACTCCATTATAATTATTATAATATTTATATCCAAATTAGAACATGTAAATTTATGACAAAAATATTTGTAAAAGTTATTTAAATTAATCGTCGCAATTGAAGTCAATTTAAGCTTACTAAGGGACAAAACCAAAATATTAGGGGCCCAAAATGAACTAAACACTATTCCAAAGAACATTTAATGTATATATTCGGGTCATAAATATTAAATTATCTGTTTAGTTTGGTTTTCAATGATTTTTCTGTAAAAACATGTGTATGCCAAACTTATTTTCAAAAATTCCAACTGAGTCCTTTTACTTGAACATAAAAGGCCACCAACTCCCCCAATTCTTCACACCTATAAAATATATTAGGATAATCCATTATCTAAAAAACTAGAATTCTATAAATCCCTTTATTATTACTATAAGCCTCTCATGGGGAAGAAATCTATACATGGAAGCCTTTTAGCACAAACCAAAAGGAGTTACCTGATTAAGAGGTAATCTCTTCGCTTGGGATCCTTTTTTTATTTTTTTATCCTCCCATACAATATATTTATTCCATGATTTTATAATAATAAAAGTATCTTCAATATAATATGTTGTTATTTTCCTATTGTTTCGACCAAAAATTGCACACACATCCATATAATTTGTAACAAACACACTATTTATGTGTATAGTGATCTACCGCCTCCCTAAAAAATGATTGTTCATTTTTCATTCATCTCCTCTGACAGTGACATTATGTTTGACAATATTTATATATATATATCATATATCATATTTATTATTATTTTATTATTATTTATTCCTTTTACAACACATATATTTTTACATTCGATTTGGTGTAAATATGATAATCTAGTAAGATTAAATGTGGACTACAACCCCCTCAAAGTGATTTGATCCGTTCACACAATAAATGGAATTTATTAAGGATGGTTTTAGAGAAATTATATTGTATTTATGATATAGTAATTATTATATAATAATTATATATACATATAAATAAATATATGTCAAGTACACTGTTTATTTCAATAAGATAATAAAAACGGAAATAAAGTTCATACGTACATATGGCTTACCATCTCTATGAATGGTGTATTATATTTCATACTTCTATATTAAATATATTAATATAATTAAAATATAATTAATTTAATTGATATTTTTATCATGTTTTACTTTTTGTAAAAAATTATATAAGCATAAGGTCCAAATATAGTACAAATTAATGCACAAGCGAAAAACAAAGTGAATCATAACCTTAATATGAAATTACTACCAAGAATGTAATATAAAGTAATAATAAATCCATATATTATATTCAATATAAGAATTTGTTTTTTTAAAATATGTATAATAAATTTATATTTATTATACAAGATTTTTTAACAAATATGATGAGATTAAATACAAAAGGTAACAGGATTTCATCTCACTTTTTATTTCTGTGAGATACATTCTTTATTCACTACCCATTCATTTTGTGTCATATGTATACATACCATGGACATATTATATAATTATTATAATTAAATTTATGGATATTTACATATTAATTTTCTTATTTTTATATAATGGAGAATATGTTTCAAACGTTACCAAATTGGTCGAATGATTTTGTCTCAATTTTCCTTCATTAAGACAGAATCCATGTTATGCACCTATATTTTTTCATGACATGAATATACTATATTTGAAATTTTATATCATGAATCATTTCATATTCATGATATTTTAAAAACTAGGTGATTTTATTTTCTTAAATTTTGAATATTTTTAAAGATTACAAAGTGGTAAGATTTTATTAAAACAATACCATCACTTTTCAAGATTGTTTATGATTACGTTTCCATTGATGTAATATTCTGATCCATCACTCAAGAAAAATCAGGATATTTTATCTCCTATATTATTTCATTATATCTTCATATATCAATACCATTTTCCAACTATTTGGTACATAAGATAGTTAAGAATGTATTTCTGTGGAATTTTGAATTTACCTCTCTCTTCGATCTGAAATCTGAGTTCCATCAAAACTGTATTTTCTTAAAATGGTTTACAAGAATATTGTATTATTATCTTATAATAATTAAAATAAATTTTTAACCTTTTGTCTTTTAACAATTTTTTCAAATTAATCTTATTGTCTCTTTATACATAATAAAATTTTCTTACATTTATACCATTCGAAAAGAATATTCTTTTTACCACATACAACATTCAAATATTTTCTCGTCATTATTTTTTTCGAAATTCCATTCTAATCTTAAAAGGTTGTTTTAAAAAATATATTTTCAAAATTAATTTTCAATGAAATATATTTTCAAATTTTTCTAAAGCATATTTCATATGTTTTCAACTAAAAATGTTTTTCAAAACATAGAAAATATTTCTTTATAATATTTCAAAGTATTTTGAATGATATGGTTTTCATAACTTTTTAAATATTTCTTTTAATTTTAATATATATTTTTCAAATAAAATGTTTTTAAAAAATTTATTAATTTAATTATATAAGATTTCATATAAAATGTTTTTTGAAATTATTTCATGTCCCCTTTATAAATTTTCAAGATATTTTTTAATAGATTGATCATAAAATAGTTTTGTCTATTTCAAATCGTTTTTTAAAGAAGAAATGATATTTTTCAGAATAAATTTTTTTGAAAAATATTTCAAAATTATTTTCCATCTAAGATTATAATATTTGATTTTACACATACCTTTATAGGAAATGATCTAAAGGATACAATCAAATTTTTCTTAAATGGGTTATTATTGATTATATGGTATTTATGAAACTCCTTTCTCTTTCACAGGTTATATGTTTGTGAAACCCATTTGTATTACATGGGTTAAATATTTTTGAAATATGTTTATTATATATGTGTTATATGTTAATAAATACTGCTTATTTTCATGTGTTATGAATTAATTTAATTTTAAATAAACCTATCTATTTTCCATAAGATATGATGGGATTAAATATTAATGATACCCATTTTATGTCATTGGTTATGATTGTTATAAATGTGACCCATCACTTTTAGGGGTCATGATATGATGATTGTATTTTTTTTATTATGGGACATGAATGTATAATTTTTTATGTAATCGGTGGGGCCTATATCTCTCTAAAATTAATTGGGTAATGAAAAATGTTTTTATAGATCAAAGGGTACATGGGAGGGCATCCAAATCGTAAAATACCTGGGTATATGGGAAGACATCCCAATCCTAGCACAATAGGGTATACAGGATGAAAATACAATAATGAAACAGGAGGGTAAATGGGAGGGCATCCCATCCCAAAATAATAGGGTATACAGGATGAGATCACATACCCAAAATAATAGGGTAAATGGGAGGACATCCTAGCCATAAAGTAAGAGGGTTCATTGGAGGACATATAATGCCCCAACCGTAAACATTACTTAAAACTTGAGTTACGTCAAATTTCTGAAATTCATTCAAATTGAGGATCCTTTCAAGTTTAGATTTTTAGATAATTAGTCGATAACTATTACATTACAAATTAAGTACTACAAAGTATAGACTTATACTCAATCCCAATTTTCGTTCATATAACAAAATCTTTTATAAGAATACGTGGTTTCATTTCAAGTTTAAACATCATAACTTTTCATTGATCCCATTCTGAACTCTATTCAACATTAAATACTATATATATTTTTTAAAACATTATATGAGCATGAAAATTCCATAAAGGGATATAAAAAGTAGGAAAATTGTATGCCTTTTGAAAACATGAAAACCATGAATACTTTATCATACAGTAATATTGTTTAACTTTATAAAGTAGTAAGTAATCTTCAATGAATATAATATTTTTTATTACCATTTAATAACCAGAATATTACCATAAACCGAGATTAATAAAATATAACAAATAAATGAATCTTGGGACACAGTTCTACTTAAATGGAATAACCATACAGTCAACTTCTTCACATATCACTAAATAGAATAACCATACATCCCAATTCAATACCCAATGCATTGGAGGTTATAATGTAACCACCCATCCATTGTTAATCATGGAATCACCCATCTTTTGATGTATCACTTAACCACCCATATTTGGATCCTCACGTAACCACAGGTCAAATGTCCATGTACCATTTTATAATTGTAACACATAAAATATTGAAATTGTCAACATTTCACTCATAACATTAGAAATAAAATAGGAATAATTATAGTATATTGATATGATCAAACCATTCTTCAAATAATTTTTAATATCAAATTTCAATTAAATTGAATAAGGTATTTATTTTTCCTTTAAAAAATATTAATTCTTATAGAGGAAGCAAAATATCAAATAATGGTTACGGTGACAGGGAATTCATTATCACTGCATACATTAAAAAAATCATTTTTTTAGTTTATGAAATTATTTATATACAAATTATTCCCTTTAAAAAATTTTGAATGATATTAAAAGTAAAATTGGTTGATTATACATTATATAAAATAAGGTGGTGTATATTACCAAGAAATGCCTCAATGAAAGGTGATTGAGATGATGTACATTACGAATATCATATCATTAGATTAAGGATAAATAAATGACATAATTGTGTGTAAAAATATAAATACACCCAATATAATTGTATATTCAATGTAAAAAATCCAAGTTCATTTACACATATTCTTTGAAAAACATAACAAATTACATAGTTGTTTAACTCTATAACTGGAAATTGAGTTATGATTTCCATTACCTTGTGTCTAACTTGTATCCTACATTCTTTATACTCTTGAATTATAAACATAGGTTAATTTTTAGTTTCTTCAGAACCTTTTTCATGTTTATTATTCCCTTCATATCACTTATTACCATGTTATGTCAATTATTCAATTATTTGATTTCATATCGGACGTTTAATCGATATTTGGTACTAGAGTCAAAATGAATGTGGTGTGATGTTACTAGTACATGTGGTCATAAGTCCATCATCTACAAAATAATATTATTGAAATTATTATCATGTTTATATATATATATTATAATTTTAAATAAAAACATAAAGTATAGTTATAAAAAATTAAAAACATTATAATCAAGGATACGGTAAGTCATACGTAGGAATGAGTTGCATTTTTCATTTTTCATTGATTAGTATGGAAAGTTGGTAATTATTATTTAATATTTAAAAAATTATAATAACATAATTAATATCATATTAATAATTTATATATACTTATATATATATTTCATACAAGTGATGTAATGAATAAGAAAGAGTCACATCGCTTCGTTGAGGTGATTGTTTACATGTATGCACGAACGACGTTATCATTTGTATGTGCATGGATGTTTGAATGTAGTTGATTTAAAATATATTATAATAATTAATATGTCATTAATATCAAATATTAATATTAATTAAATTATTATAAACATTCAAGAGAGGCGTTTATGGAAAATGAATTAGATCGGTTCGTGGAGGTGATAGTTGACACGTACATATAAAGGATTAATTCCTCACGTATTTGATATAATTAGAGATTTATTTAGCTAATGATATTAAAATAATAAAAAATTATTAAAATGAGGATAATATATTTATTATTTAATAATTGTTTTAGGAGACATGAAGGTAGTGGAAGAATAAATAAAATTGAAATACTTAAAGAAAATGATACCTCTTCTAAGGTTGATCACCTTTGAAAAAGACCTTAACACCTATAAAGAGGTTTTTCTGTCTAAAATAAGGCCTCAAGAATGTGGGGAGGGATTATCAGTTAGGTTATGTGAATAGAGTGGATGAATCAAAATTTTTTTGTACATGAGTGAAATGGAGAGAAATGAGTGCCTTTTATATGAGAGGGGAGGGATACCCTTGCCAACACTTAAAATATTAAAATAATCTAAATTAATTTTTCAATAAAAATGGACCCAAAATGATTAATTTGAAATGTTAGTAGATTTTTTTTCAAATAACCACAATCCAATTGAAATAAGACAATTTTTTAATATTTTTAATCCTTGTCATTTTTGTTTAACCCTTATTTTAACCTTTTTAATCTTACCGTGATATCATGTTATTTATACATTACGTGTTAATGTAATTACCATAACATGTCAAAAGGAAAAAAAAGTTTCATTTCTAAAATATTATGACATATATTAACCATTTTCTCACTCTTATATTTTTTAGTATTTTTATATTATTTAATAAGATAGTTTTTATTTTAGGAAATGAATTATGTTAATTTTTAAACTATTAATTTTATTGATTTTTAATAAAATAAAAATAGAGAGATAACTTCAAACCAATCAATTTAATAGTCTTATATTATGTCATATTCACCTATGAAATTCGTTTATGAAATAAATTCTGTAAAAAACATTTGTTTAATATTTATAATATCATTTGTTTAATTCTTTCATTGATAAGGCAGTCATTGCATCATCTTTGTGTCATAATTATATTATATTAGATAAAGTCTAAAATTTATATATATAATACCATTATGTAGTTCTGAATTTTATAGTTATAATGAATATTTATAGAGTACGATACCACTTATATAACCCCATAATAAATTTGATTTAGTAATAAGAGTCATATTTATGATATATTTGTCTTTATATTAAATTAAATATTATAAATATCATTATCACACATAAGTGGATCCCAAAAGAAAAAATTTCCATCCAAATGATTTTAGTGGTTGGGAAAAACTCATCTAATATGATTTGTATAGGATTTACATTTTCTTATATTACTATAATTTTATTTTTACCCTTATTTACCGAATTTACCCCTTAATCATAGTAAAAAGCTACTAAAGTTACTATTCACAAAAAAAATATTATCATCATATTAAAAAACATTTTTCATAATTATTACAACCATGTTTGTTAGTTTTTAAAATTTCATTTCATAAAAGTGGAAAAATTAAATTTAAAATTAATCTCTCCATTGGAATGAGAAAACATGTATTTTAAAAGAAATTACCATTAAAAGATTAATATGTATTTATATCAAATCCCAATGTGAAATTACTTAAAATAAAAAATTGAATTAAATTATTAAAACATAATCTATATATACTTTAAAATAAATTCAAATAATAATATATCAATACAAATAAATTAGTCGAAAATCCAGTTTTGAAATAAAATGTTGTATTTTTCAATATTCATTAATATATGAATTTTATCAGAAAAATACAAAAAAAACATCTGAAGTAAATTTTTATATCTCTATTTGAAATAATTTTTTTTCTAAAATATAACATATAAAAGTGATATAAATTAGATTTAAATATGGTCCACCATCAAAAGGTGGTAAAACTAACTTTAAAATATATTAGAGTATTTTATTCATAAAATTGGATTTATTCTCATTTTAAGCCTCTAAAATTTATTCCATTAATGTAAAGACATTTAAAAACATGTGTAAACATAATATCGTCAGATCATCTCATTCCTAGAAATACAATTTTTAGCCATTAAGTTACATTTAAAATAGAAATATTAATAATGTATTATTGTTTTGTAGAACTCACTCTTATGTGCAATGTATGATTTCAGAGAGACTTGTTGTCCCATGTTGTGTATGCTATCATACATAGAATCACATTTAATGTAAAATTACTAATTAATTTATAAATATTAATAAATATAAAATATTATTATTCTATAATTATATGTAATGTTACATCCTTACCCCCTTTTAGATATTAAATCCTTGTAATTTTAAATTTGGGATCAGTTACTAAGGGTAAACTTTTCAAAATTACATCATTGAAATCCCACATAAGAAATAATTCAATAAAAAATAAACTTTAAATGAAATAAATTTAAGTATAAATGTCACCTGAGATAACACATATGAGAATCCCATATAGTAAAACATGAATATTGAAGAAAAAACAATCATGTTCTGATGGAGAATGATAGAAAACATGTTCAGGAGAATGCTAAAAATTAAAAAACAAAAAACATCTGATGGGTTAAATGGTCTTTGATTTCATAGTAGGAAAAGTAAACCAAAAGTTTTTTATTTTTAGATCCCTTTCATAGAGTTTAGTGAATATATTACTATCTTTACTAAGATGATAATGATCTATACTTACTTGACAAGTAGAATTTTATCCTATAATCAAATTCCACCACAAACTCATCTGTTTCCCTAAATGATGAGTATTTAAGATGACTTTTTCATACATTATGCACTAGACTAAAAATATATATAATCACATAATCAACATAATATGAACATTATATTTCTCATATCTTAATATATTATCTAAATAAAAATCATTTAGTGAAATAGATGTTATTTACCAAAAATAATAAACAATTTTATAAAGAAAAACTGCATTCAATCTCCAAAAGTATAATGTAATACCAAAAGTCAAACATAGACCATTCCACTAATAACATTCCTTAAAATTCCCCAAATAATCTAAACAAACATTCAAACACAAAATTTAGAGGGATTTGATCACAAGTTCTTCCATGATATGTTTTAACATTTATCTTCAAAAAACATAATTCACTATTCTCATAAAAAAAATAAATTTCAAAAAATAGCAAAGTCTCGATGATAGGTTAATCAGTTGGATAAATAACCCAAATCACCATAAGTCCAAAATTAATATCATAGTTTTATAGGAAATAAAATTCAATCATTATGTCTCAAATAAAATCTCATATTATTTTATTAATAGTAATCATATAAGGTTCCTGAAATAGTGATCATATTCTAAAATAAATTTTATCACATAATACACAAATTATTTTCCATTATCAATGATATCCATTTGATAAAACATAAGTAACCAAAATCAACATATTATTATTTCAAGAGGTCATTAACCAAAAAATTAAGTCATTATAACCAGAGACTTCATGTAGTCTAGTGGTATGCAATAAATCTTTGTCGCATTTTTGTTGTGTATTTGATTCCTACAGCTGTGTCTGACAGGTTGGGTTGTCACATGATCTATGTGTTTTCCCATTTTCTAAAACTATATAATTTATATATCATTGTGAAAATAAAATACAAAAAAATAACAATTCCATGTTTTAACCTCATAATTTATGTCATACTATTAATTTTGAACAACAAAATGTTACCTCAAAAAAATCAAGGATCATATAAACCCTAAAGGTTATACATAATTATGTCCCTAAGAAAAAATATAATTCTTACTAAAATAACATTTTAACATAAAACCATTAAGGGTTACACATAGAATACATCTTCTAAAGAAAACCCACCATAGAAATATCACTAATACTCTTAAATATTTCCTCATACTATATTCTTACATTACTATTGAATCCCTTATAATCATTCACAATTCATCATGATCTTGTTACCATAATTTTGAAATATATTCCTTAATTTTTCCTTCCTAAAATAAATAAACGAATCATGTTTGTGAAATACAATAATGTAAAAACATGAGTCAAAAAATAATCCATACCTTTCATATGCCATTTTTAGTTCCCTTATCTTCAGTAGGAATGACATTATGTACTATTGAACATATATTTTTGTAGTCCTACTAGTAACATTCATAAAAATCCTTCATTGGACATCTATTTTCATAATTAAAATACCTCCAATATTTAAAACATTCAATTAAATATTGGAAAGAACTTTTTCCCATTATTAGTGTCAAGTGAATGCATCCTTTTTCTGTGGTAGGGTGTTGATTTATGACCCTCATTAACACAACTATATCATCTTATAGTCCCTTTAAAACATTTCCCTAGTTATTTCTTTTCACATCCTCGATACATATGTCATTTAATATACATAGTTTTATTATTATTACCTAAACATAAAAAATTATTTTTATATCTCATATATGATGCATCAAAAAATATAATCATGTTTCATGTGGTTAATCATTACTCTATATATTTTGATTAAAATAACCATGATACTTCTCATTACAACTCCCATTTAATTTGGTTTCTTATTCCGATAACAAGAAAATTTTCCTTCACATACATAGTTACTTTGGTTCATGCTACATACATCCATTTACTCAATCAAAAATATTAGTTCAAGTATATCAATAAAATATTCATATACCAACTTTTATGGAACATAAACACTAAAATATCTTTATTGATGTTATCACAAACTCATTCAATTCATAGAAAATTAATATAAAATATTATATTATGTTAAACATTATGGTTAAATGTAACTTGTAACTTATACTTAAATATAACCCCATCCTCTAAAGTTATATAAATAATCCTCTAATACTATCTATAAACCTTGGTCTTAAATAATACATAAAACATGAGTTATGTCAATAATTTTAAATTCATCAAAATCGATAATATTTCCATGTTTAGAGTTATAGATAATATGGGTATAACCATTACATAATAAAAAAAATGTTATAAATAATTCACTCCTTCTCAATATAGATTTTTATATAAAACAAAAATAATCAAAATGAAACATGGTTTTGTTTCATATTTAAACATCATAACTTGTCCTTGATCCAATCCCTGATTATGTTCACATAAAAATCCTGTGAAAAAAATTTCAAACATTAGATGAACATAAAAATATCTTTAAGGGATACACAAATAAGTAAAGTTGTGAGTCTTGGTAAAACAGGAAAACCATCAATACTTTATCATAAAGTAAAAAATTTCACCATTATGAAGTATAAAATACTCTTCACTGAATAAAAGATCATTTCATACCCTTTTGTGAAAAAAAATATTTCCATAAACCCATAGAAATAAAATATAACATATAAAGGTATCTTGAGAAATAATCAATCATAAATGGAAAAACCATACGAGCTAATTCTATACATACCACTAAATGGAACAACCATGTGGCTGACTTCCGTACCCAATGCATTGGAGGTAACAACATAACCACCCATCATTTATTTATCATGGATCTACCAATAATTGTTTTATCACATTAACCACCCGTATTTGGATTATCCTATAACCACTTATCAAATTTCCATGTACTATTATATAATCCTAACAAAAAAAATAGAAATTATCAACATTTCACAGATAATATTTGCAATCACATGGAATTATTACATGATATTGATATAATAAAATCACTCTTAAACCCATTTTGAGAAAAAAAATAGGAAAAAAATATAATAAGGAATTTCTTTTTCTATTTTAAAATATTATGGCTTATAGAGGAATATAAATATCAAATAATGGTTATGCTGGCGGAGAAGTCATTGTCACCGCATACATTAAAAACATTCATTTTTTCCTTTAGTAAAATGCTTCATCTAAAAAATATTCATTTTGAAAACCCTTCAATGAAAGTAAAAGTCAATGGGAAAGAATATACATCATATAAAGGATGGTTGATTGCATTATAAAAATATGGCTCAAGGAAAGGAGATTGAGATGAAGTCCCTAAGAAAGATCATATAATTTGTTTAAGGATAAATAAATGGAATAATTATGTGTGGAAAATAAAAATACAACAAATATAATTAGACATTTAGTGTAAAAAATAATATTTCATTCAAACATATTCTTGTAAAAACAAAACCAAAGTCACTGATGTTTAACTCAATGAATGGAAATTTAGTTATGATTTCCCTTACCTTTAGTCTGACTTGTCTTGTAAGATCTTTATCATCATGAATAATAAACAAAAGATAATTAATACATGATTATGAACCTTATCCTGGTTTATTATTTCCTTTATATCACTTATTACCATGTTATATAAATTAATTAATTATTTGAGTTTATGTTGGATGATTTTTCATTATTCGGTAAATGAGTAAAAATAAACATTGCATGATGTCACTAGTAAAAGTGGTCATAAGTACCTCATATCTAGAATAATATTCAAGAAAATATGATCATATTTATACATAAATTTTATATTTAAATCAAACCATTATGTATGGTTATTAAAAATGAACAATGTAAAAATCATGGTGACGGTAAGTTGTATGTACGCATGAGTAGTGTTTTCCATTTTTCATTGATCAATATGGAAAGATGGTATGTATTATTTTACCTATCCAGAATTATCATAACATCATTAATATAATATTAATTATTTAAATATACTTATATGTTTCATAAAAGTTATAAAATGAATTAAATCATTCCACATCGCTTCGTCAAGGTGATACCACATGTACGCACGAACGACGTTATCATTATTATGTCCATTGAATTATGAACATAATTGATGTCTTATATCTTATAATAATTAACTTTTAATTAAATTCACATATTCGGATTAAATATATTATTATACATACTAATGTGATATGTTTATGGAAAATGAATTATATAAGTACGTAGAAGTGATAGATCTCATGTACTCATGAATGATTAATTATATTCCCATTTTGATGGAATTGGGGAACCATTTAGGTGACGATTTTAAAACAATAACATGTCATTATATTGATTAAATTGGATGATTATCTCATCATGGTTGGTTAAGACTTGAACGAAGATGAAATAGAAATAAAATAGAAATACTTATGGAAATGAACACCTCTTCTTCGGTGGATCACCTTTAAAGAACACCTTATCACCTATAAAGATGGTGTAATATCAAAATAGTGGCCTCAATAATGTGAGTATGGATTATAGAAATGAATTTGGGAGGAAATTTAATTAACCAAAAAAAAATTATGTGTGAGTTATAGATATAAATTGGATCCTTTTTATAGGAGAGGGGAGTGGCACCCTTGGAAACTCTTCAAATATTAAATTAAGAAAATTATTTTTTAAAATACATGGTCCCTAATGAATTTATATCAGAGATAAAATTATTTTGGGTTAAATAACTATCATTCAATTAATATTATAGACGTTTTGAATAATATTTTATCCTTCTCTTTTTTATTTAACCCATATACTACCCTTTTTAATATTACTATGATATCTTCTAATTAATAATTTCAATGTAAATATAATTACCATAAATGTAAAACGACCAATAAAAGTGTAATTAATGATATATTATGAATTATAATTACCATTTCGTCTAAAGATATATTTTTGAGGAATTTTATAACATTTAATTAACTATTTTATATTTAAGTTATGAATAATGTAAATTTTTTCACTATTCATTTTATTCAATTTTAATAAAATTCAAAATGAGAGATATCATTAAAACACATTTAATAGTCTTATTCCTTTTTATATTCACCTATAAAATTCAATTATGACATAAATTGTGTCCTATAATATATATTTCAATATTTATAATATCATTTATTTTATTCTTTCATTAAAAAGGCTATCATTTCATCGTCATTGTGTCGTAATTAAATTGTATTATATAATGTGTAAAATTTCAAAATAAAATATGATTATGTAGGTAACTATATTATATTTTTAATAAATTTTTATAATTAATAATATCACTTGTATAGCCCCATATTAAAAAAAATTATTAATAAGAGTCGTGTTTATTATATATCTACCTTTACTTTATATTAGATGTTATAAATGGCATTATCACACCCAAGTGGCTCCCATAAGACAAATATTTATCCCAAGGGTTTTCGTGGTCGACCATAACTCATCCAATAATAATATTACAAATGTTAGGGTAGTTTTATATTATTATAATATTATTTTTACCTCTATTAACTAGATTTAAACTTTAACTGATGTAAATAAAATACTAATGTTAATATTCACCAAAAATTATTTTTATACCAATAAAAATTTAATACTGATTACATCCTTGTATGTTATTTTTTGAAAGTTTAATTTACATATGTGGAAAAATTAAATTGAAAATTAATCTTGTTGTCTAAATAAAAAAAATGAGTTTTTAAAAAGTAGAAACCACCAAAAGATTGATATATATTTATATCCAATTTCAATGTGAAATTACTTACAATAGACAAAATTGGATTAAATTACAAAATAATATTCTAATTTTATTTTAATAAAATTTCAAATGATAATCTAACAATAAAAAAACATAGATAAAATTGCAGTTTTGAATAAACTGTCATATTTTTCAATATTCTTTAAATAATGAATTTTATCAGAAAAATAGAAAAATTTCAACGTAAGTAAATTTCTATGTCCCACATCTGAAGAAGAAGATTATTTTTTCAAATAATACATATAAAATTAATATATATATAAATATTTAAAAGGTCCTCCATCAAAAGTAGGTAATACTACCTTTTAAATATATTTGAATATTTTATGCTTAAAATTGGATTTATTATATTTTTAAGCCTCTAAAATTTATTGGATAAATGTGAAAACATTTATAAAACATCTATAAAAATAATTTAGTTACTTATATTCATTCACACAAATATAATGGTTACTTGTTCACTACTATTTAATATAATAATAATAATATTTTATTATTATTCGGTAGAACTCTGTCTTGTGTGAAACGTAATATTCCGGAGAAACCAGTTGTTGCATGTCGGGTACGCTATCAGACATAGAATTCATTTTAGAATAAAATTACTACCTAATTCATAAATTTTAATTAATATGAAAAATTATTATTCTATAATTATCTGGGATGTTATAGAACATCCCAAGCCTGAATCAAGTGGGTACATAAGAGGTCATCCCATGCTGAAAGTAGGTACATGGGTGATTATATCTTGCCTAACAGGTTATAAATGCTTTACTAGGATACATTTTCATTGGTTTTTCATATGATTATGTCTTTTCCATAATTCCATGTTTTATAACTATGTTATGATTTCCTAACATATGTTCTTTATTTCATTATGAATCATGTATCATGATCTTCAAATCTTTATTATGACCACTAATATTCATGGTATGGTCTTATAATTCTATAATCAATTTCCATACCAATTTTTCATGTTATGCTTATACATTTTCTTTATTTACCCTCACTGACCATCTAAGATCAACCCTTTATTATGTATCCTTTCCCCAGGTAATGAATAATGGTTTTAGGTTGAATTATTAAAGGTTGAGATATCTATGGTTGATTTTGAAAATCATTACATAGGATAAAAGATTTTATTTCAATGTTTCCAAAAACACAAAACTAATACGGTTCTTGGTCATGTATCTTTTTAATGTACTAAATATTCATCTAAAATGATGTCATTTACATATATGTTAATCCTAGTCTGCTATAGTTGTTTTTAAAGTAAAGGATTAGTCATCCTTTGGAAACTAGTATGAGAAATATTTATTGAGATACCTAGGTATTTTTCTAAGGATTTTTCTGGGTATGTCCTTACAGAAAAATATAAGGTGGATTTAACGTTTAGGAAAATGTCCTAGAATTTTTGTATTGTATAGAGTAAGTGGATTCTTACAAATACATCCCCATATAGATAATATTAGTGCATGTGGATTCAGAATAGATGTAAGTAGGGGTAACAACTCTGATAAGATGTCTCATTCCTGACTTGGGGTAATAGTGTACGCAGTAATGGGCCTTGCAGCAGATATGGTTTGACATTTTCGGGGGATATACTTGGGGAATTCACAAACTCTTCATGAATCATCATAAAGGATTCAAATAGAAGTTCTCTACAAATTACCTCGGATAAACCAAAGGAGTCATATATTAATAAAAGTGGCATACTATGGACATCCTGTAAATGAATTTTTATTATTATGTGGTTCCTCTCTATGAAATTTTGTTCTTACTATATATTGTCTAATTTTAGTAAGGGTATCGAACCCAAACGAACTATGCTAATGTGGAATTTAATGTAAAATTTATTGATTCTTCCTGAGAAACTGATTATTATGGAGGATGGAGTGAAAAAAAATTATTTTTGTGACCGAACTTCCTTACCAATCCATTAATCATGTTGAATATCTGAATAAACAGAATGAGGGAACAAGGTTTTATTGAATCCATTTAAAGGAAACTACCACCTTATTTTATTCAACTTAATAATATTATAGTTTCTATAAAATGGATTTGTACCACTGAAAAGATGTTTTCCATTCTCTGTAGTTTGGAACATGAAAATTATATATTGGAAACTTATTTCATACAAGGTGAAGAGAAATAGTGGTGGAACATCATCAATAATAGAAGGATACATTATAAAATTGAATCCATGGATTAGGATGAGTTCAAGAACATATTTTTAGGTGATCACCTTCCTTATATTATTCGTACTAAAAGGGAGGCTGAAACCTCTCATCAATCTCAAGGTTATGAAAATAAAATAATCATATAATTCAAAGGAAACACTAATGACTATAGAGAGAATAATATTAGATTTACTTTATAATCAAAATATGGAAGGAAACATGGAGGAAATTTTATTACAAGAACAGAAAAAATGTTGTAAGTGTGGAAATAATGCTCATCACACGAATGAATGTAGAGGTATTGGAGATAACGATAATTCCTCAAATAATTATCCTACAATAATTCAGTTATTTAAATGTAAGGAATATTGTCATTATGTTAGCAAAATGCTTGAAACCAAAGGATATTGATTATGATCAACATCATCAGTCTCTTAAGTTGATGGATAATGGTAAATCTTATTCAATCATATTGGTGGATGTAATTGAATATAATTTGGAAACACTTATCCTCCACTTATATATTAAAAAGTCAATGTTTTATTTTGTATGAATAATCCCTATGAAGGTCTTATCATTCATCCTTTGGTGATATTTCATGTGATTATCATTCCCAACAAGGATTATGGATTAATTATATAACATTTGATATAATATGAGTATAATGATAAACCCAATGTTGACCTCACCTGGTTTGATAATCCCAATCGTGTATTTATATGTTTTGATAATCCCAATTATGTGTTCATATTTTATGATATTATCAATTACTGTTGATCTACACTTTAATTCTTTCAAATCAGTGATCCAGTTAAAAATAATGTTTAAATAATTTCTAATTTATGTTAATCTCGATTATCCTTGTTTATACAAGCTTTGAAATAATTCTAAATCAATTAGATGTGGGTTGCATAAGAGTTTGAAGAGCTACTAATAGCCAGAGCTACCGATAGCCAGAGCTACCGATAACCAGAGCTACCGATAGCCAGAGCTACCGATAGCCAGATCTACCGATAGCCAGAGCTACCGATAGCCAGAGCTACCGATAGCCAGAGCTACCGATAGCCAGAGCTACCGATAGCCAGAGCTACCGATAGCCAGAGCTACCGATAGCCAGAGCTACCGATAGCCAGAGCTACCGATAGCCAGAGCTACCGATAGCCAGATCTACCGATAGCCAGAGCTACCGATAGCCAGAGCTACCGATAGCCAGAGCTACCGATAAGAGAGCTACCGATAGCCAGAGCTACCAATAGCCAGATCTACCGATAGCCAGATCTACCGATAGCCAGAGCTACCGATAGCCAGAGCTACCGATAGCCAGAGCTACCGATAGCCAGAGCTACCGATAGCCAGAGCTACCGATAGCCAGAGCTACCGATAGCCAGAGCTACCGATAGCCAGAGCTACCGATAAGAGAGTTACCGATGCAAAGAGCTACCGATGGATAGAGAGCTACCGATAAGAGCTACCGATAAGAGCCACCGATAAGAGTTTGAAGAGCTACCGATGGAAGATCCTACACCGAGTCAACAGTACACGTCTACAAAAAAACGGCTGCCTATAATGAACTGCGGAGTCAAATCCTATATCATCGACACTATTTGTTTATTATACTAACGGTTACATTTGTTACATTTGATGCATTTAATGTTATTAAATGATTTGTGTTTCCATTTCAGGAAACCGTACCAAGTACGATTAAAAAGCATAATCATTCCTTCTTCTTAGAAAAACAAAAAACAAAGGGGCACAAAAGAGGACATCATGTATATATCAAAAGGAAGTGAGAGAGACAGTAGACTCAAAGAGATCGAGTACATAGAACACACTTGCGATCAAGCTCAAAACGTGCCAAGAACCACTTGAGAACTTGCACTCACGATACTACTACTACCAGCCTCCAGAACATAGAGCATCCATCGAGCAATCTATGCTAAAGAAGAACTACAAAAAACACTTCATTCTTTGAGACGATAAGCAAGCTGAACCTGGAAGTCAAGGAAACACATGATACTCTGTTTTCCAGACAAAAACCAGAAGAAGACTCAGAACGAATTCTAATCAACAAAAGGGGTCAAGAGTTGCACGAAGATCACTAGAGCCATTTCTAAACTCTAAATCTTTATCTCTGTGATTCATTTTTACATTACGAGCAGTGTGTGTTGTCTGTTGTATTTTACACACACACTATCTCCTGAACATTAACTGGAGGATTTGTAAACCCTCACTCACTATCTTTTCGTTTATTTTCCCAGTGTGGACAGTGGTAGAGGTCGTGTGTGACCCGGACAGCTGGTTGTTGTTGTTTTTTTCCCACGAATAACAGTGGTAGAGGTCTTGGACCTGGACAGCTGTAAACTATTAAACCCCGATCCAGGGTGTGGATCATCTTTATATAAACTTTTGAAAGGACTAAGTCTCGGCTTGAGACAGAACCTCTTGGTTAACTCCTCTGTGTTTTTAGTTAAATTTTATATCCATACAGAACATATTTATTTCATATTCCGCTTCTATTACTTTGAAATATAATTTATCTTCAAAGTTACTAGGATAGTTAAACTCGCAAGTGTTTATATTTATTATAAACCAGTAGGTTAGTTTCAAAAGTTAATTTAATCATAAGATTAAGTCAACTGAGAATTAATCAATATTTGAGAAACTAATTGAAGCTTTATAATCTGTATAAATTCACTACAGTTTAATTTGTTTTTGAAATTGGGGGATTTTAATAGAAATTGTTTTTAGCAAAAATTTTAATTGGAACTCAATTCACCCCCCCTCTTGAGTGTCCACTCCGACCAACATTTTTTATCAGAGGTTGGAAAATATTTTCTATATTACTATGTTTTCAACTTTGATTTTAATTGTATTTTAAAGTTCTTAAAATTTCTTTTATTTCTAAATTTTTATCTCTTTAAAATTCTTTTTTTGATATCATGGATAATAGACTATAGGGTGCTGCTACTAACCGGCCACCTTTCTTTAATGGAAATAACTATGCTCAGTGGAAGCTCAAAATGAAAATCCATTTGGAAAGCATGAGTTTTGATATTTGGACTGCCATAGAATCTGAATATGAAGTTCCCACTACTGATAGATCTACTTGGTATGAACCTACAAAGACTACATACAATAATAATTGTAAAGCTATGAATGCTCTGTACTGTGCTTTAGGAGATGAATAATTTAATATAATTTCTGCACGTAAAACTGCTTTTGAAATTTTGGATACCTTGGTTGTTTCTCACGAAGGAACAACTAATGTTAAAGAAATGAGATTAAACACTTATACTATTAAATATGATAATTTCACAATGAAGCCTGATGAACCTATTTCTGACATGTATCTCAGTTTCAATGAGATAGTAAACACAATGCGCTCACTCGTAAATATTGTTCCTGCAAAAGAACAAATTATGAGAATACTGAGATGTTTGCCAGATAGATGGAGAGGTACATCTGTTTCAATTAGAGAATCCTGTGACATTGGAGCACTGCCTGTCAAGGAGTTAATTGGTAAGCTGATGATGTATGAATAAGTGCTTAAGGTAAATAAATAAGAATATGAGGAAACCAAAAGAAAATCTGTAGCGCTTAAAACTACTACCTTGAAGACTAAAGACAAGGATAAACTACAAATGGAGACTGAGAGTTCAACGAGTGAAAATTTAGAATCTGACAGTGATGCCGAGATGGCTCAAATAGCCAGGATATTCAAGAAGTTTTATAGGAAAAAGAAATTCTTTAGGAAAACAAATTACAATGGAAATTATGATCAACAAGGAAAATGGAAAAAGGATTGGAAGAAGGCTGACAGGACTGATGAAGTTGTCTGTTACGAATGCAAGCGAAAGGACATATCAAAGCAGACTGTCCAAAGTTAAAACTCAAAAAGAAATATGATTACAAAGACAAGAAGTACAAGATAGCCATGAAGGCTACGTGGAGTGCTTCAGAAGACAGCACTAGTGAAGACGAACCTTCGGACTCTGAAAGAAATCGAGCCAACATGTGTTTCATGAAAAGTACATCTGAGGTAACATCTCACACTCCTGTTTTAAATTCATATTATTCTGGAGATGATTCTGATTCGGAAAACATGTCAAAATCTGAACTATTTGAGTACTGTGATATGTTGGAAGAAACCTGTAATGAGCATAAAGACAAATACAAAGTTTTAAAAAACAGTATGCTTTAAGTGTTAAGCATAAATCTGATCTTGATATAGAAAAGGAAAATAATGCTCAACTACTAAAGGAAAATACAGAACTGAAACTGTCAAATGAGCAGCGAAGAAATGACTTAGAAAAATTCCCAAATTGAAAGGATGCTTTAACTCAAATGCTAGGAAGGCAAGTTGCACCTAGATATGCTACTGTTTTGGGATACCAACCTGGACAGAGACAGTTCACTAGAACCCGATTTATTCCTAAGTCTGAAAAAATTTCTGCTAGTTCCAGTTTTGGAAATCTGTATGCTTCAACTTGTTATTCACATGGTTATAGACCAAATAATGTTTATCATTCAAAATCTATTGTTTCTGTTAATTGTATGGGACCCATAAAACAAATCTGGGTGCCTAAAGCCCTGATTGCTAACCTATCTGGACCCAAGAAAATCTGGGAACCAATGTCATTTCCTGTTTAAATCTGTTTTGTAGGAGACCTGCTTGAAGAGATGTCACAAGAAGATATGTTATTTAGACAGTGGGTGCTCAAGACACATGTCTGGAGATTATTCTTGCTTCAAGAGCTTAATAAAGGTTGATGGAGGTCATGTCACCTTTGGTGACAACTCTAAGGGAAAAATCACCGGCCTAGGCCAGATTGGTAACACTGACTCAGTATTAATTTCTAAAGTTTAATTCGTTGATGGACTTAAATATAAATTTCTTAGCATATCTCAATTATTTGACGATGGTTTAAATGTCAAGTTTGACAATGATTCATGTGATGTTTTTAACTCCAAAAATTCTTTAGTATTTTCTGCTCTAAGGAATGAAAATGTTTATGCTATTGATTTAAATTCTTTATCCAAACAAAATATTTCTTGTTTGAATGCTTTTCATAAAGAATCTTGGCAATGGAACAGACGATTAGGACACTGCAGCATTCACTCACTTAGAAAACTGGCTAGGAAAAACCTAGTTAGAGACTTACCTAAGTTAGAATTCCCAAATGACAAAGTGTGTAATCCCTGTCAAAAGGGAAAACAACACAATGTTTCTTTTAAATCAAAGAAAGAAGTGTCAACTTCTGAACCACTTGAGTTGGTTCACATGGATTTGTTTGGACCATCAAGAGTTTCTAGTTTAAATGGGAAGCATTATGTCTATGTCCTTGTAGAAGACTTTTCTAGATATACTTGGGTATACTTTCTAGCTCACAAAAGTGAAGCTTGTCCTTACTTTATTAAATATTCCAAGGCTGTAGAGAACATTAGTGGACTTAAGATTAAAACCCTAAGAAGTGATCATGGTCGTGAGTTTGAAAATCATGAGTTTGAATCTTACTGCTCACACAATGGCTATAGTCACAATTTCTCTGCCCCTAGGACACCCCAACAAAATGGTGTAGTAGAAAGGAGAAACCGAACCCTTCAAGAAATAGCTAGAACCATGCTCAATGAATATGAACTGCCTATTTACTTTTGGGCTGAAGCTGTTAATATAGCTTGTTATGTTATCAATAGAGTCTTGATCAGACTTATTCTTAAGAAAACCCCTTATGAGTTGTGGAACAATAGAAAGCCTAAGGTTAATTACTTCAGAGTTTTTGGTTGCGAAGTCTTTATACTTAATACTAAAGATAATCTGGATAAGTTTGCCCCCAAAAGCGATGAAGGAATTTTTCTGGGTTACTCTATTTCAAGTAAAGCTTATAGAGTTTTCAATAAGAAAACCAAGTGTGTGGAAGAATATGTTCACATCAAATTCGATGAAACTGATCCACATGAGCCTAAAACCCCTCTTGAGAATCTTGAAGAAGATTTGTCTATTCTGGACCTTGATGATAAATCTAAAGAACCTGTTATAAAAACATCCACTTCTGGACTTTTTCCAGAATCTGCTTCTGTTGAACCCGAACCTATAGATGAACCTGAAGTTTCTAGTCCAACCTTTACCAAATCGACTAAGATTCTAAAGAATCATCCTTTAGATGCTGTTGTTGGTAATCTTGATAGAGGAACACAAACTAGAGCTTCTCTAAGGAACCAGGTTGATCATCAAGCTTTTCTGTCACAGTTAGAACCCAAAAATATCAATGATGCTATCAATGATGAATTATGGGTAATAGCCATTCAAGAAGAGTTAAATCAATTTGAAAGAAACAAAGTCTGGGATTTAGTTGATAGACCCAAGGACACCCTGACAATAGGCACAAAATGGGTTTTTAGAAATAAAGTTGATAAATCAGGAAACATAGTTAGAAACAATGATAAACTAGTTTCACAGGGATATAGTCAAGAAGAGGGTATAGACTATGGAGAAACTTTTGCACCTGTATCTCGACTAGAAGCTATTAGGATCTTACTTGCATATGCATCACATCTGAATTTCAAGTTATATCAAATGGATGTCAAAAGTGAATTTCTAAATGGTTTTATAATTGAAGATGTTTTTGTGGAACAACCACCTGGATTTACAAACCCTCATTTTCCAAATCAAGTTTTTAAACTTTCTAAAGCTTTATATGGTTTAAAACAAGCTCCAAGAGCTTGGTATGATAGACTCAACAATTTTCTTATTTCAAAAGGTTTTACTGAAGGGATTGCTGATCCAACTCTTTTTATTAAAAGAATTTCTAAAGTTGTTTTAGTTGTACAAATCTATGTTGATGATATTATATTTGGATCTTCTAAACACTCTCTGTGTACTGATTTTTCAAAAAATATGAAAAATGAATTTGAAATGAGCTTAATGGGAGAGCTTATGTATTTTCTTGGTTTTCAAATTTTTCAAACTAGAGATGGAATTATTCTAAATCAAAGTAAATATACAAAAGATCTTTTAAAACGTTTTGGATTGGATAGTATTAAGGAAAATGATACACCTATGAGTACTACCTGTAAGTTGGATACAGATGAAGCTGGGAAACCAGTGGATCAAACCAATTACAGAGGTATGATTGGGAGCTTACTTTATCTTACTTCTAGTCGACCAGACATTATGTTCAGTGTATGTATGTGTGCTAGATTTCAAGCTAATCCTAAAGAATCACACTTACTGGCTGTTAAAAGGATTTTTAAATATCTTAAGCATACTGTAAATTTAGGTTTGTTTTATCCAAAAGGACAATCATTTGGCCTCACTAGCTATTCAGATGATGACTTTGCTGGATGTAAGTTAGAAAGGAAGAGCACATCTGGAACATGTCATTTACTTGGAAGATCCCTAGTGTCATGTTGTAGTAAGAAACGGAACTCAGTTGCATTGTCTACTGCCGAAGCAGAGTATATAGCTACTGGTAGTTGTTGTGCACAAATTCTGTGGATGAAACACACTTTATTGGACTATGGATATGAGTTTAAACATGTTTCAATCAATTGTAACAACACTAGTGCAATAAACATATCTAAGAACCCTATGTCTCACTCTAGAACTAGACACATGGATGTAGGACACCATTTTCTAAGAGATCATTATCAAAAAGGTGATATTACTCTTGAATTTATTGGCACTGAACATCAATTGGCCGATATTTTCACTAAACCTTTATGTTCTAATAGGTTAAGTTACATTAGGCACGAGCTGGGGATGTTTAATTATCACCGATGTTGAAATTCTCACCGATGTTGAAATTCTAACCGATGTTGAAATTCTCACCGATGTTGAAATTCTCACCGATGTTGAAATTCTCACCGATGTTGAAATTCTCATCGATGTTGAAATTCTCACCGATGCTGAAATTCTCACCGATGCTGAAATTCTCACCGATGATGAAATTATCACTGATGATCAATTCTCACCGATGCAATGTTTTAAAACTTCTGTCTGCCGCCAAGAATATGAATCGTTTTATTTTAATGTTATTATACTTTATTCATTTATTTATTATTCCTACATGATAAAACTAAGCCTAAACCGCTTCTCACTCCACCAGACCCAAAACCTTTCACCTTCGAATCTTATCTCACTATTCGACTGAGAACCCTAAATCTGTGATTGCAAAAACCAAGATTCCTGCCAGCAGAGATGACAGTGTAGAGCTTAAAACAAAGAAGCAGAAAGTGCAGTAAGAAGCTAGTGGAAGTAATGTCAGAACTAGGTCGGGAAAGCGACCAGTAAACCCTCATTTTCAAAATAGAGATATTGTGATTGAAAAGGATCTATGCTTAGATTGTATGCTACCAAGCAAGTCATTGGTGATTGCAATTCTGGATGATCAGAGATGGGTAGATTGTTTTTCAAATAACAATGGTCCCTACTACCCGAAATTAGTGAAACAGTTCTACGAATTCGTAAGTTTTGAGAAGTCGGAGAATGAGAATCGGGTAAGTTCTTTTTTAAAAGGAAAAGAAATGTCGTTTTCTTCAGTAGAGTGGGATGAATGTTTAAAATTCCCACATTAAGGTGTATCCGGGTATGTATCAAGGGAAATTCCACCTACCAGAAACATCTTTGACTATGAGACCGCATTAAAAGAACTAACGGGTAATGGAAGTCAATGGCAAGTGGTTGCTACTGAATTGGATTGAGAGAACAGATTGCTTTTCAAATTTGTTCAACATGTTTTGATACCGAGGAGAGGAGATTTTTCTAATCTAAGATATCAAGATATTTATCTTCTACATCTGTTAAGACATGGTGTGAAAGTTAATCTGTCCAGACTGCTGTTCAGTCAAATGGAAGACATGATTAGGCCGAAATCAAAGACTAATGCTTTATTCTTTGCCAAAATGATCTCTGTAATGATAAAAGTGAAAGGGATATCTGAGTCTCAAGATGAGACAGTTGTAGTTATGAATAACTTCTGTATCACTACTACAGTTTGTAAGTACATGAAAATCAATTGGAACCCATGGAAAAGAGAATGGGTCAGTGATGACCAGAAGGTGTATGATAAATTTAATCCTGTGGATTATCCTTCAAGGCCAAAGGATAAATGAGATCCAGGTTTAGGACCTCATGAAGAGGAACCCTAGTACAGTGATGAGTCAGAAGAAGAAGAAGAAGAAGAAGAAGAGGAAGAAACTCCTATGGATATTGGAGGAGATCCAGACTTGCCCCCAAGTCCTGTTTCTGAGTTTGTATACTCAAGAAAAGAAAAATTATAGGAAGTGTTATCTATTCATGAGGAAGACCAGCCAGTTCCGCAGCAAGAAGGAGAAAAAGAGAATGTATCTGAATTGTTTGATTCTGCTAGGTTGAGTCTGAGTCCATTGATTTGAAACTCAGTTGTGCCTACTGATGAAGTAGAAAAAGAAAGATAAGAAGTTGTACCTTTTTCAGAAAATCTCCTTACTGCTGCTGAGATGGAAGTTGTTGTGGAAGATTCTGATGAAGAAAGACCAGCAGAGAATGTAGCTGTTGTATATAAGAATTCACCCATTGAGGGGGAGCATCATTCCAATCTTGGAAATGTTACAGTGACTGTTGAGGTTGAAGACTGGGTAGAAGACCTAGGTTTTATTGTCTGTGGTTTGGATTATCCTGATTCAGATAATGAAGTATCGTTGAATAGATCAAAGATCAGCTATGACATCAATTCTGAGTTATTACCTGATGATGTGGTCCGAGTACATGATTTAGATGTGCTGAAATAAAATCTCAAAGTCAGTTTTGTAGAATAAGTAAAGACAATGGAATCTTGTTTAGTATCCTCGATTCAATCAGTCATGAATGATTCTGTAGTCAGTTTAGCTTCTGCAAGAGTATCTACTACAGTTGCTCCTACTGATTTTGTTACAAAGTCTGATCTCGAATCCCTAAAGCATGAGCTGAAAGAATCCTTCAGTGCCTCAGTTGCAGAGATGAAGCACTGTTTTAGTGAAGAAATGAAGTTGTTAGAACAATCTTTTGAGCTTTCACTTGGTTTCAATCTATCAACTTTTATGGGTGAGCTGATGGAAGCAGTTAAAGAGTGCCAGACCCAATCTTCTAGAATAGAAGCAGATCTTGAAGCCTTAAAGAAGTCTGTTACTGCCTTAGATTCTTACATGAGCTTCAAGCCTCAAGCTGATAAGGATTTAGCCTATGTGAAAAGTGTTGTAAGCCAAATGGTCTCAGTATTTGAAGATTTCAAATATTCTATAAAGGATCATGTTAAAAATCAGGACTCTCAACTGCAAACTCTGATTAGTGGTTTGACCAAAAGTTTCAAAGAAACTGTATCTTTCTCAGTTGGTCCACTAGCTTCAAAACCTGCATTTGATTTGAATCAATTACGAGCTATGATGAAGGAGGAGCTTGGTTCTATTTCAACCAGTGGCTCTGTGGACTCATCAGATCTAAGCCGAGTAGTGCTCTCTACAAGATATTCAGTCAGGGAAATAGTGAAAATCTTCCACGACCATATGAAAGAGGCCTCTGCCTCTCAGGAGGAAATCAAGAACAAGGTGGATTATTATTTCCAAAGGATTTTTACCAAGCAACAACTCAACCATCATTTCAAGATGATGTTGGAAAACATGAAGTTACCCCCTGTAACTCAAGCCTTCCGAGAACAAGTGAGCAAGCTAAGGCAGCTGACTCCTGCCTTAGAAAGATTCATGGAGAACAAAGATGATTTTATATCTGCTATGGAAAGAGGAGGAGGAATCATTATGGATTTCAGAAATCTGTTGCTTCCCTTTTTGCATGTTGATGCCAGACCAGTTATTGTCCCTCCTGCCTTGCCTGCCTCTTCCTCTACTGAGTCTCCAGTCCAGATGACTCCTGCTCTGGCCATCCGAAGCCTCACACCTATAATCACTCAACAAACCTCCCAATACAGGCCAGGCACTGTATCAGTGGCTCAGCCTCCTGTGATCATTTCTGGGATTCCAAAGCCCTCACCCACATCCTCACCACCTGCATCCTCTTCTGATCCAAAAGGAAAATCTCATGTTGAAGATTGGGATTGCAAAAGTGGCTAGGCTGTTTGATAGGAATTTTTTTTTCTTTTCTATTCTGTTTATGTAAGTTTTGTCTGGTCTAATACAAATGCTTTTCTTTACACTATCTCTGTTTATCAGTTTTCTATTTCTGCTTTCCCACTTTTTGATTATCACAAAGGGGGAGAAAAATATAAAGAAAGGGGAAGAAAGGGGGAGAACATATAAAGAGAGGGGTATAAATATCAAAGGGGAGAAATTTGAGCCTTTGATACTATTTCTTACATTTCCTTCTTTGGTACCAATTCTTTCAAAGCTTATCTCTGATACTATTGTATTTAATACTAACTATGATAATTTTTTATCTCTCTCATTCTATTACTATTTCCTCTATTTCCTCTGATACTGATTTCTTTGAGAAATTAGAATATAAATGTTATATTCTCTTATACTATATTCTCACTATTTTTTTGGTCATATCATAAGTTGTGATTATCAAAAAGGGGGAGATTGTTGACCTCACCTGGTTTGATAATCCCAATCATGTATTTATATGTTTTGATAATCCCAATTATGTGTTCATATTTTATGATATTCTCAATTACTTTTGATCTACACTTTAATTCTTTCAAATCAGTGATCCAGTTAATAATAATGTTTAAATAATTTCTGATTTATGTTAATCTCGATTATCCTTGTTTATACAAGCTTTGAAACAATTCTAAGTCAATTAGATGTGGGTTGCATAAGAGTTTGAAGAGCTACCGATAGCCAGAGCTACCGATAGCCAGAGCTACCGGTAGCCAGAGCTACCGATAGCCATAGCTACCGATAGCCATAGCTACCGATAGCCAAAGCTACCGATAAGAGAGCTACCGATGCACAGAGCTACCGATGGATAGAGAGCTACCGATAAGAGCTACCGATAAGAGCCACCGATAAAAGTTTGAAGAGCTACCGATTGAAGATCCTACACCGAGTCAACAGTACACGTCTACGAACAAACGGCTACCTATAATGATCTGCGGAGTCAAATCCTATATCCTCGACGCTATATGTTTATTATACTAACGGTTACATTTTTTACTTTTGATGCATTTAATGTTATTAAATTATTTGTGTTCCCATTGCAGGAAACCATACCAAGTACGATTAAAAAGCATAATCATTCCTTCTTCTCAGAAAAACAAAAAACAAAGGGGCACAAAAGAGGACATCATGTATGTATCAAAAGGAAGTGAGAGAGACACTAGACTCAAAGAGATCGAGCACACAGAACACACATGCGATCAAGCTCAAAACGTGCCAAGAAAAACTGGAGAACATGCACTCACGATACTACTACTACCAGCCTCCAGAACATAGAGCATGCATCGAGCAATCTATGCTAAAGAAGAACTACACAAAACTCTTCATTCTTTGAGCTGAAAAGCAAGATGAACCTGGAAGTCAAGGAAACACATGATACTCTGCTATCCAGACAAAAACCAGAAGAAGACTCAGAACGAATTCTAATCAACAAAAGGAGTCAAGAGCTGCACGAAGAGCACTAGAGCCATTTCTAAACTCTAAATATTTATCTCTGTGATTCATTTTTACATTACGAGCAGTGTGTGTTGTCTATTGTATTTTACACACACACTGTCTCCTGAACCTTAACTGGAGGATTTGTAAACCCTCACTCACTATCTTTTCATTCATTTTCCCACTGTGGACAGTGGTAGAGGTCATGTGTGACCTGGACAGCTGGTTGCTGTTGTTTGTTTCCCACGAATAACAGTGGTAGAGGTCTTGGACCTGGACAGTTGTAAACTGTTGATCCCCGATCCAGTGTGTGCATCATCTTTATATAATCTTTTGAGAGGACTAAGTCTCGGCTTGAGACTGAACCTCTTGGTTAACTCCTCTTTGTTTTTAGTTAAAGTTTATATCCATACAGAACATATTTATTTCATATTCCGCTACTATTACTTTGAAATATAATTTATCTTCAAAGCTACTTTGATAGTTAAACTCGCAAGTGTTTATATTTATTATAAAACAGTAAGTTAGTTTCAAAAGTTAATTTAATCATAAGATTAAGTAAACTGAGAATTAATCAATCTTTGAGAAACTAATTGAAGCTTTATAATCTGTATAAATTCACTATAGTTTAATTTGTTTTTGAAATTGGGGGATTGTAATAGAAATTGTGTTTAGCATAAATTTTAATTGGAACTCAATTCACCCCCCTCTTGAGTGTCCACTCCGACCAACACCCAAGTTTATAAAAAACTATTTTCAGTTTATGATAAGAGATTATTTAAGGAATAAATGGTGAATTATATTTTGAATGGGGTAAAAGGTTATCCATTTATGGAATGTTTAAGTTAAACTTTAGATGTAGTTAGTAAGATTAAATTGTTATCTTTCTATATGTGGATTTATGCATATTTCAGAGCCTATTATAACTACCTAGTATTGATTGTAACTAATGACAAATGAGACGGCATATCACGGGTCTCATTATCTATTAGTACATTAGGAATAAAAATTTGTCCTTCCTTTTTTGGATAAAGAGGTGAAGTGGATAATGGAAAAAAAGTTTGAGGTTGTCCTCTATTCATCCAATTATATATTTTCATGAAAATAATTTAACAATATTGATACCAAAAAATGTAATCCTAATACCTCAATTTCTAATGAATCTGATGTCCCCTTAGTTCATCCTATATTTATAGATTTATGGTTATTAACTTTCTCCTATGATTCTTCTCTATAATTCTCCATTAGAAATTGGTAGTTAGATTTTTCCTCCATGTATATCTTTCCACTTCTCACATATGTTACCCTATCTGTAATCCTACTTATATATTACATGGGGTAACCATTATAGTTCTAATATTCCATTTATAAGTGAAATTTTTATATTCATTTTTAATATTTGGGTTTCTATGAATGAAAATTTAAATTATTAAAAATTTGATAACATAGATGAATTTTGATGTAGAAATTAATTTTAAGGGGTGTAGAATGTAACACCCCTGGATTTTTGTAATCATTTTATTCAATTAATTTATTCTTTCTGATATTATTCATTTCACATTACAGTGGAATTAGTTATATATATATATATCAAAACACTAAGTCAAACATTACTTTCACATAGAACCAAATTGGATTGTGCTACATGAAATTATATATTGTATTCCTCTACATTCAAAACACTCTATAAATTTTCTATATGAAACCCTGACTTGGAATATGTTACACACAATACCAAATTTCAAAGAAACATCATTCTATTGTTATAATTATTTAAATGAGTTTGTAATATATATATATATTATAACATAGTAAAATTAATAGTAATAACATATTTATAAATATTTTTCTAATGTTTCTATATCAATAAAACATATTGATATTGAAAATATATATTCTTGTAAAATCTATATATGTTTAAAAATTCTATTTTCTCAAAAGAAATGATTTTCATGTCCTTCAGTAAAAAATAGAAAAATAAATTTTAGGTGCATATAGAAATTTTCATTGAAAAAAAACTTTATTTTTTAATTTAGAATTCTTAAATTATCTTACTCTGAATTTTTTGTATTTTTTGATGACCATCAATTTTTTATGAATAGTAAAAATATTACATCTTGGTGAAATTTAATATAACTATTTATTAATTTGAAATTATACATTAAATTTATTTAAAGGTTAAAATAGATCAATTATAAATATATTAAAAAAATCTAGGTCATTATAATCAATTTCACTTTTGGATTGAATTGATAAACATAACAAACAGTTGATCATTTGTCTACTTTAAACCCCTGTTATTTTGACTTATCTACAGGATTATCCATAATCCTAATTTTTCCACTATTGTGAATTGGTTTTTGAAAAAATTAAATACACCATTGTAATATGTATAGTATTTATGGTCTATTTAGATCATGTTAATTTATGACTAAGAATATTAGTAAATTTGATTAAAATTAATCCCAATGATTATGGTCAAATTAATCATAATTATAGAATAAACCTTAATGTTAGGGAACCAAATGACCTATCCACTAGTCCAGACCACATTTATATCTCATATATATTCCATAAACCTTAAATTATACATATTTTTCACTTTGGTATGATTTGTTTGGTATTTACATGTATACACCTAACATGTTTTGAAAATTCCAATTGAGACATTTTCCTTCCATAAAAATATCACCACCTCTACATCTTATTCACACCTCTGAAATTTCTTAATTTTGTCCAATATCTACCCATAAAAATTATAATAATCCCTCAATTCCTCTTATAATCATCTCCTTGGTCAGAAATCAATGATTGTATTCCTTTTGGCACAATCCAAAAGGAGTTACCCGATTAAGAGGTAACCTCTTCTCTCAAGATATTTTCTTTTATTTTACTTCTCCCCCACTACACTGTATTTATTACTTTTTTGTTCAAAAAACAATATATAAAATAGGCTACAATATTATTATGATATTTTTACTACCTACACTTACACTCACATCCATCTAATGGGTGAAAAACATATTGTTTTTGTGTACATAGAACTACATCCTCACTAAACGATGACTGTTAATTTTTAATTTACTTCCTATGATGATAGACATTATGACAGAAACTCTATTTATATATTTAATATATTATATTGATTATTTATTTATTATTAGTTATTCCATATACAAAACATATCTTTTTTACTTTCCATTTAATGTAAATATGATAATTTCGTTTGAGGAAGTATGGGCAACTGACCCCTCAAAGCGATGTGATTCGTACACACACTACATGAAATGTATTAAGGATGGGTTTAGTGAAATTATATGATATATATGATTTAATAATTCTAATTTTATAAATATATATATATATATATATGTCATGTTTTTGATTCTTTCTATACAATAATAAAAAATAGAACCAGTATACATGCATACGTATGACTTACCATCTCCATGAATGGGGTATTCCATTTCATATTATTATATTCTATATATTATTATAATAAAAATACAATGAATTTAAATGATATTTATATTATTTTTTTAATTCTGGAAATTATTATGTAATCGTGACGACCTGATATATAACTAATTAAGACATAAGCAAAAAAACAAAGTGATTCGTAACCTCCACATGAAATTGGAATAAAGGGGGTAATATAAATTTATAATAAATATATATATTTAATTATATATAATAATATGGTTCCTTAAAATATTTATATTAAATTTTTATTTATTATATAGGAGGTTTGAATGAGTAATATGGGAGTTACAACAGAAGGTAAGGTGATTTCATCTCACTTTTTATTTCCCTCTTATAAATTCTTTTTTCACCATCAATTAATTTTTTGTGGTGTGTTTACATAACATGGATGTATTATGAGATTATTATAAACAAAATTATGTGTATTTAAGAGTCAATTTGATTATATTTATTTCATGGGGACTATGTTTCAAATGATACCAAATCGATTAAATTAGTTTTTCTCAGTTTTCATTATTTGAGGTACATGCCATGTTATGCCAAAATATTTTCACATGTGGTCTATATACTTCCTTTGACTTATTATATCATGATTAAATTTATATTCATGATATTTTTTCTTCATGAAATTTCAATTTCATAAATGGGGACTATAGTTCATGGATACCGAGTGGAAAGATTTTAATGGAACAATCTCATAACTTTTAGAAATTGTTTATGATTGTGGTACCTTGGATTAAATATAATGATTCTTCTGTCAAGAAAAATCATTAAATTTAACTTACTCTATTTTTCCATGATATCATCATAAATTGGTACCGTTTTTCCACTCTTTGGAACATATGATAGTTAAGAAAAAATTTTTAAGGAAGTCTCAATTTACATATCTCTTTGGACAAAAAATACGAGTTCTTTCAAAACCATGTTATGAAAAAAGGGATTCCATGAATATTATAATACTCTTCTGTAATAATTTAAAAAATTACCATTATTTTCACTTACCAAGTTCATTAATAGAATTTTCTTTTTTCATTCCAAAAAATTCATTTTTTACCATTATACCGTTCAAAGAGAATATTATTTTTACCATGTATGAAATTTTTGGATTTTCCTGCCATCATTTCTATGAAGTTAATTTCAATGATTAAAAGTAAATTTTTTTTAAAAAATTAGAATTATTTTTAAAGATTTTTTAAAAAAATTATTCATACTTCTTTCATAGGTTTTCAAGTAATATTTTTTTCAATATGTTTTAATGAATTTATTTATATTTTTTAATGTGTTTTCAAAGAACAATGTTTTTAAATTTTTTGAGGCTTATTATATAGGTTTTCAAGGAAATAGTTTTTCAAAATTATTTAAAGTATTATTTATAATTTTTCATGATATTTTATATAAAAATTCTTTTCAAATGGTTTTATGAATTAAAAACCCTTCTTCAAAGAAGAAAGTATATTTTCCATAATAAATGTCGTAAAAATATATTTCTATATTATATTTCATCTAAGATGAAATTTGTTGATGTTACTCATTCCCTTATAGGAAATAATATAAACGTTTCAATCATATTCTTTCTCAGACGGGGTTATGCTTACTGTCATAGTCTTTACGAAACTCGTTTCTCTCACGCATGTTTTGTATTTATGAAACATGTTTCTAATTAATGGGTTATATGATTATGAAATCTATTTCTCTTCCAATTGTTATGTTATTTAGATTCCCTCTTCTTTTCCTCGGTTATAAATTAATAAAATTATTTGGAATCCTATATATTTTTCATAGGTTATGATGTCATGAAATGTTAACGATACCCAGTTCATTTCATGAGTTAAGATTGTTTTTTTGAAACCCATCTTATTTTATGGTTCATGGTATAATGGATGATTAATTTTCCTATAGAACATGTATATATGATTTTTTTCTATTATTGAGGGGACATATATCTCCCTCCAATGCATTGGGTAATGATAAATGTTTTATGAGCTCAATGGGTATATTAGGGGGAATCACAATCCTTAAATTAGATGGTATATGGAAGTACATCCCAATCCCAAAATGAGAGGGTATGTGATAGGACATCCCAAGCAAAAAATAAGAAGGTAAATGGTCATATATCCCATGAAGAAAATGACAAGGAAACCAAAAGGACACGCCTTGCATGAAATAAGAGGTAAAACTAGAGGATAACCCATTTCTGAAATAAGGGGGTACATGGGAGGGAAACACATTCCTTAAACAAGAGGATACTCTGGAGGTCATCCCAGTCCTGAAGTAGGTACATGTGTGATTAACCCAAGCCTAATATGTTACAAATGCCTTTTTAGGCCTCCATAAAATAGGTTTTCTATACGCTTCTACTTTTTCCACAATTCCATGTTTTATTCCTATGTTATTATTTCATGGATAATGTTCATTATTTTCTTATGATTCATGTCAAATGAAGGTTCAATATTTATTATGATCTCTAATATTAAAGGTATGATCTTCAAATTCTATACACTTGTTCCATACCCTCTGGTTCATGTTTTGATTACACATTTCCTTTATTTATCCTTATTAAACATTTGAGCTCACCAATTTCTTTGGTTGCTTTTCCCTGGGTAATGAAGAAATGTTTTAGGTATAAGTACTAAAGGTGGAGATCATTATGTAAGATATATAAGATCATTCAACATGATATAATATTTTGTTTCCATGTTTCCAAATACCAAAAAAACTATTACAGTCCTCAGGCATGTAATTTTTTAACGTACTAAATATTCATTCAAAATTATGTAATATCTATGTATGTTAAGTCTGGGTCCCAATAATTACCCACCATCATGTCTATTATATTACTTGAATCATCCTTTATACATTTTTTATTTTATTTTCATAGAAAATTATTATAAATTTTTTTTATGTTTAAAAAAGTATTTTACAATGTGGATAACAAATTTTCCTCAGGAAATGTAACACATTATTTTAAATTTGGACTTTATAAATTTTCATTGTATATTTCATTGAAAATGATTCTAAAAATATTTATGAATTTTTTGTTTTAAAATTTTATTTCAAATAGAATATAGTTTTCTCAACAAATATTAATAGTTATATTTCCAAATATTTTTCCATTTATGATGTCATCAATTGATGTTACTTATGATTTACTAGGGATATAATCCAAAGATACGATTCTTATTGTTTATCTGTATGGTTTATGATTATGATGACAATATTATTTTGAAACTTATTTCTCTCTAATGTGTTATACTCTGATAAAAATTCTTATGAAATCCACTTTTTCTTCCATGGGATATGATTTGATGAAATGATAAAATTATTATGAAAATTGTTCCTTTTATATAGGTTATGTTTTGATGAAATTTTTATCCAACCCATTTCATTCCATGGGTTCTAATATGATTAATTTCTTATTATATTTCGAAATGTATATGTATTATTTTCATTATTTTATTGTGGTTATGTTGTAACCAATAAATGACATTATCTTATAACTATGGATAATGGTTATGTTGTAACCAATGATGGGTGGGTCTTGTATCTCTCTACAATGAATTGGGTAAAGATTGGTATCTCGTCAGATAAATTGTAATATAATGGGAAGTGATCCTAGTTCCGTAAAGGCCTCTTCCCACCAAAATAATCATGGTAGTGAACCCTGACCACTACGATTGTTTAGGGAGTGAACCCATTACACAATGATAATTTTTAAAACATTTCTTTAATAATAAGGGAATGAATTTATATTAATATTTTTATTCCCAAAAATCATATCTTAGGAAAATGTTATGCACTCATGACTCATATTATTATATTTCTTAAATATTAATTTGTTATGAACATCCTATATTTTTATTTGACTAAATATTAAGATATTTGAACTATAGGGTATGGTTTTCAAATGTTGTTCTCAGGTTTTCATACCCTTATGATCACATTATGTTCATAAATTTCATTTTTTTACCCATACTAAAAATATTATGTCAACCTTTCATATATTTTTGTTACCCATGTTATGATGATTGGTTTTATGAGTGACATATCTAAGAAGTGTTCTAGTTATTAAGAACAAATTGGGAGATGATGTAGCTCACTTATGGAATGTTTTTTATTTGTTCAAGTCTCCAAAGGTGTTATACCATTATGATCATCATGGGTGTTCTGCATAATTTCATGAACATTCATTGCAAACTATGTAATATATAAATGTGATATGTTTGGGTCATTGCATATATGGAAGAATACCCCTTCTCTACCACTCTCTCTTCCGTAGTAGCATCAGGGGATAATTGAATTTGATAATTAAATATTTTTCGAAGTCATGTGTGGTTTGGGAAGAGAATGAGTATGATGTAATTAATCTTAATGATACTCTACTACTTTGATTACGTGATATGATATGTAAAAATTCTTCCAAAATATTTTATTTAAAGTAGGTGTCATCGAATATAATACAGGTGGTCTGTTCTTTAGTTCATATGGAACGAATAGGAGAAAAGGTTCGTTTTTCATTGGTATATAGTGTAACATTAATGGGGGAGTGTTATATTATTTTAATTATTATCATATTATAAATGAATACTTTATTTAGTTAGAGAGTATTAGCGAGGCTGAAGGACTAGTTGAATTGTGTAGGTGTTGGATTGTTCTGATTTTTTTCACAAAGTAATTTGTACTGTATTTATAATATATATGGGAGAAATTCGGCTTGGTCCTATGGGGTATACATTTAATGTTCACCCCATGTATAAATAAACTATTTTTAGGTATCCAGGATTGATTTTTTTATCGATATATGTATTAATATCTTGTTGTTTGGATTTGTTGGTGTCACTTGCATAGTATATTTCTATTGTTGTTATATTATTTTAAATACATTAGTATATACATTATATTCATGCATATAGAATATTTATTTTTGGGAATTGTTTTTTTTTTCTTTTCAATTGTGGTGTATTTTTTATGTGTTTTTATATTTATATCACGGGAAATTGAGGATAATGACACCAATTTGGGTGTTTTATACCCTCATTACTAGTTGTCAACATAGATCCTATAGGGGTTGGGACATGGGATTCATTAATTATATTCATTTTTAGGCTAGGAGGGGTACTAGTGGAGGAGATTTTGTGGCATACCTAGATTTCATCTATGTGGTTTTTAAATGGGGATATTATTCTCATTATATAGCTGAAAATTTTGATATTTTTTATTGTAATTCCATTCCCTTTGATCCATAATTATGAATCATTTTTTCTTCAACAACACTCCCTATCACTTCATCTTTTTTATGTGATTTCATTATTGATTTTAGGTGAAATTTGGAACTATTAGTGGTGTTGATCTCATCACGGTAAGATCCACAAAATCAACATAAGTATTTGTGAATGAATAATGGTCTGGATAATTCTATATTCTAATCATCTTCTAACAATCTTATTCATTATAAGTTTGGATTCATTTTTATTTGAAGTATTAAAATATTTTTTCTATGTAAGATATTTTTTATAATAAATATTTTTGTTTCCTCCTTAAATTTTAATTATTTAATTCGGTGTTTATAAATTAATTATGGACTACTCTATAGATTTAATTTTTTATGTTTTCTCAATGTGATGGAAATTAAAATTGACCAATGAGAATAATTATACATGAATTATTATATGAAAAATAATTATAATATAAATTATTTATAGCAAAAAAGAGAAAATAACATGTATATAATATTCAATATATGGAATAATTTGTGTAATAAATAATTTGTTGAATTTTTTCATAATTAATTGAGTTAATGATGAATTTAATGTATTGTAAATTGATTATTTGGTGTTGTTTTATTATGTTAATATGATTTTTGTTATGATATAAAATGATACTATTGTTCTATAAATTAGGATTAATGAATGATAATAAATTGAATGAATATATGTGTTTTTTATTAATTTTTATTGTCTTAATTATTATTTTCTTACATGGTATGTATGTGGCTTGTGCAAAGATTCAATGAAATGAGTTAAAAAAATTAATAGTGGGTTTTATTAATTTTATAAAAAATATTATTGTAGTGTATTTAATTATACTTTCAAATATATAGAATTTGATTATAGATAGAGTAATTAAAGGGGTAATGATAGGTTATTCTTGATCATAAGGAAAATTTGGATTGGATTTATAGATACATTCTCCCATGGTATCTCCATTTTGACTCTTTATTTGATGTGTTAGGGTTTGTCATCATTTTCTATTGGTGACTTCCCTATTTTATATGATGATTCCCTTAAAATATCAGCATATTTACTTTATTCTCCTTCAACATGGATAGAAATTAGTTTGGATATTTTAGTTTTAGGATTAATCATACATCTAATGTCTGAATTTATCTATGCAATGTTGTTTCATAGTGAAATGGGATCAATTTTTTCTCTTACACCCATTTTCAATCTAATAAATAAAACAAAACCATATTTTTAATCTGATGTAATGGTTCATGTGGTATCTTGTATCGATTATGGTATACTTTTCCACAAAATTAGTGATGCATGGGTGTTTTATGTTTAAATTCATAGTGGTCTGTTTGTATTCCAGTGACTATAGTTCATGTACACTTTTCCTCTTTTTACCCTACCCAATATCCAAAATCACATTTCATTCAATGTTGTAAGTGTTGTTTGGATATCTCAATTATGTTTGGGATATTATCTATTAATCATTGGTTTTATGTTTTTGGTCCCATTGTCTGTATATTTATTTATTTTCTTCTGATATAGTATTCCTTATCCAATTAGTTTTTTATTCATTTCCAATAGAACTATGTTGTACTTTATTAAATACATCATTATCTTCTTATAGGCTTCATTTTGAGAGGTTTCTCTCTTGTTGAATTATCTGGTGATTGTTATGTGTTATCAAGATGGAAGCCTACCAAAGAAGAAGAGGTTGTGTCATGTGTGTTTTGTATTGAAAAAAGATTATATTACTTATTTTTTGTTATTAGTGGCATAGATCTCATTTATTATTTTGTTAAATATGTTTTATATATCTCCTGAAGAATTTCCTCCAACTATTGTGTTATTTTGATTGAGGGATTAGTCAATGTCACTCTAGTGAATGAAAAATAGAAATGACATTTTTTATTTTAGTTTTTTAATCACTGATCTAGAATTCCCTTTGGAGTGATGTTATGATGATAAATAATTTTTTATGTTTGGGGTTTCTATGATGGTGAGTGGTTTGGTTTCTCTTACAGGTAGGGGTGATAAACAACAATAAACCATTAGGTGATTTAGATGGCATATAATTAGGGATAAAAGTTCTCATAATTAGTGTTGGATACATGAGTTTAGGTATAATAGTTGGCCTCACACTAATAGAGGCACTAACCCTAAGGCTTCTTGAAAAGTGATGTTGGTTGGGATTTTTGTGTAAATTGGGTGGACCTGACACATTATGTTATTCTATTTTCAATTTGTTTTTAGTCCGTTGTTTTTTGTTTTTTATATCTTTTTAGTTGGATTAGTTACCTCTTAATGTAATGTGGCCATTATAAAATTATGAATAAATTTTATATAATGAGAAAAAAATGGATTTAGTTGTTCAATTAGGGGTTTAATATGGAATTTTATTCCTATAATTTTGAGCTTTTGAGTTAAAAAAATAAATGAAATTTATTTATTTCGATGTATGTTTAAAAAATAAAACATTTTTTGAAAATTAAATAAAAATATTAATAAATATGAGTTCAAAGAGTGAAATTTAGATTCATTTATGTTATATTATTACGTTTCTATTGTGTTTTGAAAATCCATGAAGTTGGATAACATTTCTAGAATCTTGGTTATGGATTTTACTTGTGATTAATATAAGTGGATCATGGGTTGGGATATAAATTATTCTAGTCCTGATATTATCATGAATTCCATGTGATTGTAATAACCATACATTATCCATTTCTTTTGAAATTAATTTTATTGAATAATTTCCAATGATTTTAGAGGAATAAACCAATGTGATTATTTGATTTTCCTATCCTAGCAACTAACATGGGTCATACCCCCAACAAGAAAACCATTCTAGCCCTTGGAGAAACCCAAAAGGCGTTTCCAATTCCCATGTGTTTGTGGAATGAACATGGGCATATAATAACTAATATTTAGAATGAGTTTTTTAACAATGACATAATAACTATGATCTATCAAGATGAATGGAAAAATATCACAAAGCATAACAAAAATAAAAAAGAACAACAGAACTAATAAGTAGAATGAAAAAATTTATGTATATAAATAAATAAAAATATTTATGGAATAATGAAAATATAATTAACAATCTATGGATAGAATAAGTTAAATAAAGACTAAAACCTATCTCTGCCTGAAATGCATTTCAGTATCATACAACTTCACCACCATAACTCAGACTCAACTACCATGAGGACCCACAAAATCCAAGTTGTGCATTTCTATTTTGTTCATTATGCATGGCCACATCAATATAAAATATTTGGTTATATGTGTGGTGTAAGATAAAAACCCCTATAAAATCTTGTACAGTGTTCTATAGGCATACATTTATTTAATAAATTTATTATTATCAACTAAAAATAGTAAAATAGTATGAGTTCATATTTACATAAAATTTCATAAAAAAGAATATCCAATTTGAATAGGTGTTAATGAAATTAATTAGATCATATTTTCATTTTTATATACAAAACAAGTAATTAAATCCTTCTATAATAGTCTAAAAATATCTTATAATACTCTGAAAATCACATTTGTATAAACCATTCCTAAAAATGAATGAATAGATAATATTGATAATAAAACATTTTATCGATATAATAATAAGACAAAAGTTATATCGAGATAGAACTTGTTAGTATCTTCATACTTCAAATAACCATGGGAAAATAAGAGGGTGCATAAATATGTCCCTAAAATATGGTCTAAGGGATTTGAGATCTCCATCATGTGTCTCCATAAAGTACAATGTTTTTTGTAGTCATCATATATATCCAATGTTATGGAGTCTAACCATACCTATACTTTATTTTCCGACATAACCAATATAATATAAAATCTCTTTTGGGTTTTCCCCTCTCTATGAGGAATAATTTACGAAATTAAATTAATTTAAAAATGATTTTTTATCAATAACGATTCATATTTATCATATATGTAAAAACCAAACCAAAACTAGGTACACAACATTTATACCAACAGTTTTCATCATAAATTAATTTTCCACTTCCAAAATAGATTTTATCAATACAAAACTATGCCTTTAAAAAATACAAATATCTTTTTATAACATGTAAGATAGAAATATTCATATAAAAAGGAATATCATGAAACCACATTTCCAAAACTGTGTAATTTCAATCAAAAGTATAGAACCTATAATTAGAAAGACTGGGTGGCTCATAAGGGATTGAATAAAGAAATAAAATGAAATTCCCCATCTTGGAATATGGGTTCCAACAAACACTAGGTTATTATAGCATTTAAGATAAACGAAAAAGATTCATATGGTGGAAGGACCAAGTGAAGATGATTAAAAAACACTTAATATGATTTTCCATGAATTTATATTGTGAAAATACACCAAAATTGTTACCTAAGAAAAGGGAATGAGAGGTCTGTATGATAGAGATACTTCCTGGTTCAATATTAGGAAAACCTAAGAAACAATTGTTTTCAGTCATTCCATGGTAAAAATGGCTAATACATAACATAAAATACTAGGGTAGTGGGTTCATGAAATAAAACTAGGATTCATGAAATAAATCTCTTCCATCCAATAGATTAATTACCTAAAATTTTGTTAATGATAGGAATCATAGTTATGTAAAATTGGAATCTCTGTCATGAATATTCGTAATGTGAATTCCTCACTCATTCCACAAAAAAACTAAAATTCTAGTAATATACCTATTCAAAGATTGAATACCATAAAAGGAAAACATGACTCAAAATAAGTAAATAAAATCCAAATAAACAATCCATACCTAATGTCAGCATCAGGTTGTGACAATTCTTCACACCTTTTTTTCTATCTATCCCCAAAAAATCTGGTCAATGAAGGTTGGAAAAAAATATTTTTTCCTTATAATTCCTCAAAAGATTCTCTCTCTCGTTTCTAAAGATAATATTTAATATTTTTACATAGCACATAGACCATTGTAATATATTTTCAATTACGGATGTTTTCCTTGTAATCAAATATCGGGATTACTTACTCAACAGTAAACCTAATTGAGTCCAAATTTATTTCGTCCAAATTACAATTATAAGAAAGGCTATGATGATATTTCTTCTTCTCATACACTTGAAATACATCATAAATTATTTTCAATTAGGTAATTAATATAAAATTATATAACAAATTTCAAATCCACTAGAAAATCTCCAAAGGACCGACATATATCGATGCTAGTTTCCATTTCTTTCCAAGCCATCAGTAATCCAACTGAGGTAAAATATTTAAGAAAACTTGGCCACAAATACAATACTCAAATTAATGGTGTCCACATCCCACGTAATATTTATTCCAACTATGAATCTTAATATAATTTTAATGAATAGTCTTGATCTTATTCATATCCTCTTGAACAATACTCAAACAAGAAAAAATCCTTAAATAGCTTAAACTAAAAAGATGTGATATCCATGGTCAATCATACAGTGAATCAAAGGGATCCCATCTTATGGATGAATAGTAAATATTGTTATAAAAAAATTTACTAGTACCAAACAGCATTTCCAATTTCCTCAATATTTTAATATACCCACATAGAAAATACCCTTCATAATTTGATTTTGTGACTCTCGTTGAACATTCATAAGAGAATAGTTAGTTATTCATAGACTAAAATGATATTAAATTTATTACTATATTCCTTTATAATACTGATAATTAAGTACATGGTTAATTTCTAAAATTATACTAGATAGAACACCATGAATCCTTCAAAATCCTCCATGTATTTATTTTCCATGTCTTCAACCAATTTTTAACTAGAATTAAGATAAAATGATTAAACAAATTTAATTTTTTAATCATCACCCATATAGAATTAATTAATTAGTTAGTTTGTGTTAGACCAACTATAATATACATGGACAACTCATCCCACATTTATACTAACATATGGAGAGGTTGGAGAAAACCATATTGTTTTTGTCATTGTTTTTAATCATCTTGTAGATTTTACAATGTTTAAAGAACTTAGATATGTATCTCTTTAAAACTAGACAAAAAAAATTAATCATTCATGTCATAATACAACTTATTATAGCCTAGGTGAATGGATCCCTAAAATAAAATACACTTCATTATCAAAATAACTATAACGAGTAAAGGAGAGACTCATTAGTTCATGAAACAATGAACATCATCCAAGATGAATGATTTCTCAAAAATGGTCTATCCACCATATAAATAATTCATGGTAGTTTGTAATTCCTTATCCAACTACTTCTTATAGAAAGAAGACTTGAGGAGAGATTATTTCATTTTAATAATTAGTATTGTAACATCGATTCATTTTACATTATTATCTAGATTTATTATAGTGATATGTCCTTTGACTATCATATCATCCATTGATTCCATCATTATCTAAGAGGAATATCCTTCTAATGGAGTTAGAAAGAAAATTTTCCTTTATTGGGTAGTAGGTGAATTCAATGTCAAATAAACAAATATACTCTAACCACATCTTCTATTTAAGGTTCAGTCCCTTTTATGAAAATATGTAGAATAAAGATTTATGGTAATGAAATATAGTTATGTTCTCCCTAAAATATTAATTTCACTATCTATGAAGTTAATTCATGACTATAGCAAACTATGGGTGTTGTGTGGGATCATACTTCTAATACATTTGTCACTAATGAGAACCATACACCACTACATTATCACATTGCATTAGAACATATCCTAAACATGTGCCTCAAGCCTCATGGTGAACTATATATCCCTAACCATCTTCTATAAATATATTGATAATGTGTGAGGCCAAATACAATTTAAATTCATCAATTTATCATATGAATCTCAAATAACAAATTAAGTTAACTCACATACATGTGATGGAATTCAACTATGATGTCATCATTGAGAAATCCTTTACAACCAACTAGTAATATCCCTCAAGACCCAATTAACTCTAAATCATGAAAATATTTTATAAATCATACCATGAAAGGAAATCCTCTCTCTCTTAGGATCAATTTATATTCCATGACCTGATATCACATATCCAAATATTTTAAATTCTCATGTATAGAAGTGACAATTTGATAACATAGAATAAAGGAAAGGACCCCTCAACATTCCCAAAATAGTTTATAAGTGAATCTCATTATATTCTTCATTTCATGAATAATCTAAGATTTTTCCATAAAGACCATAATAAAGGAATCTCGATACTAGAGAAATAACTAGTTTAGATTTCCATAAATAAATAAGATAATTATTCTTAAAAAATGGAAGCATAATACACTAAAAATGATTCTACATACATCAAAATGTGGATTTTGAATACATGACTAGATAAATCTTCGGTAAAAACCTTCCTAGGATTAATTGATAATAAAAAAACATTAATATATAGAAATTGATTATTATCTTTATTAATCACCAAGTTGAGCATCCCATAATCAATGCACAAAATGTGACTTACATCAACCTCCAAGGAAATGAGTATTAGGGATACCCATAGTGATACTCTAAAATGGATGAATCCATTTTCATCTAAATAATATATATTAATCTTCTATATTTTAAACTTGACATATAGTAAAAAGGTATAGATATTAGTTGGGTCCCTAATAAAAATTCCATCCAGAACACCACTTCTCTCTCTTGATGCATACCAATGAATATTGTTAGAAATGCCTCGGGAAATTCCTTAACCATTAGAGGAAGTTCAAAAATCATGTTTTCTTCAATAAGATCCACTATAGATGAGGAAAGTTATTTACCCAACCATATAAGAGAAGTTCCAACCTGAATGGGTTTTAGATCCAATTATCATTGACAACCTCATGATTTCCCTTTAAGGGTGGAAATATAGTCTATATGGTGATAAAAATTAATCCAATCACTATGGGGAATCATCTAAGTTGTTCTTGTAATAACATCAAATATATTTGTATTAAGAAACAACATGTCTCATGATAAATCGAATATAGATATATAAAATGTATGTGATTTGAATCAAAACCACCGGTCCCATTTTCTTTTTTATAGGAATTAATTTCATCATAGAATAGGGTATGAGTTTCAAAGGTAGATTTAAATGACACTGAAAATACGTTGAAGTAAATGGTTGACACCAACAAGTACCAAATTGTGAATTTTTTATACATGAACCATTGTGAATTGTACCATTTATAGTCATAAGACCCACCTCTATCTCCATTAGAAACTACACCAATCTATTCAACTACTCTTCCCCCATAAAAAGATTCATTTTTTCCCTTATAAGCTCATGAATAAAAATCTACAGCGTTGGAAGAATCTGACTACACCAACGACACTATTTTTTTATTATGATCATGAAATTTTTTTAGGGAAGATAAATCCAAATGAAAAGGATTAAAATGTCCTAGATATCTATAAAATAGAAAATCATTTGGTGGTTTTAAGAAATACCATTTCTTAGTAATTTTTTCCCTAATTGTTTCATGTTAAAGAGCTAATTATATCCATTGCGGAGGACATATGGTGATTCTACTTCTAGGAGACACTAGGAGTTACTCTTTTAACCTCATCATACTTATCGTACTTTAATAATGGTCACCATATCTACCCTAGATGTGGCTCAAATCCAAAAAAATCATGACATTTGTAAAGACCTGGAAATTTCAAGGAAATTTTTTTCTTAAATTCTTTGGAATTTTGTGAGTGCGCGGTTTCAGACGTCATCTGATTCTGAGGCCCGGTGTGCCTGGAATAATTTTCCAAAGTTTTTTTAAGCTAAAATTAACGCGCGTAAGCAGTTTTACTGAAAAAGTGTAATAACTCTTAAATGATTACTCGGATCAAAAATCTGAAGGCACTGTTGTGCTCAGGATGGCAGGTTTACCCTAGGGACGACTTAAGTTTAGTCGGCGCGGGCCTCCTATGAGAAATTCCAAAAATGGCATAACCATAAATAAAATAATGAAATAAATTATTTTATTTTTCAGATGCTTATAACTCACAAACGGTAGCTCGGATTAAAAATCCGAGACAACCACTGAACTCATGAGGGCATGATTTTTTTAAGAAGATACCAACTTAGGCTGGCGCGGGCCACCAGAAAAAGTTAGTTTTTGGCCGCAAATAAAATAATTAAATGACAATTATTTTATTGTAAAATTTGTATCTTTTTAACGGTAACACAGATTGAAACTCCGAGAGTACCATTGGATTCATTGGGGCGTGTTTCACTTAGCCAAAACCTAACCTTGACTGGTGCGGGTCAAGGGTAACTGATAATAATTTTCTAAACTTTTTTTCGGGTACGTTCAGTGAACGAACGAGCGGGTTTTTCTATCTTTTAAACCGGTGCTCGGAATTGAAATCCAAGGGCACCGATGAACTCGCGGTGCCGGAATTCGGTTAAGGGGACCATTACTGCAGTTGCGTTTTGACGTATGTAGTAGTTAATAATTGGGGATTCAATAATAATTAAATATAATTGTTGTGAAACAATTTTATTTAAGTGGATGTTTTTCCCTCTAAAAGGAAGTTGGAGGTGGGGCTCACACCCCACCTAACTTCCCATGGAAAAATATCTATGGTTGGTGGATCCCACATGAGCCCCCAACTTTTCACATTCCCTCAACACCTTGAAACCCTCCTTTAACTCCCCCTGTAATTAATTGTGGAAACTCTTCTTGTCCCTCTCTCTTACACTTTAATGTTTCCAACACATGTTAATCAATGAATTATAACTATTTAATTAATTAATTAAGTTGTTTGAATTTTGAATAACTTGGGTGAATAAAATAATAGCTTGGCCATTATATTATTTTGGCACTTGTTGTGTTAGGATTTTGGGGGAAGCTCTAGTGAAATTGAGAAGGGTGTTCATCTCTTAAAACTAAGAACATCGACCATCCAATGAGGATCATCTTCTCCCGGTGAAGAATGCTTCACACCTTCAACTCTTCTTCTTCCTATGCATCAAGGGAGAATACACTGTTAGTGAGGAGCATCGTCTACAACAACGACTCCTCCTTCGACAATGATGGAATCGACACCATTCTACCGCGACGTTCGACTTCCGCGACTTGACGACGTGCGACGTCAATTTGGAGGTAGGGGGTGTTTGTTTATTTAAGTTTACATGATTCTTTCTCTTGAGCATGGAAGAATATTTTGTTGGGTTTTTATTTGAACTACTAACGCGGTGTGTAAGGACTATGAACAAGTCTGTACCCACCGCTAACTAGTTCTTGATGTGCGGCGGCATGGGGTCGGGTGCGTGGTAACGGGAGGTGGCGAGGCGAGCGGACGGGGGGCCAGGTGATGCGGCTAGTTTGAGGTGCACCGACACGGGTAGCCAGGGGAGGTGCGGTTGCGCGGCGGGCAGGCGAAGGTGGAGACGGTTCTGGCTGTGTGGAAGGAGGCCGGGTGATTGCGGCGCTAATTGGGAGAACATAATCGTGGAAGAGTAAATGAGATTGGAGAGAGAGATGATTTATAAGATAATAGTGGGGATAAAATCAAAAGAGAAATAAATGATAAATGAGGGTTTGGGGGATGAATTACAGCACGCAAGGAGTCCAAAATCATGATTGATTTTTGAGTTAGAAAGATAAATAAGTAAATAATTAATAATAATAATAAAATATTGTTATTATTAATTTTGATGATAAGACACTATTTTGACTGTATCTTCATCGTGCGACCTAGATTTCATGAACCGTCTGCGGCAGTGTGACCCTGACTTCGAGAAAGAATTTATGAGCCCATTAATGGATGTATTTTTTTGGGTTTTTGGATCGAGTACCCGAAGCGCGCGGAAAATAATAGATTTAATATTATTATTAAATCTTTGACCCACTATAACTCATGCGCGCGACGTCTGATTGGCTTTCCGTCAGTGGCGATGTAATCCTGACATCAATACAGTCGATTCAAGTCTAAAGCTGAATACTAAATTCTGGTTCATGGATCAGGCCCACGAAACACCGAATAATAATAATATTATTATTATTACAGGATCTTGTATCAGACATATCTCTCTCATATGGTGTCAGAATGGCGAACCATCAGCGAGATTACGACCCTGGAATTAAGACGGATGCTTTAAGACCAATTTTGAATATTTAAGTCGAGGTCGAGGCGCGGGCCCCATGAGGCCCGGTTCGCGCGTGTTCCGGTGAAATGCAACTTTTTCACCGGCTATCCGTTTTAGACCAATGGGTAGTCCATCTCTTGTGTTTTTCCGTATGGATCGCAATGGTGTGACCAGTTTGTTTAACCGGTCCCATTTGAAGTACAACTGGGTTGGATCGAACATGAATCTTACAGGGCCCTCAGAGCGGAAACACTTATAAATTGATCTCCGGACGTCTGATTGACGTGCCGTCGACTTTGTTGGATTCCTCTTGATGATACGGAACTTTTGGTATACTTCACCTGAGGTTTGGACATGTTGGAATATGGACGGGTTGGATTGTACCCAAAATCCAACCGGGCCCCTGGAACGGAAAAGCTGATAACTTTCAGACTGGACGTTCGTTTGACGAACCATCAGCTGCGTCAGTGATGTTGTTGAGAAACGGTCCCTTTGAGTATACCCTATGAGAGTTCAGGATATAGTTGACATATGGCCGAGTTGGTTCACACATGAAACCAACCGGGCCCCTAGGACGAAAAGACTAATAACTCACAGACCAGGCGTCTGATTGACGCGCCGTCTGTTGCATTAAGACCCTAATGACGAGGCAGTCCAATGATATTCTTCTCCGTGGGACTTTGAGATATTTGGAGTATCGACCTGTAGCTCGTGGAGTGGACCCTCTCGGAGACGAGCATTCGGAGTACGGAGACCGTGTAGCCGACTGAGACCTGAGGACTGCTTGACCGACTCGACATGGAGTGAGTCGACTAGCCCAATGGATGAAGCACTACTATGTTCGGGTGCAGACCCATGGCGGAAAGAGCACTACCTGTGTGACAGTGCAGACCTGTGGTACTCATCAGGAGAGTACCTCTGCAGGCTATTAGGGGGTGTGCACTACTGTGTTTGGGTGGAATACCCCAGCGGGAAGCACTACTTTTTTTGGGTGGCTGACCCGCAGTACTCAACAGGAGGAGTACCTCAGTAGTCTTAGGTTAGTGAGCAGTACCTCGGAGTCGTGACAGGACCATTGTACACTCCAAAGACGGGGCTCTTCCGTAGTTACAATTTCAATAATGAGAATCCTAGTTTGAGCTGAGTCTATGACCTTTGTGTTTACCTCATTATTGAGATGGGTCACTTGATAACTTAGGTATATGTATGGGAATATACCTGGGTAGTTTTTATCCATTAATTTCATAATCTTTGTGTTTCCTCATGATTGAGATGGGTTAATTGATAACTTAGGTATATGTATGGGAATATACATAAGTAGAGGTTATCTGTTGAGATCTTATTTGTGGTTATCCTTATTGGTTTTAGTGAGACCTTGAGGGTCTTTGGGTCCCTACTGAGTATCGTTATACTCACCCCTGCACGGGATATTCTTGCACCTCGTTGTGTTGGTTGTAGATGACGGGTAGTGCTGACGGAGGCCGAGTGTTCGAAGACTAGACGATACCTAGAGGTGCACCTCATGATGAGTCAGTATCAGGAGGTGGACTTCACAGCGAGATGATTCTCAGAGAATATTGACGGGCAGGAGCGTTTTGGAGGCTATTTGTACCTACCCTTCAGGTAGGATCCGTGGTGGACGATCCAGGAGTTGCGCTATCTGTACCTACCCTTAGGTAGGATCTGAGGAGGATGACCCAGGAGCTTCTTCCTTTCTTCTAGTTTTTGTGGTTTTTTTTTACTTCCATTAAATTGTAGCTGTACTTTTCATTTGGGTTTGTATTCTGGCCATTTTCCTTTTCAGAACTTCTTTTGTTCATAGTGTTTACTTCTCCTTGTACTCTGTGGTGTATTGTTTACTTTTAAAAAGGCAATTCCATCCCAGTTATCAGGATTTATGCCTTTGGTGCTAGTCTCTAGCCCCTGGCCTATGGAAGGTGGGCTTGGGGTAGTCACGGCACGAGCACCGAGGACGGGTCGTGACAAATTGGTATCAAAGGATTCGGTTCTACCGCAGAACTTATAAATCTGATATTCCCTTTTTATGAAGCAATAGTGTTAAGGGTACTGAGTGTGGTTTTCAGTTCAGGGAGTCCAGTTTTGGTGCGGCGGCTGACATATCCGTACAATGGGACCCTCACTACTGATTTCCGACTTTGTGCATGAAAACATTGATTGTGTGTGTGTTTCCAAGAGTTTTAAAGTCATCTCAAACCAGGTCAGCTCACCAGGTATAAATCTTTTCACAGTGTCGTATATGTTCAGGATGTCTATATGCAGACAGTCAGTTGGAGTTTTGATATAGTACACGATGACGGACCACTGAGCGACGAGGATCCGGTGCAGGGTCCTTTTTACTATGTTGGAACCCTCGGGTGGTGTACCAGCAACACCACCACCAGTTGGGAAACAGATGCTACCAGCCATACTAGTGGACGGTGCACGCTGGCAGAGCACGTTGCACGTGTTCCAGCAGCAGAGGCCTCCATGGTTACGAGGCGAGACAGATTCCCAGATAGCGGATCACTGGCTGGAGGTGATTGCTAGAGTTTTCCGCCTAGCTGAGATATCAGTAGAGTGGATGGTGGAATTGCCCACTACTGTTTTTCAGTTAATGACCATGAGGATGGTCCGCATAGTGATGAGGCTTCGGTACATGGACTGATGACTGAGATAGTGTCTTGGGTTGTGTGTCAGCTATACATCACTACCTGTTGTTCAGCAGTTACAACCGGCGGTACGATTAGGTGACACATCTAAGCTTACTGCCTTACACATGTTCTAACATCAGATACCCTCAAGTTCTGTGGTGAACCTGACTCATAGGCAGCTAAGGACTGGCATGAGGAGGTGGCTTTGAGTTTTATAGAGCTTATACAGCTTCGGCAGGATGACATGTCTGTAGATGAGTATTCATCGAGGTGTACCGATCGTTCCTGGTACTTGATGACTACGATAAGATCAGCGCTTTAGAGCTCAGACCTTAGAGCAAGAGAAGACCTTTGTGGTTGAATGTTCTTGGCTGAATGGATACCGCTAGAAAATGATAGCAGTAGAAGATCATGGAATTGGCGCCAGTCTCAGAGACTTGGGTGTGTAAAATGTTTCAAGAAGAGGAAGTGTTAAGGACAGATGAATCTACAGTGTAGCAGATGTGGAAGCAGAGCTAAGAGTGAAGCATGAGGTGGTGTACATTTCGACATGTTACAACCACCCAGCTTTGTAGTCCCCGCCATGCTCAGGGAGCTGGAGGGTAGGGGAAGAAAATAGTTGCATGTGGTCACAGAGTGTGACCCAAGGGCGCTAAGAATGATTTGAGGTATGGTCTGTGTCTACTACGAGCTTCCATATCAATAAAAATAGGTACCAATCATTCCTTCCTTCCACGAATCTTGTTACACACCTAGAGTTTCGGGTTAAGACCGTTGACTTGACCCTCACGTCTAGAGATACCATTGAGTGGAGACTTGATAAACACACGTACGCCGACAGGTGTGATCTGACCCTTGAGGCGAGAGTTTCGGTTGGAACCTGTTGGTGACAGCGTCGAGGCCTTACGACGTTAGTTTGGGTATGGACTGGGCAATCACAGTTCATACACGGATTGACGGTATTAGGCAAAAAGGTTGTGGTTTACTTACAATGATGGGATGGGTTTTCCTTGGTCAGCGAAAAGGAAATGCCAGACAGTACAGGAACCTCCAGGAGAGCACATGGGAGCGGAAGGCTCAGATGCGTGCTGAGTACCACTTTTTGTTTCCCCCTAGTGTGTCTTGATGCTTTACGAGGACGTAAAGCCCTAAGGTGGGACTAATGTAAAGACTCTGAAATTTGAAGGAAATTTTTTTCTTAATTTCTTTATAGTTTTGTGAGTGCGCGGTTTCAGAAGGCACCTGATTCTGAGGCCCGGTGTGCCCAGAATAATTTTCTGAACTTTTGTTAAGCATAAATTAACGCGTGTAAGCAGTTTTACTGAAAAAGTGTAATAACTCTTAAACAGTTACTCGGATCAAAAATATGAGGGCACCGTTGAGCTCAGTATGGCGGGTTTACCCTAGGCGTGACTTAAATTTAGTCAGCATGGGCCTCCTGTGAGAAATTCCAAAAATGGCATAACCTTAAATAAAATAATTAAATAAATTATTTTATTTTTAAAATTATTATAACTCACAAATGGTAGCTCGGATTAAAAAACTAAGACAACCGCTAGACTCGTGAAGGCATGATTTCTTTAAACAGAAACTAACTTTGGCCGGCACGGGCCACCAGAAAAAGTTAGTTTTTGGCCATAAATAAAATTATTAAATGACAATTATTTTATTGTAAAATTTCTGTCTTTTAAATGGTAACTCGGATTGAAAATCCGAGAGTACCTTTGGATTCGTTGGGGCGTGTTTCACTTAGGCAGAGCCTAACCTTGACTGGTGCGGGTCAAGGGTGAATGATAATAATTTTCCAAACTTTTTTTTGGGTACGTTCAGTGAACGAACGAGCTAGTTTTTCTATCTCTTAAATCGGTGATCATAATTGAAATCTGAGGGCACCGATGAACTCGCGACGCTGGTATTCACTTTAGTGGACCTTTACCGCAGTTTCATTTTGATGTATGTGGTAGTTAAAAATTGGGGATTCAATAAGAATTAAATATATTTGTTGTGAACCAATTTTATTTAAGTGGAAGTTTTTCCCTCTAAAAGGAAGTTGGAGGTGGGGATCACACCCCACCTAACTTCCCATGGAAAAATATCTATGTTTGGTGGAGCCCACATGAGCCCCCAACATTTCACATTCCCTCAACACTTTGAAACCCCTCTTTAACTCCCCTTGTAATTAATTGTGGAAACTCTTCCTCTCTCTCTCTCTTCCACTTTAATGTTGCCAACACATGTTAATCAATGAATTCTAACTATTTAATTATTTAATTAAGTTGTTTTAATTTTGAATAACTTGGGTGAATAAAATAATAGCTTGGCCATTATATTATTTTGGCACTTGTTTTGTTGGGATTTTGGGGGAAGCTCTAGTGAAATTGAGAAGGGTGTTCGTCTCTTAAAACTAAGAACATCGACCATCCATTGAGGATCATCTTCTCCCGGTGAAGAATGCTTCACACCTTCATCTCTTATTTTTCCTCTGTGTCAAGGGAGAAGACACTGTTTGTGAGGAGCATCATATACAACAATGACTCCTCCTTCGACACCGACGAAATCGACACCATTCTACCACGAAGTTTGACTTCCGTGACTCAACGACGTGCGACGTCAATTTCGAGGTAGGGGGTTTTGTTTATATAAGTTTACGTGATTCTATCCCTTGAGCTTGGAAGAATATTATTTAGGGTGTTTATTTGAACTACTAATGCGGTGGGTAAGGACTACAAACTATTCCGGACCCACCGCCAACTAGTTCTTGATGTGCGGTGGCATGGGGTCGGGTGTGTGGTAACGGGAGGTGGCGCGGCGAGCGGACATGGGCCCCAGCGATGTGGCTAGTTTGAGGCACGCCGACACGGGTATCCGAGGGCGGTGCGACGGCACGGCAGGAAGGCGAAGGTGGTGATGGTTCTGGCCGTGTGGAAGGAGGCCGGGTGATTGTGGCACTAATTGGGAGAACATAATCATGGAAGAGTAAATGAGATTGGAGAGAGAGAAGATTTATAAGATAATAGTGGGGAAAAATCAAAAGAGAAATAAATGATAAATGAGGGTTTTGGGGATGAATTACAGCATGCAAGGAGTCCATAATCGTGATTGATTTTGGAGTTAAAAAGATAAATAAGTAAATAATTAATAATAATAAAAATATATTGTTATTATTAATTTTGATGATAAGACACTATTTTGACTGTAACTTCTTCGTGTGACCTCGGTTTCATGAACCATCTACGACAGTGTGACCCTGACTTCGAGATGAAATTTATGAGTCCAATAATGGATGTCTTTTTCGGGTTTTTGGATCGGGTACCCGTAGCGCTTGGAAAATAATAGATTTAATATTATTATTAAACATTTGACCCGCCATAACTCATGTGTGCGACGTCCGATTGGCTTGCCGTCAGGGGCGATGTAATCCTGACATCAATATTGTCGATTCAAGTCTAAATCTGAATACTAAATTCTGGTTCGTGGCTCAGGCCCACGAAACACCAAATAATAATATTATTATTATTATTACAGGATCTTGTATCGGACATATCTCTCTCATACGGTGTCGGAATGTCAAACCGTCTGCGAGATTACGACCCTAGAATTAAGACAGATGCTTCAAGATCAATTTTGGATATTTAAGTCGAGGCCGAGGCGTGGGGCCCATGAGGCCCGGTTCACGTGTGTTGCGGTGAAATGCAACTTTTTCACCGGCTATTCGTTTTGGACCAATGGGTAGTCTATCTCGTGTTTTTTTTCGTATGGATCGCAATGGTGTGACCGTTTTGGTTAACCGGTGTCATTTGATGTACGACTGGGTTGGATCGAACATGAATCCAACTAGGCCCTCGGAGCGGAAACACTTATAACTTGAGCTTCAGATGTCTGATTGACGTTCCATCGACTTTTTTGGATTCCTCTTGATGAGACAGAACTTTTGTTATACTTAGCCTGAGGTTTGGACGTTGTTGGAATATGGCCGGGTTGGATTATACCTGAAATCCAACCAGGCCCCTGGAACGGAAAAGCTGATAACTTTCAGACTGGACATCCGTTTGATGAACCATCAGCGTCGTTAGTGATCTTGTTGAGAAACATTCCCTTTGAGTATACCCTATGAGAGTTCGGGGTACAGTTGAGATATGGCCGGGTTGGTTCGCACACGAAACCAACCGGGCCCCTAGGATGAAAAGGCTAATAACTCACATACCAGGCGTCTGATTGACGCGCCATCTGTTGCATTGAGACCCCTATGATGAGGCAGTCCTTTGGGATACTTCTTCGTGGGACATTGAGATACTTGTGGTATCTACCTGCAGCTCGTGGAGCGGACCCTCTCGGAGACGAGCGTTCGGAGTACGGAGACTGTGTAGCTGAGTGAGACCTGGCAACTGCTCGACCAACTCGACTTGGAGTGAGTCGACTAGCCCAGTGGACGGAGTACTACTTTGTTTGGGTACAGACCCATGGCGGATGGAGCATTACCTATGTGAAAGTGCAGGCCCGCGGTACTCATCCGGAGAGTACCTCTGCAGGCTATTAGGGGTTGTTCACTTCTGTATTTGGGTGGCATACCCCAGTGGGAAGTACTATTGTGTTTGGTTGATTGACATGTGGTACTCGACAGGAGTAGTAACTCAGCGGTCATTGGTTAGTGAGCAGTACCTCGGAGTTATGACAGGACCACTATACACTCCAGAGATGGGGCTCTTCAGTAGTTACGGTTTCGATAATGAAAATATTGGTTTGAGCTGAGTCTATGACCTTTGTGTTTACCTCAAGATTGAGATGGGTCACATGATAACTTAGGTATATGTATAGGCATATACCTGGGTAGTGGTTATCCGTTGATTTCATAATCATTGTGTTTCCTCATGATTGAGATGGGTTTCATGATAACTTAGGTATATGTATGGGAATATACATAAGTAGAGGTTATCTGTTGAGATCTTCTTTGTGGTTAACCTTGTTGGTTTTTGTAAGACATTGAGGGTCTTGGGGTCCCTACTGAGTATCGTTATACTCACCCCTGCACGGGCTATGCCCACACCTCATTGTGTTGGTTGCAAATGACGGGCAGTGCTGATGGAGGCTGAGTGTTCGAAGACTGGACGATACCTGGAGGTGGACCTCACGACGAGTCAGTATCATGAGGTAGACTTCACAGCGAGACGATTCTCGGAGGAGATTGACGGTCAAGAGCGTTTTAGATGCTACCTGTACCTACCGATCAGGTAGGATCTGTGGTGGAAGATCCAGGATCTGCGCTATCTGTACCTACCCTTTAGGTAGGATCCGAGGAGGACGACCTAGGAGCTGCTTCCTTTCTTCTAGCTATTGTCTTTTTCTGTTGTAGTTCCATTTAGTTGTAGCTGTACTTTTCAGTTGGGTTTATATTCTGGCCCTTTTTCTTTTTCAGAACTTCTTTTGTACTTAGTGTCTACTTCCTCTTGTACTCTGTGGTGTATTGTTTACTTTTATAAAGGCAATGCCTTCCCAGTTATCGGGATTTACGCCTTTGCTGCTAGCCGCCAGCCCATGTCCTATGGAAGGCGGGCTTGGGGTAGTCACGGCACGAGCCCCGAGGACGGGTCATGACAACATTCCTACCTATTTAACCATCACTATTATCACCCTATCAACAAACTCAGTCTAGGTGGAATTTTTTATCATCAATAATGGATAGTGGATATAATGTCTCAATCCTACAAGAAACTGTTGATCCTTTATATTTTGATTCATAATAAACATTAGTGATAAAAGGGATTATTTGGAAACATGTTTTCTAGATTCCATTACTATCAATATCCTTTTTAAAGAGTGAGATATTCTATATAATTAGCCAAAAATGTCATCTTTGGGTAAAATTTATGGTTAATGATTTCTTTAAATTCTTTCCATTACAAACACTCAGGTTTCTTTTCCGAAAGCATTGTATCCCACCACCTTCAACAAGGGCCTTCCATAATAAGGGAAACACTCTACATTTTAATATAATAAAGAGTATCCAAGAATTAAATGATCATATCAATTGACTAAAATCAGTCCTTCTCATCCTGATATCATTCATCCTAAGGATGTATGGTGCTTATAGGAAGAGAAAATCTTGGACTCGAATCTTATCCCTATCCTTATTTATATCCGTATTTTTATCATGTTCATGAACTCTATCTACACATTGGTCCAAAGTGTTGGTCGGAGTGGACACTCAAGAGGGGGTGAATTGAGTTCCAATTAAAAATTTCTGTTGAAAACTTTAAGATTAAATCCCCCAAATTGAAAAACAGCCCAGTCAATTAAGGCAGTAGAGATATAGGTGACTTATTGTTCAACAGGTTTCTCTAAGGTTGATTAATCCTCAGTACGGTTAGTTTGATGACTAACTTTACTTTTGAAACAAGTTTACTAAACAAATCTCTTATACACACTAACCAAAATTGACTATCAGAGTATATGCAAAAACAGATTTCTTGTTTTAAAAAAAAGAGCACAGCGGATAAAAAAAACAAAGTAAAGAAAAGAATAACAAGCTATTTCAAACAAGAGGTTCAGTCTTAAGCTAAGACTTAGTCCTCTTCCACTTGGTGATCACCTGTCACCATGCAATTTTATAAAAAATATTGATACACAGCCTGTATCGGGCTTTACAACAGTTTTCACAAACTGTCCAGGTTTGACAACCTCTGCCACAGTTATATGTGGGAAAACAAATGACCAAGACACACCAGGCTTCTTCCACAGTTATACGTGGGAAAACAAATGACCAAGCCACACCAGGCTTCTTCCACAGTTATACGTGGGTAACAAATGTAAAAAGGTTTGGGAGAGGGATTTTCAGTATCCCTCAGTTTAAGCACAGGAGACAGTGTGTGTAATACTAACACACTGCTCACAAATGTAAAACACTTAAACACAGTAGAGCAAGAGATAGAAAGAATAAGGTTTAGAGTGCTCTATAGTGTTGGCAGATCAGTTCTGGACTCGTAGGAATGAGTGACTTGAAGCTTTGGTCCTTTTTCTGTAAGTTGACACTAAAACAGAGTGTTGTGATTTCCAGACATCCAGATGTTCAAGTGATCAGCTTCTTTGAGTTTGAGTGCTTCACAGCATGGCTTTTAGGAGACGGTTCTTTCAGTCGGTTCACTTGAGACTCTTTTGTTCTTCAGAATGAATGCTCGAGAGTTCTTCTTTTTGTGTATATGCGTATCTCCTTCTCAGTTGTAGATGTTAGACTCTGTGTGTCCTTCCTCTATTCTTGTTCGTGTATGTCACTGTTCTTTTCGTTCCATTCATGCTTTTTCTTGAATGCTTCTCTCTTCTTTTTATACTCCTCCATATATGCCCTTTTTTTCACCCGAGGCCGACAAGATAAATAGTCTTGAGTTACACGTGCGATCTTACTCGTACATTGTATTATTTCTTGATATGTCTGCAAATATCAATAAACAATGTTACGTGTATTAATTTGTCTAGACATGACCGTTAGATTAGTATTAATCAAATTGGTAAAGAAATAAAGTAGAAATATAATAATAATAGACTGGTCGAGAATGTATGTCACTGTGGACTTCAACTATGGTCTTCCAACTGTGGACTTCCTTCTGACTGCTGACTTCAACAAAAGGCTTGCTGTCTGTAGGCTTGCAATGGTAGCTTTTCCTCCATGTAACTGTAGCCTCTCTAACTGTAGACTTGTAATATCAAATTTGTAGAACTGTAACCTTTGTAAACTGTAGACCTCGATCATCAGTAGACTTAGTCGACAGAAGCTGTATTAACTGTAACCTTGACTGTAGACTTATGACTGTAGGCTTGTTCGACTGCGAACTTGTTCCAACTGTAGACTTGTTCGACTGTGAACTTGAGCAGAGAAAACATTGAACAGAAGTCTTGTAACTGTGACCTTCGTCTGTGAGCTTTGACAAAAGATAGCGGTAGACTCGTGACTGTAAGCTTGTATTAGTCTTTGACTGTAACCTTGTAACTGTGAACTTATTGCAACAGTAACTTAAGGTGACAGTTAGCTGTAACTGTGACTTTGAAAAGAAAACTATGACTGTTAGCTAACAATACTAAACTTATGTAAATACTACTGTAAGCTGTTACAGTAAAGTTATGAGAGTAAGAATATGAACTGTTTAGAATAAAATACGTTTAAGCATAGAATAATAAGATTAATGCAAGGTTTTAATACATCATAATCAATGTTTAAGCATGATTTGGGATTAACAAAACAGGTGATTCCAACAATCTCCCCCTTTTTGATAATCACAAATTATGTCAGTATGGAATGAAATATAGATGTATCAGAGAGAAGTGTGCAAAACACAGTATTAGCAATATGAGCACAAAAATTAGGTATAATCCTCAAGGATTTCTCCCTCTTTGTATAGGTTCATTTCTCACCCGAGTTTTCCCTATTTCTCCCTATTTCTCCCTATTTCTCCCCCTTTTTGATTAACAAAAAGAAAGACAGAGAGAGAGAAAATAAACATTGTATTAATAATGAGTACATTACATGACCCAAAACGTGAATACATGATCCCTATCAAAAAAAACATAAACAGACTCAATCCTCTTCATCTGTAGGTAAGGGATCATTTCCTTTGGAGGAAGAAGATGGAGTAGTAGGTGAAAGATCAACAGGCTTAGGAATTGTAGTAGGAATGTCTGGAGGGGCAGCAACAGATGCTCCTGAAGGCCTGTAGTGAGTAGCTTGCCGAGGTATCAGTGGTCTAAGGCTTCTGAGGGCATCAGCAGGAGACATTACTGAAGAACCACTAGGGATGGAGACAGGTAGGGCAGGAGGAACTATAACAAGTGTGCAGTCCACATGAAGAAAAGGTAGGAGCAGATTCCTGAAATCCATGATGATGTTTCCTCCTCTGTCCATGGAAGATAAGAAGTCATTTTTGTTTTCCACGAATTTATCCAAAGCCGGGGTCAACTCTCGTAGCTTGCTAACTTGTTCTTTGAAAGCTGGAGTTACAGGAGGTAGCTTCATAGTTTCTAGCATGAGCTTGAAGTGATGGTTCAACTGATGCTTGATGAAAATCCGATCAAAGTAATAATCCACTTTACTTTTGATGGCCTCCTGAGAAGCAGTAGCAGCCTGCAGGTGCTCACGAACAAAGCCACTGACTTCTCTTGTAGTAGCAAGGATCTGTAGGTCTGATGTGTCATTTGCACGGGCCTGAGTAAGCTCTTCTCTGAGCAGGCTTCTAAACTGCTCAAGGTCTACAGGAGAGCTAGATGAAGGAAGGGACTTGACTGAGAATGCCACTGTCTCCTTGAAAGACTGAGTCAGATTTCCAATCACTTTCTGAATGACAACATCCTGATTGCTAAAGTGTTATTTTACTGATTTCTTGAAAGCCTCAAATACTTCCACAAACTGCTTGACCACTTCTTTGATGTATCGAATCTCACTGGCCACTTGTGTCTGAGAACTGCTCAGGGCAGTTAAAGAAGCAACTGATTGTCTGAGGGCCACTACTGCTTCAGTCCAGCTTTCAATTTGAGTGTGGCACACTTTCATTTCATCCATCACTTCTTTGATTGGACTTCCCACAACACATCCTAGAGATAATTCTAAGGATTGTTCTACATTTTTCAACTCATCAAAAAGACTGGTTTTCAATTCAGCAACAGACTGTCTGATGGTCTCCTTCATTTCATTCATTAAGGATTCAAGGTCTTCCTTGGTGGCCAATCTTTCAGTTTCTAACACTGGAGAGCTGTTAGTTAGGATAACTGGATTTCTTGGTGGTTGGTTTTCCTCATCTGAATCCTCATAATTGAGTCCTAACACCATGTATCCTGGATCTGAGGTCCATCCTTCTATATCATACAGTACAGAGACTGAACCAAAATGCTCCCCCTCACTTGGAGCTCCTTCCTGAACATTTTCTACTATCTGCTCGACTCTGGGTAACTCTATGTTCTCTTCTGTAGCTCTAGCAGGTTCCATACTTGCTTCCTCTGTAGGTTCAGCAGTGAGGTTAGCCTCCCTCTCTGTGGAGTCATCAACCACTTCCATGACAACAGTAGTAGAGACCACTCCTGCTTCCTGGTCAGACACTGAATTGTCTGTATACCCTATCAGAGGGCTCATACTAAGTTCTTCTGTTTCTTCACCACTGATCTCCTCTTCATCTTCTGCAGCAGTTTCTTGAATTTCATTTGAAGCTCCAGCCTCTTCTGCTTCGACTGTATCATCCTCGTCAGAGGTGTCCTTGACAAAATATTGAGATTCTTCTTCTTCTTCTTCTGTAGACTCAGTCTCACTGTCTCTTAGAACAGGTTCTCTACTAGGTAGTTCTTTTGGAGGGCTTGCTGCTCCAAACGCCACTGTCCTGACAGGACTGTGAGTAGTCTCAGGATCACTCCCTTCATCAATTGGGGTGTTCTCTCTTGCAGAGTCACCAACTACTGCAGTCTGTTCATCATCTGAGTATACAGGTTCAGGCTCATCAGGCTTTAAGCCTGGATCTCTCCTATCTCTCGGTCTAGAGGGATGAGTAGAAGGGCTAAATTTCTCATAGATTCTCTCCTCATCATTCACCCATGATTTCTTCTAGGGATTCCAACTGATCCTCATGAATTTGCAGATTACTTTCGAGATACATACACTGTTCTTTGCCACTATCAACTCTTCCTGACTTCCAGCTGCACCTTTCACTTTCAACATTACCGAAATGAGTTTAGCATGAAACAAGGCACTTGATTTTGAGCTTGCCTTTATCATGTCCTCCATCTGAGCCATCAGCAACCTACAAAGGTTGACCTTCCTTCCATGTTTTAATAAGTACATCAAGTAAATATCCTGGTGCTTCAGAGTTGCAAAATCTCCTCTTCTAGGACTCAGTACATGCTGAATAAACTTAAACAGAAGCCTGTCCTCTCCACTCATTTCAGCAGCAATAATCTTTCTTACTGTGCCATTGCCTGTCAGTTCTTCCAGAGCCGTCTCATGATCAAAGATTCCACTATTTGGAGGAGCCGCTCCAGAATAGTAGTTGTAAATACCCTCATGAGGAACTCTTAAACATGCAGCCCATTCAACGGATGAAAAACTGACTTCATTGCCGTTTACTCTGGATACCAGTCTATGCAGATCATCCTCTTCCTCGAACTGTAGATATTCATAGAATTCCTTCACCAGCTTCGGGTAGTACGGTCCATTATTGTTTGCGAAGCATTCGGTCCATCCTTGCTCATTAAGCACTGCCAGTACTAATGATCTGCTCGATAAAATCCACTCTTCACTTAGCTCCTTCTCAGCAACTATTTCTCTCTTAGTCAGATGTGGATTAACAGGTCTTATCGAGGCGTTCCCGGTTCCACTGGATTCGACTCGAGTCCTCTTCGGCATTGGTGCATTTTCATTGACAGTCGGGGGTCGCTTTATTCTGGCCATTGGAACTGAACAAGGTTTCGAGGTTCGGTTGATGGTTTAGGGTTTAGGACTTGAGAGAGCAAGGGTTGAGATGAGTGGATTGAGATATGTTCGATGTTCTAAATTTTATCATTTAGGGATTTAGAAATAAAAGTATAAAGAAAAGAAACGGTTCGAATTCCCGCAAAAATAAAATAAGGTTAAACAGCGAAACAGCCTACAGAGAGATGTAACAGTGAGGTACACCGGTGAGGTCTAACTGTGAGGTTTCAACTGTGAGGTTTCAACTGTGAGGTTTCAACTGTGAGGTTTCAACTGTGAGGTTTCAACTCTGAGGTTTCAACTGTGAGGTTTCAACTGTGAGGTTTCAACTGTGAGGTTTCAACTGTGAGGTTTCAACTGTGCTATAATTAATCATACCTAACTCATGTTTGATGTAACTTAATCTCTCAGAATTCAATGGATTTGTAAAAATATCAGCTAACTGATGTTCAGTGCCAATAAACTCAAGAGTGATATCACCTTTTTGATAATGATCCCTCAGAAAGTGATGTCTCACATCAATATGTTTTGTCCTAGCATGAGATACTGGATTTTTAGAAATGTTAATAGCACTTGTATTGTCACACCTTATAGAGACATGTTTGAATTGATATCCATATTCTAGTAAAGTGTGTTTCATCCACAAGATTTGTGCACAACAGCTACCAGCAGCTATATACTCAGCTTCGGCAGTAGACAATGCAACAGAATTCTGCTTCTTACTACACCAAGATACTAGTGACTTGCCTAAAATGTGACATGTTCCAGAGGTGCTCTTTCTACCTAACTTGCAGCCAGCAAAATCAGCATCAGAATAACTTAATAAATCAAATGATTGTCCTTTTGGATAAAATAATCCCAAATTGGGAGTATGTTTTAGATATTTGAAAATCCTTTTAATAGCAGTCAAATGAGACTCTTTTGGATTGGCTTGAAACCGAGCACACATGCATACACTGAACATGATGTCAGGTCTACTGGCAGTAAGGTACAGTAGACTACCTATCATACCTCTGTAATTGGTTTGATCCACTGGTTCACCAGTTTCATCACTGTCCAACTTGCAAGTGGTGCTCATAGGTGTGTCACTGCCTTTAGTGCCATCCAAAGAAAAACATTTTAGAAGATCTTTAAAATATTTACTTTGGTTCAAAATAATACCATTTTTATTTTGAAAGATCTGAAATCCAAGGAAAAATTTGAGTTCTCCCATTAAACTCATTTCAAACTCATTTTGCATTATTTTTGAAAAATCAACACATAAAGAATTTTTAGAAGATCCAAAAATAATATCATCCACATAAATTTATACTATTAAGACATCTTTAGAAATCCATTTAATAAAAAGAGTTGGATCAGCTATCCCTTTAGTAAATCCTTTCGAAATAAGAAAAGAGTTGAGCCTATCATACCAAGCTCTTGGTGCTTGCTTTAAACCATATAAAGCTTTAGATAGTTTAAAACCATGATTAGAAAAAAGGGGATTTGTAAAACCAGGAGGTTGTTCCACAAATACATCCTCAATTATATATCCATTTAGAAAAGCACTTTTAACATCCATTTGATATAGTTTGAAATTCAGATGAGCAGCATAAGCAAGTAATATCCTAATGGCCTCTAGTCTAGCCACGGGTGCAAAGGTTTCCTCATAGTCTATTCCTTCTTCCTGACTATACCCTTGTGCAACTAGCCTGTCTTTGTTTCTGATTATATTACCAAACTCATCAACTTTGTTTCTAAACACCCATTTAGTGCCTATGGTAAGAGTGTCTTTAGGTCTTTCCACTAATTCCCAAACTTTGTTTCTATCATACTGATTTAGTTCTTCTTGCATAGCCATTACCCAGAATTCATCACTGATAGCATCATTGACATTTTTGGGTTCAAGCTGTGAAAGAAAATCTTGATGTTCAACCTGATTTCTTAGAGAAGCTCTAGTTTGTGTTCCTCTATCAAGATTACCAACAACAACATCTAAAGGATGATTCTTTATAATCCTAGTTGATTTGGTAAAGGTTGAACTAGAGATTTCAGGTTCATTTATAGGTTCGGGTTCCACAGAGGAAGATTCTGGAAAAAGTCCAGAACTGGATGTTTTTATTACAGGTTCTTTAGATTTGTCATTTAGGTCCATAACAGATAAGTCTTCTTCAACATCTTCAAGAGAAGTTTTAGACTCATGTGGATCAGTCTCATCAAACTTGATGAGAACAGATTCTTCCACACATTTGGTTTTCTTATTGAACACTCTATAGGCTTTACTAGACATAGAGTAACCCAGGATAATTCCTTCATCACTTTTTTGGAGCAAATTTATCAAGATTATCTTTAGTATTCAGAATAAAGACTTTGCAACTAAAAACTCTAAAGTAATTAACCTTAGGCTTCCTATTATTCCACAACTCATAAGGGGTTTTCTTAAGAACCGGTCTAATCAAGTCTCTATTAATAACATAGCAGGTTGTATTTACAGCTTCAGCCCAAAAGTAAACAGGCAGGTCATATTCATTAAGCATAGTCCTTGCAATTTCTTGCAGGGTTCGGTTTCTTCTTTCCACTACACCATTCTGTTGAGGTGTCCTAGGAGCAGAAAAATTGTGAGCATAGCCATTGTGTGAGCAGTAAGATTCAAATTCATGATTCTCAAACTCACGGCCATGATCACTCCTCAAGGTCTTAATCTTAAGTCCACTAAGATTTTCTACAGACTTAGAGTATTTAACAAAGGAAGAGCAGGCTTCACTTTTGTGAGCTAGAAAGTATGCCCAAGTATATCTAGAAAAGTCATCTACAAGAACATAAACATAGTGCTTCCCATTTAGACTTGAAATTCTTGATGGTCCAAACAAATCCATGTGAACCAGTTCAAGTGGTTGAGAAGTTGAAACTTCTTTCTTTGGTTTAAAAGAAACTTTGTGTTGTTTTCCCTTTTGACAGGGATTACACACTTTGTCATTTGGGAATTCAAGCTTAGGTAGGTCTCTAACTAGGTGTTTCTTAGAGAGTTTTCTAAGTGAGTGAATGTTGTAGTGTCCTAATCTCCTATGCCACAGCCAAGACTCTTTATGAAAAGCATTTAAGCAAGTAACATTATGTTTAGCTAAAGTGTTTAAGTCAACAGCATAAACATTTTCATTTCTTAAGGCAGAAAATATTAAAGCATTTTTGGAATTATAAACATCACAAGAATTGTTTTCAAACTTGACATTAAAACCATCATCACACAATTGAGAAATGCTAAGTAGGTTGTACTTAAGTCCATCAACAAATAAAACTTTTGAAATTAATACTGAGTCAGTGTTACCAATCTGGCCTAAGCCGATGATTTTTCCTTTTGAGTTATCACCAAAAGTGACATATCCTCCATCAACCTTTATTAAGATTTTGAAGAACGAATAGTCCCCAGACATGTGTCTTGAACATCCACTGTCTAAGTACCATACCTTCTTGTAATTGCTTTTCAAACAGATTTCCTACAAAACAGATTAGACAAGAAATGACTTTGGTACCTAGATTTTCTTGGGTCCAAATATGTTAGCAATCAAGGATTTAGGTACCCAGATTTGTTTTATGGGTCCCATACAATTAATAGATGCAACAGATTTAGAGAGATATACTTTATTTGATCTACAACTATTTAAATAACCAGTTGAGGCATACGAATTTCCAAAACTGGAACTAGCAGGATTTTTTCCAGACTTGGGAGTAAATCGGGTTTTAGTAAACTGTCTTTGTCCAGGTTGGTATCCCAAGCCAGTAGCATACTTAGGTGCAACTTGCTTTCTTAGAAGTTGGGTTAGAGTATCTTTTCCATTTGTGAATGTTTCTAAGTCCTTTCTAAGTTGTTCATTAGATAGTTTCAGTTCTGTATTCTCCTTTAATAATTGAACATTTTTCTCTTTTTCTACATCAAGTGCAGACTTGACACTTGCAGTAAGAGCATGCTGTTTCATTAAAGACTTATATTTATCCTTTAGTTCATTACACATTTCTTCCAGCATATTACAGTATTCAATCAATTCATCTTTAGACATATTTTCAGAATCAGAACCAGATTCTGCTTCACCTTCATAATAATAAGAGTTTAAAGTGGGAGTTTCTAAGGTTACCTCAGATGTGTTTGTCATGAAACATATATTAGCACGATTTCTTTCAGAATCACTGGATTCTGATTCACTTGTGTTGTCTTCTGAAGCACTCCAGGTGGCCTTCATAGCTTTTTTATAATTCTTGTCCTTGTACTCATATTTCTTCTTGAATTTTAACTTAGGACAGTCAGCTTTGATGTGTCCTTTCCTTTTACATTCATAGCAAACTATGTCTTCTTCTTTATCAGTTTTCTTCCAATCTTTCTTCCACTTACCTTGTCTATCATACTTACCCTTGTAGTTTGGTTTTCTGAAGAACTTATTCTTCCTATAGAACTTCTTGAATCTCCTTGCTATTTGTGCCATCTCGGCATCACTGTCAGAATCTAAGTCTTCACTAGATGAGCTTTCAGTTGGTATATGCACTTTCTCCTTGTCTTTCCTCTTTGATGCAGTAGACTTAAAAGCTACAGATTTTCGTTTTGGTTCCTCATCTTCCTCTTTATTTACCTTGAGCTCTTCTTCGTACATCATTAGCTTACCAATTAACTCCTTGACAGGAAAAGTTCTAATATCACAGGATTCTCTAATTGAAACGGATGTGCCTCTCCATCTGTCAGGCAGAAATCTCAATAATCTCATGATTTGCTCCTTTGCTGGAACAATCTTTCCGAGTGAGCTCATTGTGTTGACTATCTCATTAAACCTGAGATACATATCAGAAATAGGTTCATCAGCTTTCATCTTAAAGTTATCATATTTTATAGAATAAGTATTTAACCGCATTTCCTTGACATTAGTTGTTCCTTCATGAGAAACAGCTAAGGTGTCCCAGATTTCAAAAGCAGTTTTACATGCAGAAATTCGATTGAATTCCTCATCTCCTAGAGCACAGTAGAGAGCATTCACAGCCTTACAATTATTATTGTAATCTACCTTAGTAGGTTCATCCCAAGTTATTCTTTCAGTTTCTGCAATCTTGTATTAAGACTCTATAGCAGTCCAAATATCAAAACCCATACTTTCCAAATGAATTTTCATTTTGAGCTTCCATTGGGCATAATTCACACCATTAAAGAAGGGTGTCCTGTTAGTAGCAGCACCTTCTAGTCTATTATCCATAAGGAAATTTTAGAAAATGTTTTAAAGAGATAAAATTTAGAACTAACAGAAATTTAAGATCGTTTAGATAAAACTACAATCACAGTTTAAAAACATAGAGTTAAAATAAAACTTTGAGCAAGTATAACAGAGATAAACACATCCTCTGATACCAAATGTTGGTCGGAGTGGACACTCAAGAGGGGGGTGAATTGAGTTCCAATTAAAAATTTCTGTTGAAAACTTTAAGATTAAATCCCCCAAATTAAAAAACAGCCCAGTCAATTAAGGCAGTAGAGATATAGGTGACTTATTGTTCAACAGGTTTCTCTAAGGTTGATTAATCCTCAGTAAGGTTAGTTTGATGACTAACTTTACTTTTGAAACAAGTTTACTAAACAAATCTCTTATACACACTAACCAAAATTGACTATCAGAGTATATGCAAAAACAGATTTCTTGTTTAAAAAAAAAGAGCACAGAGGATAAAAAAAACAAAGTAAAGAAAAGAATAACAATCTATTTCAAACAAGAGGTTCAGTCTTAAGCTAAGACATAGTCCTCTTCCACTTGGTGATCACCTGTCACCAAGCAATTTTATAAAAAAGATTGATACACAGCCTGTATCGGGCTTTACAACAGTTTTCACAAACTGTCCAGGTTTGACAACCTCTGCCACAGTTATACGTGGGAAAACAAATGACCAAGCCACACTAGGCTTCTTCCACAGTTATACGTGGGAAAACAAATGACCAAGCCACACCAGGATTCTTCCACAGTTATACGTGGGTAACAAATGTAAAAAGGTTTGGGATAGGGATTTTCAGTATCCCTCAGTTTAAGCACAGGAGACAGTGTGTGTAATACTAACACACTGCTCACAAATGTAAAACACTTAAACACAGTAGAGAAAGAGATAGAAAGAAGAAGGTTTAGAGTGCTCTATAGTGTTGGAAGATCAGTTCTGGACTCGTAGGAATGAGTGACTTGAAGCTTTGGTCCTTTTTCTGTAAGTTGACACTAAAACAGAGTGTCGTGATTTCCAGACTTCCAGATGTTCAAGTGATCAGCTTCTTTGAGTTTGAGTGCTTCACAGCATGGCTTTTAGGAGATGGTTCTTTCAGTCGGTTCACTTGAGACTCTTTTGTTCTTCAGAATGAATGCTCGAGAGTTCTTCTTTTTGTGTATATGCGTATCTCCTTCTCAGTTGTAGATGTTAGACTCTGTGTGTCCTTCCTCTATTCTTGTTCGTGTATGTCACTGTTCTTTTCGTTCCATTCATGCTTTTTCTTGAATGCTCTCTCTTCTTTTTATACTCCTCCATATATGCCCTTTTTGTTCACCTGAGGCCGACAAGATAAATAGTCTTGAGTTACACGTGCGATCTTCCTCGTACATTGTATTATTTCTTGATATGTCTGAAAATATCAATAAATAATGTTACGTGTATTAATTTGTCTAGACATGACCGTTAGATTAGTATTAATCAAATTGGTAAAGAAAAAAAGTTGAAATATAATAATAATAGACTGGTCGAGAATGTATGTCACTGTGGACTTCAACTGTGGTCTTCCAACTATGGACTTCCTTCTGACTGCTGACTTCAACAAAAGGCTTGCTGTCTGTAGGCTTGCAATGGTAGCTTTTACTCCATGTAACTGTAGCCTCTCTAACTGTAGACTTGTAATATCAAATTTGTAGAACTGTAACCTTTGTCAACTGTAGACCTCGATCATCAGTAGACTTAGTCGACAGAAGATGTCTTAACTGTAACCTTGACTGTAGACTTATGACTGTAGGCTTGTTCGACTGCGAACTTGTTCCAACTGTAGACTTGTTCGACTGTGACCTTCAGCAGAGAAAACTTTGAACAGAAGTCTTGTAACTGTGACCTTCGTCTGTGAGATTTGACAAAAGATAGCGGTAGACTCGTGACTGTAAGCTTGTATTAGTCTTCGAATGTAACCTTGTATCTGTGAACTTATTGCAACAGTAACTTAAGGTGACAGTTAGCTGTAACTGTGACTTTGAAAAGAAAACTCTGACTGTTAGTTAACAATACTAAACTTATGTAAATACTACTGTAAGCTGTTACAGTAAAGTTATGAGAGTAAGAATATGAACTGTTTAGAATAAAATACGTTTAAGAATAGAATAATAAGATTAATGCAAGGTTTTAATACATCATAATCAATGTTTAAGCATGATTTGGGATTATCAAAACAGGTGATTCCAACACAACGAATGGTTGATTTACACTATATCCTCACGAAAATCCAGATCAACCATAGGATTTCCTAATGGAACATTATCTTCCACACTCTCCTAAGGAATTTCTAGAATTTTTCTTGTAGTAATGTCACTAGAAAACACCCATGAAAGATAAAAAAATATTAAACATTGAAAAAAAGAAATAAATTATTAAATTAAATGAAACAATTACCAAAAAAACACATTTCTATACATTCCATAGAAACTAAAGTCCCACTATGATGAGATCCTTCTTGGAACTCACTCGCAACCTACTCCTCAAGTCCTTAAATTCCAAACCTGAATCTAAAAAGACATCCAAAATCATATAGATAGATAATAACCTTATATACAAGTTTTCCCTAATCTTCCACAAGTCTTCCCTGAATATGGAATATGATCTAACCCATGGTAAGTACCAAATAGATTTCACAACCACCATATTTTAATGAAAATGGAATGGAATTGATGAAACGCCTATGGGAATGATTATTTCCACAAAGACATAAAATACTAAGATCAATTAAGAAGAATGTAAAATTAAAAAACATAATAATTCATAAAATAAATTGAAGAAACTCTAAAAAAATTCATAGTATAACAAGATAGATCTGGATATAATGTAAGAAAAAAAGTGACACCATGGCTATACATGTACCGGTCCAAGGATAAATAAAAATGAAAAAAGTATTCAATAAATCTATATGTGATATATGGGTAAACATACCACAATTCCACCACCATAAAGATAACTTTTATATAAGGAATACCAAGTAATTCTAAGTAATAAATTTCCCTTTCATGTATCAAATATAAAAACTTCTACACACACCCATTGTGTGTTTGTAGGGTGTGAGATGAACATCAATTTAGGATCCCACCAAGTGTCCCACAATAATACTCAATTAAATTGATCAATTATGCATGATTTTAAAAAAATAAAATTCTTAGAGCTCTTCTATTTATAATCATTCAAAAAACTGTAAGAATTAGTACTATAAAATAGTTTCAAAGTAACAAGACCTTTTTTCATAGTTGAAAATAAATCCTGGAAATAAACCATTCTATGATAGTATGAAAAGTACATATAATAGTCCAGAAAGAACATATGTATAAACCATTCTGTAAATATGAATCAATATTAAATACTGAATGAAAATGAATTTATCAAAATGATAACGAGTCCTAAGGTGTGCCAATTCAAGTCTTTCCAATATCCTCATAGCTCAAATTTCCATGGAAAAATAATTGTATGTCTACGGATATCCCAGTAAATCAACCCAATGGACTAGATATCATTATCATGTGTCTCCCTACCTTATAAAAGTTTTTTAGAGTTTTTGTATATATCATATGTCATAAAGTTCAATCATAACAAGTTTTCTTTGTCGAATACTTCAAACCAAATATCATGGATCCCATGGGATATCCCCCACTCTAATGGAAATTTTTTTACAATTAATATCACTTCAAAATTGTTTTAAATAAATAAAAAATCATTTCTATCAATGTAATACAAACTGCACAAAAAGTGTTCCCAAACATGATTGCTAACCATTTTCAATATCAATTCATTATTTTTTTTAAATAGATATAAAGAAAAAAATAACTTTAATTTATAAAATTTAAAACCACTTTTTTTAAGGTAATTGATATCAATATAAAATTTATTTTAATGAAAACACATTCCTCAAACACTTAATACTATAAAATCAGATGGAATCCCCAAGGCAATGGGATGTGAGGCTCTTAAAGGATGAGAGAAATATTTAATACAAATATAACCATTATTAAATTATTTTTAAAAAAACATATGCTTTTTTATCCATTAGGTGAAAATAAAACACAATTGAGGATGGCAGATCAAAAGAAGTTGATGAAAACCAATTACCATGATGATACATGGAGATCATGGGTGAAGATCCACTAAAATTACTACATGGGATATGGGCGTATTGGTTTTTATAAGAGTTACATTGACAAGTTCATGTATAAAAAACAAAGGAAACGGTTGGGTTCAATGGGGTCAAGGGAAAGATAAGGAATCCACAAAAGAATAGTTGGTATGACCGAACCACAACGTGAAACTAGGATACCCAACATTAATATCATCCATCTAACTATTTTGCAGCATAAAAAGTAGTTCATTTGAGGAGCCACTATTATGTAAAATTGGAATCACTTTTACTATGATTCAAAGAATAAATTCTTCCATTAACACTGAGATATAATATAGAACTAGTTTTGTGGCTCCTTTAAAGTCATAAAATATCAGCAAGAGATAGAAAAAATAGAAAGAATCACTTTGTACTGGAAATAAATATAATGTAGTGAAATCTTAGGTTACATAGTAGGTACCTAAAAATTATGTATGCATTTTATAAATGTGATAATTAAATAATTTAATATATTCAAATCATTTGTATATGATACCATTAAACATGGAGTTATATTTGGGGTTGTTTTCATTTTAGTGAAGAATTAGTCACACTACAAATACATGCAGACATTATGTTTGTGAAAATAATATACATGATGTTGTGGGAAATCAAAAGGGGGTGTAATGGCTAGAATATGAATTTAGGTGAGAACATAGTGTTTTCCAATTATGAACATAGAATCACATAGAATGTTAAATGAAACATTATTTATTTTTTATTTGATTTATATTCTCTATGAAATGGTGATTGGGTTCTTGCATAATTGTGGAATTTATGGGATATAATATAACATTTTTTTTGGATATTATTTCTAATTTATTTTTTTCGATTGGTGAGTAATTTTTTTTAGTATTATTATTTTAATGGATCATTTTAGTGTAAATTAGACAATAACATATACATATTATCCATCGATGCAAGTCTCTGGACTCTCGTTGTTATGGATCAATCTAGAGTCCATGCGATACAATACCTTTATGTTATTTTAGTTATAGTATGAGTTGTTACATAACTAATAAAATATTATTATCTCATGGATATATTTCATGCCCAGGGAAAATTTATTGCATGTGTATGCATATAATTTTGTGAAAAATATATGGATAATGGTGACCAAAATACAACCCATTTCAGTTTGGGTAAAAATGATGTATTATTAGATACGATAGATTGTATATGATTATGAGTTACTTATTCATAATAATTATTAATTATACAAAGGTCATTATAGTTACACATAATGTAATGTAAGTAAAGATTTTATTTTGGTTTCTGTGTCATATCTAAATAATTAATGTGTTATATGAATAATTAAAATCCATTCGAGTTTGGAAAGGATATTTTGGGTTGTTACATATGATTCAAAATAATATGAGTTAAGAAAAAATAGCTTCAGTGTAAGAGGGATATTACTGGAGTTTTCCAACAATATATATTATGTTTAAATATTTCTTATAATATTTTTATAAAAATTATATTATTTCATATGACTAATCATTAATAAATTTGAGTATAAAAAAGATAATATGTTATACATTATCATGATCTCAAACATTCAATTAATTTATTGGGGTTTAATTTACACATCATGATATAATGTACACATGGTGTTTTAAATGTTTTTTAATTAAATTATAATTTTCATAGAATTAATAAGTGTTCATTTATTTTAAGATTATGTGTTATAAATGTTATGACATATAGTATTTAATACACATATATTTATGAATGTTTACAAAACATTATATTCTTCATCACTAAATAGAATTAGGTTATCAAAGGTACACAGTAGTGCAACATGTTTAACATAAATTATATATGTATTCATCAATTCCCATACTCTAAATCCTAACAATTGCAATCTTTTTTGAGGAATTAGAATTTCATTGGAGTTTAATAAAATCTATGAACATGTAATTAGATTCAATTGAAAAGGGGTCACCTCATAATGAATAATTATTTTAGTATTTTCTTTTGGTAATCAAAATAATGTGTACATAGATGATCTAAAAATACTATTATAATCATGAAATTCTTTTTTTCTTCATTATATCAATATATCACTATTATTTTTTGAACATATAAATTATTTCTTTAGTTTCAACTCTATTAAATATTTATTATATGACAGAAACTCATATTAATAATAAGATGATGATAGCTTAAATTTAGGAATTAATTATTTCAATTCTTGTATTTTTCAGGGGATAGGAAAACATTTCGTTATCCACTACACCAAGTTTTAATTTGATTTAAAATTTATTCATGGATTTAAATACCATTTCTTTGGGTTCCCAAAAATTTTAATAGTATTCACCATTCATACTCTTTTTATAATCCAATATCATGCTTTTATAATAAATAATTGAAACTATATAGAAATCATTTTCACAAATTGTTATAAATTTTGGGTTAAAATGTGTATAAAACCTTATAATAAAAATTTTCAAAATATTTATCTGAGAGATATTTTCAACAAGACCTAGAATATCCCAAACAAATAAATGAACATATTGAAAAACTCATCCACTAATTTTAATAGGTTAAACCTCAAATATTTATTTTATTTATTAAATATTTCAATTTATACTCCAATAATTATGAGTCACCTTCATAAATGTTGGAGAGTGTTTACCACATTCCATTTAATTTTTTACACCCAATAAAAATTATACACAGTGTATTTGAAAGTACTCCACCTAATACATTAACTATATTTCTATCAATATCAATATGTTTCCTCTAGTCTTCTGGAAATGACAATATATAATCATCACCCAATGTCAATACTCATTCCACAACCATATAAATACCCATACTAGGTATCGGTAGATAATAAAACATTTTATTCTCCCGTTATAGAAAATGATGTCCACAAGATTTTGGAATATCAAATTATTTTTTGGTGTTTCTATATTTTCAAGCACAAAACAAATCAAATATAGAAAAAATTTATTGAGCAATAAAACAACCTAGGAATATTCCTCAATGAAAAATAAGTTTTCATAAATGCCTTAATCAAAGAAACTATAACTACAAATACAATTAATTTTATGACCGAAAAAAATGAGAGAAGCTTTGAAAGAGGATTTAATCATAATGAAAACAATTCAAATTGATTTAAATTATTCATAAATTTACTATATCAATACATCATATTTATATATTGTTTGATGAATTATTCCTTAAAATAGTTATTTAATTTGAAATTAAAAATTTTAAAATAAAGCACAATGGATAAAAAGAATAATATTTTCTTGGTTCACCTCTAATGTAGAGACTAATCCATAGTGTATGAGGATTTGACTAGTCACAAACATAAACCTAAGAGTAACTCCTTATTTCATATTAAATGTTTAGGAGAGGTTAGATATATTTTAATGGTCATATTTTCTAAAATAGATTGTGAATCCCACTACACACACATAATATTTTTCATAATACATAAAATAAATCAATTATACAAATGACATGGTGAGAATCATAATTATATAAAAATATATATATAATATCATCAAATTTTGGAGAAATAAATTACTTAATTATGACTCCATATTATTAACAAAACATTTCTTGTCATCCCATAAACAAAATATTTAATAATAAATTGTTTTTGGATAAATGTATGCACCACCATCTATCTATCTTCCAAATATAATTTTATATAAAATGCATAAGTAATGTAATATAATTAAATATATATAGTATTCAAGCAGTGTTATCATTTGAGATTACTATGATTAATTAAATTTCAAATTGATAATGTTTTATTTGAATGCATTATCCAATGATTAAACTACAATCCTATATAGTCTACATAATAAAGCAGGATATACTTTCTACAAATAACACCATTCGACATTTATTTTTGTTAATAAACATTCATTGATAAATCTTGTTCTTAAAAAATATTAACTCAACATATATATCCATACCAAAAGAATATAACATATTAAAATCATATGAAACTAATTTTACACACCTAAAAAACATATGTAGTTATTTTATAGATAGAAATTCTTGCATTTAAAAACATTATTCCAAATATAACTTCATGGAAATTTAGATACATATACATGGTATATTGATGAGCCGTAATAGAATTTCATTATAGATTTATATTTATTACATGAAAAAATAACCATTGAAAATAATCATCATAACTAAATGATGTAGTAAAATTTTTCTATGGATTTTAACAATATGGTTAATATATACTATAAATACTAATTGTTCAGTAAATTGACATATTTTTGGTAGTTTATTGGCCCAATTTTCATAGTAGATTGATAATTAAAATAATTTATGATATAATATTTATAAAAATCCTTCTAAAATGTTATATAATAAATGGAGTACATAAATTTTTTTTTGAAAAAATACTTATCTTGAGATCAAAAATAATTCTTATATTAAAATATATTTTAGAAAAATATCGTGGACCAAAAATATAGTCAAATAAATATTCAATTATCAAAAATAATTTCAATCATGTTATTATTGATATATTCGTAATCAATACATGCACTCATTTAACAATCCCAATTTTTAACAAAGTGTATAATATAACCCAAGGTGATACACTTTGATAAATATATATTTCAAAGAAGATATTGTAATTTATTATGTAGACCCTCAAAATCTATTGGGATAATTTTATGTATAGTTTTAGAGATAAGTTTTAATAACCTGGACTAGAATGACATAAAAAAATTGATCACCATTAACATCATAATAATTCAACATATCATAAAATTTAACAAACCAGTTCTGAGGGATTATATAGTCATTGAAAAAATATTACATTGAAATATATTAAGTCTATATGTTTTATATTTTATATTATATTAAAAAAATAGAACTACTACAACCCAATGTCCACCATTTTTGAATTCACACACAATATACTGAAAATCCAAACATGTAATCATAGTAGTAAAATAAAAAATTAGTAAATATAAAAATTTAAACTCATATATTATAAGTGTACATAATATAAAACAATGACTACAATAATCAGGATTCTTCATGATTTATATCCTAAAAATACCAAACAACTTTATTAATATACTAAGTAGTTATCAACCGTAAACTAAAAGTGAAAAATGGTAAAAACTTATGTATAAGTGAAGATACAATGGTGTTTGTAACACCCAATATGGTATTCTTATATGAGAACCATACTATCACATACAGGAGAGAACCCAATGATTTTTGAGTTATATAAATTAATTCATTTCCTTACCCATTAAAAATATACATCAATTAATGAAGGTATAAAAAATACTTATAAGAAAACAAAACCATTAAATAAATAAATAACATATCCTAAATGAAATTATTTAATTAAAACCAAAAGGATTTTATGTCACACTCATACCAACACACACTGATTAATTCCACTAACGACTTCAATAATGATTCAATTAAACAGGATAACCTAGAATGGAAAACACATGAAATCATAGGAACACTCATGATAAGATATTACAAAGTGGATTATCAATTTTTTCACCTCTACACAGTATTCCATGGGAACCTTCATGGATGAAAATACATGTTTTCTCCACCGGATCATTACATGGACCAAGCACCTACCTAGGCCCTTGATATGAATATGGATATGAAAACACTTATGAGAACCATTTATTCAGTGTTGGAATTCTCCAAAAATAATTATAAAAAAATTATAATATTTGTTCAATCTCATGGTTCCACATAAAACAATTAAAATTAGCTACTTACACATTTCCTTATTTCTAACAAGAACATTCTGTAAGACTAACCAAATAATTAAAAATCTATAGATTCATTATCCAAATAACACTATTAAAAAAAATACATGTGCTTAAATACACAAATTCATAACAATAATGATTTCAAAAATAATTAAATTAATAAAATAACGAAAAAAAACTACTTAAAAAAGCAGTCAAATAATATTTCAAAAAATATTTCTACAAAGAATAATGAAATTTATCTCCTATAAAGGATTGAATTGGAGTAAATTATTTATATTTTAGGATAGAAATATTCATGTTCATCTATTTTAATATCACTCATTGATATATAAAAAGGGAAAAAAATCTAAACTTCATAATTTAAGAAATTCAAAATGCAATGTTTAGACTTGTTCTAAATGGAAGAAAACTAAATAATAACTAATAATATATATATATATATATATATATATGAACCATCAAAAAATATATATTTAAATCACATTAAAATTATGAACTAATCACTTGAAATGATTTACTAAATCAAGGGTTTTGGTATTCCATATAAAATTTCCAAAATATAGAAATACTTAAATAATAAATTATCATTATGAGTGAGGAGTGGATGAAGGGAATAAAGAAAGGTAAACAAAAGTATAAAAAGTAATATAATAACTCACCTCACTCAGTTTTATATATACATTTTAAATGAAGTATAATCTCTATGAGGAGAAGGAATTACCCCTTGGATCTCTCGGATTCATAAGATACACAATGTGGGTGGTTCCATTTCTCTTTCAATTCATTATGTAATATTTATTATCATTTTTTTAAAAAAATTGAACACTTATAATAATAATTATATGATTATTAATAATGAAATTGTCAAGGATTTTAATTAAATATTAACTCTCCTTCCAAAAACCTATCCTTTATAAGATAATACTTTTAATAATAATATTGATAGCAAGGCATTTTTTAAAATCAATTTTCTTCCCAATATAATTTTTCACCTTCTAATACCATAATAAAAAAATAAAAAACAAACATTAATAATTATAATTATAATTATAAGAAATACTTACATTTATTTCAAGTACACCAGGGAACAACTAATCCCATTTTAAATGAAAATTAATTAATAATAATTTTATTAAAAATGTGTCACAATTCTACTCACAAAAAAATTATTCATCATTGTATTTTTTCAAATCACTCACATGAAATTATTGGTTTATTTCAACATTTTTCGGTATAATACCTCTACCAAATCTGATTGGTTTTCATAAACCTTTTTATTAGATATATTTTATCTTATATTTCTTATACAAATATTATCCCATGATTTTTGGATTAATTTTCATCCAACAACTATAGGGGCATTCAAGCTAGCCTACCATAAAAGACCATCAATGGATCCATCTAGATGGATTATTGGTAAATTTTTTATAATGAAATTATAGTAACTATATATGAATATTCTAAAATCTTATTAAATTTAGAATCAATTCACGTAGCATCTCTTTGATACTTGTATGTTATTCTCTAATTTCCCATCTTTTTAAAAGTGGTATGATGTGCTAAAATGATCCTATGGGAAAAGTTCATTATCAATCACATTGAATACCCATGAGTTGTAAGACAAATACATATCTGATATAACACTATATGGCTCCCAATTTAGGCAAAATATTTATTTGACATACAGTCTATCAATATCTCTAACTGTAAAATAATCCTTGATGGGTAATAAGTGTGTTACCTCCACCAAGTGATCAAGGGTAAACCAAATAGTATCATTACCATGAGGAACCCTTGGTATAAGTGTCAATAAATACACCCCAAAATCATCCCATTTCCATTATAGAAGGGGAAATAGATTTACAAGTTTGGTGGGATGATGGTTTGTATATTTCTCCCACTAGAAGATGAAAAATCCAGAAACAAAACTAGATAAATCCTTATTTATTCTAGGATATTAATATATCATTTCCATGTCAAAATACATCTTTACCAGCCTGAGAAGTTTGACTCAACATTAATAGTGGAATTCCTCATCAAATCCACATGAAATCTCATGGTAAATACTATATAGTCTTAGATATCCATGATCTCACCATCATCTAAGGACTAATCGAGAGGCGGACCCCCCACCTATAAAGGTTGTCCCTTATCAAGATATATATTAATTCAGAAAACATTCACTCCATCACAATAATAAGATGTTATGATGTAATGGATAGGCAAGTGAAATCCAACCTTCCATGGTAATCCACAATATCAAGGTTAATATCCACACAAAAATGTAATGATATGACCCTCAAAACAAAACGCTGGATTAAAACATGGTTGGGACTTACAAATCAATCATCCTAACACTATATATCCTTTTCTAGGAGTATAAAGTTTCTTAAAATATAATTATTGAAAGTACTCGACCCACAACCCATATATGGGATCGTGGACATACTTGGATAAGAGGTATTTTAAACTTTTATGATATGTATATTGCGAAAACCTCTCCCCCATGTGGTTGTGACTATAGTATCTCATGTCATGTTCCATCATGAAAATCTCACAATCATATTTTGGGTAGTTGAGTTTGTGTGGTCTCAGATTCCAAGATTTCTAAGTAATTACTCACTCATCATGTATATGTACCTCCCCCAAGAAGACACCTGAATCATTAAAATATATAGTACACCAATTTCCATTATTTGTAATGGTCAGTAATGGAATATATTTCATCATATTATTTATATATATAAATTTTTTCCCATATGCATCAAACCAAACAAAATTTACATACTTCATGGTTAGTCCCCTAAATGGTGAGTGAAAGTGATATAATTCCAAACTAAAATAAGGTACTGTCCAGTTTTCCCATAGAATTTATTGATCTAAAAAACATTATTAAGACCCTCCCAAAAAATCATGTTGTCTACATTCACAGGATCCACTTCAAATCCATCCTTATATATGAGGTAGCCCCAAAGGTGTACTTGGTCCAACCAAAATTATCATTTGAAGAGTTTTTTAACAAAATAAGTTAACCTTGAATCATGCTCAAAACTATATTTAGTTTCCCATACTGATCATATTTATACATTTAATACGCAAAGATATCATAAAAAATACAACCACAACTGAGTCCATATTTTTGTGGAATACACTATTCATCATATCAATAAAGACAAAAAATTCATTCATCAGACTGAATAGAAAAATGATGTATTCATAAAGAACTTACCTGCCTAGAAAGCCTATAATAGAAGCATCATATAATAATAATCTAATATAATGATACCCAAACAATAGGTATATCATATAGAATACTCTAGAACCTTTGATATATTTGAATGTATTATTGATGGATGAGAGTAGATATTAGTTCTCAACTATAACCTCATTATGTCTCTGATAATGTCTCCATAGTCTCAAGGTTTAATCATCATTCCCAATAATAAATATTATATCACCATATTGGGATGTTATTGGTTGGGTAAGCCATTTTACTTATAATTCCTTTAATTAAAATTTAAATCCACAAAAAACTATCAGTGTCTTCTTATGAATATGAATGGAAATTGGTTTTTTGTTTGTAAATATATCATTTTTAATCATGAGCCTATAGTTGGGTGGTAACCCTAAAAATTCTATTAAGGAATATATCTTGGAATAAATCAACACATAGAGGAAAAAAACCTATGGGTCTCCCCATCATCAAGGAAAATACTAGGCACCTGTGTGGGGATTCCACATTACCTATGATGGTCTATTCTGGTAAAACCATTGTAAATATCCCACTATCCCTGAAACTTAATGTTTCCACACTTTAGATATGTAAAAGATAAATATTAGAAATAAAATTAGATTTTTGATTATTATTTAAGGATCTAGTCCATACCTAGAATCACATCAAATCCACCCATTTCAACCATCATGAATCCCTAGATGAAATTGTGATCCCCAATTACGTTAGAAAAACCATAAAAATTATTAATTTCATATGAAATTGTGAAAAAGTATGTATCTATAAAAATTACCCCAGAGCGTTATTCCACTTCCAAACTGAATCCTTCAAAAACAAAAATTAAATATTAATGATTGAAATGCTCCTGTATCAAAATTTATAGAAGCAAGAGTTGATGAAGTTGGGATCCTAACTCAAATGGTGAATATTTCACCATCCTGATCTCTCTAGATAAGATCTAAATCATTCTTCATTCACATAAATTGACCCTATTTTTTATACTTACCTCCAAGTGTCATAATTCTTTATTATCATCATCCTTGAGTCCCACAGACATCATCATGGCCAGATCAATCAGTACAAGCCCCACCACTAAACTGATAGAGTTCGGCATTCTGCCACGTTTCTAAATTCTAGACCAATCCTAAACCCCTACCACAACCACCAGCTGACTAATATCGATATAAACACCATATATAGTACTTCTCCCATCATCGATGCCACTCCTTGGGTTATTTCAAAGACTAATATCTCAAGTATCTCATTTGTCCACAACAGTTACATCACCCATATTCAATACCTCAGGAGGGATAAAAAGATTCACTATCCTACCTCAGCTGACCAACAACACCCTCACAGAAGTTATTTGTTCGATTATTTCATGTACACAAAGACTGAAAACCAATTCTTCTAGAACCCAAGGAAGGTATTACTCTGGTGGAATAGCCCTTATTGATATTCTGTTATGATATCATGGTCTGGTTCATGAAATCTATAAAGGAAGTGAAATGGAACATTTTTACCTAGACCATTATTTAATAGAATAAACCCATCTCAAAGTTCTTGTTCCATACAACATCATCACCCTCTTCTGCTAAATCTAAGTGAATTGTGTTTTGCAATAAATAGTTGTCTTGTCCCCACAAATCCAAACTCATTTACTCATCGGCCAAATCTAGATAAAGATTATCTGGAAATGTGTCACTAAAAATATTCTAAATAACCTTCAAAGTTATCCCAACATAATTCTGGACCCTAGCAGGGATGTCATTCCAAAGACGCGGAGTATGACACAACAATTACACATTTAACGTCACCCTCTCATCATTTAGTGTCTTTATCTGGCCACATATGGTCTATATAGACTCCATACATAGCTCTTCAACCTGTAGACCACCCCCAATGAAGAAGAGTGAGGGTCATAATAAGAAAACATGTTAGTATATTTATTAATTGAATATATAGGAGGAGGTTGTCCACCCTACATGTTTTTAGGTACTCATAAGAGGATCTCAAAGGTTATATCATCATCAACTAGACCATGAACTTCAGATGGTTCTAACCTAGCCACTGGATGATCATTCTCTCCCACTACCTCTTGGTCTAGGAACCTAACACTAAGTAGTGTAATAAATCTATAAGACACACACAAGATCTCAAAATTAAATTGGAAACAAGTATTCAAAATCATATGATAAATTTTACAAATACAACAAGCCATGTCCTCACAAGCGATATCTGACATATTTAAACCAATTTACCAATAACAATCCCATTTTTATTGTCACATTATAATTTTATTAACAAATAAAAAATATATATTGATTCGCAAGCTAAAAGGGAAAATTCCTTGTTGTTTTTTCAATAATTCATTATTTATTCAATCCTTTATTTAATAAACTATTTATAAATACATTTATGTTAAGTTATCACTTAGTAACCGGACAATTAATACTCCACCATGTCCATATATGGTAAAAGTTCATATTATATTTTTTTAACTCTTTAATTTGCCAGTGCCCTTTTATCCATAGGTAGATTCATATACATACATGCATATTAGAAAACCATTAAATAACACAAGGAAAGTAACCATATGTTCCGAATGCAATGCATGAACATGAACCTTCTCTCTTCTTAGGATTGTCTAAGAGAGCTAAACCCAATTATTGATAAATGTTTCATGAAAAATGAACCCAAAAAAGGTGGAAATCTAGAAACTATAAATGTTAAAACAATTACAAACATCCCATCCCTAGTGACATGGTGCTTACCCTGTATATGTGTTAGAAACTACATTGAAAGTACTCATCACCAAGCCTAGACACTTTCATAGACTCATTTTTACTATCCCAAAAAATAAATCAAAAGAATAAAAAAGATAGATCTAATACCATGATTGGGAATCCTACCACCCATAACCATAATGTAGTGCATAGACCGGTGGAGTTTTCCATTACCATAGGTTCACATCCATGTATTCCAATGGATTTTGACAACCATTGATGGGATTATGAGATAACATAGAGAGAAAATAACCTCATTTATAGAGTGTAGTGATATTAGTAACTAATGAAAATAGGATTCAACACGCAATAAAAAAAGATGATAACCATACAATTACCAATTAAAACATAGCCTATGTAATAATAAAAAATAATGACGTAATATAGTTAGGACTACATGTCACTTTTCACGTACAACTGGTAAAAAAAGGCAAAATCCAGTAAATCCTACATACTAAAACTATACCAAGAACAAGCTTGATGCCAATTCCAACTACATCCTAGCATGCAGTCAAGCATCAGTCATCTGGTGCCCAGCATTATCCCTACATGTATTTGGAAAATCTATGTCGGTACCAAACATTGTTCCAAATATGGAGTGTGTAAATCTCATTGGGCCACCACTAAAAGTGTCTGTAAGTAATCCAATATAAAACATTTGTTTATGTAATGGTATAAGTAATATCACTTTAAATATTTGGTAGAGTAAATAAATCACTAAATAAAATGTGAACCTTGGATCTGGGGTGGCACTTCTGGTTGGACTGACCAAATTAATCAATTGTAATATATTTTTTATTAGGTTTTGGGGGTTATTCATATAAAAACCAGAAACTACATGGGAAAATATAGTATTCCCATGTCATATATAGTACTCATGGGAAACATACCAATACTCGATGTCCAATCACCACCCGAGGGTCAGTTTTCACCCCATGTTTATTCATAATAACTAACATCCACTTTAGGGAATTTTTCACCATTTTTTGACCATAAGAACCCATTTAAACAGAAGAAAAATGTATAAAATATGTTTAAAAATAGTTACTAGTGTCCACTAGTGGGAATGTTTCCACACATGTTCAACTATAAGAATGTGGAAAGGAAAAATACAATAAAAAACAAGTTCAATTACTAGTACCATTAAAATTATATTCTAATTAAAATTTTCATGAAATAACTATAATACAAACCATGATTCTAATATAAATTCCCAAATGGAAAAATCCTTTTAACAAGTTCTTTAAAATATCATTTATCATGTAGAAAAATAAAATTCTTTTACAACATACATGGTAAAGGTAAAATAATTTCAACTCCAATACGACATTATTTTATTAGTAAAACCAAACTCTAAAACCATTTTTATTTTATAGTATGGTGATATAGATTTATAAGGTCTTATTTTAAGGATTATAATGAAATTATTAGTCATGAATAGAGACCCATATTGATACACATCACATAACATGTTGGGAAAATAAATGTAACTATGGGAATACATAGAAAATTACTACGTTAGGTTTAGGAGAATTGAAATGCCCTATATTGACCCTTGATTCATATTAGAAGGGAAAATATTTATGTAGTATAGATATCACTCTGAAATCTAGATTACTAGGTAATACCTTCGAAACACAATTAGCAAAGAAAGAAACTATGAAATGAAAGGGAAAGAGTTTTCGGAATTAAATAAGGCCTTAATCACCCTAAATGGAAAAACAAATTGTAGATCAAGGGAGCTTCACCAATATGAAATATTGGAGACAGAGGCTTGTGGGAGGTGATTTTATAGCCAAAAATTGTATGGAAATTCATTTAATGGGGTAGGATTTCGTAATATAAAAATTTGAAATCAACACTTTTTACTAGCGGTGTATGGATTGGCCACCCAGCTAGCCAAACTATATGCCAACCATGTAGCATCCACTATATAGAATCACCTAAGCCCAAAATATTATGTGCATAATTTGACAAACCATGTGATTAACTGCTGAAATAAATAACATATTCACATATTTTCTAGACCCCATACAGATGGTTTGAATAACAGTGCTCCTCCCCCTTATACCCAATATAGTTCATGTGCATACTTAGAGTAAACCATGTGATAATTGTGTTCTATATCCATATTCATAAAAATTAAATCTCCAAACCTAAAACCCTATCGGGTTCCCTTTAGACAACTCGAACTCCATTATACATTTTTCTAATGTCCAAAATAAGGGGTTTTGGCATAAACTATGAGATATATACCACACCAGAAGGGACATATTTTATATTGTTAGTATACCACATATTTTGTAAATATATGAGATGTATTTCAGGAGTTAATATATTTTACAATGATTCTCCAATATTACTTATACAATTTAATATTTTAGTGAATCTATGAAACATTTGATCATTTTCTCCCATTTTGATGTTTGGGTACTCAACCCAAACCATGATACTCTTGTTTATTTTTAGTTTTTTTTAACATAGTGATTAAAATTTAGAAATCCAAAAATGTAATCAGATTTTTTTCCATATAGATACATTACTAAAAACACTTCTACTAATAAAACAATTACAAATATTCATTGTTTAATAGAATATAACATACACAGATGCATTATTACGAGTGAGAGCATGAGTGTGTCATTCATGTAGATTTTATATTTTTACCATTTTTATACAACTTTCAATGGATTGTTTATAATGGTAGGATTTCATTATTTCTTTCATGTAATTATAACACTTTTATCAATGAAATAAGGTTTCCATAGAATTCTTCTTTCATTTAAACTTTTTTTATCCATCTAAAAATATCATGACAAAAGACTGTTAAACCTTAGAATGAATTGGTGCATAAATATATTAAATATTGATAAAAATTAATTAAAAATGTCATTTTAAGGTTTATATTATATTTCTCATCCTTTAAAGGGGGTATGGTTCCAATACCATGTATTTACCCATATAGTGAGACAGTTTTCAGTTTAAGAGTGGGTTGAGAGACTAGATTAAAAATTAAAACTAAATCAGTTTTAATAATAATAAATATGTGGAAAATAAAAATATGAATGAAAATATTTTTTAAGTAGTTCTAATCAATAAGTATCCTTATCTACTATTCACTCTCCTTTAAACTATTATAGTTATGGTTTTCACTAAACGATTGTACTTTTTAAGGGGAGTTACAACCCTATTACAAACCATCTTTTATATTGTAAGAAAAATTAATGAAAGACATAATATTTAAAGGGTTTTCATAGCCTAATTAAGAAATAAATTTTAGCGACATATAACCAGTTAGATCATTTATTTTTTATGTAAAATCATAATCTAATAAATCATTACAGCTTCATGGAATATATATGAAAATATAATAAAAAACAAAAAAAATTCCAGAAGACAAGAGGTTTGAACAATAGAAAATCCTAAACTAGTATTAGTAAAATAGATCAAGTAATATAAAAAAGTAGTAGTGATCACGAATGTTATTCTACTCATTACAGAAAATTGATTCAAGAATTGACTTTTTCAAAAAAATTCACACTAATTTTCCATGTATCTTTATCTCAGTGTATTGTTGTCTTACATGTAGCCTCAATTAAATTTATATAAAAAATTGTAATATATTCACACACTATAATGTTTTTACCAATACCAATATAATAATTTCTACTTTTTTAGGGAATGGATTGGTAACCCAACCCCTATCCTCTATAAATTTATTAATGAAAAATAGTGTTGTGGAAAAAAAATTCAGGTCTAATTAAATTAGACATCTTAAAATAGAAAGTGAAAATGAAATAATAAGACAATTTATAAACATCAATGAATACCAGACAAGGTATCTTATAATTTCCTTCAAGAATTAGTGTTCATTAATTCATTATTCCTAAAACCTCCAAATTCTACACATTAACTAATAAAATAAAAAATAATTATAGTAACTATATTTTTCGATGAATATAGAAGCTAATAAATAGTCAATAATTTTTATTAAACTATACAAAATATAAGATTTAATTTAATGAATCACTATAGAGTTTCAGAATCCTTTTTAAAAATATTTATAATAACATTATGCATTTAGAGAAAATATCTCTAAAAATAATTCTTAAATACTTATTAATAATAAATTTTATTATCTTTGAAATAGCATTATTTAGTTTCATTTTAAAAACATTATAATCATGAATTGTCATTCCTAAAACATTTCATGTATATGATAAACAATTATAACATAAAAACACACATTTTAATTCATTCAAAATCAATTTATGTTATCCAAAATATCTATATTGATATGTGTAATATATTTTATTTTTTGAGAAAAATATAAATTTCGAAATACATTTGGTTAATTTTTTAGGAATTTTTGTATTCAATTAGACTTTACCAATTATTTTAATCATTTTATGTTAGGTAATACCATAAAAATATAATACATTTAATTTCATCATAAATTTATGAGAATTCATAAGACATTAAAATTTTTCACTATACTTTTGAATACATTCAAATAGATTTTGAAAAATTCATAAGAATTTTGAATAATAAATTATACATCTTAAAACATATTAAGACATATGAAAAAATCATATTATATATTAAAATAATTATATAACGCTTCTTTTAAACCCATAAAATTATTCTGTTTGTTAAAAATTATTTAATATAAAAAATTATAAGACCTTTAATTATAGAATAAAATTCACACATAACAAATAATATTTAAATAAAAAACATCAATAGAATAAAAAATATAATAAAGATGAAAATTAAGAAACTAGAAATAAAAATGAACATCATTATTTTGATGTTAAAGAATTTTAATTTCAAAACGTATTAGTAAAATAATAAATATAAATATGCATTTCATTATCAATATATAAATTAATAATATAATCGGTAATTTTTAATTTTCATGAAATTAAATTTTCAAAACATAAATTTGAAATTGTAATTATATACTCAATATACTCTTTAATATATCCTCAAAATAATTATATCACATATTATACCATTTTTTTCTCAGGATTTGGAGGTCAATATGGAAAATTAAGTGATCAATTAATCCATTGTTTCTTTATATACATTTCAAGGATAATAATATATAATTTTTTATATAGACTATAAGTGGGAATACTTATTATAATAAACATTATAATAGGGAAACTTGTTTCCCTTAACCAGTGATCTCACCCACATGAAATTCTCATAATATTTATTTACTCTTAAAAGATTCTATGGAAATCCCACCACTAAACTTATATTGAAAAACATTCCTAGGAAAAAACTATTATATTTATAGGAAAGTAAATATTTTCTTGTTTTATGTGTCACCTATGGGAAAATTATTATTTTCTAATGGGTTCAAATGAATTATAATAGAAAAAATGATAATCTCAATTACATAAAGTGGATTTAAAAAAATTCCTAAATCATGTTGATATGACACATGAATTATAAATGTTTTTTGAAATAAATATAAGAATTTTTATAATGAAATACATCAATGATTATTTTTCACTATAAATAAGGGTATAGTAATATTATATTAATGGGTTTTAATACCATAAAATTTAGTAGAATTTTGAAATTGGATGGTTTCTATATGAATCAATTTCTATGAGTTCATGAAATTGAACATTATATTTAACAATAATTATTCAAAAAAATAATGTTTTTATATTCTCATTAAAAAACAAAAAATAGATAAAATCATAATAATAAGTTGATCCTCATAAAAAACATAAATAATAATATTATTAATTTTATTTAAAATATGTCTATGTTAATTAAAAGAATACAAAATATAATATAGTAATCATATAATTCCTGAGCCTAAATATAACATGATATTTTTATAGACATATAAGAAAAATGATGTACAATCGTAGTAGTTTATTTTTATGGGAAAAAATAGAATATTAAATTTATTTAAAAATAATAATAAAGAATAAAATAAAATGTAGCTAAAAAAGGAAATATTTTAAAAACACCCAAAGAGGAGCTTCATTCTGAAAATTTATAGCTACGTTGTTTTTCCTACTATCCTCAATCAAAATGAGAGTCTTTATTCATTGATTTGAACCCCCATATATATTCTTAGAAACCCTGTTTTTCCAAATTTAATTCCTATTGAGGTACCATTGAATAATATTATATTTGAATACTCCCCTTTAATGAATTACTTATATTCTTGTGGTTTAAGATATGTAGATGAGACTTCACCCAAAACGTAAAATTAATAAAATATTATTCATACACTCAATTAATTATCATATCATGAAAATGTAATGTATTTTTATTTTTTAGCAGAATGATATTATTTATTCTTCATAGTTATATCATATCCCTTCTATATCTTTATAGGAATAATAATAGGTTCTTTATTTATATCTTCCAAACAAGACACCTATTATATGGTTTCATCATTATTATCTTCAATGGAAAGAATAATTATACATAAATTTCAATAACAATCATATAAAGAGTAATTTTTCTGATAATTTTATGTATTATTAAATAAAAAATAAATTATTCTTTAATTTTATCCCATTATTTTTTTCACTTTATACCTATTCTTCCTACTAAATTTTTTTGAGAAGTTGTTTATTTCAGAATGAAGTAAGTAATCTTCCCTTTGTAATACTAATAACACTAGAATATTAATAGTTCATTATTATTAATAGACATATAGAGTATCCCAGAAATGATCTTGTAAATTGGAATTAACTTAGAGGGTATTAGTTTTAACATCTTATGATTGGTTTTCAACAACTTCATGATTAGCTAGATTTTCTCATAGATTTCTAATTGTACGATTAGCCCAAGAATATTGGACTTGCATCATCCAACCAGAATAGGAGTGATCAACACACCCTTCAATAGAAGACCTTGAATGGATCCTTCTAATTGTATGTGTGGAAACATTTTTTATAGACGAATAACACTAACTCTATATGAATTTCTAATGATACTCTAAAATTGATAAAACATTCTTATAGAATCTCCTTGACTAAATGTATGATATTCTCTAATTTCCCATATTTTTAAAAGTGGTAATTTGTGTTCAGATTAACATATTTGAATAATTCCTTCTAAATCCCTTGAGAGAACCTTGAGTTGAAACTAAGGTATATATCTGATACAACACTCTATAGAATCCAATGTTGGAAAACTATCTCTTGATCAAATAGTCTATCAATATCTCCAACTATATAATACTCCTTAACATGTAAGATGTGTGTTACCTCTAATAGGTGATCAAGGATAATCCAAACTATATCATTCCTCTAAATAATCATTCGTATAAGTGTCACAAAATACACCCCAAATTCATCCCATTTCAACTATGTAAGGGGAAATATCTTTAGAAGTATGGTGGGATGATGATTTGTATCATTAACCAACTATAAGTCAAATCACCAAGAAAAAAAATAGTATAATCCAATCTTTATCCTAGGATAATAATATTTCCATTTCATATCATAATACATCTTGGTCATCCTGAGATGTGTTACCCATATTTAATAGTGGAATTCTATCACCAAATCCTCATGATCTAGGAAAGTACTACATGGTTTCCGAAAAACATGATCTCACCATAATATATGGACTAATCAATATGCAGATCCCCACAGCCATGATGGTTGGGCCTCATCACTATATAGTTTAAATCATAAAACATTCTCTCCTTCACAATTTCAATAAGTTATATTGAAATTACTCACCCATCATATAAAAGTACCTCCACAAATCCAATTTCTAACAAGTAAAAAATAGATTGTACTCCTTTCTAGCCTTAGTAAATTTTGATATTAGCTTGCATTTCAACATATTCCTTATCTCTAGAAAGTTTTTCTCATATGCATCAAACCAAATGAACATCATGTACCTCTCAGTTAGTCATATAAATAGTGATTCCAAGATGTATAAGTCCAAATTAAATCAAGGTAGTAGCCAAATATCCCCTTTTTTTGGATATCAAAAAACATTATTATTCCTCTCTCAAGAAATTATGGTATCTACATTTCCAAGATCCACTGAAACTCCATCCGTAGATATGAGGTGTCCTAAAATGTTTACTTGGTCCAACAAAAATTTTCCTTTGAAAAGTTTTTCACAATGATAATAACCTTGAATCATACTGAAAACTATCATTAGAAACCTATAATGATCCTATATAAACTTGTAATACACCATGATCTCATCAACACATAAAACCAAAAACGAGTACAGATTTGGGTTGAAGACTGTATTCATCATATCTTTAAATACCATGGGATCATTTTTAAGACTGAATAGAAAAATGATGTACCCATAAAGAGTTTGTCTACTCTTAAATACTATAAGAGGAAAATTATATAATCATACTCTGCTCGGGTGATACCCTAACCTTAGGTATATCTTGGAGAAATATCTATCACCATTGAGATATTAAAATAAATTATTGATGGGTGGGAGGGGATATTAGTTATTACGTGTAATATAGTTTTGCCTCTTATAATCTATGTATAGTATAAATGTTTAATTGTCCATACAAGTAAAAAGAACTGGGTCACCCTATGGGGATGTTCTTGGTTGGGTAAAACTATTTACATATAAATCTATCAATTGAGATTTTAGTTCCGAATTAACTATTAGTTCCATTATATAAAGAGGACTGGAAGTAGGTTCTACACCAGGAATGATATCAAATGTATACATAATTCCACAGATGGTTTGTAACTTGAAATATTATATTAAAGAATATATCTTGGAATAAATTGACACTAATATTTAAAACAAACTGATGGGTCTCCCCCTCATCGAGGACAATACTATCACCCTGTGCAGGGATTCCACCTTACCACAGAAGTTTTATTCTATTACAAACTTTTCAAATATCCCACTCTCCCAAAATCACAATGTATCCAAACTCAGAAGATGTAAAAGGGAAGTATTTTAAATAAAATTATATTTTGGATAATTATTTAATGATCTTGTCCATCCCTAGAATCACATAAATTCCACTTATTTCTAGATTCAATAATTTCTAGATGAAATGAAAAATCACCAATTTCGAGAAAAAAACCACAAAAATTATAAATTCTATATTACTTCAGGAACATGGATGTGTTAATGATAATCACACCATATTGTTATTCCACATCCAAACTTAATCCTTCAATGATAAAAATCTAAAAGGAATGAATGAAATTCTCACGTATCAAAAATTATAGAAGCAAGAGTTGATGGAATTGGGGTCCTGAATCCTATGGTAAATTGTTCTCCATCCTAATCTATCAATACAATATCTAAAACATGGTTCAATCACATACAATTAACCTATTATTTATCCTCACTTACATGGTTTATACGTCCTTATTATCCTTGGAATTGAGCCCCATGAACACCATCATGGTCAGAGCATTCAGTAGAAGCGCAACTACTAAACTGATACAGTGTGGAAGTCACCCAGTTCCTAAGATATAGACTAATCCTAAAACCGTACTACTTCCTATATCTGAAAGAATGCTATAGAAAAATAATTTTAAGGAAACCTCCTTTTATATATGACACTTCTTTGGTAATTGTGGGGACTGATATCTCAAGTTTCTCAAGTGTCTAAAATGGTGAAATTGTACCTCTCCACAAACTCAGTAGGGATAAAAGGATTCAATAATATACATAGACTAACCATCAACACCATTGCCTGAGTTTTTTGATTCAATATTTCAACTAAGAGAAGTCTAAAAAACATAACTTCTTAGCCCCATGGATGACATTAATCTAATTCCATGAACGTAATAGAAATTAATTTTTGATATCAAGGTCTGGTTCACATCATCCATAAAGGATGTTAAAAATGGAAATGTATTTTTAGACCTTGATCTCATAAAATGATCCCTTCCCAAATTGAATCTTCTATACAACCTCATCACCCACTAGGGTTGATACCAACTACTAAATCTAGTTGAAATGGGTTTCATAATCAATAGTTGTATTGGAAGCCAAATTCCCACATCATTAACTCATATTCATTATCTAATGGTATATTATCTATGAATATGTCACTAAAAAGATTCTACATATCATTCAACATTATGCATACCAAATTTTGGACTAGGACAATGATGTATTTCCATATATGTGGGGGTGTGACACAACAAGTACACATCTTACTTCACCCTCGTGTATTTTAGTGTCTTTATGAGGTCGCATGGGGTCTACATAGACTATATATATAGATCGTGTTACTATATACTACCCCCATTGATGAAGAGTGAGTATTATAACCCTAAATCTCAATAGTATGGTCAGGCATAGACTATGTATTTTTAGGTGGTCCACCATACATGCCCTGATCAACTCAAAATATGTTATCCAAGAGTATATCATCAATAACTAGACCATGAACTACTGAAGGATCTAGCCCACCCAGTGGACAATCATTCTCTCCCTCTCCCCTAGTTCTATAAACCTAACTCTTATTAGTGACATAAAGCTATAAGATGCACATAAGATATCAAAATTAAATAATAAATGGGTATTCACAACCACATGAAAATGTGAAAGATACAAAAACCCATTTCCTCAAATACTATAACCAACTTCTTTAAAGAACATTACCAATAATTATCACATTTTTTTATCAAATTATCATTTTTCTAATGTATTACCTAATAGAGTTTTATTCAAAACATAAAAGGGAAAAAACTTTATAGTTTTTAGTAATTATTTATTTATTCAAAGTTTTTATTTAAAAACAATATATACAAGCTTTTATGTTAAGGTAACTCCACAAGAATTGGACGATTAATACTCAACCAAATCCATATATGAGAAAATGTTTATTATATGTTATTTAATATTTATGTTTATGACACCCTTTTATCTGTAGGTTGATGAATATACAAACATGCATATCTGTTAGTCGCATAAGAACACAAATAAGGTAACACTATATGCCAAAATTAATACATGAACCTGAACCTAATCTATTTATATGTTGTACCATGAGAGATAAACCCAAGAATCAATAATGATGAACAACAAGTAAAACACTAAAGCTGGAAATGAAGTATCTTTAAATGTTAAAATAATAATAATAAATCACATCTTTGGTGACATGGCTCTTACCCAATATATTGGTTAGAAACAACAAGGCATGAAATAGTCAGCAATCCTCTACAATTTCATAGTCACATTTCTAATAAAAAAATTAGAAAAGAAAAAAATATAGCAATGATTCGTTATTGTGAAATACCACTCCCCAAAACCACTAACTTGTCCATAGACTGGTGGAGATTTACATAACAATAGGTGGACATCCCTATATGATGAGGGAAGTTGACTTCCCTTGAGGTTGATGAGATATCATGGGGAGACAATACCCTCATGTTTAGAGTGAAGTGATAGTATTAAATAATCAAAAACATCATTCAATACACAATATCACATTTTGATAACCATACAATCACCAATTACAACATAGCATAAGTAATTATAAAAAATAATGATGTATTATACTCAACACTACATGTCACTTCTCTCATACAGTATATAAAAAATAAAAAATGTAGTAAATTGTTGAGAATGAAAATAGATAAAGCAACATACTTGTGTCAACTCCAATTCCATCCTATCATGTATTCATGAATTAGTCATCAGGCTCATTCCATTATTCCTAACTGTATTCATAAAATCTATGTAGGCACCCGACATTGTCCTAGATAGGGAGTGTGTAAAACACATTGGTCCACCCCAAAAAGTGTCTGTATATAATCTAATATAAAAAACAAGCTTATCTAATTATAAAAGTACTAACAATTTAAATATGTTGTAGAGTAAAATAAATATATTAAATGTGAAAATTTGATCTTGGGTGACACTTATGGTTGGAAGGACCTAATTAATCAAGTGTTAGACATCATTGAGAATTTTTTGGGGTCCATTCCTAACAAAACGAAATCCTAGTTGGGGAAATAGACTATTACCTTATCCTATATGACATTTAGGGGAAATACACCAATCCCTAGTGGCCAATCACCACTAGAGGGTCCATTTTCACCCCCATGTTTTTTCAAAATAACCATAATCTACATGAGGGAAGTGTTCACCATGTTTTTAATCACAATAAACCATTTCATCCTAGGGAAAAGGGTTAACCTAGGTTTAAAAATAATTAATATTTCCTTCTTGGGGTATGTTTTCACCAAATTTTTAACTATAATAATTGGAAATACCATAATACAATATAAAAAATAGCAGATTCAATTAACACTGGAGTTTAAAATTAAATTCTAATTACCCTTCCAAAATATAACTATAATAAAAACAATTAATCCAATAGAAATTACCAAAGGGAAACCCAAATTACCATGTTCGTTTTAAAATCATTGAGAATTTTTCAAAATAAAATCCTTCTACAATATACTTTGTAAAGGTAAAATAACTTCTATTTTAATACCATATTAATTTTCTAGGAAAACCCAATTCCAAAACATTTTTTATTTTAGAGGATGGTGATATATAATTATAAGGACATTTTTAAGGATTATAAAAAAATAGTTGTCTACAATGTAGATCCATATTGAGAAACATCCTATAACATGTTGGAAAAATAAATGTTACTATGCGAATAATTAGGGACTGACTACATTAGGTCTATGAGAGGTTAGATTTCCAATATTAACCCATGATTCATATTAGAATGTAAAATATCTATGTAGTAAAGAGATTACAATGAAATATAGAATACTAGGTATAGTCATTGAAACACAGTATCACGACCCATCCCATGTCGGGGCTTGATCTGCAACTACCCCATGCCCACCTCCATAGGCTAGGGGTGGTGACTAGCACTAGAGGCATAAAAATAAGGGAGTCTTTTCCATAAGCACTTATACACATGCCCATTTCCACTCAATGAAAAGGTGTATAGGGGAAGAAGTAAAATATGACACACTATTATAAATAACCCAAAAATTAATGGACCACTAAATAGTACTAGTAAAGTAATGAAAACTAAAATGGAAATGGTCAAAATACATGCCCAACTAGAAAGGATTCCCAACCTGAAAAAACAAACTTAGAAATTACAATGTCTAATAGATCCCTACTCATGGATCCCATGCAACAACCATCATACATGGTCTAAGAACCTATATCCATGAGATCCTCTAAAGTACCGATCAAACCATTTTTTCATCTTCATAAGGAATGATATTGTGGGAAAATCCCATGTAGGGGTGAGTATAACCATTCCCAGTAGAATTCATCTAAAAGATGTCGGGGGGAAATAATAGATACACTAAAGATAAAATAAGTACATAGAACAGTGTACAGTAAAAGAGTGTAGCTCGACCAGACAAGAGAGTGAAGTAAACTCATCCGAAAATACGGATCTAGAAATGGTGAGAAGATGAACATCTCATCAAGCCTTTGATACCTACAGTAAGAGAGTAGACTCATCCATCCATGATAAGCTAGATATGGAAAGCATGTGGAATTCCAAGTTCTTCTTCACCTATCCAGGAGGGAGAGTAACAAAAACCCATTGAGTAGGTATTGAAATGGGATATATATATTCTCAGTGAAAAAAAACTCAAACGAGAGAGCAGGGGGATCTCCATACCACTAAAAAACCCCAGAAGAATAGTTTCCAAACAATACTAAACTATCCATAAATTATTGATAGCATTCTACATGTTTTCCCTAAATAGATAGGTCAAAGGGGTTCAATCTCCAAACCTTGATATTATCCACTTTGTTTGGATCTCACTTGTCTATACTGTTTCAGGTCATGTCACAAGGATGATTCTTGGTGGGGGATAGATCCCTTTTCCTCTAATGTCCAACGGTATATCAAACCATGCCTTTTCATTCTATCACACAATCAATGGTCTTCTATAGTATTCATCGTGGAATTCCACAACCCAACCTGGCTCGAGGGTACAACACAGGAAAGTCATAGGGGAATGCCACTTCCATGACACTACAAGAGGGTAAGCCCATTGGGTCCTCATGAAAACGCCACTACCCAACCCGACTGGAGGGTTATGTATGGAAGGTAATCAAGGAAGGCCACTACCCAGCTCAGGTGGAGTGTAATCCCAATACATCTAAGAACTCCAATGCTTAGATCCTATTTTGGGTAACTCGAAAAGATAATCCAGGAATACAAATGCCTAGTCCTACTAGAGGGTATGCCTAGAACTGCCATCCGGAAATACCACTATTCCTACCAAGTCTATAACGTACAGATTTAATTATATCATGAACAATGATTTTCCATCCAAATATATCACACTATTGTGAAAAATTTAGAAAAAACTCTCATGAACAACTATTCAATCACCCTGATCAGACATCGGATAAAAAAGTTACATTTCTTCACAACACACCCAAAATGGGATTTATGGGGCACACCCCTCATTTTATGTTTAAACTCCCTAAATATGTCTTTAGAAGTTTGCCCAAATTTTAGGGTTTCAACTCTGCTAATAGTGTGTCATTTGGAATTTCCTTCTAGAACATATGACAGAAACAAGTGTTATTAATAATAATTAATATATTATTATTATTGTTAAACATTGAAATTTCATGAAACTTAGCCACAAAACCAAATCCCAAAATTCTTTAACTAGCTTAAAATGGTTCATATATATGATAGGATTTCATTTTTGAATATGGAACATAAAACAGATTCTCTGTTTAGGCTATGTTGGGGTTGCAATCCACGATACAATGACTCACTAGGCCCATTCGGCCTCACTAGACCATTCTAGCCCACTTTGACTCAGTCTACCTCACCAAACTATATCCCACTCCCATATTGGACCATTATAGAAAATCATATGCATGTGCCCTCTAGTCCAGCCCACTTCCTCTTAGGCTCGGCCTCAGTCGCTCTATCGTCCTCATGATCGCCATTGTCGCAGATTAATGATTTTGACTGCTTCACACAAAAAATTGAAACATGCTGCCTCACATCTCATATACCCCACATGGTTTCCTTTCTGCCTACTGGGCTTCATCATCTCATTGTTGTTCCCCCATATATAACTACCACCTCTCATGTACGAATCCATCATCCAACTCACTGGCCCAAATGCACGCCAACCGAACCGCCTGAGAACCACACTACCATTCAAGTCGAGCCTCACGACCCACTTCCAACCACCTCTTTTGGCTTCCCTAATCCTTTTTGACACCAAATATGTGCATCGTTGGCAACATCCGCTCTCCAGTGGTCCCTTCCATGGGCTACCAGCGCTCCTTTGGTCCTCCAAAAATTAAAACATAATGGTTTTTGAAAACCTCGAGTCGAGTGCCTCAGAAAACTAAGCTCATATCATCAATATGATGATTATTTGACACATCTAAATGTGTATGATAATTCTCATGATGAACTAATAGAGGATAGGGAAAAAACATGATTCCAATCATGGATTAATGTATTTGTTAGGTTGGCCAAAGACGATGATGTTTAAAATCAAATAAATAAATGAAAATGAGAATAATATGATTTAGGAATTTTAATCTGGGTGTGGAAACCAAAAGATATCCAAACCTGATTTTGATCATGATCATCATCGAGGAACACTCTCACTTAAACATCGTCGTCGATTGGTTAAAAGAGGAAGGAGATACATAAGATCTTTAGTGGTGGAAGGAGGAATAGGAAACCCTAATGCAATCCCATGAAGATGCATTTATAGGTTGTAGATAGGTTTAGTGTAATCCTCTTAACCATACCCAACAATAGTCATAGGATCCAAACATCCTACAACCACTCATGTATGGTTGAAATTATTTAGAAGGATATTTTACGAACTCAACAGTGGTCTTAGATTTTTAATCTGATTCCCTAATAAAAATATATTTTTTAGGCAATACAAGATAAAATAATTAATTGTAATTATTTTATTATAAATTATGCCCCTTGATGGATTTGTCTGTAGAAATCACACATAGAAAAATGTTATGTCCTATATAGGGTATACTCTAAGTCCAACACACAACTATCCCCAAGATTTATGATATGTCCTACTGTTTAAGAGCTATATCATTTCATTAAAGTTCATAGTATAAAATATACTTAATATTTATATAAAATAAATTTCAGGAACACCAAACCTTGGAATTGCAATCTATCTTAGTGCCTAGATCTGGATATAAACATTGAAATTTTTCAATGACTAACAAGGTAAAAACCATGTCTCTACATCATTCCCTCTTTCATGATTTTCATCCCTAAAAAGAAAAACTAGGAAAACAACTTGATATACCGAGCCCACAACTAGCTCTCATATTCTAAGGATCTATCCTGCACATTTCTGTACTGTCAGAGCACCCAAACCAATGGGATGTTCTATCAATGTGAAGTTTTATCTATTAAATCCCCAATCGCCACTAGATTCTATATAAAGGTGGCTCCATCTTCAATGTCCAACTCTCCATTGTCAATTCCATGCATAGGATCATGCACATATTGAGTCATTTGTGATGTGTGGAAGACGTCGCGCACTCTCTTCAATTGTGGGGGTATAGTGAAGTAGTAGGAAACCTCATGAACCCTATGCACAATCTCGAATGACATGATGAACATTGGGGATAACTTACCTACCTAACTGAACATCTATTTTTCACATTGTGGGGAGACTCTCAAGAATACATGGTCTCCCAACTCGAAATCCCGGGGCCTACGATGGAGATCTGTACAGGTTTTCGTTCTTCTATGGGATGTATTCATCCGTTCATGGATGACCTAAACATTCTCCATCATCTCCAGCACCAATTCTAGGTCTATGAAGGATGACTCCCCAACCTCTTTCCAGCACAAATGTGACTTATATGGTCTCTTATATTTGGCCTCAAGAGGTTCCATACTGATGGTACACCGGTAACTGTTGTTTTACGCCAACATTACTAAATAAAGTTGATCCTACCAAATCTATATGAAATATACAGGCAAGCTCTTATCATATCCTCCAACACATAGATAGTGTACTCGGTATTCCCATAAATTTTGGGGTGAAAGTATATACTCATCCACAGTTGGTTCATGAATTCCTCATGTAGGACTCTCCATAATTGAGAAATAATTGATGTGTCACGATTGGAGATAATCATTGAGGGAACCCCATGAGAGAATACTATCAGTCGGATGTTCAAATTCAGAAAACTGTCCACAGAACTCTACTCCCTAATAGAAAGTAAGTGTGCCAACATCCTGATTTAGTGTAGTATCACCTAGATGGTGTCATTGAATTTCTATATGTGTGAATTCCCTATGACTAAGTCTATGGATATGTCAGTGCATTTCCACTCTAGAACCTTAATCGGCTGCAACAAAGCTGTCAGAACCTAATGCTCATCCTTCACCTGTTGAAAGGTGGGGCATCATGAGATGAACACAGTTGTTCTTCATCTCATTCTAGACCACCAAAAATGCTACTAAATATCCCTGTATATCTTCCCCACACTAGGATGTATAGGTAAGCTAGAAGTTTGGAACTCCGACATCACCTCCTCCAGCATCGCAATTGGAACCACAATTTTCCCTATAAAATATCTCAAGATTCCATCCATTAGAATATACAGAAGGTGAATTTCCCATGAATATATGATCACGGATAACATCACAGTCAGTTTTTCCCAGTTTGGAATCATTCACATGATCATGGACAATAGGAGTCACCACCATTGATTGCATGAAAATTGTACCCTCATGCTCAACCAGGGTCAGCTGTAGGGAAGCTAACTACTCAATAGCATCCCACACTAGGAGAGCCTAGGACATCCAAATATGGTCATCTTATATATCCTTTCCCTTTCCTAGAGTGTATACTTTATATATGTTGTTGTCCTGAAAGAACATCAATTTGTGTCGCTACCTCAGGTTCATATCTCTCCGGGTGAAGATGTAACTGAGGATCTGGTGGTAAGAGTAATCTGCAATGATCCATCCAAGAAGTTAGTGATTACACAAACTCAAGGTGAATACCAAAACTGCCAATTCTAGGTTTTCAGTCTTATAGTTCTGATCATGGGGTCTTTTCTCCCTTGACCTATATGAGATGACTGCCTATTGTCGCATCAGTATGCAACCGATCCCAACTCCCGAGGAATCACAATACACTATGAACTGAACACATTCCTCTGGTGGTATCAAAACAATATTTCTCATCAATCTATACCTAAACTCCTAAATGGCCATCTGGAAGTGATCAGACCATGTAAATATTTATCCCATTCACGTATGATCATTCAAAGGTGCTACGATCCTAGATAATCCTACCAAAATTCTCTTCTAGTACCCTGCCAAACCATGAAAGCTTCGTACCTATAACACATTCTTGGGTGGCTCCCATGAAAGTAATACTTCAAGCATTACAAGATACATTACTAAAACTTGTTAGGAAATAACAGTCCTTAGAAATTAAACCTCATTTATCCATAATTGGCACATTGAGAGCATCATGTAGAGCTCATTATCTCTAAGTAAATCAAGAACTATCCTCAAGTGCTCTACATGCTCCTCCTCTTATGTAGAGTAGATGATTATTTTATTGATGAAGACAAAAAAATATTTTATAAGTATGTTAGAAATATCTATTTCATGAATGCCTTTATGATGGTCTGGGATTTTTTCCCATGAAAGGGCATCACTATAAACTCATAGTTCACATATACACATTGAAAATCTATCATCAGAATATCATCCTAGAGAAACCATGGCTGGCGGTAGCCCTACATAAGATCAATCTTGGAGAACCACCTCACACCAAAAAACTATTTAAAAGGTTAGCGACCCTTGGAAAGGGGTTCTTTTTACTTATCAGGGCCAAATTTTGGAAACATTTGTATATGAAAAGTCATAAAATCATATCTACCATCTTTTCAAATAGAACTACGGATGCCCGGGGGACACACTAGGCATAATGAAACCTTTATTCCATTGGTACTCTAACTAAAGTTATAGTTCTTCGAGCTTGATTAGTGCCAAACAATATTCCAAAAAATACATCGGCATAGTCCTTAATGGTAACTCACTGAAAAACTCTAACTACTGCCTTGGAGGTAGTCCCGGAACAACTTTAGGGAAGACATCCATATAATTATCTATAACATAATAATCCCAGATGCCAAAAGTGTCTGATGCACCATGGGTTACACTCATTAAACGGTTGTTGTAAGGCTATAGAATCCTTCCCAAAATACATAACTACTTTGTTGTGTGGAATCATTCAACGATAAAGGAGAAAATCATCCCATCAGTGTGTATGAATCTAACTAGTCTACGATGAAAATTGATCTAGAATGGAACCATGGAAATACAATTCATGCACATGATGAAATTTTTGGGTTCCATCCTGATAGGGATTCAGTCCCATGTGAACATCTCACCTCCACGTGATAGCTCACACTATTTAAAGATGAAAGACACAGAAGAAGTGCTCCCCGTAGTGACCTCGACACAATTTCATTGTTCTAGAACCTCTTCTTGGAGCACCAACTCCCATTCCAACAGTTACGAGAAAAAAGAGTGACTTGTGCCTTTGTCTAACAATAATGAATCAATAGTATAATAAACATATATCATTGCTCAGATCATCTCATGTCCTTCGGGATCAGGTAAATCCAAAGCATGAATCTTCTTGCGGTCTTGAACGCCTCCTCCCTGAGCCTGACATGGGACACCCAGTGGTTGTGGTGGGAGAACCTCATAGTGTTGTCCCCCACCTCTAGATCCTCTTTATCAATTTCCAGCACTGCCTCCCTAGGAAACATCATGTCCCAATCTATGATATCCCCAATCATGACACTGTCTCTCCAATAGAGTTCTATCTGCTATCTTCATGGGATGCTAAACAAAAAATGTCGGGAAGTCTCGTGCAATGTGACCTCACATGTCATATGTATATCATCTTCCCTCTCTGGGTTTCCCCAGTGTTCTATGTTTCTCATGCACCTTACAACCACACCCCTGATTCTGCTCATGAAAGGGTCTAATGTCCTGAGATCTCTGGTGTCTGCCTGCATCAAAAATAGACTCAACCATGTCACGCCAACTGCCAAGTCCAACTATTTGGAATCCCTCTTCCAAGAATATATATATCTCGTGTTCTTGTACCAACACCCTGCAATATGTGGGGATGCACAAGGGAACTATGATGGCCCAGATCTCTCTATGTACTCTCTAATCAATCTTTCATTCTCAGAAGTATCCATCTCTGATCAGGTCAATAGAGTAGTACATAAGATCTGTGAACCTCACCGTATACTATTCAACTATCATCCATCCCTAATATTATCCCAAAAGCACTTAAATTAAAATTGAGTGTATCCATGAGGTGTATTAATCCTCATGGAATAACTTTTATATGTAATCCCATGACAGTTTTGACTCCTCATGCATCTAAGTAACCACACCCCCTCCAACATCCAACACCTCCGTGGAAAAGACTGGCTTCTAGCAAAACCATCTGATCTTTTAGTATCTAGATAAGAATGAAAATATGGATCACTAACTCTAACCAGTCCTATACTACTTGAGGATCTGGCTCATTGTACAACCTCAGTGGTCTATGTCACTATAAATCGCAGAGAATTCATAGTCTATGCACATCCCCACCCTCATTTTTTGTGATGATCTTTTCTCAATGGGTTTAGGTTCTTTTAATTGTCCACCTAGAGGAAGGGGACACATGATAGATGTTGAATTGAGGCCTTGTCACTCACAAGTTCGTCATCACAAACTAGAGTTACTATCCTCACTTGTTTTCATCACAGCGACATCTTGAAAATCATCAAGGAATACCACAATAAGATGAGAATATATATATATATATATATATCGATTTTAACAATGTGGAGCTTACTCAATAAGAATATCCAATGACTCAATCCTATATGATCCATGTACCATTTTCCCCAGAAAAATGTTTCTCATCATACTGAGTTGACAAGCGGGTAATCATGGTTCTGGTGAATGGATATGTTGGCCACCTGCACAATCACTAAACTCCCTTCCCTGTGAACCACTCTAATTATTCATTGACTTTGTTTCCCTAAACCAAACTAATCATATTAAAAGTTAACATTTGAACAACATCCCAATGAATGAACTTTCTCTGATACCAAGCTATCATGAACCAACCCATGTCGAGGCTCGAGCCGCCACTGTCCCAAGCCCACCACCATAGGCTTGGGGTTTCCAATAAGCACCAAAGGCACAAAAAGAGAGGTATTCCTTTACCTATGTAATTATACACATGAACACAGAAACTTATGGAAAAATATCAATGGAAAAGGATTAAAATATGAGAAACTATTATAAATAAACCAAACATGCATTGACCACAAAACAGTACAATAAAAGTAATGTAAACTAAAATAAAAAAGGTTAAAACACACACCCAACTAGAAACGTTTCCAAAAATGATAGAAATCTATGAATTTATAATAGCTGAGATATTCCCACCCCTGGATCCAATGCTATGACAACCATAAGTGTTCGAATAACCATTATTCATGAACTCCTATGATGTCCCAATTTACCCTATATGTCCTCTTCATAAGGAACTATATGTGCATAAAATCCCATGCATTGTTGAGTACAAACATACCAAGTTGGATTACCCATAAATGTGAAGGGTGTAGTAAGAGATACAATTAAGTGGAAAGTATTTGATAGAACAAAGTAAATATTATAAGTGTAGATCAACCCACTAAGGGATTCAAGTAAACTCATCCAAACACATGGAGCTAGAAATAGGGAGATGATAAAAATCTCATCAAGTCTTCTCTACCTATAGGAGAGTAGACTCATCCAAGCACGAGAAGCTATACACGAAAAGCATGTGGCATACCCCTGTGCATCATTGACTCACTAGATTGAGAGTATCCAAAACCCAAGGATTGGGTACTAAAACAAGATATATATATATATATATATATATATATACTCAGTCAATAGAATCCCAAATAAAAGAGCAAGGGGGTATCCCTCGCACATCCCAACCCAAGAATAATAATTTCCAATAGTTCCAGAAGTGTCCATCAATGACGACCAACATTCCACATGTATTACATAAACATTTTTTCTGAAGAGGATTAATCATCACACCTTGATACTATCCGATTTGGGTTGATATGACTTTCTATCATATTTTTAGGTCGCGTGACCCGGATGTGTCTCAGTTGGGAAAGCACCCCTCTTCCTCATGACCCCAAAAATTCGTCAAACCACAACTATTCACTTTGTCGTCGCACAGTTGATAGTATTATCCAGTAGTCATTGAGTAATTCCACTGCCCATCTCGCCTGGAGGGTACCACTTGGGAATGTCACTGGGGAATCCCACTGCCCAGAAACTGTGCGAGGGTATGCCCGGTGAGCTGTCCGGGAAATGCCAATGCCCAACCCAACAGGAGGGTTCTTCGTGGAAATTCATCAGGGAATGCCACCACCCAGCCTAGCCGGAGGGTATTCCATAAATTTAGAGGAACACCAATTTCTAGATTCAATTGAAGGGTAACTCAGAAAGATCATCGATGAATTCCACTACCGAGTCTAATGGGAGGGTACTCATAGAAAAACCAATAGGGAACAACATTGTAGATTCCAAACCCAAAATATCAATATTTCATGTGATCACAGATAAGGCTCTACACATCCAAATGAATCACACTATATTAATCCTTATAGAAAAACGATCGATATCAACTATTCATTCTACCTAGTCAGACATCCAATGAAAAAGTCACATTTTTCTTCAACATACATGAACCAGGATTTGTTGGTACCACATAATGGTTTCATTTTAAACGCCTGAAATTAGCCTTCAAAATTGAGCCTAAATTTTGAGGTCATGACACCACTAACAACACATCATTTGGACATTCCATCTAAAAGATACGTCTGAAACAATATTTCATAATAATAATAAATATATTAATATTACTCAACTTTGGAGTTTCTATAAACTAATCCACAAAACCAAAGGATAAAATTATAAATTTTTCCTCAAAAGTATTTTCTCCATAAGAGAATCATGTTTCCATAGATTTCTCGTAAAATGGATGCACTATTTAGGAGGTATGGGTGTTTGAATCTACGGCCCAAAGACTCATCAGGTCTACTAGGCCTGACATGCCAGTTCCAGCCCGCTTGGGCTCAGCCCACCTCACCAAACAGCGGGCCACTCCCACCTCATCATATTTCCACCTAGAAAACCCCATTTCCCTCTTGTATAGACCAAAAATGCATGGGATAGGCCTCATCCTCCCTTTCCTCTGCCTCGTCTTCGCCATATCGGGTCAATGCGGCTTACTTCCTCCCACAAAAACTGGTCGTCTATAACCTCACCCCTCAGATCCTCTTCCTGAGTGCATCACCTTCTATAGTGCTACATCAACACACTGGTGCACCCCTATCCCCGACTACTACTTCTCATCAGTAGCCCCACTATCCAGCTTGTTGGTCCAACCGAACACTAGCCACATTGACTACAAACTAAACAACAGACTTGGTCGGGCCCCTCAACCAGCCGCATGCCACCTTGTCTAGCCGCCCTTCTCCATGAGGTCGTTACCTCTAGTGTCTCTCTGGTGGGCCCTTTTGCAAACCATCGGGTCTCCTCTAGTCATCCAGAATATTACAACGATCATGTTCTTTGAAACCTTTGGTTGAGAGCTTCATATAACTAGGCTTCACTTGACGATCCAATGACAATTTGATGCGTCCAAATGTAGATTATGATTTCCATGAATAATGAACGAAGAAAGGGGAAAAATTGATTCCTAGCATGGATCGATGGTCGTTATAGGTTTTCATCGATGATGATGTTCAAAAATGAAAAAACAAATGACAATGAACATAATATAATTGAGGAATTGGAATCAAATTGTATAAACCAAAAGCAATCCTACCTCAATTTTGGTTCCGAACTCGCATGACTAACACACCTGCCTAAATATCTTCATCGATTCATATAAGGAGGATAGAGAGGAGGATTCACATATGTGGTGGAAGGAGGTGGAGGAAAACCTAATGAAATTACATAAACATGCATATATTGGTTTTATATAGGTTTGGGGTAAACCTCTTAATTGTATGTTCTAATGGTTGTGGGATCTGAATATCTCATGCCCTCTCATTTTATGTCATACTTAGGTAAAAATATGTTATATGAATAGTAATTTTGCCTCAGATTTTCAATATGATTCCTCATTAAAAGGTTGTTCTTTATGACTTCCAGGATAAAATATTTAATTTTATTTATTTTATTGAATATTACTCCCCTCGGTGACTTTTTCCGTAGTAGTCCCACGCAGAAAAAAGTACTATTACTCTCATGGTAAACACCATGTCACGGACTAATTCATGCACTCAGTTTTCAGATCTGGGTTACCATTTAAGGGTTATCTCATTTTCATAACTTTCATTGTATAAAATATACTAAACATTTTAAAAAAAAAACTTTTGGAACATCAGGACTCTAAATCACATGAAATCTATACACCTAACTCTAGAAATATATATAAAATTATTTCAAACTCTTACAAGGTGAAAACCAATTCTCTACACACATCTAGAAGAGAATGAAACTATAAAATGAGAGCAAAGGAGTTTTATAAATTCCATAATGCGTTGATCACATTAAATAGAAACCAAAATTTTCTAAAATAAAGGTACTTTACCAACATGTAAAAGAGGATAAAGAGATGTGTGTGAGGTGAGTTTCAATCAAAAAAGATCGAGATTATGGATTTAAATGCGAATGATTTCATAATTTAAAACGGTTACATTTCATCTTTTCTACTTTGAGTGCATGGTTTGGCCACCCAGCTAGCCAAGAAGTAATCCAACCATGTAGCATCCACTATCTAGAATCCCCTCACCCCATATAGTTATGTACATGTTTTAATAACCCATAAAAAACATTGTGAAGAAGCATTGAAATAAATTAAATGTTCACATAGTTTCTCAACTACCTTCACATGGTTTGAAGAACTGTGCTCCTCCCCATTCACCCCAAAAAAGATTGAGTTAATACTTAGATCAAACCACGTGCGATCTATATTCCTAATCCATCTTCCAAAAAAATTGAAACTCCAAAACTAAAACCCTCTCAGGAACACCCAATACCAATCTAACCCCAATAAACATTTATTTAATGTCAAAACTAAGGGGTTACTAAATAATGTATGCGATACATAACTCATCATAAGGTAGGTTTTTTAAATTGTTGTTGTATCGAATATTTTTTAAATATGTGATAAATATTTTAAGGAATATTTTATATTATTGTGATTCTCCAATAGTACATATGAAATTATCAATTTCGGTGACACTATGCAAAATTTGATCATTTTATCCCATTTTGAACTTTGGGTACAAATTCCAAATACATATATGCTTATTTTTTTATTTTTTATCATATTTATTAACTTTTACAAATCTAAAAATATAGTGCTCAGTTTCTCATATAGTTACATGACTGAATCCACTTATTCTAATAAAACAATAATTAATAATCATGATTTTATAACAAATATCATACTCAGCAGTATCATTACTAGTATGATCTTGAGGGTATTATTCATGTAGATTTTATGTTTTTACCATTTTTGTAAAATGATCAATGGTAAATTTATTAATTTGCGCTTGAATTATTTATTTATGATTTTTGTAACCATTTTTATCAATGAAATGTCATTTCTATAGAATCCACCGTTCATTTAATCTATTTCCATCCTTATAACAATATCATCATAAAATAATGTTCAGAATTAAAATGTTTAGGTGCACAAATATATTCAATATTGATAAAAATAAATAAGAATTTTTTTTGTAAGCATACAATAATAGATCTCATCCATTAAAAGGGATACAGATCCAACACCAATTATTTCGCTATATGGTAAGATGGTTTCAAGGTCAAGATGGTGTGGATATACTATATTAAAATTTTAAACTAAATCATTTTTAATAATAATATATAAATGGAAAATTGAAATATCAACACAAATATTTTTCACGTAGTTCTGGTCAATGTGGATCCTATATCCAGTCTTCACTTCCCATTACTCCTTGAGAGTTATGGTAGTAACTAAATGGTTGTACTTTAAAGGTTATTTACAACCCCATTATAAACTTCATTTTCTATTATTTAAAAACTATGGTATAACAAAAAATTTAAAGGGGATTCATATCCAATGTATAAAACAAAAGTTTTAGGTTGGTATAACCAATTAGAACATTTATTTTTAAGGGAAAATCAAGAACCACTAAAAATTATTAATTAATGGACTATATATTAAAATGTAATAAATACAAAAAAAACTAATCACAAAAACAAAGGGATAGAACCATCATAACTACTAAACCAGTATTCTTATAATACATCATGTACTAGCACAACAAGGTAGTTGTGATCCTGAAATTTCTTATGTTCGTTACATAAAATTGATTCAACAATTATCTTTATCAAATAAATTTCAAACTAATTTATCTTGTATCCATATCTCAGAGTATTTGTGTGTTTCATATCAGTTCAGTTTATTTAAAAAATAGTAATAGAGTCACACTCTATAATAGTTAGAATATTTCCAAAATATTAATTTTTAATTTCTTAGGGAATGGATTGGTAACCCAGCCCATATCCCTAAAGAATTTATAAATTAAAATAACAGTTATAGATAATACTCAAGGGTCAATGACCTTACACAATCTAAAAATTTAAAGTGAAAAAGAATGAAAAAGCCTATGTATAAAAAACATTGAATCCTAGATCAAGTATCTTGTAATTTCATCCAAGCATTAGTGTCCTTTAATTCATCATACCTAAAACCACCAAATTATACACTTGAACTAATAACATAAAAAATAATTAAATAAATATTATTTTGAAGAATATAGTTTCTAATAAATAGATAAAAATTACTAATCATGTATCCAAAATATAATATATTAGACAATAAACCACCTTATAGTTTATAAATATATTAAAAAATATTTATTATATCATCAATATTTTTTTAATAAAATATCTCTAAAAATAATTATTCAATATATATAAACAATAAATTCAATTACCCATAAAATATCGTGATTTTGTTTCATTTTGAAAAAATTCTAATCATGAATAATAATTATTAAACAATTTCATGTAATGTGAAAAAATATTATCACATAAAAACCCACATTTTAATTCATAAATAAATATATATATATATATATATGTGATTACCAAAATATAAATATTTCATTGTGTAATATAATTTATTTTTTTGCTAAAAAACTGAATTTTATATGGAAATTTAATAAATATTATAATAATTTTAGTATTCAATCAGAATTTATAATATTTTTAATCCATTTATATCATGTAATATATTATACCTATAATAATTTCCATTTCATGAGGTATTTTAGAAAATTCTTATGAAAATAAATCATTTAAATATACTTTTGAAAAAATTAAAATTGTTTATGAATACTTCGTAATAAATTTGAATACTACATTACAATTTTTAAAACATTTTAGGACTTTTTAAAACATCATATTACTTGTGAAAATGATTTTATGAGTTTTCATTGAAACCCATAAGACTCTCCCAATTGTAATGAAATTTTTAATATACAATATTCTAAGACATTTAATTATAGAATAAAATTAACATATAACACATTATATTTAAATAAAAAAATTCATCAATAGAGTAAAGAATATAATAAAATATAATAATTATGTAACTAGTAAGAAAAATTCAACATCATTATTTTAATCTAAAATAATCTTAATTTCAAAACATTGATTTAAAATTATAAATATAAATATTGATGTCATTATAAATATATTAGTTAATAATAAAAGTGGATAATTTTTAATATTCAAGAATCATAATTGTCAAAATATAAATGAGAAGTGGAATTGAGAAAACCAAAAGACTCCGTGATATATTCTCTATAAATTTATATCTCATATTATACCCTTTTCTTCTTTGGAGTTATAAATCATTATGGTAAATTAAGTGATTAATTCATCTATTTTATCTCTATAAATGTTTTCATGTTTCATAATATATTTTTTTCCTTTGGATTATATTTGGAAACACTTATTAAAATGAAAATTTTTTGTCAGAAACTATTTTTCCTACAACCAATGATCTCACCCCCATGCACTTCTCATGAATTTTATTTACATCCAAAATAATATTTTAAAATTTTTCCACTACACTTATATTGAATTATATTCCAAAAAAAGCATCTAGGATATGGATTTGTTAGGATAATATTGTCATGAGTTATGTATCACCAATAAAAAAAATTCTTATTTTAAAAGGGATTAAAATAAATTAAAATGTAATAAAGGATAATCTCAATTAGATAAAGTAGATTTCAAAAAAAATCCTAAAACGTGTTGATATGACACATGAAATATAAATTTTTTTGAAAAATAAATATAGAAGTATTTATAAAGAAATACATCAATCATGATTTCTCTCTAGAAAGTAGGGTATTGTAATAATATATTTACGAATATAGAATACATTACATGTTAGTGTAATTTTGACATAGGAATTTTTCTATGCATAACTATTTCTATGAGATGATATAACGGAATATTCTATTTAAGCATAATTTAAAAAATATTTTTTTTGTATTTTCTAGAAATAAAAAAAATTAGATAAAATCATAAATTACATTAATCCGAACATAAAAAAAAATAATTCTAATATTCATTAAATTCGAAACATGAATATTGTCATTATAAGTGTAAATAATATAATATAGTAATCTTATAATGGTTATGGATATATATAACATGTTATTGATATAGAAATCTTAGAAAAATGATGAACTATCTTTGTAGTTTATTTTTAAGTAATAATAAGAAAATATTAAATTTATTTAAAAGTAATAAGAATGAATAAAATATAAGGTAGACTCTAAAGGAAATATTTTTAAAACACCTAAATAGGGGCATCATTTTGACTATTTATTAAAATATGGTTTTATTTATTGCCATCAGTCAAAAGGAGAGTGTGGATTCATTGATTTGAACACCAATATATTCTCATAAACCACGTGTTTCCTAATTTATTTCTCATTGAGGTACCATTGAATAGTATTTATTTATATACAAACCTTTAAGGATCTGATTGTATTCTAGTGGTTTAAGATAGATATATTTTCCTTCAACTTAAATTTAAATGTAATGAAATATAGTTTCAACTCAATATTTATTATCAAATCCATGAAATTTATTCTTTACATATTTTTAGAATATTTGTATTATTGATTCTTGATTTGTATACCATATACCTCTTATATCGCAGTAGGAAGTATCATAGTTTTCTTATTTCTCTCTCATGAACTAGACACTAGTTATATGGTTTTGACATTATCATCTTCCAACGAATGAATAATTGTACATAAATTTAAATAGTGAACATATAAAGAGTCATTTTTCATATACTTTTGTGTATAATTAAACAAAAAATTAATTGTTATTAAAATTTAACCCTATAATTTTTTAATTTAAAATTATTCTTCCTTACGTAATTCATATGAGATGTAGATTATTTCAGATGGAAGGAAGTATTGTTCTTTTGGTATTATTACTAGTACAACAATATTAAATTTTTTTATCCTTAATAGGCAGATATAGTATCCATGAATTGATCTTGGAAATTAATCTTAACAGAGAGAGGATTTTTTTAGCATTATCTTGGTCAAAATATACCTAGTATTCATAAATATCAATTTAACCTCCCCTAATTTTCATAGCTATTGAAATAATGTTCAGATAAAATTTATCAAGAATTTATTTCATTAATAAATTTAGTGGATATATAAACTTAATATTATTTTCCATCATTAAAACATCATTGTTATAGGATAAAGGTTTTTTCCCTCTTTTTATGATTTATTTGACCTCTTCTTCATCAAATCATTCAGTATAAAAAAATCATTTACACTTGTTCTTTTATTTTTTACATCCTATAATTTATGATTCATAATTCATGCACCTTATGAAATTCTTATAACAATTAATTAGTTCTTGAAGTTATTTCCCACTAGAGTAAGATAAATATATATTTATAGATTTAAATTTTGTATTCTTCATATCCAAAACAGTACACTTGGTATTTATTTTTATATTGTTACTAAAGATAGTCTCTAGCATTGTTCCCTTCTTTATCCCAGTAAATTCCAAAGAAATTAAAAAATAAAAATCCCATAAGATCATCCCAACAAAATTTTAACCTTTTAATTGGATGGATTAATTATAAAACCATTTATTGTATCTCAAGAATTCATTTTAATCACCCATCATTCCTATTTATCACTTATTATATTTTTTTAATTTTTTATATATATAAATAATTTTTACAAATAGATTTTTTAAAAATAAAATTGGAATGTAAATTAAAAACCCAATATAGTGAGAAATTATGACACCCTGAACTTTTAGTTTATAATTATTTCTATGATTGATTTTTTGTATCACAAGAAATGCCAATATTAAGAGAAAAATTAATATATTATTAAAATATTATTAAAAAAATATGACTATTATAAATTATGTATTGGATTAGAGAGTATGAATAAGAGTAGCCACATAATGAAATATATTTGGAATATGTTTTATTAATTTTATTAATTTTATTTTACAAAATAATTCATATGAAATAATTACTGTATCTTAACTAAATTAATAAAATATTAGAGGAAACATATTTCTTAAAAATTAATTTTTCGGGAAATGTATTTTTTTTCAAACAAAATTATGTTCATAAATTAATAAAAATAATTTAATGAATTTTATTGATCATATTTTAACATTAATTTAATGATGGTTAGTATATAATCAATGGGTATATATTTATTTTATACATCAAAAATACATTTGTATCAAAATTGGTTTCTATTATATTATGTGTGGGGATATTTTTACTAATTTAAAAAAAATTAAATGTTAATTTGATAAAATAGAAAAAAATTGAAATAATTTTTCCAAAATTATAATATATTGACCTGTTTATATTTTTAGAATGTTTAATTTTTGAGTGAATACAAAAAAAAATCCAATTTTTCAATAACATTCATTTTTTCATGTTAAATCTAGTAATTGAAAATTATAAATCAAATTTGGATTTATTTAACATAAAAATAGTTTTAAAATATTTAATAATTAATTCCATTGTAAGTAATATTATATTTTTTTGATATAAATTCTTTTTTAAGTTAAAACAACAATTTTTTCTAAAAATGGACTTCGATTACATTTTATGAAACTATAATAAAAAAAATTCAAAATAAGAAAATTAAATCCTAAAAAATTATTTCTTATTTATAAGCATCGTTTTAAAATTATTTAATAAGTTCTAATTCATTTTTATCCCTAGTAAATAGTAATTTTGTTCACAGTTTATCCACATTGTATAGTGTAAAAAGGATTAATTGGGGTTTAATATCTGTGAAAATTTTAAAAAATCTCATATAAATTTTTATGGGATGAGATTATTTCTATTATTATCACCTTATAATTAAAAATATATACTTTTTTCAATTACCTTTAATTATAATAATTATATTATTTTAATAAATAATAATTACATTATATCACTCTTTTTCTTTTAATATCTCTAATATTTTTCCGTTGGGTTGTAATTAATTAATTGTTATATATAATTATATTGAATATATATAAATTATTTTTATCATAATAATTTATTTAATTTTTATTTATAGTACAATTTTATAGAATGTTTACCCAATGTTGATTTAGCTCCGTATAAGTAGTAAAATAATAAGGTAAATTGAACTAAAAACATTAAATAAAATATTAAATGGATGAGTTATTATTTTTCATAAATTTTATCGATAAATATGAATATTAATTTTTTCATAAACGTTTTATATTTGACTTTTATTTTCATATTGAATTAGTTAATGTATAATTTTTGGAAAAGTCCTAAAAATAATTTAAATTGGACCTAATGTTTAAAAACTACTTTTGAAATGTCATAAACTCAAATTAATCTTATCATAACTTATTTGTATGATAATTATTCTAGTATATAAATAACGATCTATTTATGGTCCACATAATATTTATAAAATTACATTCATGGACCTTATATATTGAAAACTATCTTAATACTATTAATGTTAAAATGGTGAATGGGTTTGTTAAACCATAAAATAAGATTTACATGAACCCAAAACTTGTATAAGTTTTACTGGATGAATTTATTTTAAAATATTACTCATTATATTATATTTTATGGAATATTTTATCCATTTTAAACGATGTAAAAACATCTAATATATTAATACTTCATGTATTTAAAAGATTTCTACCCACCTCAATTACAAAAGTTAACCACAACTCATATCTTCCAAAAATACATTAATATGTTTAACTGAAAAAATATCTACAAATATTTATTCTCAATCTTCCTCCACGTTTCATATAGGTTCTTTCTCACCTAAGTGACCACCAAGAAGGCTTAACTTTTACTACAAATCAGGATTTCCAAAGAAGAGGTATAACTCTTGGCTAAGTGTTTTCAAACTTGTTTCATTTTAAACCACCTTCCAACCTATCTAAAACGTTATTGATATATCATAACAAGTCAATAAAATATACTTAAAATCTATTATTCTGATTGAAAAACATGTTTTCATCACCTTCTTCATCCAACGGTAAATGAACATCTACTAATGCGTACGTGTGGACTTCCACCTCCCCGAAAGGATGTGTTTAATTTTTCATCACCACACCATAAGGAAGGTAATTATGATGGATTTATTTAATTAATATTAAATTGTTGAAATTTTTTTATTTTTTGTAGTATGTTATTATCTAACATCTTACCCATTGATTTTATAGAAAATGATAACGTCGCTTGTGCATTTGTGTGGACTACCACCTTCACAAAGCAAGGTGATTTATTTTTCTTGTACTACTTTAATGGATAGTTATAAAATTGGGTTTAATGTATAAAAATTATAATTATTTAATGATTAATATTTTATATATAATTGAACCATGATCCCATTTACCATGGCCAAGGAACCGAGTGGGTTTGGGAATTATGATCCAAACATCCCTAAAACATATAGCATGAACTAAACCGAATTAGTAACAAAATAAAAAATGGTAATTAAATTACTATTTATATTCTAATTAATATTTAAAATGTTTTTATGAATGTATAAAACCAATATAACTTTGTTATTCATCATTTCAAGAACATATAAAGCTATATGTCACTTAATGCAAGGGATTTTGGAATACCGTGTTTTAAGGTATTCCTCAAAAATGTTATTTTATAAATAAGAACGTTTAAAATTTTTATAAATTTAAATTTTCAAATTAAAATATATTTTAAAATTGTTTAAAATAATTTTTATATTCATTATGTAAAATTAAATATAGATTTAATAACGTTTATTGTACGGGTCATTTTTTACTCTTTTTACTAAACTGTAAAAGGGTAATTTTTAAAAGTTTATGGAATGAAATGAATTTCATCCCATCATGACAATAATTATTTAAGAAGATTTATTTATAATTTATTATGCTTTTTAAGATTAATTTTTATTTCACAATCTACTGGTTATTTATCTTATTTAAGTGTTTACAAAGTAAAAAATTATTTTTATCATTATTTTTATATAAATCCATAATGTTATTCATTACATTTATGAAAAAATGTTTATTATATTTTATAGTAGGAATTCATAATTTTTTTTCTAATTTTATGGTTTATTTAAAATTTATATGATAAAGGTTGAGCCTGATATTACTATTAAATTTATTGGGAAAGCTGATAATGTTAATTGAAAATAAGGTACTCCTAAGGGTTATATTGGAATTAACCATGGTGGTTTTTTCTTTGTAAAAGATATTATAAAGATAATTTACCTAGGTAACTGCATGTATTTTTATCCTTTAAAATGATTTTTCATTATAGTATTGGATCTCACAAGTTATGATAATGATCTTATATTTCAAGAAAAGTGTATTCCCCCTTTATTGGTGAAAATAATGTGATCTATTCTTTTCAGAACTGATCATGTGTAAAAATCTCATTATTATTAAATTTACATTATTATTTCTTATAAAAAAATAATGGTAAAATTTAGGAAATAGTGATGATTTTATAAATAATTAAATGAATATTTAACCACAAATGTTACTTATAAAAAGAAAAAAATTTCTTATTGATTTCATTTTTTACAAATAGACTAATGGGTTTCCTTATTTTTATATTTCATAATAATATTTTTTATCATAACATGTATTTATATGTATTGAGGATGAGTAGTAACTATTTAAGGTTTTATCTTTTCTTTATTGGAATTCAATATAAATGAATAAAACATGTTATTAATAAAACAAAGGTTTAAATTTATGACTCTTATTTTTATAGAAAAATAAATAAACATCCCGCATTGTACTATAAGGGTTTGATATGATTAAATTTTCCTTAATTCTGTAAAATATTAAACCAAAAATATCCTTCAAATATAATATAGTGAAACCATTGTGATAAATAATATAATTATGAGTTGTTTATGTTATGGGTCTATATAATTGCTGTTAAAGTAAAGGATTAGATAAATTAAGGGGTTAAGATGATTTAGTTATGGATATTTTAAGAGTTTTAGGTCCCATCTTGGGTTAATAAGTTAAAAATTTATTATAAATTTAAATAAATTGATAATCTTGTGATGTTTCATGTGATGGGAGTACCTTGGAGATATTTACGGATTTTCAATAAATTTTTGAGCTATATATAACCATTAAATTTAAATTATGAAAATATAATCTAAGAAATAATTCTTTCATATTTTGTGGGAATTATTTTATGGGTTTTATAACCTTTTTTGGTTGGAAGATTATTTATGTTGAGGTAATTATGGATAAGAATTTTATTATAGTTTGGAAACATATTTTATAACATATAGTTAGCCATGGGATTAAAAATTTAATTGATGACAATGTAATTGAAGGTTTCTTAATACATATTAATATTTTGATAACATCATATGATAAAATTAAAAATGAATATAGATTTAATTTTGAGCATAATGGTTAAATTATATTTTGGAATCACATAGGATTTTATTTTTCCTTTATGGTGATTTAGGTTATTTTTGGAAAAAAAATTCCAAGTTATGGAGATAAATGTTACATTACTCTTAGAAGAATTTATTATTAAATTTTTCTAATTTTTGGGTTTGGAATGTTGTTAGGCATGTCTTGAAGAGTTTGTGGTTATTTATTTATTTAATTATTTATGTTTATTTTTTGATGTTATTTATTGAGGACTATAGGTTAATGTAGTAATTTAACATTTTGTATATTATTATATCTTACATTGAATTTTTTTGGTTAAGGAGTAGAAAAAATTTGAATAAATTTTAATCCTTTTATTTATCTTGTGATCCGTTGAAAGTTAATTTTTGTTCCTTATGAAATAAAAATTTATCATATTTTTCTATCATTTACAATATGAAACCTAACAAAGATATAAAATATTCAAAATAGAACTGAATGAAAAAATATGCTTATATTATGGAATGAAATCAAGTAAATATATTTTGAATTTTTATTTTTCTTAACGGTTAAATATTTCATCAACTTAAGAAATAGTAATTTAAATATATTGAGTATTATATATAAAATATCAACATTCTATTATGATAAACATTATATAAATATCTATCTAGAATGATCCTCATTATTTAAAAAATATGGTTTAAAAATTATTTTGGAAATAATAAATTTCATATTCCAATGATAGATATTAAAGTTAATTTCAAAAGGAGATTTTATAATTGTTTATTAAAAGGTATTTCATACCACTTATATATATATATATATTCTAACCCTTTGTATAGATTTTTAAAATGTATTAAATGCTATTTATTGAATAATAGATAATATTTGTGAGGTTAAAATTTCATCAAGCGGGAGATTGTAGTTTGAAAATAAATCTTTGTTCAATTGTGTGTACCTCATGAAATTTCAAACTCAAAGTGAACTATGATGTATTATTAAAATATTATTATTTAAATTTGATAGTTATAAACATGATTTTCTCTTATAGGGTCTGAATATTAGTAAATATATTTTGAAATAAATATTAAAACATATTCCATAATATAAATATTATTATGTATTCATAGGAATCAACAAACCAAAAATAAATATAATATAATAAGACTAAAGGAGATATATTTTATAAAACGGATTTATAGGGTCAGTTTATTTTTTAAAAATGTAAATTCAGTTCATAACTACAAATTAATTGTTATATTGAAATGAATAGATCTTATTTTAAATTAATTAAATATTGGTGACTAGATATGGAATGATTATAAATTCATTTTATACTTCAATTATAAATTTTATTCAAAAAATATTTTTACTGAAATTTGTGATCTGATATTGATATTAATTTCTACCACTATAATAAATTTTATTTGATAAAAAGTGTATAATATTCTAATTAGTATTCCAAATTATCTTGGAGTTATTTTCCTGAATTATTCTATAAAAATTAATTTATAGTGAGTTGTCCAAAATGTCTATTGTTTCAAATTATCATTTATATTTTATAAATTAGTTAATTTAAATGTATCAATACATTTTTGATTTGGTTTTAATATAAAATAATATCCCTTTGATTTAAAATAATCTAATTAATTCCTCGTGAATCAAGATTGTATTTGATTTTATTATATGATCATTTTAATGATTAAAATGAGCACTTTTCATGAAATGGATTTTTTTTGTATTGAGTGAACTTATATTGGAAGTAAATTTTACAAAATATAAATAATAAATATTATATCGTAGATTATATATTTGTAATTTAAAATATTTTTTCAGTTCCATTTTATTTTTATTTATAATGAATAGTAATCATGGTAAAACAATTTCACTGTGGTAATTGGTAAAACAGATTAATTTATGTTAAATATATTTCTATAATTTCATCTAATATAATTTTAATGTTGAGTAAATAATTCTATATCAAATATTATAACACTTATATTTAAAAATATAGATATTTAATGACAATTTACTTGGATTGTAACCTTATATTATTTTTTGGGAGGAATAATTATAAAAATTCACTCTCTTACAATTAATATCTGTGATATGTTTTTAATGGGAAAAAATATGTTATGAATTGATATAAATGGTTATAATGAATAGGAATACTTTTTTATGATATTACTTCATTTTTAATATTTATTAATTGTATAATTACATATGACCTTTATGCAACACACACACAGTTCTTTTATAAGACGAAAAAATCATGTAAATGGGTTTTAAAACAATAAAAGTAGTTTTTATACTCTTTATATTTCAATATATGGAATACTTATCAATATTATATGAGTTATAAAAAATATATATTAATATTTTAGGTATTTACAAGATTTCCACCCACCTAACATAATATGGGAACCACATATCAAATCATCCTCATATAAATGATCCATTTAAATTGAAAAACATCTACCCAAATAACTTCCCAAAAATCCTTCCATGGTTCTAGAAGTTATGTTCTCACCAAAATACCAATCTATATTGATTATGTTGTAATATAATAGATATTTTCAAAAAAATATTTCTAACTCATAAATTAGCGTATTTATGTTTATTTATTATTCTAACTCCTTTAAAACTATCATAAACATTCTGATATATCAATATCAATATATAAAATGTACAATAGTGTTATTATGTATATGTTAAATCCATTTTCCATTATATTTTCCATCCAATGTAAAATGAACACTTTTCTTATGCATAATTGTAGACTGCCACATATATTATGTGATATGTTTCATTTTTCATCACTACCTTAGATAACAAGTTATTATTATAGATTTAATGAATATATATATGAATGTTTTTTCATTATTATTATTCTTTAAAGGTATCATTTTACATACCATTATACCCATCAATGCATTGGAAAATAATAACACCAATCATACATGTTGGTTTACTTCCACCTCCAAGTAGTAATGTGATTTGTTTTTCCTCTCCCTTATTCTTATAATGTTTTAAAATTTTAATTGAAATATGAAAATCATAATTAAGTAATATTATATATTTTTGTTTAACTAAACCATGACATCTTTTTCCATATTCATCCTGTAGTAGTTTGTCTGGGATAATAACATGAATTTCCTCAAAACAACTAACATGAACTTCACCGATTTAGAAACTAAATAAAACAAGGTAATAATATGAATAATTATAATATAATTAACAAGAAAATATTTCATAATAAATTATAAAACTAATATAACCATATTAATCAATATTTTAAGAATTTATGAATCAATTTTTTTGTTTAACATAATGGACTTTTTTATAAAAACTTATTTTAGTGTTTTACATTAATATCATTTCCATTAATATTGTAATTATTTTAAATGATTCATGAATTATAATTTTATATAGTAAAAATATTTTTATAGGAAATTTTCAAATACTTTTTATATTTTTTATTAATTTTTTAAAATTAAATCATCTTAACGTTTACCATATGGTCCAATTTTTACACTTTTTATCAAAGTGCAAAACAACATTCATTCAATGTATAAAATATGAGAAGAATATATTTCTATCATAGCCATTAGTCTTTATGAATATTCCCATAAAATTCTTGATGACTTTTTAATGATGTTTTTTTCTTTTTTTTATGGGAATTTTTATTTTCTAATATTACACAATGAAAAAAAAGATTCTTATTCTTATTTTTACGTGATTTTAAAATTTACATCTGAATATGTTTTGAAAATATTATTTTATTATATTTTATGATAGAAATGAAATATTTTTTTATCATGATATAGTCCATTGACATTTTATATCATAAAATTAGATCCTATTATTTCTCTCCAATGTATTGTATAATGTGACAACATTATAGATAATTAATTTACTTTTAATTAATATATTGGAATTAGCTATAATGGTTATTAATTTTTAAGGGTGATTATAAGGATAATATACCACGGTTCCAACACTTCTTTTTTATGATAGAAAAAATCATGGAGGTCTATGATTTCATAATTTATGATAATTATCTTCTGTTAAAAGGAATTTTTATTCCCATTTAATGGTCTAAATTATCTTCTTTAGAGATCTTTTTCGAAGAGTTCTCATGATTAAAAAACAAACATGATTTTGATTTTTCATTTGTCTTTATAAAAAATTTACAAAAAACCTTTTTAAATAAATTTGTTTTCATAAGACTGAAAATAAATATTTCAAATCAATGTTTACTATTAAAAAGGAATATTTTTTATTCCATGTTTTTTAAATGAACTAATTGGTTTTATTTCTTTTATATCCCTTACTAAGATTATTTTCACACATCTCATATATTAAAATATTATTCATAAGTCATAAGGATGAGTATAAACTATACCATGTTATATATTTTAACAATGGGGATTTAAAAAAAAATAGAAGAAAATAAGTTTTGAATAAAATGTGTGACTGAATATAATAATCCAATTTTTTGAAAAAAATTATATAATGAGTGGATGTCTCTACATTGTATTGTAAGGGTTTCATATGTAACATTTTTTGAAAATTCCATAAATCTCAGAAATGAAATGATCATTTAAATCTCATAAATTTCCTTCCTTATTATAAATCATGTACTTATGTGTTCATTAATTTATAATCCTTTATATAAATCAGTACATATTTCTAGGTAGTTCCCCAAGTTAATTCCATTTTTATTATTTTATGGATTATTCAAGTTAAATTAATTCTTAGTGTTAGGAATCAATAACATTATTTGAGTCACCCATATTGTTTCAATCCTATGAGAGGATAATTAATATAATCCTCTTGGGAAAATCTCATTTTATCTTTCAATATATACTATTATGTATCACACAAAAAAATTCAAGTCATCTAATAACACATTGGATCCCAGTGATCGATATATCCTTAAGCGTGATATATATATAAAAATATATATTATAGAGTAACAAGTATTCTTTCTTGGAAGACATTTCCATACTTTCACTCCTCCCCCATAGATATCCCAATCCATCAGGTTCTAGATTATAATAGAATATGAATCATTATGGTTTATATTATGGATCAAGATATCAAAAATTTACATAAATAAGCAAATAAAGATCACTATTTTGTCTCTAAAACTACTCACTATGAAATTTTCATAATGGACAAAAATATAATTATTATATTATATAGAAACATGAGAAATACCAATTTGGGTATTCCGAATTTAATCCCTAGAAATGTTCATTTAAGGTATCGTAATTTTCGAGTAAATTTTTTTTATTTATATATAATTACTTGAAGACTGCAAAATTTGACGGCACGCGATTTCATGGTCTGGAGAGCCCAGAACGGAATTTTTAAATTTTTAAAGGTACTTTATTTAAATGTGTGAAAGGGATTTTTTATCTTTTAAAATGTTTCTTAGATCAAAAATATGAGGGCACCAATGAATTCAGAACACCGGAATATTCTTAGAAATGACTAATCTTTGGTCGGCAAGGGCAAAGCGGAAAAGTAATTTTTCAGACTTTTCGAGAAAAATAATAAAATAATTTATAAGAATTAATTTATTTTTTTTCAAAATTAATTTTTATATGGTGACGTTATGGGGAAGTGATAGGGCCATGAGGATGCCTATTAATGAGGCTCATTAATGGCTCGTTAACTCACAGTGTAAAGACAATTTAATGTCGTGTAACAGAGATGTTGTTTCATAAATTAAATAGTGTAAAAACTTCATGTCGCATCATAATGGAAATGCTGAGACATGCTTCAATTTATATTTTGATGCACTCGGGAAATAAGGATTAAAAATTTTGTGGATTCTTTGGTAAACCTCTGATGGACTTTCACCCCAACGAAGAATGACGAAGGCCGGTGGAACATCATCATCTTTGATACCATTCGAATATTGGAGCTAAGGAGTGATGTCGGCGTCTTAATTACTCAAGGAAGAACACTGTGGAATCAGACATCAGAAGAGGTATGGGTTTTTGATTTGATGTTCTCCCCCGTCCATTTCTTCAAATGATGAACATGAATAAACCTATGAATAGGTTGATTCACATTTCGTGCGTTATGCGGAAGGGTGATATATTCTTGGGGTTATTTTATTCGGGGTCCAAATCGTGGCGTGGAATGATTGAATAGAAACTCCCCAAACATCCCCCGTCATTAAACCTCTAACGCCAAGGCCATGGGATAACAAAAGAAAAACCTGAGTGCCTCTGCATGTGCGTTCTTGGAGGTTTTACCCTTGAAATAATGGAAAGGAAGGTTTGTGATCCTCACCGTGAAGAGGGTTCTCCTTGAAGGCCAAAGACACAGAAGGATCTAAGAACAGACCATTGGAACTTGCCTGGTGGTCCGCAAAACTCCATGTCGGCGCGCCGATGCCAGCGGAAGCACCAACGGTTGTACGATGGTTCTGATAGTGGCATTGGTTGTGGTTTTCCTCACCATCCTCATGGAAGAGGAAGCTCACACCATCAGGCCACATTGACCGAGAAGCTGCAGCTCATTTGCTGCTATAGCAAACTTGTGTACTCTTCCCCAGGCAGGCGTTGTGTAGAGGGATGGCCCAAGTATGGGCCATCCCGACTGCTGGCAATGTCGTGGTCCATAAAATATGGAGGGTGGAAGGCCCCTGTACCTACGGGGACATGGGGGTAGATGAATGCTGCAGCAAGTTTGTGTCTCGGCTGGTCGGCACCACCGGCCACACCACATGGCTGGTCCCCAGATACTAGGCTAAGCCCCCCATCGGGTAGGGCCAGTCCTACTGCCCAGTGGGCCGGTCCCGATCCCACCGGGTCGGACTGTCCCGGCGGGCCATACCCAAGGAAACAGGCTAGACCCGCACCGGTGGGCCCGACCCACACCCAAAGGGCAGACTGGCAGGCGAGACCCATGCCACCTCTGGGTCGGGCCGGACTAGACTGGGTCTCCAGGAAACATGGCGGGCTAGACCCTCGGCCAACCAAGCTGGGTCCAGTGAGGCCTATTGGGCCTGGCCCACTGGCCAGGCCAGACCAAACCGACCTTAAACCGCACCAGTTCGGTTCTAGTTAGTCTTAATGAACCAGGGTATGTGGGACCAACATGCCGGGCTGGTCGGGTCGGACAGGGCCCCATCACAACTGGTCCCCTGGTTACTAAAATGTTTGTATCTTGCATACCGTGCTTCTGATTAAGGAGTTGTTTTCAACGTTGAGATGTCACAAAGGGCTTGAGTAGCCATTCCCCCAAGCACACTACATAATGAACCCAATGACTGGAAGAGAATTAATGACTTCTTACTTTTGACCTTCTGGGAAGAACCTTTAAGTGACTTTGCAGAACCATAATGGGAAGCACCTATATATGACTTTGAAGGACCACGATATGTGGTGAGGAGAAGAACCTCAGTAGGCCATGACTTGTGGGAAACACCTCTTTGTGACTTTGCAGGCCCATGGTATGTGATGGGGAGGAGTACCTATTCAGTACAATGTTAGATAGAAGCACCTCTTCATGACTTGGTAGGCCCACTGTGCTCGCTAGAAGAGGCATTCTCCAGCAGTCAAGGTGTTCGATGATGTCACATAAGATGCTACCATTACTACCTTATAATATACTTGGTTTGAGTTTTCTTTTTATTCTTTACAATGAGGAATTGTTCTGGGGTATTTCATTTTTGTATCAGGGTCCCCACTCAGAACTGTGTTACTCACACCTGCACAGGCTTCACCCTCATGTGTTGTGTCTCGTGCAGATGACTAATTTTTTAGTAGGGGTGCTCAGGGAGAAGGGGCTGGTGGATGCTACGATGGTGGACTAGGCGTCCTAAGACCAGTCGGGTCCCAGTAGGACCAGGAAGACATTACATATTTCTTCAGATTTTAGTAGGTTCACAAATCCAACAATCAGGTGCGGATTTTTTCATATGTCCATCTGAGTTTGTTTTTATATCTTGTTGTTTTAGTTCATTGTTGGGTTTTTATTCTACACCACTTACTTTCTATTTCACTTTCTCTCAGCATAGTTTTAGTCATTTTCTTTTCCCCTTTCAGTTTGTTGGGATGTTGTTTGGCGTGTGTGTTCATACATGTACTAAGTCAAATTCCTCCAACTAGAAGGTTTACTCCTTCATCGATAGTCGCTATCCCCTATCCTACGAGAGGCAAGCTTGGAGTAGTCATGGCACGGGCCCTGGGGGAATGGTCGTGACAAAGTTTTATCAGAGGGAGGTCGGTGCCCCCTCAAATACTAGGGTCATGTGTTTTGTTTTGGGGCATTAATGTAAACTTTTAAAAGTCCAACTTTTAGATTTGGGGAGTGCATTTTTTGTGAGATAGTCGATGTATCAACACATACAGACCTTGAATTCTGTTTTCATCTCAATAAATTAAAACACAAGTTTCATAAGTGTATCCATTTTTTGAATAAGAGTCCGCTCACCTGGTATATATTTATAATTGAGGTACATATTGACCTATCTTAGGATGCCTCTATATGGACGACCATGTAGGATCCTAATATGTGGGTGTGAAGATATCCCACCTAGCAATGAGGCATCCGTTCAGTGACCAGTTCTTGAGATGGCCTCACTGGGTGGTCCCCCAGTGCTACCACCACCTGATGGTCCGCATCTACTTTTGGTTTTTCTCATAGAGGATTTTTGTATGCTCAGTGCCCTATATGAGTTTCAGAGATAGGGACCTCCCAGTTTTAGGTGAGAGACGGATCCTCAGGTCGGTGAGGATTGGCTGGAGGCTATGGCATTGGTCTTCTGCATAGTGAGGACATCGCTTGACCGGATGGTGATCATGGAAGCGAGCCTTCTACAAAGATCAGCATGGAGATGGTGGATTTCGACTATCTAAACTCATGATGAGGCAACCCACACTAGGGTTCATTTAAAAAGTATTTTCTAGGAGGATTTTTCCCCATGACCATGTGCTCTGTGCTTATCCCGGAGCTGCTTCACCTACAGAAGGACAACATGATGGTGGTCATGTACATAGAAATGATCACAGAAATTTCTAGGTACTCAACAGATATGGTGTGAAAACATTCTTTCAAGGATCAAGCCGTTGAGAAAGGACTTAGGTTGGATATTTTGGCTTCAATGGTGTCTTTCAGCATCCATACCCAGGTCGGGGTGTTGGAGCAATCCCTTCTAATAGAGATCATCCTCATGGAGTAGGCACCCGCAACAAGAGATGCCGACAAACCCCAGGCGTAAGAGTCTTCGGTAGGCAGCTGGCAGTAGATGGAGGGGCCTAAGTGGGTCAAGTCTTTCAGAGGATGATGCCAGGACTCATGGATAGTTGTGTGAGGATACTAGGTCAGAGGGAGTCATCTAGGGGAAGAATTTTATACTCGTGTTGTGGGTAAGGACACATGGCACCTGACTTCCAGACCAACCAAACTTATGACTAGCAGATGGTCGAGGGGATATCAGGGTAGTGGAAGTGGTTCGAGCGAGGAGGTCTGCAGGGCAGTAGACATGGCAGGGGAGCTGGCCTCCTGTCATGTAGTGGGTGATGGTTCGAGATGTTACCGCTAGCACCCACATCTGGTTCACCCGGACCTCAGGGAGCAGGCAGATAGGGTCGAGCTCAGCTCGATGCATCATATTCTTATGAACATGGTGCTCCAGATATGATCTGAAGTATGATATGTGTCTTATCCACCCTAAATGTGGTACTTATAAACATAGGTTCTAGTCACTCCTTACTCTCCACGACTCTTGTTCAGAGCATGGAGATTTCGATGGAGCTGTTGGCTCGATCCATATGGCTATAGACTCATATGGGATGGAAATCGATGATTACACACTGGTGCTGGCACTGTGATCAAACTCTAGGAGTTCAGAGCATCAGTTGGGATCTTTTAATAGAAGTATCGAGTACTTATGACATCATCTTGGGTATGGACTGGTTATCCATACTCCTTGCTAATATTGATTGTTTTAGACCTACACTATTGTATGTTTGTAGAGATGGGAATAGGTTTTCCATTACAAGAAAGAAGTAATCTCTTGCAGTGTAGAAAGGACTCTCTTGAAGGAGAGTACAACTGATCAATCACCAGTTTTCTGACCTCGCCATCGATGTAGTGGATGAGAGGATTCTAATATTCCCTATTGTGGTGGATGAGTACAAAGCTGTTTTTACTGATGAGGTTCTAGGGCTACCTCATCATAGATAGGTATACATCTGTATCGACATGTACCCTAGGAAGGAACTGATATCCACACCAGCATATTGAATGTCTCCCGAAGAGCATCATGAGCTGTGGCTAAAGTAGTAGGACATTTAGGAGAAGGGGTTCGTAAGGACCGACGTTTCACCATGGGAATCCCAAATGATTTTTCCCAAGAAACAAGATGAGAGTTTGAGGTTTTCTATAGACTTCTGATACCTAAACCTGGCGATTTTGAGGAGCAAGTACCCACTACCAAGAATTGGTGACATCTTCAACCAGATGATGGGAGTGAATTGGTTCTCAAAGATAGACCTCAAATCCGGTTATCACCAACAATGGGTAAGAGACAAGGATGTACCAAAAACATCCTTTAGGTGCCGGTATGGTCACTATGAGAACTTGGTGATTAATTTCTAAATGAACAACAACACAAAAATTTCCAGGGGCCTCTTGAACATGTTCTTCTGGCACTACATTGACTGGTTCATTGTAGTCTTCATCGATGACATCCATGTGTACTCAGCGTCGGAGGAGGATCTTGTTGTACACCTATAGATAGTCATATATACAGTATGAGAGCGCCAAATTTATGGTCACCTCTCAAAGTGTCTATTTTGGATTCAGGAGGTCCATTTTATAGGACACGTCATCTCGGAGGCTCAAGTTGGAGTAGATCCAGTGAAGATAGAATTTGTGCTTGCTTGGGAGCCACCCAGAAGCGTGACTAAGGCACGAAGCTTCTTGGGGTTGGCTGGTTACTATTTTAGGTTTGTACCTACCTTTTCTAGGGTAGCATCATCCTTATCAGCATTGACACAGAAGTTACAATCCTTTATATGGCCTGAGAAAATACTAGGAAAATTTACAAGAGTTGAGGTGAACACTAACTAGTGCCCCGATCTTATTACTACTAGATGAGGGTGTTGGGTATGTAGTTTAATACGATGTGTCAGGGATCGGGATTGGTTGTCTCATGATGTAGGACCAAGAATTGTTCACCTATATATCACTTCATTTGAGGAATCTAGATAAGAACTATACAAACATTGGCATGGAGTTAGTAGTATTGGTGTTTTCCTTATAGATGTGGCAAAACTACTTGATGGGTGAGCGGTTTTCTGTTTTCTCTGACCACAATAGTCTCATGTATAACTTCTCCCAGAAGGAACTAAACACCAAGATAGAGGTAATGGATATAGTTCCTCCAAGACTATGATTTTGAGATAGTATATACTCCTTGAAAGGGGAAAATGGTGGCAGACATGATCAGTAAGAGGACCAGTTTGTAGCTTCTGAGTGAGGTGACAGAGCAGTTAACCGCAATGTAGATATCATTCATGGATGATGGTGAAGCTGTTTAAATCCATTAGATGGATGTTACTCAACCACTCTTACAGGGAGTCAATGAAGAATAGCTAGTGGATGTTAAATGCGTAGGCCAATGTGCTCAGTTATCCTCAGTATGGGTTCCTGATGGATTTTTGATGGGTGGGGACCATGTAAACTATATAATAGGGCGCCCTGTAGTGTAAGTGACGTTACAAGATGAGATGTTGAGAGAGTTCCATACTTCTCCTTTTGGCGGTACATCTTGGTGTGGAAAAGATGTTCCAGAACATCCAGTGTTAGTACTAGTGTTCAGGGATAAAGAATGTGGTGGACGAGTTTGTTTTATGATGCCACACTAGTCAGCAAGTGATATCTGAGAACCAGGTTCCAATTGGATTGAATCAGCCACTCTAGGTACCAGAGTGGAAATTGGAAGGTATCTCGATGTACTTTGTGATGGGGTTACCATGTACGTCTAGATTTCATGACTTTATTTGGGGGATTTTTGACTGACTCACCAAGTCAGATCACTTCCTACCGATCCGAGAGTAGGGACCTATAGAGGGAATGTGATACCTCTACATTCGGTGGATATTAAGGATTCATAGGGTTCCTTCAAAAATAATCTCATCTTGAGACACCCTATTTATATCTCAGTTGTAGAAGAGATTAAAGGAGGATTTTGGGATGTAGCTTTGTCTTAGAATATATTTTCATCCCCAAACGGATGGTCAGCTAGATCAGACTATACAGACCCTGTAAAAAATTCTATAAGTTTTCATCCTATAATTTGATCATAGAAGGGAGGACTACCTACCACTGGTGTAGTTTTCACGAAAAAAATATCACTCCACCATTGGCGTGGAACCGTTTGAGGCCTTCTATGGGTGACCATGAAGATAACCCATATGCTGGACATACCCAGGGTAATTGGCACTCCTAGGTATAGAGTTGGTATGTGTTACCACCGAGAAATTGCATATCATCGTGGAGCAAATGGGGACTACACAGATAAGGTAGTAGTCTAATGCGATAAGAGGTGAAGAACCTTGGAGTTTGAGGATTAAGATCAAGTGTTCCTTCAGGTCTCACACCAAAGAGGATTGCGGATATTTTTTTGGGGAGGAAAACTATCTTTGAGCTTCATTAGACCTTTTCAGATCCTGAGAAAAGTTCACGAGGTGGCGTACTACCTAGATCTTTAACAACAAATCCACCATGTGCATGATGTTTTCCATGTTTCATAGCTATGGAGGTACAAGCATGATCCATTGTATGTCATCCATTGAGGAAATATGTACATTGACTAGGGGGTGACATTTGTGGAGTTTCCAATGGATATATATGGTCAAAAGGAGCAGGTCCTATGTGGGCAGTCGTTTCCTCTAGGACACATCCAATGGTACCATGGGAATCTATAGGAGAGTACATAAGAGCGGGAGTCTCAAATTTTTTCTCTGTACCCCCATCATTTTTTAGTTTTTGTTTTTTATTTCAAGGATTTAAGGACCTAAGTTGAGGTGAATGTCACATATTATAATTTCCATGTAAAGGTTTTTTATAATTAATAATTTTGAGGTCAAAAAAATAGACAGCACGTGATTCTGAGATCGGGAGAGCCTGAAATGAAATTTAGAACATTTTGAAGGTACATTTAGTAAATGGGCGAGTGGTATTTTATATCTTTTGAACCATTTCTCAGGTAAAAAATATGATGTTAACTTTGAATTCAAAATGTTGGGATTTACCTTGAAATGACATATCATTGATTGGAAAGGACTGAGCGGAAAGGTTATTTTTCAAAAATTTCAAGAAAAAATTTAAAATAATATAAAATAATTATTTAATTTTATTTATCACATTTATGTGACGGAAGATGACAATGCAGGTCAGCGACAGGTCAGCGGCGATGAACATTAATAAGGCTCATTAATTACTCATTAACTCATATCATGACAACACATTAATGACATATAACCATGACGCTCTTTCATAAATGACATGGTGTAACGACGCAACATCGCATCATAATGGAAAGGCTGCAACGTGCTGTAATTTATAGTACAACGCACTATGTAAATAAGGATTAAACATTTGGAGGATTCTTTGGAGATCCTTTGACTGACTTTTACACTAGATAATAACGATGAACACCGATGGAAATTCATAATCTTGATGCCTTTTGAGGATTGGAGTTGGGAAGAGAGGTCGACGTCTTAATCCCTTAAGGATGAACGTTGGAGGATGAAACATCATAAGAAGTAGGGATTTTTTATTTGATGTTCTTCCCCATTATTTTCTAAAAACAACCAACATTGGAAACCCATGAATAGGTTGATTCCCGTTTTGTGCATTATGCGGGAGGGTGATTTATTCTTGGATTTATTTTATTTGGGGTCCAAATTTTAGCATTGAATGATTGAACATAAACTCCTTGAACCTCCCCTATCTTTTATCCTCTAATGTAGAGGCCCCATGCCAAGAAGAAAAATCCTTACGCACATCTGCATGTGAGTTCTTTGTGCATGTACCCTCAAAATGACGTCAAGACTAGTTCGTGATCCTTGTCATAAATAGGGTGCTCCCCGGAGGCCACAAATGGATACAGCTCGAATAACAGACCACCAGAGAGCATCCAGTGGTCCGCTAAAATGCATTCTAGTACACCGGGAGTAGGGGACGACCTCATCAGCCGCATAGAGAAGGCAGTCTGCACTGACAGTCCATGTTTAATGGTATGCCATATCTTTCCATCTGTGTTAGCACACTAGAGGACATGGAACATAGTGGGAGTGACATGGAGGGACAGCCTGGATCTGGTCCTTCGGAACAGCTGGTGAAGCCTTTGACCATCTAGACGATAGGCTGCCCCACTGGTCATCCGGATGGCTGGTGAAGCAATGGTCAATTAACTATAGAATGTTTATGGGCACCATGCCTGGAGGGCCATGGGGGAGTTATTCACGACAGCCATGTCATGTCCCAACCAGTCAGCACCACCATCTGCACCATGCAGCCAGTCCCCAGATGGTGGGCAGAGCCCCCCAAGCGGGTTGGGATTGTCATACTACCCATCAGGCAAGATTCAGGCCCATCGGGCCGAACCCGAACCGATGAGCTGGACCCATGATGATGGGCCAAAACCACGCCGAAGATCTGGATCTGCACCTAACAGCCTAGATCTACGCCCCCTTCTGGTGAGGCCAAACTAGACCAGGTCATCAGGAGACCCGGCAGGTTAGACCCACGACCAACTAGGTTTGGCCCAGTGAGGCATATTGGACCTGGCCCATAGTCCTAGCTAGACTAGACCAACCTCAACCCGCACCAGGTTAGGTCAAGTCCATCCTAATGAACCAGGGTCTTTGGGACCCTTAGGCCGAGTTGATTAGGATAGTCTAACCGGGTCAAATCGGTTTCCTTTCTAACTGGCCCCCTGGTTTCTAAAATCCCTATATCTTGAAAAGAACATGTCCGATTGACATTTTGTTTGAAGCGTTGGAACCCTATTAATGGGTGGATATTTTGGAATGCTCTGTTTTAACATTCATGGAAATTGAGATGTGATGGTCTTGAGGAGCATTTCTCCCAAGTGCACTGTGTACAGAACCTTTCAACTCGCTGACACCTGAAGACTACTGATTTTTGGCTAAGTGGGAAGCACATAACTGGGACATTGCAAGCCCACGGTGGTAAGCACCTCTATGTGAATTTGCATGCTCACAGTACACGGTAATGAGGAGTACCTCAGTAGGCCATCACTAGAGGGAATAACCTCTCTGTAACTTGTATGGACCATAGTACGTGATGGGGATGAGTACATAAAAAAGTCCAAGGTTAGTAGGAAGCACCTCTTTGTGACATCGCAGGCCCACTTTACACGCTAGAGGAGGGGTTCTCCAACACTTGAGGTGTTTTATGATGTGTTTGATGATGCTACTGTTACTACCCTAGAATATTCCTGGTATGATCTATCTCATGTTTCATGCACTACTTTGAGGAATTGTTGTGTGATCATTTCTTTTTGTTTTGGAGTGCCTATTTAGTATTGTTTAATTCACACCTACACAGGCTTCGACTTCACATGTTGAGTCTAGTGAAGATGGTGGATGTTTGATCATGGGTGCTCAATGAGACAGGAATCATGAACTCTACGAAAGTGGAATTGGTGGCCCTATGACCAGGTGAGTCCTAGTAGGACCGGGAAGACATGACATACTGCTTCGACTTACATTAGCTTCACTACACCCACAATCAGGTGGGTATTTCTACGGATGGACATCAGTGTTCCTTTTTTATCTTGTTGATTTTAGTTCTTTATTTAGATTTTATTCTATCCCACTTACATTTAGTTGTACTTCCCTCAGCTTTGTTTTAGTGGTTTCATTTTCCCCCTTTTAGTGTGTTAGGATGTGGTTTGGCGTGTGTGTGTGTCTATATATAGGCTCTAAATAAAATTCTCCCACTTGCAGATTCGCGGCTTTAGCAGTAGTCAGCAGCCCCTCGCCTATGGGAGGCGACCGTGGGGTAGTCTAGACATGGGCCCTGGTTGATGGGTGGTGACAGGTCATCCCCCCAATGGATTAAGGTAAAAGTGATGGAGAAAATATAATAATAATAAATAAGAAAAACAATAAATATTAACACTAACCAAAGAGTATAGGAACACATAGTCCTGTATTGTTTATTCTATGATCCCATCTCTTCTAATAAGAATTTTCATTATAATTTGTTGAAATTTTGGATAAATACATGTGTAATAAAATGACTTGAATGATTTATTCACATGGAAAGGAAGATTTCAGATATTACTTTCATTCTCATGGAGAGTCATCATCATCTCCCTTGATAGAATTGTAAAGAAACATGAATCATGGATTCATCTCTTTCATGTATTAGGTTCAAAATGTCCAATATATTAGGACATTACTTTATTTATTTAAATAGTTCATATGAGGCATATATTCCATTTCTCAATTTACTAATGTCCTCAACAAGGGTTATGGATATCATAAATGTATTAGCTTTATTTTTATTTTAGATAACAAAATAATACCCTAAATACAAAAATAAATATTTCGTTATTAAAATATATTTTTTGAAATTAAATATATTGTTTCACTTAGAATACAAATATAAAATGAAAAACTCTTCACTTCATTATGGGATAATATTACAACCTAAAAAAAATTAAATAATATTATATTGAAATAGGTATATGGAATTTAATTATAAAAACTCTAGCATGATAAAATAAATATGAAACAAAACATTTATATACTATAAAAATTATTTCACATTGTCTATAATGAGAACCATACCACCGAGTATAGTTAAAGAAATAATGAAAAATACTTGAAATATGGTAAAAATATTTAATAATGTGATATATTTTGTGATTTCAAATATGAATTCAAAGATATATATTGTAATATAAATGGGTAGTGTGATCGTTATATGGTATTTGGGTATATATATTTCTTGGGTATACATATAACCATTGGGTATATTAATTTAATATAACTAGCATCAAATTTTTTTGCTGAAGTGAAACATGAATTAAAATTGAAATATTTTACATGTATAAATAAAAATATATAATCCTTTTAGTGATTTTGGAATGAGAATGAATAAAAATATATAATCTGATTTTAAAAAATTACTACAATTATTTTCTAAAAATACTGTAGTTTATATAAAAAATATTAAATTTTCATAGTTACAAATTCAATTTAATAAAATTAATTTAAATAGAATCAAAAGGAAATTTATATTATAAAGATGACTATATATCGTATTTTTAAAAATATTAATTATTAATTTAAATATTTAAATAAAATAAAATAGTGTAAAACACATTAAACTTGGAATATATTGAATTTATAAAAATTAATGTTATAAATATATACTTTTGAAGGGAGTTTTTAGGTTTTTTATTTTATTTAAACATTAAAAATAAAAAACTTTTCAATCTCAACGGACTCTTTTGAGAATCAAATATTTCTCTCCACCTACCTCATGTCTTAAAAGAAATCACCCTTTATTTTATCAAAAAAATTGACCTCCCTTTTCCATTTCAAATTTTTTGGAATACCCTTAATCTAACCCAATTACTTACCCAATAATACTTTATTATATTTTCAACTAATAATTCATAATAATGAGTCCCAAGGACATCAAAACTAAGATGGCTACTAAGTAAGGAATCGATCTCTTTAAGGAAGGTAATACAATATTAATTTCAAATTTCATTTATTTAATTTCAATAACACATTATAATTATCATTTATAAAATTAGTAACATATAATTTAAATAAATTTACTTATATAATAATGGTATAATAATGAATTCTACATAGGTAAATAATCATTCTTTGTTTGTAACATGCTTGTGTTTTGACCTTTAAAACCACCTACATGAATGGTGGTTATCTATTTTACTAATTTTAATTATGAAGGGTTAACAACCTTAATTATGAATATTTTTGGAAATTAATATGAACTTAATTTATTATAATAGTTTTTAAAATAAATCTATCAAATGATTCATAATTATTAAATAACTCCCCATTGTAGGTAGTCATTCCTGAAAATAGAAAGTTATGGATTTATTCCCTGAGAAAAATACTTGTAACTTCCATGGAATGAACATGGATCATTATAGTAAATTTTGAAATGTAAATTTTATTAATATAACACTTCTATTGATAATTAATTATTAGAAAAATAATTATGACACAGACTATAATACCAAAACATGCAAGAAATAATAGATACCTCCATCACATGATAACTAATGAACATTGAGCTTTGTTAATAATTTAGTTAGAAATTAATAATGTATTATTATCGAAAAAAATAACGAAAAAAATTTAACATATATAATTAGTGAGAATAATTTGAATATATAAGGTGTTAATGTATTCTCATTGGATATATAGGTTAAGTTAAGGGGTTTCTCCACTTATTCTCTCTATTTTGGGTTTATATTATTTCATATTACATATTATAATGATAAGTATTATGGTATTTTATATTTATAAATATTTTTATATTTCTCATCCCATTTATTTGGAACAATATATTTTTAATGTCTATTTACATTTATTACAGTATTTGAAAATGAATTATTATCCACGTCCCTCTTCAATGTATTTTATTCATTCTTCTTGATCATTAATATTATATATTGTGGAAAAACTAACATATAAGTGATTATTTTTATATTTACCTTTGATTTTTAGGATAAATCTTTTCTCCTTGTATTCCATCATTTATTGATCCTTAATAAATTACTAATTATGATGTTTTTAAGGGTTTGTCTCATGATCTCTCATTCAATTTTATATTCTCTATATATTACCTCCCTTTAAAGAATGTGTATTTAATTTTCATTTATATTTCCATATTATTTCTCTTTTTTTATAAAATTAATTTACTAGTCCAATTTGATTTATTTATTTTAATACCCCGTGATTTTAATGTTAGGTATCTTTTAAAATTTACATCTTCAATAGCTTATTTTTCGCGCAACGCCGAGTTTAAAACCACTGTATACTATTAGATATTAACATGAACATTGGAATAGTAATTTGACTAATAGGACACAAAATATATCCATTCGAATAATGAACTTACATATAAAAGTATATAAAATATTTAGGTATCTAATAAGTAAAAATATGTTATATTTTCACCACAGAATTAGTAAATATATTTTTTAAAAATGATAAATTAGTTTTTTTTTTAATTTTATTAAAACAAAATGTTCATTTATAATTTTATAATTATTATAATGATTCAAATTAAAATTTATGTGTATAAAATAGGTTCATAAATTCACATTTTTTTCTATAATATTTAAATGATAATTTTACAATATCATAAAAAAAATCGTTAAATTGGTTATAATATTAAAATCATTATTTATGAATAAATAATGATTTTATTTAAAAAATAAACTTCTCATATTTTTAAATGATTTTTCTGAAATGGAGTTCGTTTTTGAATCATACAAATCATAAAATGGTTTGGGAAACGTTTTTGGTATTTTTCTAAAATGGTTGAACTTTTTATAATTAGTGAAATATAGTAACTTATGGTATTTAAAATTAAAAGTAAATAAATAAATTTCATAGTCATGGTTCGGTCATGGTGGATGTAAGATGCAATTATCATGAACACACATGCTCTTGTTACTTTATTTAATAACAGTAATCAATTCTATTGATAGTATTGAGCCAGAATAATAGTCTATTGAATAAAAAAATTAAAAAAAACTCTCTCCTACACTATAAATATAACCCCTCACAACCCCTTCTCCTCATGATTTTATTATAAAAATTTTAACAACCTCTGTGATGTGTCGATTTACTACCATCGCAGACAATTTTTTTTAATTTTCCATTACAGAAATAATGGACGGTCATAAAACCATTATTATAGTTAAATCGGATTTTATTATACATATTATAAGTTATATAATGTTTGAGATCCAATATATAAACATGCTATTAAATAAATTGATAAAAGATTATGATGGTCATAAAAACTACCAATTTAAATTTCATCATTTTCATTAATGTTTAATCTGATGAATCGTTCCCATACTATATAAAAAATGATATATAAGATCAATTTAACTTTTATAAGTTCATTAAAAACATAAAATTTCAATTCTATAGAACTATTACCATTTTCCATGAACTTCCATACTTGTATAAAATTGAACATATCATGAAAAACCAAAAAAAATGAACACTCTTGGAACTATAAAATTAAATCATATAACTCATCAAATAGGTCATACATGAACTTAATTTAATTATAATAATTATAATAAAATTATAATACATTCTATAATAGGCAATTAATTAATATTATTTGATTATCTATGAATGTATGTGCAAGTGGAGAACAATTTTCAACATAAGGTATGTGTTTTTCTCATTTTACTCTTATTTCTATGAGATATACCATATTCATCACTTATTTCTTATGTTTGGTGTGTGTATAATTCCATTTGATAAATCATATCATGAATCACTTTATCCCCATGGTATTAAATATTTCACTTGATAATTATTATTTTTATGAATTATATGGTTTGACTATTTTAAAAGAGGTAAGGGGATTCTCGAACTCATCTCCCTTTAATTGGGTTATACCTCCTTCATTCCAAATTTTTATGTGCATGTTATTTTAATATTCATCAAAACTAATTTAAATTTATTATCTTTTGTTTTATATGATATACATGTTTCCAATCATATTTAATAAAAAATGAATTTCATTTTTGAAAAATAACTCTTTATTCCAAAGTAAAAAAGTGTATTTATCTCAATGACATTTTAATGATTTTGTAAGAGTAACCTAAACTATGTCAACATCCTCTATTAAATATTATATTTAATTTAGGTTAGTATATTATGATATTTTCTACCATATTTTATTTAATGGTTTGTGATCATTTTGAGTGGGGATGTTCTATCTTGGTACCATTTTCCATATAACTTTGGATAATTTATTATTATGTTTTCTAGTGGGGGAAATTATTTACATTTCATATTATAGTTTCAAAATGAATGCATATGTTTTTTATACTTCACCACATTTATAATAGAAATGAATTGGACTTATTAAGTATAGGTTGGGGCCTCTATATCCATTTCATACATAGGTAGGTAACATGAGATAAACTAGACCATGTTTTGGCTGAGGACTTACCCATTAATTAGACTTCTTGGCCGAGGCCTTGATGGTATGTTTATGATGTCATGTAATATTCGTTCCCCAAATATGATAATATTTATTGATAATCCATGAGATTTTTTTACTAGTACACTATCCACAGTAAATTATCATTCTCATGTGATTTTTTATAAAGAATTATTTGATTAACTTTCATTCATGTTATATTTTGACCATGTTTATGTTTTAATGAAATGTGATTTTAGTTATTCAACTTTTCTAATTTGTTATGTTTATTAATTATAGATTTTTTGGTATTTCTTAACCTTACTAAGTATCTGATCACACCCCTTTTGTTTTATTTCTCCATAGGATTCCAATATATATATTATGATTGACTAGTTTAAAAAATCTAGAAGAATATGGATGTTTCCAAAGGAGTTCCAATGTTGTTTTTAATTTCATGTTGCAATGTAATTCTTATATTTGTATCTAGTTTTCAAAAATTACTACACTATTTGATCCATTAAAATGTGATCACTTGTTAGTAGTACCAATGTAATAAATTAAGGAACTAACATTGAGATACTAGGTTTATGTTATTTAGAGTTTGTATCTGAGTATGTTCAATAAGAACTTTTGGAATCTATATTTAAGAAAATCATATAATAGGAAAATCTATCCCTATAAATTACGTTGAAAATATTCCCAAAGTAAAAAAATTCATATTATTTATTGATTAGTTGTACATAATGTTTCAATTTATATTATGTGTTTTACTAATTTTATAATACAGAATACTTTTCATAATGATATGATGTAATCTATTTTATGTCAATAATTAGAAATGTGGACTTATGGAAGGAATAGAATCTAATGATCCAAGAATGATATACATGGAAATTAATTCACTTTTCCAGAATACATAATACATTAAAAATAAATAGAAACCAAATATTATATTAATTTCATGCCTTTGGAAACTTTTATCACAAACTTATTGTCTAGTGAAATATCTATAGTGTTTCCCACAAATATCTTCCCCTTTATTACTCCAACCTAAAACCGTTATTTATAACCTAGGGAAAGGAAAACACAATAAGGGTGAATATAAATTCACAGTATAGGTAAAAAAGAGAGTTATGAATTATAACAAAAACACAAGGGTATAATAATACAAGAATTATACCTTGCATATCAAAGATCTTAAGCTAGAATAATAAAAATTCATAAGACCTAAATCATAAAATAATAACATTGAAAACCCATATGGGATTTTGGTGAAAAAATAAGCACAGGATTTCATTTCTTTCATAGTGGAAAATTTTCTTTACTAAACGGAGTTCATGACATATTCCAGCCATGTATTACCTAATAGATTTTACTTACTATTCCATCCCTATATTATTAAATTCAGATCCTTTCTTATTCATGTCCTATCAATCTCACAAGAAATAAATATTTATACAAGTAATTGAATGATGATATATATACCAACTATAAAATAATGTAAACCATAAATATTTGTTCCACAAGAACATAAATAATATCAAAACCCATAGAATTAAATGGGTTTTGTAAACATAAATCATTCCTAACAAAACCCTTACAATGAAATGAGTCTCATAAATTTTATTATAACATAATCCATGAAATAGATATGGATCTCATAAATATAATTTAATCATAAAAACAATCATAATATTTTAATAATAGGGATAATATACAAGAAACATTACCATTTTAAATAATTTCATCTTATATGGAAAATAATTTTGATAAAAAACATGAAATTAATTCTTGAAAAAAATATAATTTCTTCATCGATTTTTTTTCATAATATGTTGTTCTATTTTAAAATAAAATAATTCATTTGAAAATAACCTTGAAATATTTCGACGTAATCATAAAAGAGATAAGGAGTTATAAAAGTGTAAATATCCATTAATGTTGAATAAGATAAAAGAAAACATTATTATCATAATTTTTTTCAGATAAGTCAAAAAGAACCTTGAATAAAAAATTACAAAAAATATTCCATTCTGAACATTGAATAAAAATAAAAAAATATGTAAATTTGACTTTATAAAATTTTATGAGAATATATAGAATATGTTTTACTAAATTTTTAGTAAACATGAACATGGATAATGAATACATCCTAGTAAATACTTATGTATAAACAATCATGGATAATATTTAGATTGCAAAAATTATCCCCTACCGTTGGTATGGGATCCATTTTATGTATAATAAACTAATTTATAAAGGATTAAAAAGTGTCATAAAATAATTAAAGAACCATATTTATATTTAAATAACCATATATGATCAATTTATCATTTTTTTAAAAATATTTCATTATTTCTCTTCTTTTGGGGGTTATTTGTTGTATGTTTTATTGTATAAATCCAATAAATTATTCATGGGATTACTTTATATAATTTTCCTAATGATTATAAGTTAATAAATGCAACATTTATTCATTCTACAATTTTATATAATCATGATTTAAATGATATCATAGATAATGAATTACATCGTGTCGTGGATATGGTATATTGTACGTACGGACAAGCGATGATATCATTCCCTTAATTATAAAATAGTATGGAATTGGATGGTATATGTATTTTCCCAAAATCAATATATTGTTATAATAATCATATATATTTATTTTTTCCATCATTATACCCATCCAAGTATATACGTAATAAAAAAAGGGTTACACCACAGCGTGGAGACGATAAGATGTACATACGCACATGTGGTGATTTCATTTTTCGTTGGATGGTTGGAAGGTGTAATATGGTTTTTACATAATAATAATAACATCTTAGAATATAATTTATATTCTATTTATTAATTTATAATATAAATAACTCATGAAGGGGAAGTAGAGGAGGAAATAATTTTGAAAGAATCGGCTGAGGATATTACCTCTTCTTTGACAAGATCCCTCTAGATATCCTCTTAAAAAACTAGATTTAGTCTTTTGATAAAACTATAACCTATAGAAGATGAATAAGAATGTTGAAAATTTAAATGGTATGGGTATGTATGAGCTTTAATCCTCAATTTAATGTGAAGAAATGAGGTAATCGGTTCCCTTTCATAATTGAGGTGAGGGGCACTTCTGGAACCTCAAAACATATTAATTTGTAAAAAATTAAAATCACATCCAAAAACATAAAAATTTTAATATTTTTCATCATTATATGACATATTTTCGTAATATAATCAAGAAATAAATTTTGGACAAGTTTCTCTGTCAATTTAAACCTTCTCATTTTCATTAACCCCTAGTTATTCTATTTTAATATTAACTAAGGTTAAAAGTATTTATTTATTAAAAGTATATAATTTTTCATTAATTGATTTCAATTAAAACATAAATAAATATCCTAGTATATTTTATTCCATATAATGATTATATTTTATTTTTTAAAATGCTTTATTGTTTTAAAAAATTATTTTTCTAAACAATCAATATTGTCAATTTTGACGCAATTCAATTCATTAATTTTAAAATATAATAAGATAAATATTTATCAAATAAAGAATATTTTAATATATTACTAAGAGGTATATGTAATGTAAAACATTATTTGGATATATTTAATATACTATATTATATTAATTTTAATATGTTTCATACCTTTTATTTGATATTTCCCTTAATAAAATAATCAATACATCGTTATTGTGTAATTATTTAATATACTTATTTTTTTGAATAATGATTAACAATGAAATTCTCTAATAAAGATAAATCCCATATATTTAATATTTATACTTATTGTCAAATATATCTTCTAGAAAATCTAACATTAAAATTTTCATATTTATAGAAAACATAAATATGAAAACTTTAACATTACTTTAGATAAAATATTACCAGTGTCATAATATTTTCCATGTGGATTAAAATGATAGATAATTACACACATGGATGATAATGATCTAGATATACTCTTATAATAATATTTGGTCAAGTTTTTTTGAATTTTAATAGTTTTTATCATTTTAAATAAAATTATTTTATTGTTTTTCTTCAATTAAATAATTTTTTCATCATCATTGTATAAGCCTTTGAGTTAATTATTTATACCCTAAAAATTATAAATAAATTATCATGAAAAATAAAAACAATTTAGCTTTCAAATTTGTAGTTATATTCAAACTTTTCTTTTATATAACTTTATATTAAAATTGATATATTTTTCAATATTTGAGTAAGACATATTCCCCTTTAATTTAAATAAAATATATTAAATGTCCTAATCTCATAAAAGTTTATTTAAAAGGATAACATATCTATCAAAATATGATTTTGGTTGAAATCACTCATACAATTATATTTGAACAAGTGTTAGGGTTATTTTATAATATTTTGTTTACCTATAATTGCACGATTTACCTTTTACCATTTTAAAAAAATAACAAAGTTACTATTCATACTGACAATTAAAGAAAGATGTTTATATAATTTTTACCAATTGATTAAAATTATGGGATATATTTTTCAAAATTAAAAACAAATATTTTTTTGTAATTAATTTAAAATCAATCACCTTGACAGAATGAGAAAATGGGCTTCAAAAGTTAAAACATGCAAAATAATTAAATGTTTTTACATCTATAATTAATGTAAAATTAGTAAAAATTAACTAATTTAAATTAACTAAAAAATATAACCTATTTATAGATTATAACCATGAAAATAAATAATTTAACACATTAAATAAATTTGATGAAAATGTATTTTTCAATTAAAATGTATTTTTTATTATTCGTCAAAATGAAAAACTTATCAGAAAAATAAAAACAATTAAACCAAATAAAATTTAAATATTATTATTTCCTAAATAATTTTATTTTTTTAAAATATAATTATAATTTTTTTCATAAACTATATTCAAAATTGGTGCTCTATGAAAAGGCGTCAAAAATGTATTTTTTTGGAAAAGTACTTTATTTATCTGAAAATTTGAATTTGTTCATATATCATGTCTAGAGAACAAATAAGATGAATTTTAAACATTATATAGAAAATATTTAATATATATTTCATTAATAAAATCCAAAAATAGTGATTTTATTATTTTATAAACTCACATATTTTAATTTAAATAGTGGTTTTTCAAAAACAGTTCCGTTTATTTAAAAAGGGTATTATTTTCACTTATTATTATTTTCTCACCCAATAATTGATTTTATATACATGTGTAAAGAATTTTTTTAGTAATTTAATTAATACTTACAATACACAACATTATAATGGTTAGTTTATATGGTAACATAAAAATATTTATTTATTCACTTAAACACGGTCTTTCATGAAATGAATTTTCTCAAAAGAAATTGAAATTTTGTGTAACCCAAACCATGAATAGTATTGTGTATACCGAAAAATAATATGGTATTTTCTGTAGTGAAATAATATATTGGACTAGTGTAAAACATAAGACATAAATTAAATTAGAAAAAATTTCTATCTCATAAAAATCTCATGGTGTTACATTCGACCCCCATGAAAATGAATTTCTCCTCCAAAATTCACCGATGTTATAAAAGAATGAACCCTTGAAATTTTCTTTCATATAAACCCACATAATAAAAATTAATATTAAAACAACCTCTTAAAAATTATAAATTTTCAAATAAATGTTTTCAAAAGAAAATCATAATTAGATCTCAATGGAGAAGAACATAGTTGATGATTTTGGAAAAGATGAAAAGATTACATAATCATAGAGAATGATAATGATCATTGATTACAAGAAAGTGGGTGATCTAGATAAAATTAACAATCCAAAAACTATAAACTAAAGTGATGTGAAATATTTCATCGATATCAACAATAATTATGATAATGTGAAAACCTTTTATATCATGATTCCTTTCTTAATGTAGAATAATTTTCAGTAGAATATATACTTAAATGATTTCATTATAATGTCACCATTTATCATGCCTTGATTAATTTACACATCATATATTATTCCAATAAATTAAGGTGAGAGTTTCATTACAAATATATAATGAGATCAATAAATATAATGATAAGTCATTCCATCTATCTTAATCACAACAAATAGGCAAGCACATGTTATCAAATATGGATAACTCTACATGTATTGTGATCATAAATTTGCCTAAAAAACATGAAATAATGATTAACTTACACCTTCCATAATTGGATGACCTTAAAATCCATTCAAAAACAAAAAATCTAAAACATTTGAATGTGTTAAACTAAATAAACATAACATTTATCTATAATATTTCATAAGGGAGTTCTTGGTTGTCACATTCCAAACATGTGAATACCTTAATCATGTACTCTCATGAAAAATGGAAATAACCTAAGTTACCATGCATCTTTATTGAAAACATACATGTTTACTTATTCATATGTTCAATAATCTTTTAACTTCATCCATGATACCATAATCCACTTTTCAAAAAAAAATCCTTAATAAGTTCTATGAAAATAATTATCATCAAATTTACATATTCATAGCCATCATATTTTTTAACCAAATATAATTATCTCATCCTCATGTTCATATAATGGGTTTTCATTCCATTAACCATGACCTTTATGAAAATATCAACTTATTTCCTCAATCACTTTTCATGGTTACCAGTACCATTTAGTAAATGATCATAAATTCTTATGGAAAAAGTACAGCCAACCAATACATAAATGTTTCATTATTCTATAATAACAAAGGTTTACATCAAAAACATTATTAACCAATTCTAATATATAAGCACTGAATTATTCTATTATATTGTTTTCATACTCCACATTTACAATAGTTATCACATGAGAATTCTATTTTTCATTTACCTTAATAGGTTGCTGACATAGTTCATCATCATTAACCCTTATATTTGTGAGTTGGTCATCATAATTACTATTTTCCATTCACTTGAAACACTGATTTTTAGGATGTTCACTCATTGGAGTGTTCTGTTTATTCCAATTTCATTCAAAGAGAAATAAATTTTCACCTTTATTCCCACACATAAATAACATGTTTTGTCCTCTTTATAAATTTTACACCATGTTTCCTTCCATACATTGATCATAAAAAAAATATAATCTTTTTTTAACATAGATTCAAGAGGTTTATTTCAATGTTATAATTCATTTCTTATCATAACTATGAGATCGATGGGTAACTTGACTCTCCCTTTTTTAAAGAAGAATATGAGGAAGGTACGTACTAAATAATAATTTATTAAAATCATCCCAATCCATGGGTAAAATATTATCTTGTTAAATTATATTCTAGATAAAGTTTCACCACAAATTCACTTTACCTTCCATGTGATAAGTTCCAATGTAAAATTTTCATGTTCTGAACAGAAAATAATGAAAAATATATTTTCAATTGTATATATCCATTTCTCATCAGCTAGTAGATTGGTGGTTCCCCTAAAATAATGCGGTCATTTCCATAAGAATGATTCAATATAATTTTTTTCCATCCATTGATCATTTATAATCCTAGTAAGATTCATGGCTTGATATGGTATTGTGGTCATGGAAAAAGGATTTTGTATTCTAGTTCCCATAACATTTGGTTACTCAGTTGGACAATCATTGTGTTTTCCATCAGATCCAGTATTAATGTGGTTCTATTGGGTTCCATCTATTTACTAAAACCAAATGTATATGTTAATAAATAGTTATCATAATGAGGAACCACATAATCATGAAAAGTCACTAATTAGATGTGTGACTTAAAAAACCTTCCTTAATCTATGGGCCCTCAAGTTAATTCTTGATTATCAATATCTGACTTATATTAAATAAATCATAATAACTTGTGAAGTGTTTGTGAACTCTCAAAGAATATTCTCCAGGTGTGTCAAACTAGGTGTGCAGTAAGGCTCGTTGTCTTATACCATGTTATGCTGAGTCAAGACCGACACACCATTCTGGTGTTGTTACCCCCAAGTACGATTGTTCAAGTGCTACATCCACTTGTAGTATCTATATAGGGAAGTGTTTTTAGAAAACCACTCTCTGTATCCTTTACCAAAATTCCTATACATTTTACTATACTTTTCCTTATCCTTTGACATTTACTTATACAAGTGTTTTCGGTTCTAACAATGGTTTTTTCATTATAGTTTTCAAAAGAAAACTAGTATTTTTCTCTAATACCAACTCTAGCAACCCAATAATGGCATACATGGAAATTACATAACTTTTTCATATTACGTAATAAAATATAGAAATATATTCCCAAATATCTATTTCTGTAGTTCCTCTACAAACATGGAATAAAAACATACATCCTAGTGAAAGTTCTTCAATTTTCCAAAAAAATATCTTCCCCTTTTGTATACTACCTAAAACCATTTTTATAAACTGGGGAAAAGAAAGCATAGGAAAGGGTGATCTGAAACTATCATTAAGGGTAAAAAATGTGTTTTGAATCATAACATAAACATAAGTGTATAATAATGTGAAATTTATACCCTACATATTAAATATCATAATCTTGAGTCATAAATATTCTTAAGAAATAAATCATAAAAGAATATATTTGACATAAAACATATAAATTTTTAAAACAAATTAGCATAAGAAATAATTTCCATCATAGTAGACCAAGTCCTTTACTGAACTGAGTTCACTCTTCAATCGAGCCATGTATTAATAAATCGTGTTTACATACCATTATAGTTATCTATTACTGAACCAAGATCATTTACTATTCCAAACCTGTCTATTTCATGATACATAAATATTAACATAACACATTGGAGGGATATATTGGCCCCACCCATCATAAAATGAAAACCACACATATGTGTACAACAAGAAAATATATCATATCATATCCTAAGGAATTAAATCATTTTCATAAACATCAATCATTCATAACATTAGACAAGGAAAACAAATCAGTCTCATAAATATCATTATAATATTATCCTTGAAAATATATGGATTTCATAAATATCATTTCATCATAAACATAAAAAAACCATAGTATCAGTAGTTTTAATATACATGAATCATATCCCTATTAAATAATATATTCATATAAAGAATATAATTTTAATTTAAAATTTAAAATTAATTTTTTTCGAAAATTTTCATCTTTGAATACATTTTGTTTTTGTAAAATGTCATGAAAATTTAAAATAAATTAATTTCATTGAAAATAACCATTAAATATTTTAAATTAATCATCAAGAAAATAAGGATTCCTAAAAGTTTAAAAATACATTCATGTCATATAAGATCAACCAAAACATTCTTCTTGTACCATTGTCATATAAGTCCAAAAGAAACTTGTACCAAAAATTGCAAAATATTTATTTCATACAGTTTAATAAAACATCACCAATTGGTAAAATTGAAATTAAAAAATTGAATAATAATAGAAATAATATTTTGGAATACATTTTTAGTAAACATGGAGATATATGATAAATATTCCCCAAAAAATACATGCATATAAACAATATGAAATAATAATGATATTGAGAAATTATCCCTTACCTTAAGTTTGGGTTTCTTCACATGTATCATAATCTCATTTATAATGGATTGGATAGTGTTATAAACTTTTTAGAGAACCATATTTATCTTTATGATATCATATATGACCATATTATTATATATTTAATAATATTTACTTATTATACTTTTTTATAGGGTTATTTGTTGAATGTTTTGTCATATAAATATTAGTTATTCTTCATGGGTTTCCTTTATATAATTAATAGAATGATGATTTAATATATATCATATTTAGTCATTATATAAATTTATATAATCATTCTTTAAATGATATCATGGATAATGAAGTGCATCGCGGAGATAATAAATCGTACGTATTCACAAGCGATGATATGAGTCCATTAATTATGAAATGGTATGAAAGTAAATGGTATATATACTGTATTAGAATAAATATATTGTTATAAAAATACTATAAAGTTATTATTTTCATTACTATACCCATACAACTAAAGTGGTTATGAATTACATATTACACCATGGTGTGGAGTAGGTAATCCATACGTACGCATGCGTAGTGATTTGATTTTTCATATGAAGGATAGAAAGAGAAATATAGTTGTTACATAATCATAATAACATATAATCAAATGGGAGATACTATATTTATTAATTAAGATTAGAAACAAATACTAAGTAGTATGTATAAGGATAAATAATTATTAAATAATCTATAGAGGAGATTGCCTCTTCTTTGATGAGATCCCTTTAGATCTCCTCTTAACGACATAAGAGTTGGACTTTTAGGAAAACCAAAACCTCTATATTATGAATATTATATTTTATAATGTAAATAGTATGGGTATTTATGTGCATTAATTCCCTAAGATAAATAATGATATGAGGGAATAGTTTTCCTTTTATAATTCACGTGTGGGGCACTGTTGGAACTTCTAAAAATATTAATTTATAAAAAAACCACATATGAAAACCTAGAAATGTCATATTTTTTAATATTATATTATTAAAGGATTTAATGTCATCAACCAATAAATTTTAGACACATTTTTCTATCAGTTTAAACGTTATATTTTTAATTAACCTTTTGTTATTCTATTTTAATTTTAACAAAGGTAACAAGTTATTTAATTTTAAAAGAGTGTATTTATTACTTATTTGATGTCAATTAAAACATAAATCAACATTATAGAATATTCTATACCATATCAAAATTATTTGGTATTTTTTAAAATGTTTTACTATTTTAAAACATTATTTTTTTTAAATAATCAATTGTCTCAATTTTGAAACTATTCAATTCATCAGTTTTTAAAAATATTAATATAAAAAGTTATCTTAGAAAAAAATATTTTTTTGTATTTAAAATAAGTAAAGGTCATCTAGAAATTTAGATTTATATATTAATTATCCCCAATTTTATCTCTGATTATATTTTTAATAATTTAGACCCACTAATTCTAAATATGGAATCCATTTTTAAAAATTCAAAATACAGAAGTCTCAAAAATTAATTGAAAATTAATCTCTTCTTTGGAATGAGAAAATAAGTTTTAAATGTTAAAACGTACAAAATATTAAAATATTATTACATCTAAATTCATTGTAAAATTAATGAAAATGACCTAAATTATATTATATGATAAAATATAATTTTTTTATGCATTGAAACCATTCAAATATATTATTTAATGATATAAATAAATTTGATGAAAAATTATTTTTTAATGAAAATGTATTTGTTTTTACTATTCATTAAAACAAGAAACTTATCAGTGAAATACTAAAAAATAATCCAACATAAATTTTGATACTCCATTTTCAATTAAAAAGTTTTGTCATTAATATAATATAAAAAACTATCAACATCAAAATTTAAAATGGGTGTACCAACAAAAGGCAGAAAAACATTTTTAAAACTTTTTTAAATAAAAATGGTATTTGTTATTATATCATGTACATTAAACATATAAGAATAATTTTAAGCTAAATAATTAATGTATTACATTTCTATTCCATTAATAAAATCCATCAAAAGTGATTTTATTATTTTATAAACTCACATATTTGTATTTAAATAGTTTTTCACAAAAAAAATTCCCTTTTTTGAAAAAGTATTTTATTTTCATTTATAATTAATTTATCACAAAATAATTAATTATATATATAATTTTAAATAATATTTTCTTAATTCATTTAATATTGTTCATAGCTGACATTATAAAGGGTTGGTTATAAAGTGGAAAAATAATATTTAGTTCTTTACTAAAACTCGGTCTTTTGTGAATTGAATTATAATAAAAAAATTGAAATTGTGTGTAACATAATCCAAGCATAGTGTTGTGTATACCCCAAACTAATCTAGGGTTGCATTTAGATTAAGCTTATCTTTGTGTAGTATACAACACATGATTTCAATGAAATTAAAATAAAAATCTATCTGATAAAATTATCAAGGTGTAATGAGGAAAGAGTATCAACACAAGTTTCCCATGTTTTGATTTTCTACCTATAAAAGATAATTAAGTAGGATCTAGAGAATAAAATATATGTGAAAAAATTATAACTATACTAGGAAAACAGACATAGGATATGATTAATAACCTTACTCGAATGGAGTATCCCGATCCAAAATGTGGTGTAAAAATGTTAGACCACTTCAAGAAGCTATAACCTATATCATTCAATGGGACTATAAAAAAATTTATAACTAAATAATTTTGAGGTGTTATTTCACGATTTGGTAAGTAATAAAAGGGATAATGTTATCATGGATGTTTATTATCTCGTGGGAGGTTCATATCGTTGGTGGTCATTAATTCAAAATATGAAGGAAAAAAGAGGAAATTAAAATACAGAATCGAATGATTTTAAGGAAATTTTATTGGAAAAAAATCCCCCCACAACAGTGAGTGGATATAGAGAGTAAATTATTGAGTCAAAGATAGAAATATGAATAGGATGTTTCTATATATGAATGTAATCTATCATGGCTAGCATGGAATTCTACAGACAACATACATAATTCATGGAGGAATAATTATCATATATTCATTGGTATTAAGACAATTCTATGAAGGGAACTATTAAACAATACATTCTCATCATACGAGGATATAGTATAATGGTCCATCAAGATAGAGAAATAATATTTCTATCCATGTAGATTTTAAGGTAAAAAACATAAGAAGAGAGATATTGAGTACTTTATAAGAACAAATAAATCAAAATGGAAGAATGGAAGAATATAATTTCCAATATGAAAAAAATTTGGAAAGAAACATCATCCAACAAGCCTATTTGAAAAGATTGGATATTACATGTGTTGTTTAAAAGGACACCAAGCCTATAATATTAAGGGAAAGAAATAATTTAGAAATTTTAAATTCTTCATCTACAAGGAGATGGGACTCTATAAACATGAATTTCTTATAAATTATGGGATCTTTTCTTAAAAGAGGCCAAGAGATGACATCCATGCTTAAGATATCACAATGGCTGAGATTAATGTTCCTAATGATGTGGTGGATGGTAATTTAATCATATCCTCAAATTTTGGTTATGATTTTTTTTGATTCTATATCATCACACTATTTTGTATCTTCCTAGTTTTCTATAAATATTGGATATTTTCAACTTACACTAACAATTATGTTGTCAGTAAAATTCCTAGTGGAAACCACACTGAAACAATTATGATTCATGAAGTTAATATTATGACATATAAACATGATCTAAATTCTTATTTTATTATAAAACCTACATTTGATTTCAATTTAATTCTTGGTTTATATATGATTTTTATATATAATGTAAAAAATTATTTAAAGAAGATTGAAATTATGATTTTTGATGATGTTATGGAATTTCTCATCTTTAAAGGAGAGACTTCATCATCTAAGTCATATATGGATCCACCTCCAGTAGCTCTATTAAATTAGATTCTTAGAGAATAAGAGAAAATAAATCCAAATATTGAAAATGGTGATCTTCAAATCGAGGATGTACCTATTGTGCCATATTACATTGATTTATATCCAGATGATTTTTCTGGACATCCTATAGAGTGGAAAACTAATTTTTCTATTAATTTAATCCCTTATGTGAGACCTATATTGAATACTTCCAATATAATGGCCTTAATGGAGTTAATAGACTTTAAGATACAACTATAACACTTTATTGATGAGGGGTTTATACACTCTAGTGTTTCAACACATGGAGATCATATTCTTTTTGTTATAAAGAGAGATGGATTTTAGAGGCTATGCATTTTCTATATAGAGATCAATGTTATTACAATAAAGAACCAGTATTTGCTGCCTCACATTGATTACTTATTTGATCAAATTCCCCAATCTCAATATTTTTCAAAGATTGATCTTTATTATAGATATCATTAATTCTTTGTGAAGAAATAAGATAGTCTCAATACATCATTTCATGTAAGTTATGTACATTATGAGTTTGTAGTCATTCTATTTGGATCCACTAACGAACCCTCTATTTTTATGGATCTAATGAATAGGGTATTTAAGGAATATATTGAAAATATTATTATTAATTGATGTTATCTTGGTGTACTCCAAAATCAATGAGAACTATGAGAAACACATGCATATTATTATAGAGACACTTAGAAGAAATGTTTTATAATTGACATTTAACATTTGTGATTTATGGCTAAAAAAATTATTTTCTTGGATATATTTTCTCTATAGATGGAATCACAGTTGATCCTATGAAGAAAAATCTTGTAAAGAAATTTCCTACAATAATTATCATAACTGAGGTATTCAGTTTCATTTATTTTATAGGTTACTATCATTGTATAATTTATATGTTTTCCTTATTAGCTAACTTGTTAAATAATCATACTCGTAATGTGTTTAATAGTATTTGGACAATGAAATGTGAAGAATGTTCTAGTTAATTTAATAAAACATTATTGAAAGGTCTAATTTAAACTCTTCTATCGGGAAATGATGTATTTTTGAATTATAGTGATGAATCAAAGAAATTACTTTGTTGTGTACATATGTAGAATTATGGATTTATTTAAGATGCAATAAGTTATTAAAAAACTCATGAACAGAACTATACAACTCACGATCTTGAGTTAGTAGTTGTAATCAATACTCAGAAGATATAGAGATGTTATCTCTATGTTCAAATATATTATATATACACAAATCAAAAGAGTTAAATATACCTTCTTATAGAAATAACTAAACATGATTTAGATACGATGCCTCAATCTACATAAGGATTATTATTGTTCAATACACTACCACCTGGTGAAAGAAAAAAAATGAATGAGATTGTTTGATTAGGAAGGACCATTGAGTTCCGAAAAAAATGAGGATTGATAGAGATCTTATGTACATGAATTGAGAAAATATGGAAATGGGAATTATAAATGAAGGTGAAACATCACTACATTTGAAAACGGATTCCAAACCATATTTATTAGAATGGATTAAAAGATATCAGTATGATGCTGATATATTTAAAAATAAAATTAATGTTGTGAATGATGGGAAATCAGTATGCTTCATATATGAAGAGGTAATCATATTATTTGGGAAGAGGCTTTGTGTTCACTCTATACCGAAGCTAAAAATTGAATTATTAGATGATTCTAGTATCTTTGATTTCTCGATACACCGTTGTTGAACTATGATGTATATAGATTTGAAGGAACATTTTTTGTTGGATTATATGAAGTGGGAAATTGATTATTATATATCATGTTGTTTTGTTTGTCAATAAGTGAATTCTAAAATACAACATACTGAAGTATTCATGCGACCTACACCTCTTCTTACAAGTAAAATGGATCGATGTACTATGTATTTCATTACAAGATCACTAAACACTCCAAGAATGAATGATTCAATATGGGTAATTATTTATCGTCTTACCAAATCTACACATTTACACAATATAAGGGAATATTTTCCACAGGATCTCCTTTTTAGACTCTATATTGATGAAGTTATAAGACATCATGGAGAACCCCTTTCAATTGATCTTGTTAAAGATCCATTATTTACATCAATATTTTGGAAAAGTATTACAAAATATTTGGATACTAAGATTCATTTGAGTAATTCTTATCACCCTCAAACTAATATATAGAATTAAAGGTTTATCCCAACATTAGAATACATGTTAATATCATGATCACTTGAGTTTAAAGGTATGTGGGATCAGTATTTACCTTTTTTATATTTTTCCGAAAATAATAGTTTCTATTCAAGTATTCAAATGGAACCATATGAAGCACTAAATGGAAATTGATTTCATACACCAACGTGATAGGATGATGTTGGTGAAAGGAGTCTTGTATCCTATAAATTGTGGAGGAAACAATAGAAAATGTAAATACTATTAAAACCCACATCAAATCAACTCATATTAGGAAAAAGAGTTAGGATGACAACCATAAAATGGATTTGGAGTTTCAAGTTGGAGATCATGTCTTTATGAAAGTATATCAATGGAAGTGTGTCATAATGATCGACAAGAAAGGGAACATGAGCCCCAAGTACATTAGACCATTTGAAATTATGGAGATAATTGGATATTTATCTTATCATTTGAAAATTCCACCACGCCATTCTAAATTACACATTGTCGTCCACATCTATTTGTTAATAATGTACATTCCAGACCCAAGGCATGTTCTTGTTTCTAAAGTAATCGAATTGGAAATTGATTTATCTTACTATGAATAGCCTATCCAAAATATGGACAATATTGAGTTGGTTTTGGGGAATCTAAAAACATGGATAGTAAAGCTACATTGGAAAATCATTAAATTGATGAAGTGGTGGGGGAACTAGAGGAAATTATTATGAAAAACTACATAAATATTTTTTTGAGGTGACATTTTGGAAATAGTAAGGATGAAATTTTATATAGAGGGTAGAATTTAACACCTGATGGTTTTTATGGTATGTCTCTTGTAAATATAACATAATCAATAGCTTATGTTGCATGTAACCCATAGTTTAAAACAACAAAAAACTATTAAATACTTACATGACTCTTGGAATATTAATGTCACTTTTAGTAATAGTAATCTAGCCATTAGAATAATAAGCTCACCTATAAAAGTATAAATAAAATTTTGGTATCTCATAAATAAAAATATGATATATTTATATCATGAAAAAATATATAAATTTTTTGAAAATGATAAATTTGGTGTTATAATTTTTGTCAAATGGAAATGTTTATTTATAAATTTATAATTAATATAATGATTTAAAAGAAATTTTTTGTTCATAAATAAAATTCATCAAATAATATTTCATTGTATTATTAATAATAGATAATTTTATGATATAATCAAAAAATTCAACGTGTTGTAAAATTGTTTATAATATTTAAATAGGAATTTTATAAAAAATTAAAATTTCTCATATTTAGACAATTAAATTTCTCATATTTTCAAAATTATTTTTATAAAATGGATTCAATTTTTTAAATACACAAGTTGAAAATTTATTTTGGTAAATTTTGAGGTTTTTAATAAAATATTATAATTTATTAGTAATAATGAAATATATTAATTTATTTTATATAACCTTATATGTAAATAATTAAATTTTTTAGTCATTGTTGTTTCGTGGATGTGTAGTTGGCCATTATCTCGAACTCACATGATCTAGTTATTGTATTTAGTACCAAGAATAAATAATATTGATAGTCTTAATCTGTAATAATAACTAATGAATAAAAAAACACCCATATCCATGGCTATAAATACATCCCCTTATTCTCACCACTTTATTATTAAAATGAATAAATTGTCACTCATGTGTCGATTTGCTGCCATTATGAATGATGTGTTTACATTTTCCATTACAACATACAATGAGGGTTATAAAAACATTATTATGACTAAATGAAATTATATTATACATATTATATGATATGAAATTTTCTAGAACCAATATATGAACATTATATTAAATAAAATGATTTAAGTTTGTGGTGGTTATAAAAGCCACCATAATAAATTAAATATTTGTCTTTGACATTTTACCTAATGAATCATTATCATACCATTTATAAAAGTGTTATATAAGATGATTTATACATATAAAAGATCATTAATAACATATAATTTCCATTATGGAGAACTATTCCCATTTTATATGAACTTTTATACTTTTATTCAAGCATCCCGATCATTAGAAAAGTAAAAAAATAAATACTCCAAGAATGACGAAATTGAATATTATAAATCATCAAAAAGGCCATACATGAACTTAATAAAATTAAAATAAATAAAATACATGTAAAATAGGTTCTCAATTTTGTAATTAGTGAATATAAATTGATTATACAAGAAATAAAGTACAAGAAAATAATGTTTTTGAAAATAAGGTAACAGTTTTCCAATTTCAATCTTATTTCTTTGAGATATGCCTTATTCTATTATTATTTTGTGTGTTTGTTGTTTTTATAATTACCTTTGATATATTATTTCATGAATACCTTAATTTTTATCATATTCAATGTATTAATTGATAAGTATTAATTTTATGTCACATATGGTCCAATTTATTGCAAAGAGGTAAGGGGATTCATGAACACATCTCCCTTTAATTAGGTTATACCACTTTAATACAAAATTTTAGTGTGTGTGTTCTATTAATATTCCTCAAAAAAATAATTTTTCTTCCATTTTATTTTATTTGATATACATGTTTCCAATATTATTTTATGAAAAATAAAAATAGCATTCCAAAATAACTCTTCTTTCCAAATTAAATTAAGTATATTTATCACAATAAATTTTCAATGGTTTTGATAGATTATCAACATCTATGTCAACACCCTTTGTTGAATGTTATGATTAATTTAGGTTCATCTCTTATGATATAATATGACATATTTTATTGAATGGTTTAATATTATTTTCAATGGTGATGTATTACCTTGATACCTTTGTCCATATAAGTTTGGATAGTTTGTGATTATGATTTATGATTAGGGAAATTATTTAAATTTTATATTAAAATTTAATTATGAATGTATATGTTGATTATTTTTCACCCCTTTTATATGGGGAATTAATTCTTTTGGGGCTTGTTATATCCCCTCAATGCATCAGTTGGTCTCAAGAGACAAACTAGACCGGGGCTTGGCTGAGGCCTTGCCTATTTGTGTAGACTTATTGTCCAAGTCCTTGATCATATATTTATGATGTCTCTCATTATTACTTCCCTTATAATGAGAAAATTTATTAATATTACATGTTATTATTATACTCTTAGAATATTTATGGTTATGAATCATTCTCATGGGATTATTTTTAAAGTGTTATTTTATCAACTTTTATTCCTACTATATTCTGATCATGTTTACATTTTAAGGGAATGTGTTGTTATTGATTGACCATGACTTATTATTTATGTTTATTTATGATATATTTATCTTTATTCCATACCTTAAATGATAATTTTAGCTCACCCCTTTATTCTAATTTATTTTCCCCTAGATTCCTAGATGTATATTATGATTTACAAGAATTGATAAATTTGGAGAATATGTATGTTTCTAAAGTATATTCTTTGTGGTATTTTATTTCAAGTTGTACTGTATAAATTTTTTGTTATTTGGTTCTCATAAGATATTATACTATTTAGTCCTTTTGGATGTGATCACTTGTTCATAGTACCAATGTAATAAAGTAAGGAAAACCATTCATGCTGTTGGGGTCGTGGTTTTATATTTATATTTCAAAAAAAAATTATAAAGAGAAAAATTCATAATACCTCTCCAGACTTATTCATTTTTTTATATATCCACATTTTTCTAATATATTATGTATATTAATTATTATAATTATATATCATATTTTCAAATTTTTCTTATATTTTATTTTCTTCATTCATTTTAAAGTTTTTACTTCTATGTCAAATATATTTTATTTATTATAAAAATACAAATGATACTTCTCTTTAAATTTCATTAGATTACTAATATTACTAATTAATGTTTTTTTTCAAAAAAATTATATCTAAAACTTAATCTAATGATTTATCATTTTAATACATATATTCTTATAAATATATTCATAGATTTATTTACGTTATATAAAATTATGTTTTCTTTACTTATAATTACCCCATTATTGTGTAAAAGATAAGAAAATTATTTTATTAATTTTTTATAATTTCCTATATTCCACTATATTATTTTTCATCTATGATAATACCATTTTATATTTTACTCATTATTAATTAATGACTTTATAATACCTCTCATTATACCCATATAACAGTTCAATATTATTCAAGAATATTTTTTTTATTTGTTATCAAAATTCCTAAGTATCCATGGTTTTTTGGAAATTAAATCCCTATGAGATAATTTAATAACAGAAACGTTTTCCTTTCATTATCATCAATAATTAATAAGAAAAATTTCACTAAAATACCTTTTAATTTTGAATACAATATACAATGTTATTCTTATTAATGTGAAGTCACTATAAAATTTATACCATTCAGTTGACTAGGGAAAAACAATGAATATGGTTTTATATATGTTTACTCAATATATAAAACCATATAAAATATTATTGACTATTTATCTATGTGTGGATATTTTATTTATTACTAAAAATTATATTTTTTTATCCCTTATCTAGTTTTCTCATTTAATGGAATGTATTAGATGATTTTAGTGATAAGTATAGCCCAAAATAACCCATAGGTTCATTTTTTCCACTCTTATGACAACTATATTTGGTGTTGGAAATATTTTAACCCATTAATGAATATTATTTATAGAACTATATATTCCTATATAAAATAATTAGATCATATTAAGATATGGGGGGATTTTTGAATAATTCCTTATTTCATTTGTAGGTCTCATGAGATAATTACTTTGTATATTTGGTATATTCTCACCATTATATATAGTATTATCCTGAGGCCATGATGGCATGTTATGATATCTAAAACTATAAATTTACATCATTATTATATTTATCCATTATTTTATCCATGTTTTTGTATTCCTTATTTTCATCACACTTATTATTCGTTAGGGATTTAGGTTGATTATTTACTCATACATTACTAATCATAACACGATAATGATTTTATTTAATAAATCCTTTACTATGTTAATACACATATTCTTTTCTTGTGTTCCCCATTTCAGTGATAATAATTATGAAAATATATATCTTGGTGAAATTCATGTAAAAATAATTGTAACATCTTGGGTTTTTGATTAGGTCGAAACTCCCTAATCAAATTTATTGTTTTTTGTTAGTGGTACAACATTTATATTGATCTTCAAAACATATTTCTAAGAGATTTAAAGACATAAGGCATTGTTTTTCTATGTTTTTAATTAAATTTCATCTGGGTTTTCGGTGCCTATTTGTGTGATAGGTTCGAGAAGATCATTTTTTCGAGTGTACAGACAGAGGTGTTTGGTTTCAAAAAACTATGTGGCCTCCCAATAAAAATGGGGTGCCACTCCATTAGCACTTGACTCGGAGTGCCAAACCATGTATGAGGGGCTTCATGGTCATTTATGATATCTGCATTTTTTGATAGAGGGATCACACACAGTCTATGCATTATTTGGTAAGACGTGAACCAAGCCCATCCATGTGTGGTGTAGGCAGTGGGCACTACACAGTTAGCTCATGGTTATCGAAGCCATATGACCAAACAATATAGATACTTAATATGGGAAATTTTGAGTTTTTAACCCATCCTCTATTAATATTTTTTACCCCTTACTCCCATTTCTTTCACACACAAGGGGCTTCACGAAATTATTCTCCTACTTTGGCTTTGAGACATTCCTTCTATTAGTACTCCAAATTGATTATCATTGGTATTGTTTGAACTGCATCGATAATAACTTCAATATTCTATTATCTTTTATTAAATTATATTTTCAGGTGGAATACTAAATAAATGAAATCCCTTTTTCCCAATTTTTAGTGTGTTCGTCTAAAATTTCAGATTTCATCTGATTCATCTCAACTTAGAAGTTGATATCATACAATAAAGAACCTACTAGTACAAGGCAGGTGATGCCTAGATTTATCTTTTTTTCAAGTGTTATGGTGTTATTCTCTATATGAATTGTGTGGGTGGTCTTAGGGTGATATTTATTAATCAATTCCAATCCCCTAAAGTTATCTTATTGATTATGTGAGATGCTTATGGGAAGCTCCTACTACACTACACTTGGTCAAGTCAGGAAAGGGGCATGGACCAACCTCAGAAATTTTGGTCAGTGGTTTTTATTAAATTAAATTTAATTGTATATATTGATTTTTTGTGGTACTTGGGAACATAACGGGAATGTATTGAGGATTGAAGTATTATTGAGCACTTGTATCATGGTGACATTGTTCATCTATTTTGGTGGGGATTGGGACACTGTGAGTAACATTGACCACTATTTTTGGTGGAATGGTTATCAGATTGAGATGAAATGATCTTCAGGTGTACGGCATGGATCTTCGTACTAGAGTTGGTTATAAGCATTGATATTTAATAACACGGTCATAGAGGCATGCAGTTTCATATGTTGTGTCTAAAGTTGTTTTGTGATTTCCACTCAGCATTTATTTGCTAACGTGTCTTTAGAGTCATGTGCACATAGATATGACTTAGATCAAGGTGGTGTTGACCAACCATGTGGGTGGTGGACCCCAAAGACTATGTTTCTTTGGTGATGGTGTTTAGCATTAGACATGTTTGATGTGTGATCACCATTGAAATCGCCATAGATTATTATAGACCATCAGTTGACTGTGATGTGACAATCATTTGGGGGATGAGGAACATCTTGATACTTGATGTTGAGATGTCATCACATTGAAGGTAAAGATATATTCATGCCTTGGGAAATAATTATTGCAGTTGATGGGGATATTTATTATAGTTCTGATAATTCCATGCCTAGGGAAACGAGTTTTTATGTAGAGGGGGATGCTTTGAGAGGAGTTCGGTGTGAGTTTTTCCTTATTGATTGGGAGTAATGTATGGACACTGGCGATTTAACTATAGGTACATAGTGTCATTTTCTTTATTATAGGTGAAACATGAGGGTTCACTGTGGTTTTTCTCATCACGGGATTCCCTGAGAATTAATACATGGATCCCCACCACTACAGTTATATATATACAAAGAGTTTTGGTATGTTATATATATAATTGGGAGCAACCAATTCAAATATTATTGATGATGGCAGACATAGGTGATATATTCTTGGTGGATGATGGTCATAAGGGAATCAGGTTGTTTATATGACATGCATGTGCTATTTTTATTTTTATTTAGATAATGTTTTCAAACCATTGTTGTAATATAGGCACATGTTGGTGGTGGCCTAATGAGATTTATTCTCACACATCATATGGTCCCTTTGGGATTCATATAGACTTTATGTCTCAAAAATCAAGTATAGATCAAGATCAGGAACAATACCTTTGAGTTCATTTTGGACCTTTTCCGTGGGATCGATAGAAATGTTCCATTGAGGTTCTTTCATCATCTAGAGTTTACATTTTATTTTCTTTGTCAGCTTAACAGGCTTATATATGTATGCACTCATGTTCAACAGTGGGAGACCCTTCTGATAATTATTTTATTACATCTATTGTGTTATAACCTATTTACCTATTATATAGATATAGAGAACATTATAATTATCACCACTATAGTGTATAGTCTCCTCGCATTCACCTCTCAGACCCTCACTACTTGTCTTTATCCTTTGGTCTATGGGGAGGTATGCCTACGGCCCAATGGTACTCTATCCTGAAGCATAGTTTTTATATGGATTCCCGGACTAGGTGCTACAAAGGGTATCATAGCAGGTTCCTGTTGGTGTTTCCAATCATTATCACACGGCCAGGATATTTAAATTTAAACCATGTTTGGAGGGATACAAATGATATCGAATCATTTTATTTTCTCTTGTTCTTACTATTTGGTCTACAGTAGTCTATGGATTATGATGTTTCCATAAATCAGTAAAGAGATCGTTTTTGGGATCCCACTACCCCATGCACGTGGGACATACCAATTTTCCAAGGGTGGGAAATTAATATTCTACTTTTCACTTTTGAATTTGGTTTTATTTAGACCACAGGTGGCACAAATGGGTGTGATGTTTATCTGTTATATCATTTTGACCCATGGACTGGTATGGAATCATGATAGGCACATAAAAAATAATTATTCTATATTGATATTTTCATTGGAAACCTAGATATCAATTAGAGGGGTTGTGATATTTAATGTGTAAACAAAATATTCTAAAGTGTGTTTTCCTACATAGCCAATTTTAGTGGAATTATACTCAGCCAACCTAGGCATGTGGTTCCAATAAGATATATATATGATCATATGTGATATTATATTCATGTTATATATGATCTTAACCATGATAAGGGTAATATGGGATTATGATAGGGGTGACCTGTTTAGAGTGTCAAAAAAATTAGCTAAATATTTTTTTCCAGTATAACTTATTTAGTGGAATTATAATCAACTACCTCAGATTATATGAGATGTATAGCCCTATTCTGGGAAGGTGAGGTGCCATAATTCCAATATATATGTGATTTCAGACTCTTATGGGGTTATGAAATGGTCCATGTGGTTAAATTATTCATTTGATACCTGAATCTGATATGGGTATGTGTGGGGCCATGAGGCCGAATTTAGTGTGACATGGTGTGATTGGGGAGTGTAAGGGTGGGTAAATTTTCTACCTATAACAAATCTCCGAATTTTTAATATATATATATACACATACACATTTTCGGTATTTTTACAATTATATTAGTATTCAATGGAATTCCACATAATCGGGCTCTGGTGGAGCATCAGGAGGGAGGTGATAAAATGTATCATGAACAGGATTGGGATGAGTCCCCTTAGGATTAGGATTAAGCCCTGGAGTGTTAGGATGATCATGTACTGTAGTTATATTCTTGTGTATAGGTTCCATTACAGGAAAGAAAACCATAGGATCTAGTATATTATGGTCTATGGTTAGAAATGTAGCTTATGTAAAGCTTGGTTTGGGTCATATCAGGCAATGAAATAGGGTCCTATAGAGAAAACATATTTATGGATTACCTAAATTAAAAATTCTATTCATAGAACCCATCACTAATTCAGGATGAGGTTTGACCACTTATAGTAGTGAACTGTACTAATTTGGTCTATAGAATCTTCAGTTTTCTCAAGAGACACCCATGGAAGAGGGTGAATCTCTATATATATAATCTTAGAGGACCGGAAAAACGTTGGTGGTATGAATAGGTATAGTTGAAAAAACATTAGGGACTATCATGGAAGGATTTTAGGGTTAAGTTATTTGAATATATTATTATAGATATGTTTAGGGAATAAAAATGTTGTGATATCATTAATATCTACTAGGGGGATACTTCGTTCAGGGAATAAATGAATAATTTCATTGTATGGTATCAATTTTTACTTTCTATATTTGGAGATGGAATCTCTAACATGAATCAATTTTCGGTTGGATTATGGCATGCCATTAAGGTTTAGATACATATCTTCAAGAATAAGTCATTTTTAGTGGTAGTCAATAAGTAACTAATATCTAATGTGAAACTGATCTACATGTAATATATGATTCTGGTGACATTGTCATGTGATTTGAGTGGAAACACTTCAGGTAGAAGGAAGTGAGACTGAAAGGAATCACATTAGGGTATCCAGGCCAAATATTTTGGCAGGCCACCAAGGGGTGGGTCTTTAGTTGTGTTCTTCTATTGGGGTATCTAGGAAACATTCGGACCCAATGTGTTCGGTTTCCAAAGGATTTATGTTCGTGTAGTTATATGGGATATTTTTATAGGTTTGTAGGAAACCATCTCAAAAAGCTGGTATCTAGGGTCCAAGGCAGACTCAATGATCTAAGTTCAGAGTGAGAGCAGTTTTAGGATCCAGTATAGAAAGATTAAGCTACACATAAAGGTCATGGAAAAGTTATTGGGACCCAACAGTGGTACTAGTAGCTGGTAACTGGTGAAAATTCATGGGGAATCCAGGCGTCAGGTAATTGAGCCTTAGGCCAGGTTTACCTAGTGGGGATTCTATGTGTAGAGTAGAATGGGGGTCGGATTATAGATACAGGTACACTATGGTAATGACTGAGATCTATTTTATTTGGGATTCGCCTTTTTTGGGTGCATGAGTAATAGGGATATTTATTTTAGTCTAACTATTTATTGTTTATTATATTGGAATCACTTATGATGTGAAATATATATGTATGAGGTTTGTAGGAATCAGAGCATTTATCCAATGAGGGTTCTATATGAGGTTCATACGCATCAGGATTTGGATGGGAATACCTTTTTATATATCATACATTATTATTTAGAGCATCTATATGGAATAAGGATCTTGGAAATCGGATGAGATGTAGGCTATAATGATTTTCATTTATGGAACAAGTACTTAGGGGTATCTAATGAGATGAGGTAAATGATAGTGTCAAATGTGATACTAGAGTGAACTAATTTCTAGATGAGTTTCATAATTTATGGAGAATCACATGAAGAATTTGGAGTATAGGGATGGTTAGTGGACAATCAGAAAGTTTATTTTGGTTTGGGAAGCAACTAGCTATATACACCCGAAGGTGGGGAGCTCCATGAGGGATGATGACCTATGACTTAATGGTTAGGTTATATAGGTTTGATCATGAATATATGAGAATTTTTATTAACATATTTAGGTAATACATGATATATTTGGTAAAATCTATGTCAAAGTGGAAAGATTGTAACATCTAGGGTTTTGGAGTTGGTTGGAATTCCTCAACCTGTTTGAATTTTTCTTAATGGGGTGTAAGATAAAAAAATTATTAATATTATGACATAATTTCCTAAGTTTTACCGATCAACAATAATGTTTTTAGACTTATTTTAAGTATCAGCAATTTAATTTAGGTTTCATGTGATTTTCAAGTGCATTGGGGTGGGGAAACTTAGTTTTAAGATGGAACAAACAAAGGCACATAGTTTGGAAAAACTGTGTGGGCTCCCAAGAGTAACTGTTTATCCTTCCAGTGGCACTAAACACAGTTATCCAAACCATTCCGGAGTGGGTTCATGGTCATTTGGGAGCTCTATAGTTTTTAATAGAGGTATCATATGTGGACTGCACTTATTTTGGAAAATCATCCACCAAACTCATGCATGTGTGGGGTTATGGTAGTGGGCACTGCATCATCAGTGAACTATTAGCCTAACTAAGCAGAAAATAAATAAAAGTATATAAAAATAGATAAATTATTATTTTTGTCTACATAATTTAATATAATTTTCTTTTTCTTCTATACATTTCCACTAAACATAGGGGGTTCACACATTTTTTCTCTCACCTTTGGTTGGAGAAAATCCTTATGATCGTACCCGGAGTTGATTTCTATTGGTCTCATTAGAACCGCTAGAGTATGATAATTTTAGGTTTTCATATTTTCTTTATTTATCTCTCCATTTTGAATTTTATATCCATATGAACACTTATTTCCAATTTTAAATTTGTTCATCTAAACCACATATTGTCTTCTATTCAACTCAATTTAGAGGTTAGTATTAGATGATTAAGGTCCTACTAGTATGAAGTAGTTTTTCCATTCATTCTTGGTTTTTTTAGAGTGTTTTTTGGATAGATATATACGTAATTTGTGGGTTTTACAAGGGTTAAATTAATTTGTTTATTTATTATATTTAAAGTTTTCTAATAGATGATGTGATATGTCTACAAAATTTCTACTGATAAACTACACTTGTTCAGGCAGGGTACGAGGATTAGACTAACCTGGGTAGTTTAGGTTAGGTTTATAAAATAATTGAAATAGAACCATTTAAAAAAAAATTCCTTCGTTTTATGGAAACATGAAGGTAATAACCCAAGTGTTGATGTGTTTTTAAACATTTTAATTTTGGTGATGTGGTTTTTTAGGATGGTTGGGGCTTAGGTTACATACGGTGATGGTGATCACTAGGTTTGGTGATGTTGTCTTTGTATTGAAATAAATTTGTTGTCGGGTTTGTGGTGTGCTTCTCAGTAGTTGAGGTGGTGTTTACCATCAAGATTTACTAGAATGGTGGAAGATACATGAGGTTTCATATGATTTTTCTAGGTTTGTTTTGTTATTTCCGCTCACCATTTCTTGGCCGACACACCCGTGGAGTCATTCACATAGAGATTATACTTAGATCGAGGTGTTGTTCACCACTTGTGAGGTTGGAGTCCCCTATAGACTATATATCTTAGGTAATGGTGTTGATCAATAGACAAGTTTGGTGTGGCATCATGATAGAAATTCATATGTATGGTGATGGAACATCGGTTTATGGTGATGATATAGTCAATTTGGGGATAAAGTTTATCATGATACTCAAGGATGAGGTGTTGAGTCATTGAGGGGATGGATATCTTTGTGCCTCAGGACATCAGATATTGAGCTGACGGTGATATTTATTATATGATTGAGATCATCATGCCTCGGGACATCAATATATTGAGTTAAAGGGGATTCATTGAATGGAGATCTAGGTTACATGGATGTTATTGACAAGGCATGAAATATAGATATCGAATATTTGACTATTGGAACATGGTTCTGATGAATTTATTATAGGTGAAACCTCATTGTTCACCTGGGATGCATTTGTCAATGTATTCCTTGGTGTTTAACAAATGGATCCTCTCCACTGCAACTATATATTTATATAGATATATTTTTTATGCTATATATAAAACTACCAGAAAATATTCAGAGATAAATGATGATGGTCGAAGCATGTGATATCTTACTTGTTGTTGTGAAGAAGGGACAAGGTTTTTCATTATAATGTTCCAGTGTTGTTTTAATTATTATTTAGATACACTGTCATATAAATGGAGATAATACTATTGCCTACTGATATTTATTGTCACAACCTACATGTGCCCTTCAGGGACTATTGAGACTTTATATCTCTACCATCAGGTAACAGATCGAGCTAAAGTGATATAACTTAGTGGTCCAGCATGATCTTTTGAATGGGATGGAAGGTAGGAGACCATGGTGGTTCATACATCACTTGGAGTTTACATTTTATTTCCTTTGTTATATTTTCATGATTATATATATATGTAATGATTTTCATCCATGGGAGACAGTTTTTTTAGTTTTTTATTACTTCTAATGTGATAATGTATTTATCACTATTATATAGATATGGATACAATTAGTATTATCACCACCAGAGGGTAAAGTCTCCCCACTATCACATATAAGGCCATCAACTCAATTTGGTAGTGTTTGGAATACTAGGAGGCATCCCTAAGTCCAAGTTGATCTTCGGACCAAAACATGGTTTTATGTGAATCCTGGTTCGAGGTGATATAATAATTTTATGGATACCACATTATTTAATTGGAACAATATGTTTTTGATCTCTAAAAAAGCTAATAAATTTTATTCTTGGAGTGTGTTCAAATTTGAGTTGTTTTGGATTAACAGGTAAAATGATTTAAAATCAATGGGCTATCTCAGCAGGTATTATAGAATCTGTCAAAATTATGCCTCAAATCACCATATTTGGGAGTATGAGTCTGGGGATCTATAGTTTTTATCATATAAAGTTTTAGTTAATTTTAAGAATTATTCATCACATAGTTAGATGAAAAACATCAATTAAACTATATTTAAATGATGTTTTCAAAGATTATAAATTATTATTAATATTTTATTGATTGGTTACTCTAATTTCATTGGATATTTCCATTACTCACATAAGCCACATTGGTTTGAATAAAGGAAAGGGACTGAGAGAAATACAGTGAATAATAAATATATTGGATAATAAAAGGATTATCCTAGTGAAAAACCAAATGGGCTAATAGATAGTATGGAAGATAATATAGTTGTTCTTACACAAATATCTCAGGTTGTGATGATTACTATAAACCGTATCAAAATTCCAAATACACTTATTTTAGAAAAACTCACTATTAATTCATTCATATAGTGATGAATATTATCCTTCATTAAATCATACAATCAATTAATGACTGGAAAATAGATCAGCATGATATAAAAGATGTTTTAAATTCATCACATATAATAAATTCATATTTGTGAAGTAAAGAAGTGGGGTATACTAATCTAGAAATTTAATATTTGATATTTATATATAGTTGAAAACATTATGTGGTGAAATTATTTAATTCCAAATATATATATATTATCTGACTAATATTTTTGGTCATTCTTCATTTGGTAGAAGTTGATGTAGTGTTGGTTTTGTATTACCTCTCTCTATATGAAGAAAATATACATTATTTATGACATGGATTAAAATAGGACCAAATATCAATAGATAAATGATAGATATTTCCATCAAGAGAATAGTAGAAGCCATACCTTACCCAAATGATTGATCAACCATTTATCCATGTGAAGGTTAAGAATTTATAAAAGGATGATATATAGTTAAATTGGATATATTATAAAGTTAAATCATTAAAAGGACATAGTTATATGATATGGAGGAAAATATGTGTCTCATTGATTTTATAATTATATAAGTATATGATGGATGATGCACCTATCTCATCTTTCTCTTTTCAGCATGGAAGTATAAAATTTTATCCCGATCACTAAGGGAACTTATACTAGAAAAATATAATTATTTCCTTTTTATTGGGGAAGAATTAAAATAAAAAATATATATATTAATGCATTCATGATTAATGGCCATGTGGGAACCAAAGATTATCAATATGTACTTCTACCAATCATTTCATAATAATAAAATGTTCTCTATGTATGAATTATGAGGATATATAAATTGAAAGTATCATAAGAACTAAAATCATATGTTTTATAACATTAAAATGATCTCTATTATAAGCATAAAATAATAATGATATTCACTAATATTAATAATTACTATGAAATAGTACCACTAACTTAATTAAGGATTAATGGTTGAATCTTTTGTACTAGGTTGAAATATATCAAATTAAATATGTAATAATCAAAATTTATTACCATATAAGTTATCTAAATTTGATTTAGATATTTTTATGGGGTGAATAAAACACTTGAGATTAAAATATAAATTAATTTCTATAACGTCCACATATTTGGATTCTGAATAACATTTTAAATAAACAATACAAAAATTAAATGAATAATGTTTTATTTCATTATGGTTAAAAATTAAAATATAAAGTGAAAAAAAATTAAAATAATTATATAAAAATTCTCTATAATATAACAATGAAAACAATAAGTGGATAATAAATATAAGTAAAAATATATTCTACAACATTAAAATATTTTTTTATGGTCTCCCATGAGATTTATACCTACAATTATAATTGATGAAATAATATTAAATATATAATTTCATTTCAAATATAGTTATATAATTAATGATTTTGGAAGTATTTAATGTAATATATTATAATATAAAAGGGTAATTTCATCATCATATGGTACATGGGTGTATAGAGTCATTGGGTATACATATTCTTGATAGTTATTTAATATTGTTATAACATGCATAAATTAGTTGTCTCAAAGTGAATAATATATTTAATTAATATATATTAAATATATAAATATTCAATTAATATCATTTTAATGGGTAAGGAATAAAATTAAATGTATATTTAATTTTATTTGATTCCCTTGATGCACATATAGTACACTATGATAAAAGGTCATATATAACTTTTAGTTTGGAATTTGACATGGTGATTATTTGTAGAAATTTTTACAAGTCTTATGACACAGATTGTAATCTCAAATAAAAGACCCATTGAAAAGATGTTAATATGTTCAATTTTATAATAAATTATTTTCTCAGTGTTAAATTATGAACACATTATATAGCGGACTAGATGGTGTGTAATGGTTACACACCATTTACATTCTTTTTCCTATGCCAATGACACATTCCTAGTGACTAGGCATGTGTCTATCCATGGAAATATTTGACGTACACAGTGTATGGGCAATTCACACAATGTTTGGACTCAGACTTTCTGGAGTTTTCAGTCTCTAAGTCTTATAGTAGATACATGAAACTCCTCGCCCCCTTGTGTTATCCATTGTAAAGACACATGGACTACACATTTTGTATACATGTTACATGGAATTTGGTTCCTAAAACCATTTACCAATCTATCCAAATCTATGACTTGATCAGATTTTATCAAATCCCTAATCTAATTTCATCATCCTGATCTGATATTTTCATGAGATACAAACATGATATGTGAGTACACAATACATAGATATGGGATAGACTATATATATTTTTTTCTACCTAGAAAAACCTTTTGAATATCTAGAAAGTATATTTGGATGTCTCTCCAAGTTATCTTAACCCATTTATCTGTTATGTGTTCAAGAACAAAGAATAAAGAAGATAAAAAATACGATTTTGGGAATAAACATATATGAACTAAAATAAATATTATGTGAAAACCATTTATTCAATAATTAAAAAGTCATGATAAATTAATCATGTGAACCAATCTGATGTCACTTATATGATATGATCACAGCAGAAGAACCTTTATGGTTTAACGAACTCATATTTGTAGTCATAATTTAATAACAATATTTCTTTTACATCATGACTAACATCCTGACAAAAAAATCATAGATTATCATACTATATTTAACACTGAAACCAAAATGGGAGTATTATCAAATTTAATTTATAATATATTTTTATGAAGATCTTGAGATACTTGAACTCATAATTATTTCACCATTTTTGATTTAATTTACATGACCTCATCACACCATCATTGAATTGTAGGATCCTAGTGTAGAATCCCTCTAGAACTGATTCATAGATGAGCCACAATCTCCTAACTTTGTCGTGGATTTTCTAGGTGATAGAATGGATGATCATGATCACTTTTATAATTTATGCTCGATCGTGGTAGAATTATTCTATAAGGATGCTATACACATGATGATCTCGTGGTGTCTTGAAAGAAGTGGATGATAAATCACACATTACATATCAATAACTCTCCCTAGGGATTGATAATGATAATCTCTTTCTATTGTGTAAAATACATTTTTTTTTGTAAATTTATATAATTATATATTTATAAAGATTGGTATATGTATTGTAACTTTCAAAATATCACATTTATAATTATTTATTTCATAGTTGAAACCATGTATAATGCTATAATAAAAATATTATTATTAGTCACATGAAATTTGCACCAGTCAATAATATAAATAAATAATATTTATTTGACTTTCAATCAAACCATTAAACATGGTCTTCATATCCTCACCAACATTTATTAAACCTTCAATAACGATTCTTTATTTATAAAATAAATATCATTTTATTATTCAGTAATAAATATAATAAATATCATATTCACCAATCCTTGAAAATAAATATTTATGAAGATTAGTAAACTCAATTATTCATTCATAATACTTATGGTAAAATCTTGGAGATCAACCAAACCTAAATAAATATTAAATTAAAATATTATATTAATATTTATTCTAACTTGTTTAATTAAATGTTTAATTTAATTGAGATTATAGAAACTATTATTGTGTGACCCTCTTTGTATCTTTCTCAATTGCATTATACAAAATCATCTAGAGTGCATGTTTACCATCTATAAATATTCTGATCCACCATTAATGATATAAGTTAGTGTTACACTGAAATAAATCCTTTTTAAAATTATTATTTTGTAATATAATCCCTTTATTGAAATATTTTTAATCAAGTTGGTTTGATACTGGTATCATCAACCTATTTGGTCGATATCTCTTACATTAACATTCTTAAAATGATCATGCCAAAAAAACAAAATGTCAATTGATTTTTTCTGTGTAGTTCTATTCACATAAAAGGGACTAAGATATAAACTTCCATTAGTAAATAGATAGGATAAATACATTCTCACTTTATCCATTAATTTAAAATCCCCTATTATGTGGCCATTATATCTTACATTTCAATGTAACATTTAATAACATGTTTTAAAAATTCATCAATGTTCATAACTTATAGCATTCATGAATTATGATCAATAAATTTATAGACTAATACAGACACCAAAAAATAAAAATATCTGATGAATCCTAATATATGGATTTCCTATTTACGTGTCTATTATAAAAAACCTCCCTTCTTCAAAATTTCCAATTGTGAAAACCATGAGAAGGTTTCTAAATGTCTTTTAAGCCTCCTACCCATGATATTATGAATCATCTGGGTCAGATAAGGGTTTATCATCTAGCCATAGGACATTTTTTAGGAATATTATCATGGAACCTTTAGTTTCTCATCATAATGGGGAACTTCTATGACCTTTAAGTGTGACATACATTATTAGGATATTATCACATATATGGTCTTATGTAGGAACAATCATAATTTAATAACCAATATTACTAATATTCAAAACAATTGAATACATGATATCAAGTACTTAATAGATGGTTCTAGGGAATAAACTCTAGAAGCCTTCCACTTTCACTAGAGCCAACTATTAATACATTTCAATCCAATAGCCCTCACTTTATACTGATTCCTCTGTTGAGATATATAATTTATCAAATGGTCCACAAAATTTTATACCATGGATACTCTTCACATTAGAAATTCACCTCATTTAGAAAAATCACATAAGATATGAAACTTATGAAGTACAAACTATGTTCATTGATATCATATTGACTCCTTTGTAAGAGCCACCAATTTAGTGTTTTAACAGAAGTCTTTGATAGGGTCTTGACTTATAGGCACCCCATCAAGATCTTCGACAATATTTTGAATCAAAACAACTTCCTCGACATCATTGGAATCCAAAATATACTCTGAAATGACAATAGAAATGGAAACAAATGGTTTTTCTAAACTCTTACATCTCAAATCCTATCTGTAATGATATAATAAAAATCCTAACTCTGCCTTTATATCATTCTAATATGTCAAAAATATGGAATATTTATAACCCATGATGACCAGATGTTCATCTTGTCTGGACACTAGGAATATGTCCTTAGCTCACCTCAGATACTTAAGGATGTCCTTAAGATTATTCAAATGTTTTTCACCTTGATTATCTTGATATCTTCCAACCCTGATCAAACCAAAGGAAACATCAAGCCTCATACATAAAATAGAATACATGATATATACTATCCTAGAATCATATGAGATATTAATTAATCTCTCTCTTTCAAGTTGTATTTGAGGACACATATTCTTTGAAAGATATATATCACGTGATGTCAGAACCAATCCCCTCTTGGATTACTCCATACTAAACCTCCTCTATGTCTGGCCAATGTATGTAGCTTGACTAAGTCCAAGAAGTACCATTAATATAACTTTCATGATCATGATCCCTAAAATTTGGGATAATAAACTTATGTACTTCATGGATAAGCACTTTCACAATCATGCCATAACCTCTTGTAATTATGGAATCTTGCATCCAATTACTAATATTTCATCATAATATATTATTAAAAAAATAAATATTCTTCCACTAAACTGGTAGTAAACACATTTCATACATTCATTCTTATAAAAATAAAATTATGTTGAATTTTCTATGGTATGGATGCTTTATTGAATACATAAATTTCTATCTAAAACTTTCATACCCTTTTCTTATTTCCAAGAGTCACAAACCGTTTTTATTTTAATATATAAATCATCCTCAAGGATCTTGTTAAAGAAATTAGAGTTGACATCCATATTCCAGATTTCATAATCAAGGAATTTTGTTACAGTCAGAAGAATTATAATGGATTTTGAAACCTAAAAAAGATAAAATGTTTTATTATATTCAATTTCATTTCATTTTCTATAACCTTTATCCAATAATCATACATTATAGTTACTAACCTACCATTTCATGGCCATATTTAACTTAAATTATTATTTTCACCCAATGGTATTTACATATACTAGAGGACTAATCAAAACCCATACTTGGTTCTAATACTTGGATTCAAACATTGTATTTTTTTCTTCTTTCCATATTTCATATTCTAAACTATCAACTTCTTAATTATAGTTTTAACTATCATTATTGTCAACTAATAATGAGCCACCATATTATATGACTATAAAACCATAAACCTCTGGCTCCCTTACCTCACTAGTGATCTGACATGGTACATTTATTTTAGGAAAAAAAATCTTAAATGGAGAGTTGTGGAATATTTTATTATTCCAACTCTTCTTTATATCGATATTCAAATTCATCAAATTTAATCTCTCTCCAACTATCCTCCATGAGATTTTTTCCCTCTCATATAATATACTATCTTAAGAACTAATTTTTTTTTATCTGAGGGAAAATATACTTAATATCCCCTTATTTCCTAAGGATAAACTTTAAAAGTGCGCTTTATTCTATGGGTTATGGTTTGTTTCTTTATCTAGACATAACAAACACCTCACACCCCTATGCATGAATGTGTGACAAAACTGTTTTCTTGGCACTCTATTAATCAAATGAAATAATATTCTCCATATTAGTTGGGAATCGGTTGAGCATGTATTATTTTTTTTATAGATAATATCCCCCAAAAGGATAATGGAAGGATTGTGTAAATGATCGTCATCCTTACTATGTTCAGAAAGGTATGGTTTCTCCTTCCACTAATTCCATTCCATAATGAAATATATGGGGGATTGAGTTGAGATAATATCCCATATTTTCATAGAATTTGGAAAAACTCTTTGGTAAGATGTTAACCTTTGTGAGTCAATTTAATTTCCATTATATTATTTCTAATCTAATTATAAACTAAATTATTGAAATCCATTAACTTCTCAAAGGATTCATACTTTTACATTATCTCTTATATGTAACTTTTCCCACTCAACATATTGGTAAAAGTAATAAATTATGAGAATCCACTACTATATTTTATAGGAAAATGTCCATACACCTAAGTGTATATATGGACCATTAACCTTGTAAACCAAATGTGGGTTTAATGAAATTTTTTTGAATGGAAGCTAGATATCTTCCATGTTGTTTACGATTATAAGATGTAAATTATCCATCTTGATAGAGCTTCATCAAATGATTCTCATTTACATGACTAAATATTTGATGGCCAAAATGAGTATGAATTGAGTTTTATGAATTTCAATCTGTATCAGTTTTCCATAGTTTTTCATAATTTAATAAAAAAGGCTAATATTTAGCCAAGCCAGACCATACCATATAATATATTTATAGAAGTAGCATCACTTTTTTAAAAAATTAAAATTAAATCTCTATATTTATTAATAAGAAATAAATATTATGTTCTTAAGAATAACAGAAAAAAATAAATGATCTTTTAAATATAAATTAATTATGTTGGAAACAAGAGATGGTAGTTTCTTAATAGCTATAATATCAATCCTTACTCCATTTCCATCCCATAAATCCACCTCACGTCTGGAAACCTACCAAAATCTACTAGAATAATGTATTTTTATAATAATCCAAGAACCAAACATAGTATATAATACCCAACTAATTGATATAGAAATATTATACTTGAAAATGATATCACCTAAATATTTACATTGATTCTTCGGCTGGGTTTATTTCATCTTCTAGTGGACTTTGTTCGCACATTAAAAAATAGACTGCATTTTTCTACATTTCTTATCACTGGATATTATTCTTCTTGGTAGGATGGTGCTATGGGGAATTAGAATTAAAATGAGAATTTATCTCATTATCCTTTTTCATCCTTTTTATATTCACCATATAACCCAAAGGACTGTCATTTGCCATATATTTATCAACATCTTGAATGTGAGTATGAGGTTATTAAATATTCTAGTTTATATTTCTCATATTATAATTCAAAATCAAATTGGGTCTAGTTTTTTGGGGAGGAAATAATAATATATGTGTGTAAATCATCATGGATCATAATCCTAAATATGTCAAAGTATTTTATATAGGCAATAATCATGAATATATGAGTCCCATAATGCATTAACTCTCCATGATTCCATATGAACATTGAATTAGAGATCTCATATCTCTATTTTATCACATTCTTCTGATAATGATCATGAAGGTGAGAAATGATTCCATATGCATATATATCCTCATATTTCTTTACAATCTCACTAGACATGGATAATAATAGGAAACATTGTACATACATTGCATCATCCACATGATTCATATAGAGAGATACTTCTACCTTACTGGCCTTTTTCACAAGATATGTAGGATATGTCATTTCTAGTACGTATAATTCCCATTCATGGTATATTTACATGTTTAAGGGACTATAAATTTTTAGAAAATCGTTTTTGTAAGAAGGATATCATTATATAGTTTGGATTATGATTGTATTTTTCAAATCAAGTTCATTTCCATTTTTACAAAAAAAAAATAAGAGAAAATTATCTACAATTCATCGATTACCAAAATTGATTAGTGAGTTAAAATTTAATTAATCTCATAATATTTTTCACAACCTTATATCCCTCACCATTAGTTCTAAAATATCATTTTTCTAGTATATTCTTGTAAAAATGACTCATTTTCAATTCTTAAAACCTAGAATTGGTCATGAAAAGTTAATTTAATTGTTTAGTGTAGACATAACTCACTAACTACCATAAATTTCAATTCCTTATTTCATCAACCCTTTATTCTTAGTTACAACATTCCATATATTGGAATTGAAACCCAGATGTGATCCAAGATAATTAAAATCAAAATTTCAAGCTAATGTCCCCCAAAAATTAAGAAAACCCTTATATTGTTATATCAATGACATTAATGTATGTATTTAACTCCAAATTATTAAATGTATGTTTATGTCAGCTTAATATTTTAATTGAGGGATTTTTATCCCTATATGTAAAACCCCAATTGTATTATATCACATGACTTGTTAATATTAAGTGTAGTTTACTTATGTGATTAAATATGTTTGATAAAACTTACACATAATTTGGTTTAATTTTATTCCATATTACATGCTAGATAATTAATTTATAAATTAATCATCTAGCATCCATAATCATGAATAATAAACAATAAAACTAATAGAAATAAAATATATGTGTAATGATAATGGGATTCTGTAATTGTTAGTTTATTAAGAAGTTAATAAATGGACCCTCGACCTTAGTGGAAAACACCTCGAAACATAGCATGGTTTCTATTGTAGCATTCCACCATAAATTTATGTATCACCCCGATTGAGTTCTCCTCAACTCCAAGATTCAAACCACCTACTCTCTTCTAGGAGACCCATATATACATAAGTGTTTACCCACATGAAGTTGAGGGGATCCATTGGATTAGATAGGGAGTTATCATGAAAAAAACATAGGAATATAAACCCTTACATAATAAAGAGGGGATGACATGCAGGACATCAATTTTAATTTAAAGACAAATAGAAATTAAAATGAAGCCAACCAAATGTATAGGTTAGTTATATTCTCATGATAATCCACTAAACCTAAAAAAATAGATAATTTTAATTTTCCAATTAATTACAACAATTAATTCTTTAATTAAGATTTAGTCAAATGAATAAATCTAATTAATTAAATTAATAATAATATTATAATAGAATCCTTAAAATTCCATCATTCATAATTTAAAAAATAAATAAGTAAATTTTAATTAAAATTAATGGATTCCACTAGTATACAAATAGGAAATGGAATTTACTCCCCTAAAATAACCACATAAACCTAGTTCCAATGAATTACCTTAACATCCAGTATACATGCATTATAGGTAATCACATAGTGTGTAATGTCAAAAAAAATTGCTCATAGAAAACATGTAAATTGTAATGCATGTGATTATTTTAATATTCATGGGGTTCACTATAGGAAGAGAACATACAAATATTATTGTGTTATAATTTAACACAAACATTAATTCAACATATAATTAAAAATCTGACTATATGTCATGTACTGACAAATAAATAATGCATTGGAAACATTAGAATATGTTAATTTATAAAAATGTTTATTTCCCCTTTATTAAATTATGAACACAATCTAAAATAGGATACACATTGTGTACTTCATTACATGGTGTGTAATGTCTTTATTTTTTACATGATACTCACCTACTGACTGTGTGTGTTTCTAGTGACAAACATGTATGAGGTACATTGTGTGTTGTCAACTCACACAGTGTGGGACCTAAATGGTTCATAGTTTTTACTCCCCATGTCATGTAGAAGGTAAATAAAATTCTTGGACCAACGTGTTCTCCATTATGAAGAAATTAGGATGACATGTCATGTGTCTAAGTTACAGTGAAAATCATTATTCCCACTATGTGTCGGTCTTCCCAGATCTACGTGTTGATCCACTTTTATCATATCATAAATCTGATTCCAAATATCTGATAGGATATTATCGAGATATAAAGGAATGATACACTGATACCTTGTGTATAGATATGGGTTATAGACTGTGTATGTTTTTGTAACATGGATTGAACCTTTGACATATCTATATAGCATTTTTGGATGTCTCTTCTTCTTGTCATAACTTGTTTATTGATTATGTGAGAAAGGATGGAAATAAAGAAAATAAAATTAGGTTTGTATATAAAGAATGAATTTACATAAAGTAAAATATATTGAAAATATATATCATCAATCAACAATTAAAAAATAAATTTAAATTAACAATGTGACCAGCTCAGATATCACTTATTGGTTCCGGATGTAGCATAATTTCATGTAGAATATGAATAACAAAGATTTTTATTCGTGATTAATAAATAACTGTATCTATTCATAATGAATTATTTCATGAAAAATAATTTTTACATTACATGACTAAATTAAAAACCAAAACCAGTAGAGTATGATAAAGAAATTTAATTTATAAATAATTCATAAGTAGATATAGAATTGCCTGAACAATTAATTCTTTTTGTATTGATGATATGGTTGTGTCAATATCATTATGCCATTATTGGGTTATATGATCCATGTTAAAAATCCCACTAGATTTGATCTATACACAAACAATAATCTATGAAAATAGTTATTGAATCTTTGGGTTCTAGCACAGTTGATCTGGATCACTTGCATCATCTGTTTTTAATCATAGTAGAATTTTTCAACGAGGAAAACGAATTATTGATAATCTCTCTATTGATTTATAGAACAAGAGAATATGGAACACATTAAAACACTATAACCCTCTTAAGTGATTTTAAGTTATTCTATCTATCTTTTGGGAATTATAAGTTTGTTTCAGGATAGTGATATAATTAGGTATTTTGAAAGTCGGGACTAGTTTTAACAAATTACAAACTATACTCTATTCTATTCCTTAACTATTTTTAACCCCACGTATAATAATACTGATATTATTATTTTTATAATTATTATTATTCTCTTGAATTATTCATCAAATAATAATATAAATAAATTAATTTATATCATTCTCAATTAGACCATCAAACTCAATCTGCATATCCTTTTTAACATTTACCAAACCTCAAATACCAACTATTTATTTGACAAATAAATATCACTATGTTATTCATTTCCATATATAATAAATATTATATTTTCTTTTTTGTAAAAATAAATATATATCATTATTATTTAACTAACATATTATATATATTATAATTATGAACACTACAAGAGGATAATAAATATAATTAAATAAAAATTAAGTGGCCTATAAATATTATTTCTTAGGGTCTCCAATGTGAATCATTTCAATGATTATAAATATTGAAAGAATATAAAATATTTTATATATGTTTTAATATTCGAATAATGAAATGGAATTAATGATTTTATAATTATTTAATATTATATATTGGAATGTGAATGGGTGATGTCATCATTATTTATTCATTGGGTAAATATTTTTTCATTTGTTATAGATAGTGTCGATTGGAAAATTATGTTGTTATAAAGTACATGAATTAGATTTTTATAAGTTAAAATTTTATTAAAATAATATATTTTATATATAGAAATAGATAATTTACATCTTAGTAATATGTAAAGAATAATAAGAAATACAAAATGTAGATACATATTAAAAAAATTAATCTAAAAAATTATTTTACATTATATTAAAAAATTTATATAAAACCTAATTTTCACATACTAAAAGTTTAAATTTGAAAAAATTGATTCCAAATTATTAATCAAGATATTGAAACACGGTTTTTTTATAGATGTCATATTTTAAATAAAATTGCTAAAGTAAAAAAAATTGAGTGAGGTTAAACAACGTAAATATGACATGGAAAGAATTTAAAATATGAAAATTTTTATTTGCATATTCTATAATATTTTTTTTTGGGTGGGAAATTAAATTTGAATATTAAAAAATAATTACCTATCCATATCATCTAACTCTCATGTGACTCTATATTCAAACTTTACTTACCTCATATTTCTAAAGAACTGTCAATCATTTTCATCTATAAAAGGGACCTCCCTCTACCAAAATTCATGAATTTAGTTATATACCATTACTCTAGACAAATAACTTCTCAAAATATTATTTCCTATGTTTTGGATCCTCTATTCACAAGAATAAGTCACATGGTCTTTAAAATGAATAATAACTCAATGTGATTAATCAATGTCATCAATGTGGGTAACACCTTCTTCATTTCTTACTCCGTTTTCCTTGTAAATCTAATTATTCCTAATTAAAATAAAGTAATTTTACAAATAAATAATAAAATTATATAATAATGAAATAATAAAAAATATTGATAGATTTATAATCATTCTTCCATTATAAAACTTTCATGATTGGATTGGTTCGACCACCTATATGAATGATTCTACTATATTTCCTTAATTTTAACAATAAATGATTGAAAGATGTAAATACTAAATATTTATAGTATTTAATAGGAAATTATATTGTTTTATTGTTTCAAATATGGTAATTAGGAAAATATACTATATTTTTTTTGTAAATCATCAGGGTTGGTAAAGCTGCATGAAACTATTATGTTATGGATTTCTCCATTTCGAACCATATTAGTTACTTGCATGGAATGAACATAAAATTTCCTTATTCATTAGTAAATTATGATTCCAATACCATGATTATTTTATATTGGATTTAGTCATGAACATTAAAATGTAACTAAAACATCCCTATTCAATTATTAAAATAATGATTAAAACTACTATGTATCGATGACCAATACAGACAACAAATAAATAAAAAATATGATATAAATAAATAAGTGCTTGTTTTTTCAGAAAATATATTTATATATGTTTTTCGTAATATTTTATTAATAATTGTATATTTATTATAATAATTAACCAGATAAGGATGACCCAACTATTAACCAACTTGGCTTGCTACATTACTTTAATGAGGTTACTGATCCCAATAGGATGGAAACTAGAGCCTAAGTATCATGAAATAAAATTTTGTAATGGATTTAACACATTAAATCAGACCAACCATAAAAGATCCCACTAAAAAATATTGAGTGACCAATAAATAATTTGGAATTCCACACTATCAGAAATCATATATGTATTATAAAATATATAACTAATTAGATTAACTCCAAATAAAATACAATGATAACAAATCATAAATAGATTCCATAGATAATCTGAATATAAATAATTCATCCAATTATAACATAAACCAAATAAAGGTAAATTCCAAAAGTTATAATATATAATGATTCCAAACTGAAAGAATTAAAAACCGAGATACCATCCACCATATTCTCATACATGGGGTCACTCACTATGTTCAACACTGGCTATCAACGATCAAACCCGATCATAACCCCAATACAACCATACCAAGGTACCTAAGAAAAAACATATGATCTATAAAAAATATATGTTGAATCAAATATATGGAAAAAATGATGTGAATATTATTTCACCAATGATTTTGTGTCATTTCCTTTCAAAAGACAATTTCATAAATGCCATTTTGAAGTAATAATTGAATATAAGGTTCCTAGATTCAAATTTCATAAAACCTAATAACAATCCCTAATTAAAATTATAATTTTATCCCCTTCTTTTAATAATAATTTTAGGAACTAAATATTTTTAACATCATATAACTTTTTAAATTGGAAGGGGCGTTCTTTATAAAAGTCATGAAAACTATCCAAAGCTCATTCATCTTTCTAACATATTTCTTTAAAGATTTTTTCATTAAACACTTGAAATTCTTTTTAAAAACACTATATCAATACAATTTTTAGTGAAATTTAAAATTTAACCACATAAAAACACATAATATTTTTTATAAACACATGGAACAATACCATTAATACAACAATCAAAAAGAGCCAACCTAATAAGTACTTTCATGAAATAATCAAATATTTGAGGATATAATGAATAAATTTGTAACAATATCCCATAAATCATTATAAGAAAGATTAAGAATTGTGAAAATCACATCAGGATCTAACTATAATGATGTCAAACATAGTCTCTTCATTACACAATAAATAGTCTACCTTGTAAAGATCAATCTTTCATCATAGGACCCCTTAAGGTCACTGATTACAAAATAATCCTCTTTGTGGTTAAATCCTTAATAGAAAAATGTTCTGTGTATATAAACTAAACTTATATAAACTATATAGATATATAATATTAGCTACCTACGTTACCATTAAAACACAATGCAGATGTCGCCAACAATAATTCCATTGAATCATCAGATGATCAATAATTGATCATAATAAATAAATCCCAAATCTAATATCTAATACCCTCTCATGAAACAACCCCTATACACATGTATTAACAAAAAAAATTATAGTAATGATATAAAACATCACCTTTAAGTTACACATTCTCAATTAATTGACTCATATAAATGGTCACAATATATGATTTCCCACATTTGAGAAAAGATAATAAAATTACTAAATAGACCACTAAAATATTCATGGAGACTCAGGACAGTTCTCCAATATTTATATACCATATTAAATCCCATTCAAAATAACATCTTTTAAAATTCAATCCATATAAAACTATATTTTTCAAATCAATTTGAGAAACTAATTAAATATTTAGGACCCAAACATGGTCAAACACCTTAAAAAATCATTTTACCATTTTAAGAATAATGGAATTATAATTTTCATGATAATTGTCACCAAAAAAATTATTTATAATACACACAACCCATTTAAATTCACAATGTCATGTGATAGAACCCTTAAAACATTTAAGATAATCCCTCGAGTTATAAAATTTATATTAAATTTTAAAAAATATGGCACTCTAGAAATTAAAGTATTAAATAACAAGAAATTTAATGGAAAAAAACAAAAACAAAAACATTGGGTTAGTGGAAATAAATTATGAAGCCATCTCCATTGATTAAATATGCTCATAAAGTACGGAGAGACCCTGAATATGCCCTAACAACAAAATGACCCTGATTAAACCTCATTTTATACAAGATAATCATCCCACAAAATTATTAGGTTCTATGGGAGAAATAAAAATATATTGAAATTAAATGACTTTGAAGGATATGTAAGAACTAAACAAACATTTATGGGACAGCTGATATCATATGTGGAGATCCAAGACCCATGGAAATATATTAAGGGAGAGAGAGGAGCTCTAAGATATCTCTCTCCATCCTAATGTTCTGGAGAAAATGGATAATGCGGAAAAACCCAAAAAATATGAAGACAGTAAAAATATAAAAACAAAAAAATTTAAATATTATATAGAAATATTTATGGGGTGAATAATTTTTCACATGGTGAATAGTCCCCCCCCCCCACAAAACAAATTCACTGCATAAAACCGTAGATCATGTGGAGTACTAAAATATGAAAATCACACATGTCTGTAGGATGGATTGTTCATGGGGTGAACCTAGGGTTCATGGAATGAAATACTATAGGTTCATTCATACAAATTTTAAGTCCCCTGAAAAATATAAACATAAATGAATGACTCAAAGACTCAAAAATGACACCAAATTAAATAAAAATCAATCAAAATAGTGAAATTTGTTTAAAAGGTGATATATTTTAAAGCCACCACTTCCAAAATATGAGTTGGGTTAGTTCCAAATAAAAATCTATAGAACGTTATAAAAAAGGATATCCTACACACTCAATTGTTCAATATTGTGGAATTAAAATCTCCAAACAAAGATAGAAATCTTATGAAAATCCATTCAACAACCATCATTTATATAGCTCCATGAAAATGGATACCGTATAAAGTTCTCCTAACCATTAATTGTTTACCAAAATTGGTGGATGTAATGGAAACCTCTTCTATGGAACCATAAAACACAATCAAATACAAAAAATTAGTATGTTACAAGCTATAATCCAAAAAAGAGACCAACCCAAGGATGTATTAAAATTGTAACCAAGAAATCCAGAAAATTCCATCACATCACATAAAACCAAAATGTTAAATAAACATTCCCCTATGAAATTCCATGAAAATAAAATTAACAGGTCAAAAACATGGGTTATAAAACTGAGTGGAAAGGTCTAACAAGGACCTCATATTTCATCCACCGTCTCATGGTGAACACAAAATAATATAAACTTACAGTAGCCAATGCATAATCTAAATTGGTTCCACATTTTTTCAAACCCCCTGAACTACACACATGAATGACTCGCAAATATATGAACCATGAAAAACCATCTTTTGGAAGAATCACATTCAATCCTCAAGAAAAATCTACAAAATAGTATTTGCACAACCACAAAAATCAAACAAACCTCACTAAGAATAACAAAATCCGCAAGGAACACATCCAGTTAGGTCCATCTCACTAAAATCAATCCATTATAACACATTAAGTATGAATCTCAAAATAACTAATCATAAAAATCATGATTATACTCAAGTTCAATCCAAACACTAACTCAAAAGATTTATAAAAGTTATATAACTATTTTGAAACCTAAAAGGTACCGCAAAACCATATGAAAATAAATATAGTGATTCAATAATTCTTAAATAAAAACTAATTTGGACCCAGCCACTCTATTTAGAGTCTTGGAAAATCCGACCATATAAATAAACACCATTAATTGATATGGGGATTCTTCCTGTGGATTATTGTCAAAAACCAATTCATGAATTTTTGATACAATTATGATAAATTTTAATTTTTAAACATTTTTGGATTAAAATGGGAAATATAATAGTCAAACCAATCGTTAGAACTTATATAATTTTTTTGAAAACTCAATTGGTCCCAGAATAGGGTGTTGACCATAGGGTTGTAGTTTAGTGGAATTTCGACACTCAAATTTTCATAAAATATAAAATATTTAATTAATTAATTTTTCTTTATTTAGGAACATTAAAATGGTTATATATTCTATTTGGATCTTCATATTATAATTTGGACTTATAGTTTTGTCCAAAATATGTAATTTTTCCAAATTGAGGCATAATCTGCTATCGATTATCAGTCCATAGCTTGGGCACCTTTTTTTATTTTCATTTTCTTTCCATTATTTTTTGGTTTTTACATTTTCATTTATTCTACCCCATTTTTATTCTTATCTATTCTCATGGGGATTACCCATTCCCACATTATGTTTTTCAAATAATAGAGAAAAGGAGGAGGTAGAAGGGGATCACATATGCTTCATTGATCGGTGGTAAATTGGGGTATGGTGGTTATATGAAACAAATCTAGGATTTAATCCTCATTGTATTAAACTTAGAGTAAGGCCATTGATTCGTTTTAAGCTAAAAATATATAGTCAATTTATTTTATGTTTAATTTTTCTTTAGGTCGTTGGGTACCCCTAGGTGTTGATTTGGTGTGTTTTGTGGGTGAATCCAGCATTTTGGGTGATCAAAAATGTTTTTTGTTTAGTGAAAAATGATCATATGTTATGTACATCTAGAAAAATAATTATGTGTTCTTTTTTGAGTACATTTTCAAAGAATATAAATACTCTGTATGTGTGAATTTAGGACATATCGTGTTGGGGAAACTCATGGTGTGGTCGGGGTACTTAGTCGGAGAACCAATGTCGGGGGGCACATGTTCATATATGATACATGGCTAGAGCCTTTGTGTTGAACACAATCAAAGTCCATGTAGTGTATATATATTAACCACATGTGGGGAGAAAGACTATGTATAAGGTATATCACCTCGTTTTAGGAATATTTTATGTTATAGGTAGGCACACCATGTACTTTGGAATGAACATACTAATATGGGACATGACACAAGTCTAGTGGTTATATCTTGATGCATAATCCATATACCCGAGGTATATGCCATGTACTATATCCTCGAAAGTGTTTGGATTGTTTTCCTCCCTATATATGGGATTGGAATTGTGAATATAATATATTGAACTTTTTTTCTGTATATATTATGATGGTTGAATCCATTTTACATTGACAGTACATGTAGATACTATTTTTGGATATCTTTATATTTAATGGGATTTGTCTTTCAAGGTTGTTGTTCTAGAATCCTCCTGATAGATCAGTATGATGTGAGGATAAGTTGAAGGTTGTGCACTTTTTGTTCGTCTTGTCTTGGGGAGGCCAATTTCATTATTTAAGGTTATTAGATGATTCCTAAAAGTCAAGATCAAGTTGTTTCTTTGATTTATTCTATTATCTGGTTGATTGAGGTTTTAATTTATTGTAACTTTTGGGTCTGGTGTATTCTTGGGTTAGTTGGTGCGGATAGGTTCTATTGAGTAGGGACTAAGATAGTTTTTTGGGACCTATTGAGGACACCTTTGTGGGAACTGTGCTGTTTAAATTTTCCCTTGTATTATTGGTGTTTCATGAGGATAGGTTACTTATTAGGAGGATGGTAGGGAGTTCTCTCATATCTAACGTGGCCTAAGGTTTTGTGTGTAATAATGGATCTCCTAGTTGGGTTTTAAGTTCTTATTGAGGTTCAGAAGACCATTAAGGGAGCATCATTATCAATTTTCCAAGTAGAGGTTTTAAGGGTATTGTACATATGTTCTATAAGTTGGTAAAAATAGGTTTCTATGGTTTGGCTATTTCAGGGTATTCTTATTGAGCTCTAGATATGGTATGAGACCATTGGGATATTATTGGATCAGGAATTTTCAATGATACTGATATAATTTATCTCTTCTATTATAGGATGTAGTGAGGAAATTATAATGAGCTAATGGAAATTAATGATTAGTGCAACCCCCCCCCCCCCACTCTAATTACATAGTATTCCATAGATATAGAGAATAAGTACTTTTGGGATGGTGATGAACTCAAATATTGGGTTCTATTTACACAGGGAATGTATTCTCTCAGTTGGTATATTAATGCACCTATATGTCGATGGTGGGTGTAGATATCATTCTCATTAGTTCAACAATAATTACAGTACTTGATAGATTCTATTTTTTTACAAAACATTAGATTATAATTTCCATTTTTGATTATGGTATTGGAGGCCTATATCCTATTTCATGTGCTTGGTTATTATATATTCCTAGGAATGGGTCTGGAGTTCATGTATGCCACTACATTGGACTTTTTCATCTTCTTATTGATTTGATGGACATGCCTGGTAGTTTGTGTTGGGGGTGATATATGTGTTATAATTCATCTATAGAATGCTAGATAAAGGGTAGATATAGCTTAGGTGTCATACTAAAACATGAGGATCAATATTTTCTTTTTTTAAACCATTTGAGTTGATTTTTAGTATTTTATTTTTCTTATACTAATTATTTTTTTGACTAGGTTATGTTTATCATATATTTTTGGATGATATTATCCATCTAATGGACCAAAGGTCTTCATTTTTTTTATTGATTTTGATAATCCACCTTTCAAGGGGTGATGTGGAACCCTTACAAGTCCCATAGGCATAAGTATTACATGGCCCATATTCTTTATAGGAATTAATTTGATCTTAGGCTTCAAATATTACATACAACCCAGACTAACTACTTGTAACTGCTCCTCCCCAGCATCTTCATCGTGAAATCATCTCTCCACCTTCGCAATGTTGTTAAGATAGGCATTCCCATTCATGCACAGGCTTGTACTGATGGTAGGTGCCATACCCACTCATTCTTGCAATCTGTTTAGCTTCTGCTGTGGTGAAAGCTCATTGCTCATCCTCCTGGTAGAGCTTGTTCTTCATAGGTCGTCTAGTTTTCATCTGCACATAAGGTGGCCCGAAGTCCTTGAGGTGGCCTGAAGGCATTACTGACCCGAAGGCCTGGGCAGATCAAAGGCATTAAAGGACCCGGGGACCAAATCGGTGGCCTAAAGGCCCAAACGGGGGAATATTTCTGGCTGCTATAGTGCCAAACAGTACCTGCTATAGTCCTGCTACAGTACCTACTACAGTACCGCACAGTTCCTGCTACAGCACCTGGAAATAATGTCTCCGCCTAGATTTGATCATGGGTCTCCCGGATGCACTTACGGAGTCCTTAGCAACTGGGATAAGGCTCATGTGCAAACATGTTATGATAACCGATGTTAGGACTATCGTTTGGGTGGCCTTTTAAGATATAGTTATCACCCATTGTATTGATAACCCAATACTAGTATAGACCATATATCTTCTTTTAGGTTGATTATAGTACATAGTGGATGGGGTAGCGCCCCAACATTTCATGACCAATTGGATACTAGGAATATATTATTTCATAGGGTTGGAATTATATACACGTGTTTCATATTTCCATTATTTATTCTATATATATAATTGTCGTATTGGGTGATCATTTTTTGGATGTGTTAGAGTCTATTTGAGTATGTATGTTTTATTCTATTTGATATAGTATGTTTCTCTATCTATTATTCATTTATGCATAGTAAGATTTTTTTTCATTAATGGGTATATATTTGTATTATTTCTTATCTTATGGCATGATGGTATGAGGAAATAGTACTTCCACTACATCTCTTTAGTCCACTTCTTCTAGTTGGAATCCCTTTCCATACAAGGAGTTATACTTCACAATCGATCATGATCCAGATTGGATTACGGTTCTAGTCTACCCTATCTGATTCAGGATAAAGTTATATCATAGAATTCTATTTATGTTCATGTTTATTTGGGGAATAGTAGATAATAGTCTTATAAATGTTGTTGTTCTTGTTATGGATATTAAAATATTGGTTTGTGAACACATTTTATAGTTATATGTCTAGTTTAAAATTGATATGGGATTACTATTATTAGATTTTGATGTTATGGTTCTACAATTTTCACCTTAGTTTATGTACATGGATTTTTAGGTTTATTGATATATTATTTATAAAAAAAATTACCTTGGACCATTGGTAGGATCCCCATGTACATAATCTCGATTCAATTTACATTTGATTCAGATAAAATATTCTTTTTTGTATAGTTTTTCAAGTGATTGAGGTTCACCTGTTTGAAGTTTCAGAAACAAACAATATTTTTATGTTCCATACAGCTTGTTGGTGGAATTTTAATCAATGAGAATACATGTATTTCCATATGGTGACTAGTTATGTGGGTAATCTTTAGTGGTGTTCTCTAGTGGTGGAAATTAAATACCTTCATTGAGGGTTTTGTGAAGACCCTTGGGTGTTGTTAAGAGTTTTGAGTGTCATGTTACAATGGGTGGATTGATGAGGATAATGATTCCGAGGAGTTTCTTATATTAGGATCATGTTTCATGGATCTTATGGTTACCTAAAAGGTTTTTTAGATCGAAATGATATTTCCTTGGGATTTAGATGTTGAGAATTGGGTCTGCTCATAGTGTTGTGAATGTATTAAAAGGGAAGGTTTGGTTTGATTCCTAGAACATATCATCTCTAGTTCTGCATTCTGTACTATGGTGGAACCGTGGATGTTAATTCATCGTTTTAGGTTGATGACTAGGTAGAGATTGGTAGTGAAGTTGATCTTGGCATGAGGGATATATATATTTTTTAAATAAGAGTGACATTGGATATCTTTATTATTGGAAATGCTCTATGTGAGGAGCATGGTCAGTGGTTTTAGTCATGTTATCCTAGTTTCATTGGTTGATGGCTCATGTGGGTGTCGGATCATATAAGATGTTCCATGAAAATAACTTTACCTTTTGGTGGAGAGTGAGTTTTTTTGTGTGCATTATTTTGATATAATTCCTTAAAGTGGGGGGAAGTCCTTATAGTGTGGATTACATTGTAGGCCATTGGTGGTTGTGGTCCTTATTTAATGTGTTTTTTGGGGAACAGAGATCATTATTACTAGTGATCTATGAATGGGAATTTATTGGTGTTTGAGGTTGGATCTTGGGTGTGAGTGATTATAAAACCAATAGTTACCAATTTTGGTGGTGGAAAGAGTATGGTATATAGATTTTGGTGTTTTGGTCATGCGTATATGATAAGGATGCTTCTAAATTGGGGATAATCATCTCAATCATAGAATAATGACCCAAATATATTGACTATCTGGGGAATTTTCAAATAGGTTAGTTGATGGTTTTGGTGGTGTTGGTTGTTCCTGTTATATGGTTATAAAATAGTTTTGTGTTGACCACTAAGGGCCCCAAGGAATAAAAAGTGTTGTGGTGTGAATTTTTTCACAAACCATAATAGAAGGTGTTCGGAAAATTTGGAAAAATTATATTTTTATCTATCAGTTAGTTTAAAATGGAAAAATGGTAATTTCCTTTATCAAAGGATCTCAGATAAAATTTCTTATTGCCCTAATGGTCTCAGGTTATGGTTTTTATCATAGGTATTGAATTTGGTAGAACTCTAAAACATTAAATTTTTCACCGAATATTTAATATTAAATTAGTTAAATATTATTATTTTTTGAATGATTTCAAATAGTGATACATTCATGTCAACTCCAAATTTTTTTAATTTGAATTATGTATAAAATATGGGGTTTTCCAAGGAATGGAATTATCTTAACTATGGAGTCGAGGTGGAAGTCGGGCCCCTTTTCCTTTTATTTCTTTTAATTTCATTTATTTTATTTAATTTCACCATTTCATTCCTCCACCCCCTTTATATTATTTTGTACTATCTTGGGGGATCTCCCATTTATTACCTTCATCTGAGAGAGAATATAGAGGAGGGTGTGGGTGATCTCACTAGATTCCTCGATCATAGGTATATCATGGTTCAGTTACTGTATTGAATGGGTCTAAGATTGAGTAATATGCATTATACACCTATGGATTTTCCATTGATTCATTTTAGGCTAGAAATCCATATAGTGTAGTATTTTATGTTTTAATCCTATTAATGGATGGTTTTCTACACCTAGAGAGTATATCTGTTGTGATTCTGGGTAGAAACATGAGTTTTGTTTGATCATAAGGGCTTTATGTTTAGAAAAATAAAATCACATGGTGTGTATTTAAAGAAATCATGTCATCTATTACTATTTTGTATAATAATTTTAGAATTTTAATACATGTCCTGTGTTTTCAGGATACACCATATATGTAAGTATCATGGTGTAGAAAATGTACTCATCTCAACACACGATGTTGGGGAAACATCCATGTAGGATAGACAACCAAAGCCCAGGTATTACACATAAAAAGTAGCCATGTGGAATATATGTCCTTGACCCATGTGGAATACATATCCATGTATAGGGTTGGGAACCCAGACTGGGGAACAGTCCATGTACCAAGTAGGTAGTCCATATAGTTTGTAATTTATATTCGAGATTAATCGTGGATAAAATTCAAGGGAGGATTTCATTAGGTACACACTCTATACCCAAGGTATATGTTATGTACTCCCTCCTTAGTGGTGATTCACAAGTTTTTCACCCTCTCCTAGGGATTTAACCTGTGATTATTCCACTCTTATCAATTTTACTTATAGATAATGATAGTTGGGACCTTAAAATATTGATAGGTAGTATGGATTGTGTTTTGGATGGTGTGAGGTTTGATGGGAGGACTTCATCATGGTTTTCTTCTATAATCCTTTTAAGCGATGAGTCTAGTGTGAGTCTTGGGTGAAATTTGAGTTATTTTTGGCTAAATAGGCTTGAAGATTCTATGTCTGTTGTATGATATTCTTTTGATGATTCTCCAAAGGTGTTATCATGTTTTTTATTCTATGTTTTCTTCAAGGTATTATCATGATGTTTATTTCACTTAGAGACTTTAGGTCATGTGATTTTTTGGCATCAGGTATGACATGGAATTGTTGACTACAGATTGAGATAGATTTAGGATATCTATTCAGGATAATGTTATGGGTGAGGTTTTATTTGTTGTTTTCTTATAGTTTTTGTGTTTCTTGAGGATAGTTTCTATAATGGGACGCTAGGTGGGGATTTTCTTATAGTGGGTTTTGCATGAGGTTTTCTCGTGTCTTGAGAAAATCCTACTAGGGTTTTCTATTCTAGTAGTGTTTTAGAGGATAACTGATGATTCCTGATGATATTTTGACAATGGGAGGCCCAATACTATTTTTGGACATCGGTTCTAGGAATTCTCTAACCATTTTTTCTATGGTTTGGAGGTTTGAGGTTGTTTATATTTAGGGCTAGTTGTGAGATGAGGCATTTTGGATATTAATAGACTAGGAGTTCAACCTAATATTTATTTGGTTATTATCATATTTGGTTGGTTATGGTGAGTTTAGTATAGTGACATAATAGAAATTCTAGATGAGTGCACCCCGCTCCCACTCTCTCTAGTCAACTAGTAAACCTAGAGTGGATTTGGGATCTAGAGAAACTAAGGCACTCAAAAAGTGGGTTAATTTTTTAGGGAATGCTTATTCTCTATGGGTGTCACAATCAGGCATCAATACTCTGATGGTGGGTCCTAATGCTAGTATTTCAAGATCTACACATATTTCAAAACCATATGATTTCTCTAGTTATGTTGACATATAGGTATATATATCAAATTAAAATCATGATATTAGAGTCATATATCCTAGTATATGTGCATTATTTTTTAAGACACCTAGGATGCGATCTTTGGTTCTATCCTTCATTCATATCATCATATTTGAAATTTTTATCTACTTTTTAGTTTAGTGTATGAATCTAGTGGATCATTTGTTTAGGTGATTAATGTTTTCTACTTCTTCTTGTATAGGCCATAATGAGGGTAAAATTAACTTGTTTGTCAGATTAGAACCTGATATACACTTATTTTTTTTGTTTATCCTTTTTATTTAATTGTATTCATTAATTTCTCTTATAAAAGTTAATTTTAATCTATGATATAAATATCATATATTAAATGAACTTGTTATGAAAGAATATGTTAGGACCACCATTGACAGTGGCCTACTATGATTTGTTTCTCGTCCATAGTACTAGTACCTTGGTTCTCACTAAGAAAATGTACCTCCTTTTAGTTTAATCATAATATATAATGGATGGTAAAGATTACTAGTGCTCTATGATTGAGTGAAGCTACTCGTATAGACTATAAGTTTAATACTATAGTATATTGATTGTCCTAGAGACAAGGTATGTTGTATGGAGTGGAGTTGTAAGTAGTTCCTTGTGTATTTTATTCTGTTTATCTATTTTTATAAATTATATTCTTTGTGGGATATCAGTTTTGTATTCTTGATATTTTTCATCCTACATCCCATTTGATAGAGCATGTTTCTATTTCTTTTATTTATTAATGTGTACTCTAAAATGTGTTTTTGGATCTATTTTTGTTTGGTTAATTTATATTATTAATTCAATATGAACTATTGGCATATTAACACCACTACATCTCTTTAGTAACATTCCACTTGTCGGTAGCCTCTGAAATATGCAGAGACATGCTTCAGGCCTTTTTTTATCTTGATTTGGTGATGAGACATTTCAACTATAGCCGGCTTGGAACACTTATCTTTAGAGAAAATCCTTCTACCTCATCTAATGTAATATCTAAGAGGCACTTCTAACTAGACATAAACATTAATCTGACCTATTCATGTCTCTCAACTAAACCAAAAATCCTCAATACACTCTAATGGGAAAGATCCAAACACACAAGACACATAGGAATAACTGAGGGAAACACCTTTGATAATTTCACTTCACACCCTTCTCCTTATCAATGATTATTAGAAAAAAATTTAATGACACCCACTCTTTGAAAACAAATTAAACTTCCCTTTTAAACTCTTTAACATTTCACATAAAAATAAGACAATTATTTTCCTTAAAATCCACTTTTCAGAAAATTAAATAATGTACAAATTATATTAAAACATACCACTAATAAACAATGAAACAATCTTTTTAAATCAATCCATTTATTTATCCAAAATAAATATTGAAATCAACCACTTCATATATGTTTTAAATTTCCAATATTTATCTTACATGGAAACCTTGACACCATGATTCGAAAAATAAATATATTTCACAAAATACATTTTTTATTTAAGCACCAAAAATTCGAAATAAAAAATAAACAATAAAATGAACCATTTCTTAAAAACCATCAAGAATAATTTTAACACTTCATAAAATAAAATTTTAAAATTAAATCACTACATAAAATACCATTTTACATTAAAATAATAAGTTTTTATTAATTATAGAACAATCATTGATTATACCAAACTAAATGTCTTGGCACAAAGTATCAATCTAAAAATCATCTAATAACATAAATCCACCATAAATACCCATTTTGTAAACCACATACTAATTATAGGAACCATTGGGATTGATTTGAAAGCAAAGAAAGACAAAACATACAATTTAGGATTGATCCATAATCATTCATGGTTTTTCTACAAGTATTGGGAAACCATATTCCAACCATGAAAATAAACGTAGACATAGTTATAGAACCATATAAATATTCTCCGCACAGTTTTCCATAAAATGTGATTTGACCATGCAAATCTGGTTCTCTTCCCATTTTCACCATAAAAACCACTTTCAGTCCTCAAAAACAACAATATACTCAATTGGGATCAAAATACCATAATATCATATCAAAAAATCAATAATAATGAAAAACCCCTTCAATTCAATATTTTTTACTTCAGATACCCATAGTAACTCATAGTGGGGTTGAGAAAGAGTAAGTTAAACTCTCCATGAACCTACCTCATGAGTTGTGAATGTCATATCTCTATATTTTATAACCAACAAAATATAAATAGGGATCATTGAAATAATAGGAATTTATATATCCTAGTCTCAAATTTCATTTGTTAATGAATAATCCATGGATGACATGACGTGTCTCAAAACCTAGCTCACCACATGGCCTGAAAGGAATTACTGGTCCCCTCATGCTGGCAACAATTTATTAGGTACCAAGAACAAAACATTGAAAATTATTTCACTCTCTAAATCAGATAAACCACATAGGATCAAAATCACAAATATTGAATGACCTGGTTGTAATTATGATATCCACACAATTAAAATAAGAAGATTCATTATAAAAAAGTAACTAAGAAGAGTAACTTATAGCATCATCTAATAAAAAAATTGTAAATATCATCAATTCCTTAACTGAATATAATGTAGAAATCAACATGTAAGTTAAACAAAAGAATGTTCTAGGGTGGAACGGATGATACATAAAAATCCCAAAAAAAATGAATAAAAACAAATTTATTAGAAACCATTTCCTTAAAGGTACCCAATCATAAATTAAATAAATATTATATCATTTTACATAAATATTAAAAAAGTATAACAATTATAAATATTCTAGGACTTTAATTGTTTTTTTATTTAAATAATTGATATATAATAATCCTTTTTTTAAATATCATTAATATCTCACATAATATAATTCAAATTAGTACCCTTCAAGACATGTCATACATAGAACCTTCCACAAATCCCAAGGACGGAAAAGATTAGAAAGGGTATTCTCATATGCTCAATAAGGGTAAACATTAGAGATATTTTTCATAAGAGGCCACTAGATAATAATAAGGGTATCATAGCATAATCAAGTTCATGATCTCATTGTAAAACAATTATACCAAGAAAATCATAGATCATAAACTAAAAATTCATGTGAAATCTATAATCAAAATAAATGTGGGATTAAAATTAGTTATTATAGTTTTATAATGATAACATAGGAATTTAGAGGCCTAATAATAAGAAATCATAATCTTTTGAACATATTTATCTGTAATACTTTCCACGAAAAATCTACTAAGAATACCTTAGTGGAGTCGTACACACAAATAAAAATGGTAACATAGCTCTGAATTATCATGTAAATTCATATTATTATGAGTATAGATAGAATAAATAATTCTCACCCATCAACATGATAGCATTGAAATATTCAAAAATTCCCAATATTATCATCACTATCATCCTAAGAGAATTACAAATCACATTTCCAAATAAATTTGAGTTATTTTAAAGACCCAGCCATCACATAATGAAAACCATACATATTAGTTCCATTGGATCATAAAAACAGCCATATATCCACCATAGTATATGCCATGGTAAGGAAATAGTTTTCATAAATGTTTTATCATTTCATCATAGCATAACATGTGCAAAATAAATGAGTTTTATAAATATTTCATCATATCATAATTAACTCATGAGAATGAACAGGGTTTAATAGAATCATCCTTCAATCATCCATATCATAAGACATCTAAAAAATAATGAAGATGGAATAATAATATCATATCTCTAGTGAAGCATAAAAATCATTCATGGATATTGAAATAGATGAGAAATATCATTAAAATATTATTTGAACCAATCTTTGAAAACCTGAGAAATATATACTTTTCTTTCTGTAAAATTTATACTAACAATTCAAATAACATTTGGAAAAACCTTTTCATTGGAAATTAAAATGAAAATATATAAATTAAAATTCAACTCAAATAGTGGTTATGATTACGGGAAAAGTAATTCAAGTGGTAAACATTAAAATAATTACTTTCACATTTTTTCAAAATGTAATAAATATATTATTTGGAGAAAATGGAAAAGTGCATATTTTAAAACATGGTAATTAAAGATAAATAGGGTTTAAATTTACATTAAAAGTCTATGTATTATAAAAAATGAATCTCTTGAAGACATTATAATGAACATGGACTTGGAGTAATATTTTTATTGACCAAAGAGGAAATATGTTCAGTTTTTCTTAAAGACATTTTATAAGAAATTTTCAGTACTAAATAGAGGAAAGGGTTACCATTATATAAAAATTATATTAATAAATATAAAATAAGAAAAAATATGGTTCTTTAATGATATGATCCATTTAATTTCCTTTAAAATAAAATTTATCGAAGACAATTCTGAAATGATATGAGATTATAATATAAACCTCTTACCACTTTGGTATCGTTTGTAAAATACCAACCATAAAATAAATAACTCCAAATAAAACATAAAATTTAATGAATAAAAATTATTTATTGGGAAAAAATATTAAAGGAGTATTATATATTGCACATTAATGAAACAGGTGGTTAATATAGAATATCTCTTAGAGAAATAAAATTGATATGAGAAACCCTTACCTCATGTTTTCTTTTTCATTGTATCCATTAATACCAACTATATAATAAATATATAATTATTTAAATATATTTAAAAACATCATTTATAAACAATATAATATTTTCAATTCCTTTAAAATATACATTTTTCTATTTATTGTTAATTTCTTGATTAAAATTAACATTCAGGTGAAAATTGTTTCATTATCTATTCAAGTTTCAGTTTGATGGATCAAGTACATTCACCATTCTCATGGATTCATCATCTAAATAATATTAATCTTGAATTAATAATCATTTTTATTCCATATAGAATACTTTATAACAATTCATATAATGTGTTTAAGTAAATTTAATTACATCACTTTATTGAGACAGTAGCACAAAATTTTTCATGGGCGATGTTTCCACTTTTTGATGGATGGATTTAAAGAAAAGAAAATAATAATTAAAATTTATAGGTTATTTATTATATGAAAAATATAATATATATTAATTAAATATATCCATATTATTGAAACAACAAAGAGTAATTCAAAAATTATTCACACCACTCCATGGAGGTGGTATTCTATAGGTATGCATGAGCACCGTTATCATATTCCAATTGAGGGGAGGGTAAATAAAGTAGATAAAATATTATTATTAAAAATAATAATTATTTAACAATTAAAAAATATATAAATTAAATTCAACATATTTTTTAACCATTAAATATGATGATGTAAAATTAATCATATCGCTACATAGAGTCGGTAGTCCACATGTACGCATGATCAATACATTAATTTACCAATAGATGAAACAGAGAAGAAAAATGATTATCCCCTGATCATAATAAAATATAAACATATTTATAATATTTTATTTATTACTTTTTTATGGATAAAATATATTTAATGTAAATATATGAATAAATAAACATTCAATATACTAGATAAAATGATTCCATCTATGTTGAAAGACCTATTTTGCTTTAAAACATAAGCCTTTTAAGGATTATCTTGGGGTATTATCGAGAACTCAAGCAAAAAGGTAAGGAATATAAAAATGTATTTGGGTATGTATTAATTGATTTAGAATGTTTATATTGTTTTAATAATGGATAATATGTTGTCCTCTTCTATAAGTGACGGAATAGACACACATAGAATTAATTAAAAAATTAAATGATATAAGGTCACTTTTTATTGTAATTGTCACCAAATGGATAGGAAAAAAATGTTTAGGCAATATAAGTTCTTCATTTAATGAAAAAATAAAATTTAGACCATTTTTTAACATCCCTCCCTTTCTCATTAGCTTGAGTGGGTGGTGATATGTTACTTGGCCTTAAGCGATATCCCCAACACACAAAAGGCTAGAAATTAATGATGAGGGAGTAATTTAAAATTTGAGGGAAAATTTTCCATTTTAGGATAGAAAACCAACCAAAAACCAAAACCAGATAAAACAATAAATGAATCATTATAAAAATTAAATACAATTAAAACATCTCATTTATATCAAAACCATCCAAATAGTACCGCAATAGAAGAAAAACTGATATCAAAGTAAATAATGGTAGAAAAACTAATAAAACTCAAAGACAACGAAATGGATCCAAACATCCATATTCTCAAATATAAAACTCCAAAAAACATCCCAAGTATCATTAAAAATTACTATGTAGGTTTCATACTTTTTCTTTTCATGTATCTAAATACATGATATCTGTAAAAGAGCCAATCTTCCAAAGGAGTGAATACTAAAAATTTGTAGGTTTTACCTAATAACCTTAATACTCAATACTCTATGATAGATCATGTTGTCATATTTATATAAAAAATATTTCTAAAATAATTTCTATAATAGTGTATATAAAAATATAATCAAAATCCATAGTAAATAGTTTTCCATGGAGAGCGCGTAAACAATTCTTTAAATCATTAAACATTCTATTTCGGCATTCCTTTTCCATGGTTCGCAACACACAAAGACATGAATTCTTGCTTAAGAATTTTATACTCATGATATTTTTGTCATCCAATCACATTTTTTCCCACTAACACAAGAAAACGATCCATGTTCACATACCTTTTTCCACATTGGTACATGTCTCTTATTCAGGGGAACGTGAACATGAACTCACACAAAACCCATGTATTTCAAAACCTTTTCAACCAAAGCATTTCAAACCAATTCAATAAAACATCCTTTTTATTGAAAAACATTCTCAAAATCCATTTCATAAATCAATCCATAAAATATTTTAAAATATTCATATAAAAATAAAGAAACCAAATCACTTTGCACATCCAATAACCATGATTCCACAATTTCACCAAAAACCATAAATTGTAAATAAAGAGGATTTATAACATGGTTTTAGTCAAAATTTCAAAATATAAAACAACCAATTAAACAAATTTTAAACTTATCATTTAATTTATAAATAAAGGAGTCGAGAGTGAATCCATCTACCATGAGTGTTTTGGCAAAAATGATAAATAACAAGAAAAACTATAATAGAGATGGGTTAAGTCACTATACACCCACCTTAGATATATTCCCATATCACAAAACAAATAAAATATAGTTATATTTATCATAAAAAATCTTAGATCTACCCAATGTCGCTATATATCTATGAATATAAGAGATAAGGGGAAGTATATCTAACAAAACATCCAAGAACATTCAAGAACATTCATATACCCTGAGAATTTGGCCTCAAATCAATACGGGAAGCCAATGGATCACCTATGGATTGATGGGAGAACCTTCCATGACCTTCGAGAAGATATAATATTGATTTAGGGATTCATAGGTGAAAAAATAGAGTGTTAGAGGGAATGAATAGTGAGATCCACAATTTTAGGATCTCACTTTTAACCCATGCATAGTTAGTCGCATGGTTAGGAAAACCATGCACTAACTGTTCATTAGTCACTACCTCAACGTTTCTTCTTTCATGGTTAGTGCACACCATTTCCAAACATTGTTCCATAAATACAAAGTCCACTTTCCAATATAGTATGGTTTGTCCTTTGATTATGCAGGTCTTGATAAAATTGTGCACCACTCATGAGCCTTCCCTTTAACCCATGTTTTATTACACATGGTTTCATGTGGGTATTTCAAGGTTTCCCTATACTATTAACCAACCATGCACTAGAATAAAATCCCCAAATGCACTCAAAATAATTTTAAACCTTCCCAAGCATAACCTAAACACTTTAAATACATAAGAAACACAAAAAAGGGTTAATTAAATAAAATTAGGGGTGCTACATTTTCCCCACCATTAGTCTTTCGATTCTAAAAATTATAAAATCATCATTGTTTTGATAGTGTTCTAGACATTGATCTTTCATTTCATTTTCTCATTTCTAAGTATCTTATTGGATCTAACCATGTTTCCAAAAAACATGAACTAGGCCAATGGTCTTTCTTTGTTTGACTTTCTCTTTCATATCCACAATCTGCACTATCATTTGCATCAATGAGGAATCCAAATCTATGTCAATGTAATCCAATTTGATCACATGGTCAGGATTAGGCTATAAATTTTCAATTGGGAAACATGGAACACATTATTCAGTGTACTAAACCATGGTGGAAATGAAAAAAAGATATTCCAACTTGCAAACCTGTTCATGTATCTCATAAGGGCCAACGTATCAAGGAGATAGCTTTCCCTACATCCCAAAATGATGATTTCCAAGCCTATGTGAGATCTTTAAGAACACATGATCAATCACGGTGAATTAAAATGGAAATCAACTATGATTTGAAAATGATTTCTATGGAATCTAAGACATTTCCATCTTTTTCCTGGTCAAATTGATCTTCTCTGTTGTTTCTTGGAAAATTTTAATCCCAACAAGTGATGTCTCACTTCTTTCTTACCACAACCCGTCCTCAGGTCCCATGCCATGACTACCTCATGACAGCTGTCCATAGGCCAAGGGCTTGGGACTATCACCAAAGGTGTAAATTCCAAAGCAAGGAAGGCATTGCCTTTATAAAAAGTAAACACACACAATCTGAGCACACAACTGGAAGAAAAACCCTAAGCAATACTGTCTACAGAAGAAGTGTTGGAACGTAAAAGAGACCTAAAATACAAGACCAATAGTAACGTAAAGGTAAAACTTAAATCAAGTACAACTGAAAGCAAGTAAAACAGCTACTAGGTCATCCTCCGGAGTGCCTACCTAAAGGGTAGGTATAGATTGACTCCTCAACACTCCACTTTTGTTTGTCTGCACCGTGCACCGTCACTCCGAGTGGTTCACCTTTGGGTATCATCCAGTCCTGCTACTCTCTGCCTCATTCAGCTCTGTCTGTCTTATGCAACCAACACAACGAGATGTGGTAAATTCCCGTGTAGGGGTGAGTATAACGATACATAGTAGGGACCTCGAGAACCTCAAAGTCTCACAATATCCAATATGGATAACCAAAAAGAAAATAATCAATGGATAACCCTTACTTACGTATATTCCCATACATAAACCTATGTAATCTATTATCCCATCTCAATCATGAGGTAAAGACAAAATTCACTGACTTGGCTCAAACCAGGATTTCATTCTAGGGGGTAGTAGAAAGTAACATCCACAGTCAAACAGTCAGAACCTCAGCTTCTGGTGTACTCCTCCTATATAGAGTACTGTGGGAATGCCGCGTCACATAGAGGCACTTCCCACTGTCCTAGACTGATGTGGTACTCCTCCTGTCGAGTACCTGGGTCTTTTGCATCACACAGAGGTGCTCCCCACTATGGTTCTATCACACTCACGTAGAGGAGCTCCCCCTCATAGCCTACTGAGGTACTCCTCCTGTCGAGTATCATGGGTCTATCGCGTCACACAGAGGCACTCCCTACTGTGGGTCTATTGCGTCACACAGAGGCTCTTCCCATTGGGCTAGTCGAAACACTCCGAGTCGAAAGGTCAGTAGTCATCAGGTATCAGCCAGCTACTAGGTCTTCATACTCCGCCCACTCATCTCTAGGAGGATATGCATCATGATCTACTGGTCGATACTCCAACAATCACGAAGTACGAATTAGATGTATCTAAAAGGTCTGCCTCATCAATGATATCTCAATGTAGTAGATGGTGCGTCAATAGGACGTCCGGTCTATGAGTTACTGGCATTTAGGTTCAAGGGGCCATGTTGGTTTTTCGGTTCAAACCAACCCAAACATACCCCAACTTGTCCAAAACTGAAGTGGGGTATTCCAAAATAACTATCTTTCTCTAAGCTTTCTGTCTCCATAGACGGTTCATTGATTAGACACTCGTGGCCCAAGATACGGATGAAAATGTGAATTTGGGCAAATCAGGTAGGGCTGGGGTCCGACCCGATCTGCGGGTCCGACCCGGTCATGAAGGGAGTGGCCCGGCCTGAGGGGTGGACTAGCCCGAAACGATTTCCTGACCCAAGGGGTGGCCCAGCCCGAAGGCAGCCCAGCCCGAGGGAGTGGCCCGACCAAATGGGGCGGCCCGACCCAAAGGTGACCCAACCCGATGGCAGGCCGGTGGCCCGGTTGGCCCGAAGGCCCGGTCGGCCTGGCGCCCCAGTCGGCCTGTTGACCCAGTGGCCCAGTGACCCAATGGGGGTCTGCCTTATTAATGGCCAGGGGGGAAACTGTGTGCCCCCTGACTTCCTGAACGACAAAATCGTTCGGGTGTGAGCGGAAACTGTCAGTAGGTGGTGAAAGTCCAGCACTCGTGGGACCCACTGGGTCCCACTACTCCTGGTTGGTTGAGTGGCCAGCTTCTCAGCCTGATCCACCACGACCTGCCCCAGTTGTGGCTCCCCTGCTCCATACAGGATGATAGCGACCTGCCACCTCCATTGCAGCCCAGCATGGTCGCGGCTTCCAGCTCCTTCGCGCGGCGCGATAGCACCGCGCTCACCGTCTGATTGCCACGGACTGCACTGGCCGCAAATCTCCACAACCAGTGGCGTGACGGTGTGGTGTGATGGCGCCCGCCCCTCCATCGTGGCCCACCCTGGTCGCAGCTATCCACTTCCTTACGGCGTTGCGCCCTTCCACCGTGGCCCGGCCTGGCTGCAGCCCCCTTCTCATCCCCACGGCATGGCGGTGCTGCGCACTTTTGACTACCTGGCAGCCTTACGCCGCCAGGTTTCCATGCAGCCGACCCAACATCGGTTGCCGTTGCTCCATCTCCATCATCAACAAACAAGATCAACAATGGGGGAGGGTTGGTCCGTGTTCGTGTGGTCCTAGCCCTCCTCGTTATGGTGTCATCATTTGGTAATTCACATTCCATAAATTCTAAGAAATATAATGGGAACAAAATAAACTCAAATAGCCCTACCTCGTATGAAGATGATCTTTGAAGAAGTTGTGGAAAGGTGGCATCGATTTTTCAATATCGGAAGAAGAAGAGGATATCCGTCGTTGGCGGATGAGCGATCAGAGGTGACGAATTTGAAGATGGAATTCTTCATGGTCGACTCCTCTCTTGGCACGGTTGAAGATCGAAGAAAGAGTTCGTCATTCATTGGTGGAAGATGAAGAGGAATTCTTCGCTTTCTTCATTGAAAGGATGAAGTTCTCCAAGTTCTTTCAAGGCATCTCTCAAAGTCCCACACAACTAAAAGTTTCCAACCCAAAAAAAAATAATAGGCTATCTATTATTTTAATGGTTAGAAAGAATTCAAATGGATTCAAAAAATGATTAATTAATTTGAGAAACTTTACCAAATAAATGAGGTTGGTTGGCTCAATTAAATGGTGGAGGATGGTGAAGAGTTTTCTCCCACATAAATGGGGGGTTAGAGGTGGTTTAAAGCCCGTGCGGGCCCCACCAAGGATATCCCCCCAAGGGATGTTATGTGTGGTGGGCCCCACCACCATAACCTATCATGGGAGGTTATGGTGTGGTGTCCCCGTCCTCTAACCTCATCTTGGAGGTTTTAACCATGACAAAATAAAAATAAGTTAACTCTTATTTTTATTTAACTTAATTAAAAACCCCCCAAATCTAACTTTCATTCTCGTTAGAACGCAACTGTGGTGAATGTCTCACTAAGAAATCACCGACGCTGCAGGTTCAACGGTGCCCTCGGATTTCAATTCCTAGCACCAGCTCAAATAATATATAAAACCTGCTCATACGTTTACTGAACATACCACCAAAAACTTCAGAAATTAATTCCAGGCACACCGATCCTTGGAATCAAGCACCTTTAGTTTTCACAGACTTGAAAAATTCCCATGAATTTAAAAAAAAAATCCACGGAAATTCTGGGTCTTTACATTCTCCCAACCTTAGGGCTTTACGTCCCCATAATCTACAACATGAACTAAGAAAAAAAATGGGGGTACTGAGCATGCATCTGAGCCTCCCTCTCCCTTGTGCTCTCCTGGAGGTTCTCGTGCTTCCAGTGAATGCGCACCAAAGGTATCGACCATCTCCATAGGACCTACTCCTGTCGATCCTCAATCTCCACTGTAACCACCACGAAAGTCGCCCCTTCATCGATGTCCAGCTCCCCTTGGTCGATGATATGCGAAGGGTCATTCACGTATCTCCTAAGATGGGATACGTGGAAGACATCATGATCCCGGTGCAACTGAGGTGGAAGTGCTTAGCAGTAAGCTACCTCGCATAATCTTATGAGGACCTGGAATGGTCCGATTAACCGTGGAGATAACTTTCCACCATGGCCAAATCTCCATATACCTAGTCGAGGTGAGACCCATAGAAAGACGTGGTAGCCATCCTCGAACTCCCGAGGTCTCTTTCTCCTATCAGAATACAACTTTTGTCTGCTCGGTGAAGTCTTCATCCACTCTTGGATGATCTGCACCTTCTCTGTGGTAGTACGTACCATCTCTGGTCCCACTAGTGTTGACTCCCCTGGCTCTGTCCAGCACAGTGGCGATCTGAAAGGTCAAACATAAAAGGCCTCAAAAGGTGCCATACCGATGGTGGAGTGATATTTATTGTTGTAGAAAAACTCCACCAAAGGTAAGTGGTCCGCACAGATGCGAAAAAAGTCAATAACATAAGCACAGAGCATGTCCTCGGTGGTCTGGATGGTCCGCTCGGTCTGACCATATTCCTGAGGATGGAAGGCGTTGCTCAGATGTAGTTGTGTCTTGAAAGCCTCATGCAACACCTTCCATAGACAGGAATTAAACTGTGAATCATGGTAGGAGGAAATAGAAGAAGTTAATCCATGTAAACACACTATCTCCTGCACATAGAGTTGTCCCAATCTCTATACTGATCCCTTCTCTTTGATCAGTAGGAAGTGGGCTAACTAGGTGAGTTGGTCAAAGATCACCCATATCGAATTGTGACTCCTGGATATACGTGGAAGAACCATCATGAAATCCATGGATATCACATCTGACTTCTAATCTGGAACCTCTATGGGTTGAACCAAGCTTGCTGGTACCTGGTGTTATGCCTTCACTTGTTGACAAGTGAAACATCATGAGGAGAACTCAACTATGGACTTCTTAATACCTAGACACCAATACAGTCGACAATGGTCCAGGTACATATTCTGCACTCCAAGATGCATCACTAGAGAGGAAGTGTGGAACTCCCTCAACACTTCCTCCTGAAGTGCTACTAGCAACAAGGTACGCCCTATGAAGAGGATGACGTGCTCCCCACCTTCAGAAAATCCATCCAGCGCCTTCCTTGTGGATATCTGAGCATGTCGTGTCTCATAGTTAGCGTCTCCATGCTTCTCCTCCCTAACTCGCTGAATAACTGGAGGAGTGACTATAAGAGACTATAGAAATTCTTCCCCATCTTTATCCACAAAGGATATCTATAAAGCAGCCAACTGCTCTGTCGCCTCGCCTAGCAGTTGTATACTAGTTCTCCTGCTGAGTGCATATGAAACAACGTTCCCCTTCATAAGAGAATAGAATATCTCGAAATCATAGTCCTGGAGGAACTCAAACCAACGTCGATGTCACTGGTTCAGGTCCTTCTTAGAGAAGATATATCTAAGACTCTTGTGATCATAGTACATGGTAAAATGTTCTCCCGTCAAATAGTGCTGCCACATATTCAAGGTGAAGACCACTACGGCTAACTCCAGGTCATGGGTAGCGTAGTTCTGCTCATTCTGTCTCAGCTACCGTGAACCATACGTGATCACAGCTCACTGCTACATCAAGAAACACCCAATTTCGATCCCTGATTCGTCGTAGTAAATTATGTACCCAACACCCTCCTTTGGAAGCATCAAGATGGGGGAACTATTCAGCCTCTACCTCAACTCTTGAACGCTCTGCTGGCATCTCTCCAACCACAAGAATCTTTTCCCCTTCTTTGTCAAGACTGATAGTGGTGATGCAACTATGGAGAAGTTTGGAATGAACTTTCGGTAGTATCCATTCAAAGCAGACGTCCCTCCCCCCTTTGGGGGGTAATCCTGGAAACAACATTTGAAAAGATGTCCCCATGTTCTGTCACTCATGTTTGGAACTGAAAACTCAGAACTCCTGCTGCCACGAGGGTATGGATAACCTATTCAAGAGTGATCGGCTCCACCCTCTTATTGCATGAGTTTAACATGTGCTTCCTAGGTTTCCTTTTTTGCCGACTAAAGAAAACCTCATCACAACATTGTAGATAAACCAAAAACTTTTTTCCTAATACAGTAAATCTGTGTATGAACTATGGTTGCCCAGTACATACCCAAACTAACTTCATATTTTCTCGACACTGACACCATGAGGTTCCAACTGAAACTATCTCCTCAAGGGTCAGATCATACCATCGGCATAAGTGTGATTATCAAGTCTCCTCCCAAAGGTATCTTCAAATGTGAGGGTCAAGCCAACAGCTTAACTAGAAACTCAAGGTCTGGGACATGATTCGTGGAAGCAAGGAATTATTGGTACCTATGTATATTGATATAGAATCTAGTAGTAGACATAGACCATACACCAAATCATTCATAGAGCCCTTGGGTAACACTTCTTGAACACATGCATCTACTCTCTACCCCTGCACTCCATATCCTTGAGCTTGGAGGGGACTACAATGGTGGGTGGTTGTAACATGTCGAAATGTACACCACCTCATGTTACCCTCATAGCTATGCTTCCACGTCTGCTTCCCTACAGATGCATATGTCCTTAACACATCCTCTTCTCGAAACATTTTACATGCTCAAGTCTCTCAGACTGGTGCCAGTTTCCATCTTTCCCACTGCTAACATTCACTGGTTGTATCTTCTCAGCCAAAGAACATTCAACTGAAAAGGTTCTCTCTATCATCTAGAGAAAATGTGTTTTCTCGAATGTCCAAAAACACACCTATCTTGGTAGTCCAAGATCCAAATCACTGATCGTATCATATTCATCGAGTACAGGGAATTATTATTGTGCCACGATGATTACTCAGTTACCAACTTGTAATCCTGAAGAAGCTATGCAAGCTCTAGAGATCTCTTAGCCACCTCCTTAGGCCAGTCCTTATCCTCCTATGAGTCAGGCTCGCCTCAAAACCTTAGGGGTATCTGATGTTGAAACACGTGTCAGGAACTAAGCCTATATGTGTCATCTCCCAGTACCGCATGATGTAACTGGTGAACAATAGGTAGTGATATAGCTGACACACTACCTGAAGGTGCTATCTCGGGCAACTGTCCAAGTACAAATGCCTCATCAACATGCGGACCAACTTCATGGTCACCCACTAGAAAACACTAGAAGCTAAGATCACTATCTGATCTCCAGGTGTCTCAACTAGGTGGAGAACTCTAACAATCGCCTCCAGCCAGTCCGCTACTGCCTGGGAATTTGTCTTACCTCGTAAACACGGAGGACTCTCCCACTGGAACTTGTGCAACGCGCTCAGTCATCATGCATCATCCGCCAGTGCGGCTGGTGTCATCTGCTGCCCAATGGGTGGTGCTACTTCTGGTACACCACCAAAAGGTGACAACATAGTAAGAGGTCCTTGTACCGGATCCTCATCGCTCGGTGGGTTGTCATCGTGTACTCTCTCAGAACTCTAACTGACTGTCTATGTGGAGGTACCCTAAAAAGATACAGGTGTGCCATGGTCAAAAGATTATACCTGGGGAGCTGACGTAAAGAAAAACTTTTGAAAACACAAACACAATAATTGTTTTCATGCACTGAGTAAGAAATCAGTAGTCAGGGTCATGGTGAATGGATACGTCAGCCTCCGCACCAACACTAGACTCCCTAAACTTAAAAACACACTTAGTACCCTTAACATTATTTAATCAGGGAAGAGAATGATCAGAGTCCAAAGTTCTTTGGTAGAACCGACTCCTCTGATACCAATTTGTCACAACCCGTCCTTAGGACCCATGACATGACTACCCTAATCCCGCCTTCCATAGGCCAGGGGCTGGTGAAAAACACCAAAGTAATAAATTCCTAAGCTGGGAAGGCATTTCATTTATAAAAAGTAAATACACACAATCAGAGCACACAACTGGAAGCAAAACAGAAAGAAATATTGTATATAGAAGAAGTGCTGGAAAGTAAAAGGGGTCGGAAATACAAGACCAACATTAAAGTAAAAGTACAACTGAAATCATGAACACCATAAATCAAGTAAAACAGTTACTGGGTCATCATCTGGGGTGCCTACCTAAAGGGTAGGTACAGATGGCCTCCTCAGCACTCCACGTCCGTCCGTCCGCTTCGTGCACCGTCACTCCGAGTGGTTCACCTCCGGGTACTATCTAGTCCAACTACTCTCTACCTCATTCAACGATGTCCATCATCTACAACCAATACAATGAGTTGTGGGCATAGCCCGTGCGGGGGTGAGTATAATGGTACTCATTAGGTACCTTAAGACCCTCAAGGTCTCACAATATCCAACAAGGATAACCACTAATTAAAGAATCAACGGATAACCCTTACATAGGTATATTCCCATACATATACCTATGTTATCTAGTAACCCATCAAAATCATGAGGTAAACACAAAAGCCAAGAACTCAGCTCAAACCAGGATATAATTCTAGGGGGTAGTAGCAAGTATCATCCACATTCAAACTGTCGGAACCTCAGCTACTGGTGTACTCCTCTTCTATAGAGTATTGTGGGACTCCCTCATCAAACAGAGGCGCTTCCCACTATCTTGGACTGCTGTGGTACTCCTCTAATCGAGTATCGTGGGTCTGCTGCATCCCACAGAGGTGCTCCCCACAGTGGGTCTTCCTCGCTCACACAGAGGCATTCCCCTCTTAGCCTGCTGAGGTACTCCTCCTGTCGTGTACCATGGGTCTGCCGCGTCACACAGAGGTTCTCCCCACTATGGTTCTATTGCATCACACAGAGGCACTCCCCACTGGGCAAGTCGAAACACTCTGAGTCGAAAGGTCAGCAGTCATCAGGTATTAGCCAGCTACTAGGTCTCTATACTCTGCTAGCTCGTCTCCAGGAGGATCCATCCATGAGCTACTGGTCAATAATTCAACTATCATGAAGTACCAAGTAGAAGTATGTCAAAGGTCCGCCTCATCAAAGGGATCTCAATGCAACAGACGGTGCGTCAATCGGACACACGGTTTGTGAGTTATTGGCATTTCCGTCCCGAGGCCCAGTTGCTTTTTATGTTCAAACCAACCGACTATACCCCACCTATAAGAAAATCTCAATTGGTGTATTCCAAAAGAATTGTCTTTCTCTAATATTTACGTCTCTACAGACAGTTCGTCGATCGGACACCTGTAGCCCATGATACCGGCGAAAAAGTGTATTTGGGCAAATCGGGTCTGGACTGGGGTCCAACCTGATCCGTGGGTCTGACCCAGTCCTGAAGGTAGTGGCCCAGCCAGAGGGGTGGCCTAGCCTGAGAAGATGGCCCGACCCGAGGGGTGGCCCAGCCCGAAGGTGGCCCGACCCAAGGGAGTGGCCCAACCAAAGGGGACCGCCCGGCTCGAATGTGACCCGTCCCGAGGGGGTGGCCCGGCCCGATGGCGGGCCGGTGGCCCAGTTGGCCAGGTGCCCCGGCGGTCTGGTTAACCCGGTACCCCAGTCGGCCTGGCGAACCAGCGGGGGTCTGCCATACCCGCGGCTAGGGGGAAACCGCATGCCCCCTGGATTCCCGAACGGCTTTGTCATTCAGGTCTAAGAAGAAACCGGTGCCAGGTGGCACCGGTCCAACACACGTAGTACCCACTAGGTCTTGCTCCTCTCGGTTGACCATGAAGCCAAATGCTCGACCTACTCCGACACTGCCCAGCTTGGCTGCGGTCTCCCGCTCCTCCATGCGGCTCGACGGCACCGCACTCACAATCCGACTATCGCGGCACGCCCTAGCCGCGGTTCTACACCACCGACATGGTGCGACGACACCGCACCTCTCTGTCGTGGCCCACCCTAGCAGTGGCTCTCTTCTTCTGCACGGTGCGACAGTGCCACGCCCTTCCGCTGTGGCCCGGTCTGTCCACGACCCCCTTCTCATCCCCATGGTACGGCGGTGTCGTTCCCTTTTGGCTACCCATTGGCCTTGCACCATCAGATTTCCATGCGGCCGACCTAAGGCTGGCCTCCCTTGCTCTATCTTCGTCATTAACCAACAATATCAACAACAGGAGAGGTTCAACCCATGTTTGTGCGGTCCAAGACCTCGTCGTTATGGTGTCATCATTCTGAAAGTCACTTTCCATAAATTCAATAGCATAGAACGGGAACAAAAGCAACTCAAATCCCCCTACCTCATATGACGATGATCGTTGACAAAGTCACAGAAAGGTGGTGGCGGTTCATCAATTTCGTAAGAAGAAGAGGATATCCACCATTGGTGGATGAGCGATCGGAGGTGATGAAGTCAAAGACGGCGTTCTTCACGGTCAACTACTCTCTTGGAACGATTGATGATCGATGAAAGAGTTCATAATTCTTTGGTGGATGATGAAGAAGCATTCTTCTCATTCTTCATTGAGAGGATGAATTTCTCCAAGTTCTTCCAAGTCCTCTCTCAAAGTCCCACCCAAATGAATGTTGCCAACCCAAAATAAAATAATAGGCTATCTATTATTTTAATGGTTGGGAAGAATTCAAATGGATTCAAAAAGAGTTTAATTAATTTGAGAAACTTAACAAAATAAATTAGGTGGGTTGGATCAATTAAATGGTGGATAAAGGTGAGGAGTTTTATCCCACATATATGGGGGGGTCAGAGGAGGTGTAAATCATGTGTGGTCCCCACCAAGGATATCCTCCCAAGGGAGGTTATGTGCGGGTGGGGCCCACCACCATAACCTTTCATGGGAGGTTATGGTGTGGTGGCCCCCTCCTCTAACCTCCTCTTGGAGGTTTTAACCACCACAAAATAAAAATAAGTTAACTCTTATTTTAATTTAACTTAATAAAAACCCCCTAAAATCTATCATCCATTCTCATTAGAACGCAACTATGGTTAAGGTCTCAATAACTAATCATTGACGCTTCGAGTTCAACGGTGCCCTCAAATTTCAATTTTGAGCACCAGTTCAAAAAATATAAAAATCCCGCTCGTACATTTACTGAATGTACCCAAACAAACCTTTAGAAATTGTTTTTGGGCACATCGGGCCTCAGAATCAAGCACTATTAGTTTTCACGGACTCACAAAATTTCCATGTATTTATGAAAAAAAATTCCACAGAAATTTTGGGTCTTTACATTTCCACCCAACAAATAGGAGAATGATATGGATTCACATATATTGTTTCAAATAGATCCAATTTTATTAATTCCAAATAACTGTTGTTATATAAGAAATCAACTAACAGCATGTGCACTTTCTGTAAGCCACAAAAATCCATTACAAAATCCAAGAACATTTCATAAAAAAAATTTAACTTCCCTTCATATTTACCATCCTTCTGAGGATGATACGTCACACTCATGGTCATATGAGTCTCATGGGATTTTCTTATGGTTTTCAGGAAACAAGAAATGATCCTAGAATCTCTGTTTGATACGATTAAAATTGGAATGTCATTCCCCTTTACAGCTTCTTGGAAATTGATTTTCAATAAGTCCTCCACCATATGAGATTCACAAAAAGGGGAGAAATAATACGACTTGGTAATTTGATCCACTATCACCCATTTTGCATCATGTTTTTGAACCATTCAGGGGATAACTGTTAAGAAATACATGGTTATATACTCCCATTTCCATATAGGGATAGGTAAGGACTGTAACAAACCTGTTGGAAAAATATTCTCTTACTTAACAAGATGTCATGTGTAGAACCTTGAAAAAAATCATCCACCTTCCCTATCAAATTGATTCACCAAAACTATGTGTTCAATACTTTATAAATCTTCTATTTTCCTGAATGAACAAACCATATTGAATTGTATTAAGAATGAGTGAGTCATTCCTAACAATTCATAGGTACAACCATGTAATTTTTGATCTACAAAACTGAACTCTCATCCATATTCCATCCCTCAATATCCTCCTCACTATTTAGTGTTTAAATCATTGCAATAGATTCTGAATCATATGTATGTACCTCTTTAACCATCTTCAACAGATCATGAATCAAAAAATAAGGTAATGACTATAAAATTACCTTGGCCTTCAAATTCCAAACCCATGTCTTTTAGAACTGACATCAACTTCCACTAATCTCATGCTTCTTTTTCCAACTGAGTATATGACTTCCTTTTTAATTCATCTCCCTTCATATTTCATTTCAGCATTGCATACATCAAGTCAATGTCACAAAAATTTAGATTATCCATCCATCTTATTTTTCAAAGATTAATCTATTGTTTATGATAAAATATGTTTCAATCCTTTATTACCTATAAACACAGTAAATTTATCACTAAAGAGGTAATGATTAAAAGTTATCAAATAATTAATGACTACTGATAACTCAAAATCACGTATTGGGTAGTTATTTTCATGTAATAAAAACTACCTTGAAACGTAGGCAACAACCTAGTATCCTTAAATGAGAAAACACCCCAACCCTAATCCCAAAGAATCAAAATACATCACGTACCCTTGTCCTAATTCCAAAAAAACTCAAGATCAGGGTGGTTGTAAGGTGAACCTTTATCTCTTGAAAAGATTTATGGCATTCCTTGCTCCATTGGAATGGTAATTATTCTTAGAAAAAATTTTCATAGGAAAATTTGTCATGAAGAATCATGAAATAAGCTTCGTTAATAACTAGTTAGACCAAGATAACTCTATATCTAAAATAAATTTATCAGAGGTTTCCTAGAGATAACAACTTCTATTATATCCAGATTTATTAAAACTACTCTTTCAAAAATTACATGGCCATGAAAGCATACCTATTGTGTTAAAAAATAACACATTGATAGTTTAGAATACCACTAATGAACCTTCAAGATTCCCAAAAATATCTCTAAGTGTTCCCATGATCAGCCCTGGTATATTAATACACCAATATGTCATCCAAAAACACCCCATGAATGAATTAAGTTATCTATGGAATATCAGATTCATCAATGCCATTAATACTGATGGTGAATTCATAAGACAAAAATTCATTACAACATATTCATAATGTTGATAAGTGCTTCTAAAATCTATTTTTAGAATATCCACCTTCCAATTAAGGAATTGGTGATATCTTGATTGCAAATCAATCTTAGGGTACCATTGATCTCTATTAATTGATCTAATATACCATCAATTCATGGAAGTGGATATTTATTCTTTATCGTAACATGAAAATTATGATCTTCCACACACAACCATAGAGTTCCATATAGATTTTTCACAAACAAGACCGGTGATACCCACAAATATGTACTCGGTGAAACGAACCCTTTGTTTTCTAGTTCTTCCGACCACAAATTAAACTCCATTAATTGTATTGATTCCATTATATAATATGGAAGTGATATCAGTTAGGTCCTAGAGAGTAGATCAATCGTAAGTTCTTATTTCATTAATAGTAGTAACCATAAAGTATTTTCATGAAACACATCTAGAAATTGATCCACCACTGCGTGAAAAATATTGTTCTCAATCTCTTCAATTAATTCCAAATTCAATGCCACCAACTGGTTTGGGATCATTCCAACTACTAGTACCAAAAAAATTGTCTCATATACATTTAAATTCATTTCTCCCCTAAATAGATTCATGAAACCATCAATATTTGTGAAACTAACCTTTCTTCTATAATAGTTCATGTGATCCTTGGAAAATTTCAAACAATCGATTCCAAGGATTACATAATATAAATTTATCTCGAACATCAAGAAATCCTACTTCTTCTCATCTCCATAAAAATTTGTAAAACATTCTCTACACGGAAAGGCACTATATTCACTTTGACCATGAGGTGTTTTAGGTTTTACCACATAGGGAATTATATCAAATTTTAAACCCATTAAATCAAAACATAAAGAACCAACAATGGAATGTAATTCACCGGTATCAAATAGCACATTCATAAGGGTAAAACTCAAAATAATTGTACGTCTCGCTATAGATGGTCTAAACTAATCATCCACCATAATTTATTCCTCATAAAACAATTATCTATATTTACCTATAAAGATTTTCCAGCCTCAGGAGACATCGTAATCCTAGAATCACCATGGGTAGCTCTGTTCTGTTGATGAGTATGATTTTTCATCCCTTCCCTATCGAAGCATATGATGCATGTGACACTGGAGAAGTGTCCTGAGCACCTGACCATGGATCCCTGCAAAAATATCATTGAATATTCCTCATTTTTTATATTTGTTGAATTCCATAGTATGTTTCATATATTCTCTATTTATGTTGTCAAGCGAACAACATTGGAAATGTCATTCTTTTTTCTTGGTTGTGGAGAAAGGGTCACTGACCCAGCCGTATGATTTTGGTTTATGATCCCACCCTATAAATTAGTTTCCCTCTTCCTCTTACACCTAGAATTATAGTTCCCTTTATTTCTATGGGTATCAACATACCTCCTACTCCCATATATCCTAATATGTCCATTTCTACTACGTTTAATCTATAGATCATCTTTATATAGTCTATAATATAGAGCACAACTATCTTCAAGAGAATTTGGTGTAACCACCTCGATTCAATGATGTGTGGCTTCAAGGAAACACTATAAGGGACTTTTAGTGAAAATAACACTAAATTCAATAATTTTTCAACATAATCAGTGATTGAGATATTTTACTGCTTCTGGTAGAAGAAGTATTTTGTTCCATGACTCTTGAATGTTTAAGGATAGAATTTTTTTTGAATAATTATTCAAAAAAATCCTAAAAAATGACTTGATCCACTTTATCCTCCATATCTATGATCCACTAATGATTTGAAGGATCCTCTAGCATATACTCCACTAGATTAAATTTTTTCTCTATTATATTGTTTATGAAATCGATGATATGATTCATCATATTCAGCCACACCTCTTCTTTTTCTGTTTCTCAACCACCATGAATGTTGAGTGGATTCCACTTCTGGAATTGGATGGAATAGTCCACTTTTCATGTATTTTCACTCTTGATTCCTGTTTCCATAGCCTAAAATACATAGATGATACTTGGAACAAGATATTGGTTCATATGGGGCTCATGTGCTACCACGTTCTCCGCAACTTCTTACAGTTGGTTCCTATGAATCCCATTTGGTTCCATTTTATATATCGATGACAAATTCCATAATTCTCACTCTCTATCCACTGAAGGATTAACAATACAAATTCTTCCACGTCATATAATAACAAAAATGCTTTGTAAAATCACTATTTACCATATTCAACCATTTTTAATGGTTCAACATGGCATTGAAAATCAATCCATTTTCAAAATACCCAAATCATGCTCTGTTCAAATATTTTTTCACATTGCATTGAATCATATATCATTACTAAAAATGAAATATTCACTCAAAATGGGAATTAATTTCTCTAATACATGTTTTTCTCATCTAGTTGAAATAACCCATGAAAACGAAATTCTAAATCCTATAAGTTACTAGAAAACACTTACACAACCAAATACCTGGTAACATGATGTTGATTATAGAAAATGAAAGCTACGTAATTTTATGCTCAAAATTTAAAGTCACGATAATACTTGTAATTCCAATGATTCAAACTGTGTTAATGGAAAATAATGAATTAAAATCCAAGACAGACAAGAAAAACTAAGTCAAAGTTCACTTATTGTAAAAAGTTACTTAAAAGGACCAAGGTAATAAACATGTCTCAAACAAAAAAAAAATTACTGAAAAAAACTAATACCACTTTTAACATCTTGCCCTTCTCATTATCTTGAGATGGTGGTGAGATGTTACTTTTCCTTAATAGACATCCCTAGGAATCCAATGTCTAGAAATACATGTTGAGGGATTCATTTACAATTTTGAGGATGATTTTCCATTTTAAGATAGACAACCAACCAACAACCCTAACCATATAAAACACTACATGATGCATGATAAAAATGAAATAAAACTAAAACATATAATTTATATCAAAGCCAACCAAAGATTTCCACAATGGTAGAAAAACTAACATGAAAGTAAACAGTGGAAGACAAACTAATAAAACTCAATGAGAAACACATAACTCAATACCTCCACATGCTCCAAGATCCAACTCCCCCAAACATCCCATGTATCATAATGTACTACTAATGTAGTGTGATACATTACCCTTTCCCATGCCTCAATAGAGGATATTTTACAAAGCATCAAATTTCTCATGCAGGGGTGTGTACTAAAACATAGTTGGTTTCCCCCAATTAGATCCCTACTCATTCCACTAGGATAAAACATGTTTGCCAATTTATATGAAATAGTCTATATAAAACCATTTTTAGAACATTTTATATCATAATTTAAACAAAATACATAATTAATATTTTTCCAAGGAATGCCCATAAACAATTCATTAAATCATTTAACATTCTATTTTGGCATACCCCTTCCATGGTTCGCAACTCTCCCAGATATGTATGCTTATTTGATAGTTCCATACTCATGAGCAGTCGCTCATCCAGTAACCATATATCCAACTAATACACACCCCTAATCTAAGGTCAATTCCCTTGTACCCCAGTGGTATAAGACCATTATTCATGGTCACATCTTACATGAACTCAAACAAAACACATGTATTCGAAATCCATTTCAACGAAATAATTTCAAACCAATTAAATAGAAATTTATTTTTATAAAAAACCATTACACCAATAAATTTAAAAAATAATTAAAAAATAAATATTTCAAAATAAACATTTTAAAATCATGAATCCAAGGCACTTTGCACAACCAATTACCACAATTTCACAATTTCAACAAAAACTATAAATCATCACTAAAGAAGATTTACAACATGATTTGCATCACAATATCAAAATAAAAATCATGAAATGAAACAAATTTGAAACTAATAATACATGTTATAAATAGAGGACTCAAGATCGAAGACACCTACCTTGATAGTTTTGGTGAAAATAATGAACAGTATTAAAAACATCAATGAAACCGAGGTAAATCTGAATAAACCAACATTAGATATTTTTGGTCAGAGTGGATACTCAAGAGGGGGTGAATTTAGTTCTAATTAAAATTTCTATTAAAAATAATTTCTATTAAAATCCCCAATTTATAAAACAAGTTAAACTGTAGTGAATTTTTAAAACTGTAAAGGTTCAACTAGATTCTCAAAAGACTGATTAGGTCTCAGTTAATCTAATCAGAAGATTAAATTAACTATTTAAACTAACCTACTGATTTAAAATAGTTACAAACACTTTCTAGATAAACTATCAAAGTAACTTTAAAAAAGTTTGTATTTCAAAGTAATAATAGCAGAATATAAAAAATATATATAGTATAATTTAAAGTTAAACTAAAAAGCACAGCAGATATAACCAAGAGGTTCAGTCTCATGCCGATACATATTCATATTAAACAATTTATATAAAAGTTATCCACACCCTGGATCAGGATTAACAACAGTACATGACTGTCCAGGCCATGCAGGGACCTCTACCACAGTTCTTCGTGGGAAACAAAAATAAAGACCAGGCCACACAAGGACCTCTTCCATAGTTGTCATGGGTAAACAAGAGTAAGGAGTTTTAGTGTGAGGATTGTGATATCCTCTAGTTCAACATAGGAGTCAGTGTGTGTGTGTAAGATATACAGAGTACACACACTTCTCTAAGAAGTAAATAATGAATCACATAGAGAGAGAATATGAAAGTTTAGAAAGCTCTAGTGATTTATAGAGCAGCTCTGGACTCCATGGATTTAACAGAACTGCTTCTGAGTCCTTCTCTTGTTTTTTGTGTAAAAACAGAGTTTCATGGTTCAACTTTTGTTCTTCACGAGTGAGAATTTTCTCTTTATTTCGGTTGCTCTAGTAGTGTCGGATTGCATGCATGTGAGTTCTTGAAAGATCCTGCAATCTCTTCTTCGTGCTCAGGATTGTTATTCTGTTTAGTATAGAGCACGTGTATATTGTGTGTAGATTCGCGTATGTTCTAGTATATGTATCTGTGTGTATATCCTCTATTTCAGCTCAATACTCCTTATGTTCCTCGAGCTCCGGCAATAGGAATGATTACCTTTTCATAGGTATGAGGTACGGTTTCCTGACAGACCAACAACTATCATTAATTTCATTAAAAACATCAAATATGACAGTTAGCAATATTTAAATAATACTGACAAAAGTTTATGAAACGGTGTCATAGTAGTAATGAAAATGGTGTATCCTTTGCAGTATTTCCTCATGGAGTCTGTGTCACGGTATGTCGCTCACGCTGTCTGCGTCACGGTATGTCGCTCACGGTGTGTCGCTCACGGTGTCTGACTCACAGTGTGTCGCAATAGTGTCTGACTCACTATGTCCGGCTTAGAGCATCATTGTGTCTTGTGGTCATGGTATCTCATTGGCCATGATGTTTGAGACTTCGGCCTCATAGTGTCTGCTTCATTGTTACTATTCACGTTGTCTGTTTCTTTCTCACAATGTCTGACTTACTATGTCAAGCATCATGGTGTCTTATACTTAGAAAAATATTTTTATTCAGACTTAGACAGTAATATATATAAGATGATTGGAACTTAACCAGTATAAAGTATAATTGATAACCAGAAACATAAATATAGAGGGTTGATAAGATAAGTGAGATTTGTGATTAGTTACAAGATTTGTAACTAGTAAAGGGATTTGTAAATAATAAGAAGATTTGTTAATAGTAACAAGATTTGTGATCTTTAAAACATGATTAATACATGAGGAGTCCAACAATATCCCCCTTTTTGATGGTCAAAAATCTTGTACATATAATGTAAAAAATGGAATTTAACATTAGAGAAAACAGCATATAGAATAACACATATATAGAATAAAATATAACTTTTTATTCCCCGTTTAACTTCTCCTATTTATTCTCCCCCTTTTGGGATTATCAAAAAGTGAAATAAGAGAGTGAAACAATGCGTTGTTCATTGCAAACGTTCATAATACTTCATAAAGTAGAAATACAAAAATCAAAGACATCCCCATCAAGAAGAAAGTAGTCACTAGACTTCTTCAGGGATCGGCCTTTTCCTTTCCTTTATCAGCAACAGGAGCTAGTGCAGATGTAGAGGAAGGCATAGAGGTGGTATACAAAGATTGTAATTAGAGACCTTCAAAAATAGATGGAGCCAAAGAAGGAGTTGGAGAAGATCTAGTCTGTGGTTGTTCAAAAATGATTGGTCTGATCTGAGAAAGGGCTTGGCTGACTGACATAGCAGTTGAGGCTAGGGCAGGTTGACCTGCTCAAAGAGGGGCAGCAGTTGGTGCAACTATAGCTGTACACTGCACATGATGATATGGCTTCAGAAGAATTATGAAATCAATAATGATTTCTCCACCATATTGCATAACCTTTTCAAAATCATCCTTATTCTCCATGAATTTGTCCAACAATCTGGTGAACTCAGTACGCTTCTGAACATGAGCTTTGTCATATCAGATTTTGAGTAAATCCAATTGAGATACATATCTATCTTCTTGGTGATCTCCTGTTGAGCATCATTGGAAATCTTATAATGATTCTGAACAAGATCAAGTTCTTTATCACTGTTCTTAACTACTTCTGAAAATGGAGACAGATCCACGTCACTGAATGCATTCTGAATTTCTTCCTTGATTATGGATCTAAGAAATGAATCATCCAAAGAAGAAGAATAGGTTTGACCAGATGGAGAAGAAGCCTTGACAGCTACGGTTAGAGCTTTGAGCTGGTTCAAAACCTTTTGAAGACATCCATTGTATTCATCTGTAAGCTTATTCAGATTCTCTACAATCTATCTCATTCATTGAAGCATCTTTGTGTTTCTTTCCTCAATCTTCTCATCAAACGATAATAGATAGGGATGCATCTAAGATACAATCTCTATATAGATGTTGGAAATAGAAGGTTCTGTAGAATTAGCAACAGGTGTAGGAGAAGAAACAGGAGCAGGATCTGATCTTGAAGACAATTCTTGCTGGAGGTTTTCAACCATACCTTTCAAATTTTCAACATCAGCACTAAGAAACTTATTTTTAACTCTAACTTCTTTTATTTCACGGATCATACTAGGTTGAATGTGCAGAATAATATTTTCCACAAGCATAGGGGCATCTTCCTGGCTTAGTTGAGGCACCGGACGAGGTTAAGAGGTCAATAGCTTCTACAATCCATCTAAGATATTCTATACAAAGACTTTCAAGTTATACTTAGTTATAAAGGATTTCTGGTCAGGAAAAGGTATAGGAAGTGGTACAGGATCTGGTGCAGGTTCAGATGTTGGTTCAAGTTCAGGGAGAGTGACTGACTTCAAATGAAACAAAGAAGACAACTCAATTCAGGTTGCAGTTACTTGTTGTGATTCACTCACATCATAAGAGCTTGGGAACTCATACCGAGTGTACACAGAATATGTGACAGCTGGTTGAGATGTTTCAGCAGATCCAGCCTCATCAATATCAAGTTATTGAGGTTCCACCCCCTCACCATGTGCTTCCAATTCAGAAACTATAGGCACAACATCATGATCAAGATCCACATGATCAAATCTATTATACAAATATATTTATTTCCTTGCCAACTGAAAAGAAATTTCCATCCTCTCCTCAGCAGAGGGAATGTATTCCGGAACCGATGGTTTCACAGGTTGAGCTTCCAAACTTGATTCCTTTTCAGCAGGGAGGTTTTCTGTCACTGGCTCAGGGATAATCAATTCTCTTGCAGCCTCAGACTAAATTTCTAGGTTAGAAACAACTATTGGATCAGGAGGTTCTTCTTCTTTAAGAACAATAGAAGGTTCAACATCCCATTCCTTTTCAACAAAAACTTCATCTCTAAGAAGTATTTCAGCCACTTCTCTAAGAGGTACTTCAGGAAAATCAGAAAGGAAAACAGTCATTTCCTTCTCAACAGGAGATGCTTCCTTTTGAGGTACTTCTGCTACCTCTTCCTCTTCTTCTTCAGCATCTGAGTATTCAACCACTTTATCTGGTTCCAAACCAGGATCAGTAATACTCTTTGGCCTTGTTGGATACTCAACAGAATTATTCTTCTTATAAATCTGATCATTATCCACAACCCATTGCTTCTTCCAAGGGTTCCAATTGATTTTCATCTTTTTTATGGTAGGTTTTGAAAAACCAAAAATCAAAATCCATAATTGAATCCCCATTCAGTCCAATGACTCCTTTGGAAACTAGCATGGTTGAGATCATCCTTGAGTAAAACAAAGATTTGGATTTGGGAGTGACCTTAATCAGTTCACACATATGGTTAATGACATATTTGAAATTATTTATCTTATTCCCATTCTTCATTAGATGAATCAGGAACACATCTGGATACATCATCATAGTAAAATCACCCTTCCATTAGATAATCAAATTCTGAACAAATTTGAATAGTTGTCTTGACTGTCCATCCAGTTCAGCTGTTATGGCCCTTCGCTTGGTTCCATTTCTATGTAGGATTTCTTGTTTGTTTTCCAAGTCAAAGATGTCGGTTGTAGGAGGAGGGTCACTCTGGTAGTCATCACAAATCCCTTTATGAATAGTCTTTAGGCATGCATCCCATATCCTCTAAGTGAATGAACATTTTTAACCATTAATCCAGCTTGTCACTATAAATATTTCTCCAGCATCAAAGGAAAAATTTACATATTGGTAAAACTGATACACCAACCTCAAGTAAGTAGGTCAGTCACTTCGAGAGAACTATTCGAGCCATTCTTTTTCTCTTACGACTTTCAAGACTAAAGACTTTCTAGTCAACAGATACTCAGGGAAGATCTCTTTTTTAGGAACTACAGTACGGATTACAAGGTTCATATTTAGAGGTCCTTCGGGTGCTATCCTCGGTGTTATCTTCTTCTTCTTAGAGCTACACTTCTCTGGAGTAGATGAAGATGGACGCTTCATCCTGGTCATCCATTGAAGGTTCGGGCGAGTGAGAAGGAGAGAAGGTTGGCATGGTAATGAGGGTTCGAGAGATTGAGCAGGAGAGAGCTCGGGTGAGGAATCGAGTGAAAACCCTTTTTTTATCATTTGGGGATGTCAAACGTCATAAAAACAAAAACACGGGAAAGTAAATAACCGTGATAAAAAATTACAGAAATACAGATTAAAATAAATGCATAAATAATCTTCACGGTGAGACCACGAGTAGGCGTTACGGTGCGATGAAAAGCAGTCGTCAGAGTGAGACAATTGGTGGTCATCACGGTGAGACAGTGACTATTCTATGCATTAATGGTGAGATAGTGAGTGAATTGTTCTGTCATGGTGAGACAGTTAAGTGACATACAGTGAACACAAGCTGTTAACTATGAGACCATAAGCATGATATAGTAACTGAGAAATAGTGAGAATGAAACTATAAAGTAAAATATAGAAAAATATTAAACAGTAATACCGGTAAGATAACTATTTATGATTAATCATTCCAAGATCATGTATGATGTAGACTAATCTCTCAGAATTTAATGGTTTAGTGAATATATCAGCAAGTTGATATTCAGTACCAATGAATTCTAAATTGATATCACCTTTTTGATAATGATCCCTAAAAAATTTATGTCTTACATCAATATGCTTTGTCCTAGAATGTGAAACAGGATTCTTTGAAATGTTAATAGCACTTGTGTTGTCTCAATTTATTGGTATATGTATGAGTTGATATCCATTGTCTAGTAAAGTATGTTTCATCCATAAAATCTATGCACAACAATTTCCAGCAGCTATGTATTAAGATTCCGTAGTAGATAATGCATCAAAATTTTGTTTCTTACTACACCATGATACTAGTGACTTTCCTAAAAAGTGACATGTTCTAGAGGTTCTTTTTCTATCTAACTTACAACCAGCACAATCAGCATCAGAATAACTAACTAATTCAAATTATTGTCCTTTAGGGTAGAACAAACCTAAATTGGATGTATGCTTGAGATATTTGAAAAATCATTTTACATCATTTAAATGTGATTCTTTAAGATTTTCTTGAAAACGAGCACACATACACACACTAAACATAATATTAGGATGACTAGGAGTCATGTAGATTATACTTCCAATCATTCCACTATAAGTGGATTGATCAACAGATTTACCATCTTCATTATGATCCAACTTACAGGTGGTACTCATGGGAGTGTCACTAATTTTTGTGTTATCCAATCCAAAACGTTTTCAATGATCTCTAGTATATTTACTTTGAGTCAAAATAATTCCATCATTATTTTCAAATATTTGAAATCCAAGAATGAATTTTAGTTCACCCATTAAACTCATTTCAAATTCGTTTTGCATCATTTTAGAAAAATCAGTACACAATGAAGTTTTTGAAGATCCAAAAATAATATCATCTACATAAATTTTAACAACTAAAACATCATTTGAAATACATTTTATAAAAAGGTTTGGATCAGATATACCTTTTGTAAAACCTTTTTAAAGTAGAAAAGTACTTAATCTATCATACCAAGCTCTTGGAGCTTGTTTTAAACCATATAAATTTTTTGATAATTTGAAAATATGATTTGGAAAATGAGGATTTGAAAATCCAGGTGGTTGTTCAAAAAAAACATCCTTAGCTATAAAACCATTTAAGAATGCACATTTAATATCCATTTGATATAGTTTGAAATTTAGATGTGCAACATAGGCAAGTAAGATCCTAATGGATTCTAGTCTGGCTACTGGAGTAAAAGTCTCCTCATAGTCAATTCCTTCTTCTTGACTATAGCCTTGTGCAACTAATCTAGCCTTGTTTCTAACTATTTTTCCAGATTCATCTACATTATTCCTAAACACCCATTCTGTGCCTATGGTGAAAGTGTCCTTAGGTCATTTAACAAGTTTCCAAGCATTATTTCTTTCAAACTGATTGATTTCCTCTTTCATAGTAATTACCCAAAATTCATCATTAATAGCATCATCAATGATTTTAGGTTCAAGCTGTGACAAGAAGGATTGTTGTTCAACCTGATTTCTAAGAGAAGCTCTAGTCTATGACCCTCTATCCAGGTTTCCAAAAACAGCATATAAAAGATGATTCTTTAGAATCCTAGTTGATCTAGTAAAGGTAGGACTAGATATTTGAGGTTCTTCTCTAGGTTCAGGTTCATTAGGAGAAGTTTCTCAAATATTTCCAGAACTGGTTGTCTTTACAACAGGTTCATTTATTTTATCATTAATGTTTACAATAGATAAATCTTCTTCAAGATTTTCAAGAGATGATTTAGTTTCATGTGGATCAGTTTCATCAAATTTGATTTGAACAGATTCTTCCACACATTTGGTTCTCTTCTTGAAAACTCTATAGGGTTTTCTAGATATTGAATATCCTAAAAATATTCCTTCATTACTCTTAGAATCAAAATTTTCTAGATTATCCTTGGTATTAAGAATAATGACTTTGCAACCAAAGACTCTAAAGAAAACTAACTTTAGGTTTTTTATTATTCCATAGTTCATAATGGGTCTTCTTAAGAACAGGTCTAATTCAGACTCTATTGATGATATAACAAGTTGTATTTATAGCTTCATCCCAAAACTAAATAGGTAAGTCATACTCATTGAGCATAGTCCTTAAAATTTCTTAAAGGGGTCTATTAATTCTTTTTACTACACCATTATGTTGATGATTCCTCGATGAAGAAAGGTTATAACTATAACCATTGTGTGAGAAATAAGATTCAAACTCATTATTTTCAAACTCATGGCCATGATCACTTCTCAGGGTCTTAATCTTTAGTCCACTAAGGTTTTATACAGACTTGGAATATTTAATAAAGTAAGAACAAGATTCACTTTTGTGTGCTAAGAAGTATAACCAAGTATATCTAGAAAAGTCATCTACTATGACAGAGACATAGTGTTTCCCATTTAAGCAAGAAACTCTAGAAGGTCTCAACAAATCCATGTGAACCAAATCGAGAGTTTGAGAAGTTGAAACTTATTTCTTTGATTTAAAATAAACTTTTTGTTTCTTTCCCTTTTGATAGAGATTACAAACTTTGTCATTTGGAAACTCAAGTTTGGGTAAGTCTTTAACCATGTTATTCCTAGTCAGTTTTCTATGTTAATTTATATTATAGTGTTCTAATATTCTATGACAAATCCAAGATTCATTATGAAAATAATTTAAATAATTAATGTTTTGTTTACATAAAGAATTAAAATCAACTGCATAAACATTTTCATTTCTCAAATCAGAAAATACTAAAACATTCTTAGAATTAAAAACATTACAAGAATCATTTTAAAACATAACATTAAATCCATCATCACATAACTGAGAAATACAAAGCAGGTTGTATTTAAGTCCATCAACAAATAAAACTTTAGAAATAAAAACTGAGTTAGTGTTACAAATTTGGCTAGGCCGATGATCTTTCCTTTAGAATTATCACCAAAGGTGACATGGCCTCCATCAATATTGATTAAGCTCTTGAGGCATGAGTAATACCCAGAAAAATGTCTTGAACATCCACTATCCAAGTGCTATGTGTTCTTATGGGAGCTCTTCAAGCATTTTTCTTTCAAAACAGATTTATATGGGAAATGACTTTGGTACCCATATCTTCTTGGGTCCAGACAGGTTAGAAATCAATGATTTTGGTACCGAAATTTGTCTTATGGGACTCATATATTTTAAAGAATCAAAATATTTTGAAAGATAAACTCTATTTTTTCTATAACTATGTGAATAACTAGTTGAAGCATATGAATTTCCTGAACTGAAACTAGCAAAACATTGTCCAGATTTAGGAATAAATCTAGTTTTAGTGAAATGTCTTTTTCCAGGTAGGTAACCTATTCCAATAGTGTACTTTGGTGTCACATTCTTTCCTTGAATTTGATTTAGAGTGTCTTTTCCATATGTGAACTCTTCTAAGTCTTTTCTATGTTTCTCATTAGACATTTTCAGTTCAATATTTTCCTTTAACAGTTGAGCATTATTTTCTTTTTCTACTTCTAGAGCATTTTTGACATTCGAGGTGAGAGCATGCTTTTTTTAATGACTTATATTTGTCCTTAAGTTTATTACATGTTTCCTCAATCAGATTACAGTATTCAAACAGTTCCTCACAAGTCATATTTTCAGATTCAGAATGAGAATCAGTTCCAGAATAATTATCATTTAGCATAGGGGAAACATGTATCTCAGAAGTATTGGTCATGAAACACATGTTGGGATGATTTTTTTCAGAGTCAGAATCTTCATACTCACTTGTCTCATCTTCTAAAGCACTCCAGGTTTCTTTCATTGCTTTCTTGTACTTATTGTTCATGTAGTCATGTTTCTTCTTGAACTTCAATTTTGGGCAGTCAGATTTTGTGTGTCCTTTCCTTTTGCATTCATAGCAAAAAACCTCATCACTCTTATCATCTCTCTTCCAATCCTTTTTCCAATGACCTTGGTTTTCATATTTTCCTTTGTAATTTGAATTTTTGAATAATTTTTTCTTCCTATAGAATTTCTTAATCCTTCTGGTTATTTGAGCCATTTCAGCATCAGAGTCAGAATCTGAACATTCACATGACGAGCTATCAGTAGGTAGTTGAACTTTCTTCTTGTCCTTTCTCTTTGAAGTAGTAGACTTAATTTCCACATACTTCCTTTTTTGGTTCATCATCTTCCTCCTTATTCACCTTGATTTCTTCCTCTTACATCATAAGTTTACCAATAAGTTCCTTGACAGGAAGAGCAAAAATGTAACATGATTCTCTAATTGGAACAGAAGTACCTCTCCATCGTTCTGGCAAACATCTTAGTATCCTCATGATTTGTTCCTTCGCTGTAACAGCTTTTCCAAGGGAGTTCATACTATGGACAATCTCATTGAACCGGAGATACATATCATAAATAGGTTGATCAGAATTTATTTTAAAATTATCATATTTAATAGTATAAGTGTTTAATCTCATTTCCTTAACATTAGTTGTTCCTTTAGGAGAAACACGCAAGGTATCCTATATTTCATAGGATGTTTTTCAAGCAGATATTCTGTTAAATTTTTCATCTACTAATGCACAATACAAAGCATTCATAACTTTACAATTATTATTATAATTTGTCTTAGTAATTTCATCCCATGTTGTTATTTCAGTTTCTGGAATTTTATATTGAGACTCTATAGTAGTCCAGATATCAAAACCCATACTTTCTAAATGTATTTTCATCTTAAGTTTCCACGTGGCATAGTTGGTACCATTGAAGAAAGGTGGCATGTTTGTACCAGAACCCTATAGTCTATTGTCCATTGTTAGATTTTAGGAAATTTATTTAAAGAGATAAAATTTAGAACTAAAATAAATTTATTAGCATTAAAGATACAACTACAATCATAGTTAAAAAACAGAGTATTTCAAAAAACCTTTAACAAAAACAATCCTCTGATACCAACGGTTGGTCAGAGTGGATACTCAAGACGGCGGTGAATTGAGTTCCAATTAAAATTTCTGTTAAAAATAATTTCTATTAAAATCCCCAATTTATAAAACAAGTTAAACTATAATTAATTTTTAAAACTGTAGAGGTTCAATTAGATTCTCAAAAGACCGGTTAGGTCTCAGTTAATCTAATCAAAAGATTAAATTAGATTTTGAAAATAACCTACTGGTTTACAATAGTTATAAACACTTGATAGATTAACTATCAATGTAAATTTAAAATAGTTTTAATTTCAATGTAATAGCAGCGGAATATAAAAGATATATATAGTATACTTTAAACATAAACTAAAAAGCACATCAGATATAACCAAGAGTTTAGGTATCAACACGAGACTTAGACCTCTTAAACAATTTATATAAAAGTGATCCACACCCTGGATCGGGGTTAACAATAGTACAAGACTGTCCAAGCCATGTAGGGACCTCTACCATTGTTATTCGTGGGAAACAAAAATAAAGACCAGGCCACACAAGGACCTCTTCCACAGTTGTCGTGGGTAAACAAGAGTAAGGAGTTTGTGTGTGAGGATTGTGATATCCTCCAGCTCAACACAGGAGTCAGTGTGTGTATAAGATATACAGAGTACACACACTACTTGAAGAATTAAATAATGAATCACTTAGAGAGAGTATATTAAACTTTAGAAAGCTCTAGTGATTGGCAGTGCAGCTCTGGACTCCATGGATTCAGTAGAAATGCTTCTGAGTCCTTATCTAGTTTTCTGTGAAAAAACTAATTATCGTGGTTCAACGTGTGTTCTTCACGAGTGATAATGTTCTCTTGATTTTAGTTCCTCCAGTAGTTTATTATTGCATTCATGTGAGTTCTTTAAAGATTTTTCAATATCTTCTTCATTCTCAGGACCGTTCTTATGTTCAGTACAGAGCTCGCCTGTATTTTATGTAGCTTCGCATATGTTCTAGTATGTGTATCTGTTTTTATATCCTCTATTGCAGCTCGATCCTCCTTATATTCCTCGATATCTGACAATATGAATGATTACCTTTTCATAGGTATGAGGTATGATTTCCTGACAGACCCACAACTATCATTAAATATCATTAATTTCATTAAAAACATCAAATATTACTGTTAGAAATATTCAAATAGTATTGAAAAAAGGTTAAGAAAAGGTGTCACGGTAGTTATGTAAACGGTGTCTTCTTCATGGTATGTCCTTCACAGTATGTCCTCACGGTGTCTGCATCACGTTAGGTTGCTCACGGTGTCTGCATCACGGTATGTTGCTCACAGTGTGTCACTCACGGTGTATGACTCACGGTGTGTCACTCATAGTGTCTGACTCACTGTGTTCGGCTTACAGCATCATGGTGTCTCATGGTCACGATGTCTCATTGACCACGGTGTCTGAGACTTAGGCTTCACGGTGTCTGCTTTAGTGTTACTGTTCACGGTGTCTGTTTCTTGCTCACAGTGTATGACTTACTCTATCAAGCATCAAAGTGTCTTGTGCTTAGAAAAATATCTGTATTCAGACTTAGACAGTAATATACATAAGATGATTGAAACTTAACCAGTATAAAGTATAAGAGATAACATGAAATATAAATACAGAGGATTGATAAGATAAATGAGATTTGTGATTAGTAACAAGATTTGTAACTAGTAAATGGATTTGTAAATAACAAGAATATTTGTTAACAGTAACGAGATTTGTGATCATTAAACATGATTAATACATGAGGAGTCCAATAGATATCATCCACTATCCCAAACCAAGCCAAATAAAATAATATTTATCATCCACTACAATAGATCTACTAACATCAAGAATGTATCTAAGAATACAAGAGAGGGTGTGAGTTAGATCTAACAAAACTACCAAGAACAACCAAGAAAGATAACATATTAGGACAATCTGGCATTAAATCACCAAGGTTTCCTTTATATCACCAAAAGATCGATGAGAGAACCTTCCATGACATTTTTGAAGAGAGTATATTGATTTGGGTAGCATAAGAGTAATAAGGAGGGAGTTAGAAGGTAATAAGAGTGAGATTTATAATTTTAGGATCTCACTCATAACTTGTGCATGGTTAGGAAAACCACAGTCACTTAGTCTTTTAGCCACTACCTCATGGCTGGACCTCGCATGGTTGGTTCACACGGTTTCCAAAAATTGTTCTAGCCATTCCAAATACCACAATCTAATATAGCATGGTTTCTCCTAGGATTCTTCCTTATATGTGAAAATTGTGCCATACCCATGCTCATTCTCTTTAGCAACTATTTTATTATGCGTGGATTCCAATAGGTGTTGCATTTTTTTTCAAAAAATGCACCAACCGTGAACCTATAGAAAATCCCCCAAAACACTCTGAATGTTCTTCATGCATTCCCATGTATAACGCAAACACTTTATATACATAAAATTAATTGAAATGTTTAATTACATCAAACCATTAGTGCTACATGATAATGTGTCATTTTTTCTATTATCTCAAAATTTACCCCCCCCCCCCCCCACATACCCACACCCCTTGGTAAACTCATTTTAACAGTAATAGTGTTAAAAATTTATTAATGTTTTTCAATTACGTATGAAAAAAAATTAAATTGAACCTATAAAACTAAATTAATAATGTTGATTTGAAAAATGGAGTCCATTTTAAAATATTCAATTTTTATAAATGGTTTAAATTAATTTTAAAATAATTGTGTAAAAAGTAATAATAATTTTTTTTTGTTTAATTAATTTTAAAGAATAAACCAGATTATACATTTATTCGATGTCATGAAAAAACAATTATACATATGTTACAATATTGTATAAAATATATATTATCCAATAATACAATTAAAATCATTCATCAGTATATATGAATTTAATTTATTAATATAAAACACTATTTGAGCATAAAAATATTTTTTTAGAAAAAGATATATTTTTACGGTTAAAATATTTTATTTTAACTTTTATCCAATTGAAAACAAATGAATTATTCTATACATATATAAAAGAAAATTTTAAATAATGTATTTTTCCTTATTCTTACCCGCTAATCAAGAAGCTAATAAATAATAGTCATATAACAAAAATTCAATATCCTATCACGATCCTTTTAAAAATGATTTTCTGTGTAAAGAAATCTAACCAAGAAATCAGAATTATTTAAAGAGAAATATATCATAAAATAATGTGGTGTAACATTATAATCCCCTTATAATAAATTTTCCATTGAAATTCATCACACTAATACAATCAATTTGGGATACTTATGCCTCGTCATATCCTCATGTTCCCATGTAACTTCCTTAAATTAATGGTTTGACCTCAAAACGTTGACCAGTTGGGCGGTATTTTTCCATAGTACTTTATATATAAAATCCAAAACATCCTACGTTTCATACTCATATGAGATCTCATCATCTGGTGATATGACCTTTGAGTTCAGTTCAAGTAATGTGTTAGGGATAATATTCCATAGGAGACATATATGTAACACGTCATGAACATGATAGAGAGTCACTGGAAGGTTTAAGTTGTAAGAAAATTTTTCGATAAGATCAAGAATTTTTAAGGGAGAGCTATATGGGGCTCAAATCATCCTTCCTTCAACATATCATAACCGTATTATAAGCAGATATTCATAGGATTACTCTATCATTATCTTTAAACTCTATTTCCCAATGATGATTGTCATCATAATTCTTTTTTTCAATTTTTAGCTACCATGATGAGTTAATGAATGGATCTAACCTTCTCTTCTATTTATTTAGCCATATTGGGTCCCAATTTCATTCATTCTCTTAATTTAGCATAGAATCCCTAATGTTTTCACTTTATATCATAGATATTTTCATAAATAGCATCTTAATGATCATTTCAAATATATTATTGAAATAAAATATATACAATCCCAAACTATTCATACACTGATATAAAATTTTAAAATATTAATACTCATTACAAAAAATTATTATCCATTCGACAATCATATAGGTAAAGTTTCATTTGAAACATTATCACATAAATAATTTTTTCATAAGAGTCCCTTATTATGTACTTTATTACTAGAACCCATCTCTAACATATAATGCCAAAATTTATCTTTATAACCATGGGAAAATAAATAAAATAAAGAGTAAGCTCATATGTTTAATAAGGAAAAAAATGCAACATTCTCACAAAATAATAAAAAGAATATATGGGTGTGAAGAAAATATCTTAACATCTAAAACACATAACCTATATGCCACATATCAAAATCACAATCCAGGGGGAAAATCTTGGTAGTTCATTAGATATGAATCATTAATGAATCAAAGAACATGATCCATGAGAGTATAATGTTTTCATAATACCTAAAATTTTAGAAAACATATAAGCATAGAAAATAATTTCCTTAGTATTTAGGACTAACTTACAAGACTATCATAGTGGATTACGTCATCTCCCATAACCATTTTAATGGTTATGGTTTCCTCCCAAGATAATCATTGTGGACAAAGTCACTCACTAAAATAGGTTCACTTCCAGTTCTAATCATTTTTATACCATGGGATATCCATCCTTACCCAATTCATTAAAGGGATATATAATTCTGGGATCACCCGTCACACAATGAGTTTCATACAAGTTTATTCCAAAAAATCAAAACATAATTCATTATATCAAATCCAATGAATGTAAAACAAGTTCCATAGATATTTCATCATTTCTTTATAGCATAACCCATAGAAAATAAATAGGATTCATAACATAATTAAATTATGATAAATATACAGGTTTTATATAATCATTCTAAAATTATCATCAACACAATACACCCAAATAAACAAAGTGGATGGAATAATTAGATCATATCCCAAGAAAATTATTTGTAACATTAATGATGTTATCATGGATAAAAATTCTTTTAAAACATCAATAAAACATATCCTATGGAAAATTGCCTTTATATATTTAATAATATTTTAAAAATACAATTTTCCATAATATTAGGGAAATCATTTATTTTTAAGAGAGAATTGAAACCATGTAAATGGATCTTGAAGTCATTGATTAGTCATGATGGTGGAAAAATCTATTCCTGTAATATAATTTAAAAGAAAACATTCCTTTCACACTTTTTTACAGAAATTCAAAAAATCATCATTTATAAAAAGACAAGAATATTCCTTAAAATGCATTATTTTAAAATTAAATTATGTGTATTGTTTAATTTAAAAAAATTTAATCAAATATTGAAAACAATTATCAAACCACATTCAGAAAACAATTATATGGAAGAACAAAAATTTCGATCTAAAATAGAAATAAATTTGGGTTTCCCTTAAAATTAAATATTTTCATTAGAAGTGACCGTAGGAGAATAAAAAATGAAATTATTTATCAAAAAAGGATCATATAATTTCCATGATGAAATTTCAAGTATAAAAAATCATGATTTAAATATGATTGAAACATAAATCTCATACCGCTTTGGTAACAATTGAATCCTAACCCCGATGAAAGAATAACATCATATAAAATGTGAATTATATTTAATATATGGATAATTATGATATAACATGTCAAAAAAAATTATATACTCCTTAAAAAATAAGATAGGTGCCTAACTTAACATATGACTCAAAGAAGATAATTTGAGATGATAAATCCTTACAAATAGTTCGACCTACATCAATGGGACATATCATTATGCATAATAAATATAAATTTGTTATAATTATATAAAATAGTAATCTAAATACTTTTAATATCATAAAATACCCCCTTATAACATTTAAATACACTTTTATTAATAATTCCTTGTTAAAATCCTCATTTCAAAGTGATAACTTTTTCATTCTTCATGAGACTTTTAGTTTTTGTTTTACATTCATCCTACTTTGATCATGGTTATGTTATCCTCAAAATATTAATCAAGGAAGAAAAATAATATATATTTATTATATAAATATATTTTTTTCATAAAAGTGAAAGTTAAAAAATAAATTTCATAGTTCATGGATATTGTAGGCCATTGGTACGCATGAACGTTGTTTTCACATTTTTTCAGGTGGAATGAATGAAGGGAAAATAATAATTCACCTTTCTAGAAAAAATATTATATAACATAAATTTATCATATATATTAATTAAATTTATCCTTATCACCATACAAAGAAAAAAGAAATGAAAAATCAATCACTTCGCTTCATACAGGTGGTAGTCCACACATACACATGAGTGATGTTATCATTTTCTTATTATTTTTAAGGTAATAAAATATATATATTATTCTCATTATATAATAATAATTAAGACGTAAATATAATATATAAGTATCAAATCCATTTTAATGACCATCCGTGAAATATTGTGATGGAAAATAAAATAGATCGCTACATTGAGAGACGGTAAGTTGAACGTACACAAGGGAAACACTCCCACTTCACATTTAATGAAAATAGGGAGAAAAAATATGGATATATAGTAGTAATAATATTAAATTATATTTAGCGTAATGAAGTTATTATTTTATGATGAAAATAAATATTTTGAGTGGCTAAAATACTAATTAAAAACAAATTTCTTTGTTAAGGTGATTACCACTTAATTGAAACAACTCCATTAGATCTTCTCTTAAGGTCCCTAAGCCAGGTATATTTAGAATAAAATAACCACTAGAATTTGTTTAAGGTTGTGTATAAGAAATTATTTGTAGATTTTATTGGATATATAATACTCAAAGTGGAATGAATAAGGGAAATGATGGGTGTCATTTTATAATTGAGGGGAAGGTCACTCTTGGGATTTCTTGAAATATTAAATTATAATAAATAAATTATCTATTAGAAGACTTAATAATGGATAGGTATTCAAATATAAGGTATTATGGGGTTGAAATATCATTAAATAATAAAATATTCAAGAGTTCAACCATGAATATTTAACTCTTTATATATGAATATATATCTCAATATTTTTTTATCTGGTTATAAATAATAAATTTCATAAAGACAATTTTTCTATAATTTCAATGAAAAACATATTATATCATAATCCAAATAATGATCAAGGTAATTTTTCTCCAGACTTTTCAATTGGTGTGAGGCATATGCTATCACACACATCAATTTTTATAAGGACATGTCCCAATCCATAAATTGATGTTTCACTATATATATTAAAAAAATCTAAATTATAAGGTAGTGTTGTTTGGACCACTTTGTGTATGAATATTATATTTTTTTTGCCAAAATTTGTTAATACTAGTCAAAATGAATAAATAACTCCACTATTAATGGATTTAGGTGAATTCAGATGACTGATTCACTGATACTAAGTTCAATGAACTTGTATTGTGTGTGATAAAAGTTTTACAACAATTAATATGGTGAAATATAGTGTGACCATGCAAAAATAAAGGATTCATATGATTTTCATCAACCAGATGAGGTTAGAGAATGAATAGAAGAAGAGAGTGGTGTCTATTCATACTTAATACTAAGTGGCCATTCACATTTTCTTTAGGAAGTATTTTTATGGGATTTACCTAAAATATTGGGCCAATCTTCAAGCATGCCAGCTAGCCTCATCCTAAGGCACATATAAGACCACAAGGGTCAACCATGCACTAGGGGGTCAGCTAAGGCCAACCCGCGAGCGGAAAGGAGTGGGTGTAGAGCAAGCCTGTAGAGAGTGGGATGAAGCCCATGTAGAGGGTGGGTGTAGAGTGCACCTATAGAGAACACATGATGAGGAGGTACCGTGAGGGGAGAAATAGTAATCCGACTGGTTTCTGGGATGTGTATATTGATAAACCATAGCAATGATGCACCTCCAGTTCGATGTGGGACTAGAACACACATGTACTGTTCACAACTTAAGAATTTAGAATGAATCATATCCGTATATCTAATTTGTTCTCATTATCTAATCTTGGACTTCCATCCATCTCGTGCCACATAAGTTTGATCTAAAGATGTATGGTCATACCAAAACATTTAAAATGCCCACGCCATCATTCTCCTCCACTGCTGCTCAAATAACGCCCCTACCGGTACACCAGAGCTATGATCGAACCACTATGATTGAGCTTCTATACATCATTAATGATCTAAACAACTTCTTTATAGCTATATGAGAGTCACAAAATCATGCATGAAACAAAAAATTGAGGTTCGAATAAGGCTGAAGCAAACAATGTTTCAAGGCCTCATCATGCATGGATAAATCTTGGGAAAAATTAGTTTAATGTGATCTTCATCACAAACATGTAATTTTATCTCCATAAATGAGGAATTTATTTGATAATGAAACATGCCAAAAGTATCATCATATCACGAACACGTGTTTGAAAATATTTAAACTCCGAATATGTCTAGAATTCAATGGATTATCTTCCTAAAATATCATATCTGGATATTTGAACATGGAAAAGAATATATCCTCATCAATAAAAATGAACAATTCCTAAGGTAAGACAATAAATTTCTACTCCCTAATTCATAAATATCTCTTTTATCATGAAAAATAGAGCATCTTCATTCTTCTTTGTTGTAAATGGTGTGAAAAGGGACCATGATTTTTCTAGTTATGGAGAGAGGAGATCCATTAAGAATTTGATAAGTTCCATACAATCTCAAATTGATTTTCAAAGATGTTCAGTTCATAGAAAAAACTAATTATTGTGAATATATGATCGGTTTACTCAAACCCTCACTATTCTTTATGAAGGCTACATCAACATGACCTATTGGACGAGTCTCTACCTCTCGGTGGGCCTCACAAAGACTCACAAACTATGTTCAGAGAGGAACCATGTGTCCTCTAGGTGATGAAGAAGTTCCATGGATCTCTCTGCTAACATGAGTGCAATCACCCCACTGTCTGTTTGTTGTTTATAGGGGTTCTTTTTTAAAAAATATAGAACAATAAAGAAAGAGGGTATTGCATATTTGCATGCAAGAATGTTTATCCGTAGATGAAACCTGAGGCCCAATTTTTCATGTAAAGGAGAAGTTAATAGTGTTCATACATGAGATAATTCAACAAACTCAGTACATGCATTTTCACATGTGAAGAAAAAAGAAGAAGGGAAGAATAGAAGAGGTTGTGTGTGTGGGTGAAATTACTTATACACATTGGTATTTTCACACAAGAGAAAAGATGTAAATTGTGCATGAAATCATCCATGAATATAATAAGAAGACAATATTTAAATAAAGAAAAAAATATATGTGAATTTGTTTTAATAAGAATGAGCTAAAAACATATGTGTGCTTCCATGCATACATAAAAAGGGAGAAATTCATTTAAATATATATTAACTGCATCAAGGAGAAGTGGAGGAGAAGAGTTAAACCATAGTGAAACATTCATGATCACATTAATACATGAAAATAAGTATGCATAATTTATTCTAATGTTATTAAGTGAGCTGATCTTCATGGATTGAATAATCACATAGGTGCTTGTGATTCTGCCCAAGAAGAAAAATAAGATTCAGTGCATTTCATTGTAGAAGAAGATTGAATATAAGTGCATCAATTCTAAACCTCGGTGCAGGAAAATAATCATGTTGAACAGGAGACAGACTTTCATGCATATATATTGAAGATACCATCAAGTCTATAAACCGAGCCAGACTTCTCAAAAGGAAGTGAACTGGGAGGAGTCAATGGAAGTTATCTAAGGGACACAATGAGTTGTCCCTAAACTTTGTAATGGAAGTTTTCATGGGACTGAGTGACCGTGCCCAAAACATTGTAATCCAAAGCTAGTAAAGATTACTTGAATTAGGTACAACTGAAAAACTATCAGCATAGGCTCCTTGGATTCTTCCCTTAGTGGCGATCCAAGTAGATGTTTTTTTCCTTCTTCATTTGAATTTTTTAATTACTGTACACATCCATCATACATGTTTAAAACATTTTGTTCCAATGTGGGAACATGATCCAGAATAGAATAGAAAATTTTGACACCCTGCTTCCCCCTCCCCCTCAACGTGGTCTAGGGTCCTTTAATTAGTATAAGAGTGCAATGGTTCAGATATATTGGATACTCGACAATAATTATATTCAGAAGAGGATTTCAGTTTCATTCCTAAATTCAACAATGAAGTGTAGTTTTGATGAATATTCATTCACCAATGAGTAGAATTCTATATCCAAAAAGACCTTGAAAATATGATAAAGAAATAGAATAAGAAGGTGATGAAGTCCATCTTATCCAAATAAGAGGTTGTATCTAGTTATCCATGTCTATCTGATAATAATAAAACTTATTCTTCGAATTTAAGAAACAGGTGCCTCATGTTTCGACCTGAGGAAAGGAGGACACATCTATTTCATTTTCAAGTGATCAAGAGAAATTAAGAACATATAAACATGATATTTCTAAAGAAATAGTTACTGTTGTTTGTACATTTTATCAATGTAAGTAGGTGGAGATCACCCAGTTGGAAGGAGAAGCAGACAATATTGAAAAGGGATTGGAAGAAAAAATTATCGAATATTTTAAGCTCCCCATATATATTTAATCCGTTGAATAAAAACATGGAGTCAATAAGACTTTATAATAAAATATACATGCACTAGAAGATGAGATGAAGAAGAACACTTAAGTCAAGAGTTTATATTTAGAATAAACTTCCAGAAAAATAAAGTAACATGACTCTACATTACAAAACAATGTTAGTTTTCATGAAGTTGAAGTTGACAGAATTAAATAAGCCTATTAAGAGAATATGATAATGGTTGAATATCATAAAATCATCCTCAGTTTTAAATGTCTAGAATTGGATGCTCGGTTGACCAATATTGAGAAGACACATATTGATACTTCATTGAGGATGTAAATAGTAGCTTTTGGTACTCAATGCTCACTGGAGGATTTTAAGGATAAAAGGCCTCAAACAAGTTATAAGAAGATCATGACATCAATCGATGGTCTATCACAAGTAGTTTAGAATGTAATTGTACTATCCAAACAACCTTGTACTAATGTATTTAAATATATTTCTATAAAAAATGGAGGCTGGGAGAAAAATTCAAAACAAGTCTAGATGAAGAAAGGTGATGTGATACCTACCACCTTTGATAGGGTGGATAAGAAGAATAAGATATAAGATGGTTCCCCACTTAGATAACAACACATCATGAAGAAGTCCCAATATGCTTATATATAATATATGTTGATGTCAATATTCGTGGGTCAATGTTTTTGAAGCAATATGTTTGGGAATTGTGCATTGGATTGTGGGTGAAACCCATTAAATGGAAAAGCATAGAAAGATCATATATCATGATAATGTAATCCAGATAAGAAAAAGAAACATACACTAGTTCAAAAGCATCTATTTACTACAAGCATATTTTTAATGCTTCAAAACATCTGTGATGTATGAAATGGAAGTGGTCACAAGGTTGGTACATGCTCATCTCAACATATACCAAAATATGATAAGAATATAAGACCATAAAATATGGACAAGAATGAAAAATATTCTATGGGAGGTAATCAAAGGAGTAGTGTGAAAAAAAATTCTCCCAAGAAGATTCCAAGGAGGAATGGTGAGAATTCCTTGTATTCTAAATCCAAGAAGTTGAATGGTGACACTCAGAAAAAATCCATCTTGAAGATCCAATCTTAGTGCCTCACATTCTAATGATATATTGGTTATCTATCTAGAATACTGAAAATGAATGGGAAAATTTAATTAAACACAAGGCAAGGACAATACAAACAAAAAAAAGAAGACTCCACATGTTGGTGGAAAAGTGAATGAAAGGTTTCTAGTAAAAGGAAACTCATGTATTATAAAGATATATGTGAGAGATGAAAGAAGTCTGGTCACATTGAAAAAGGTTTCCTAACCTTGCTACTAGAGTAAGAATCAACCTTAAAGAGGAGGAATGATGCATCATTCATGATGGATACTAAGAAGATAATTTCTCCATAGGAAATAGAATAGAATGTGAAGAGTGTAGAAAATGGAGCATCTCGATTGAGAAAACCATCTTGACCAAGCTATTCACATTGATGATTCAAGGAGAATCCACCTTATTCCAGTGAATTTTTTTGTATTGTATTTGTTCTTATAATAAAGGGAAATTAATTTGAAGAAATATCTTCAGGGGTGACCCTGAGAAGAGTTCCGTTGAGGGGGAGACAAATTAAGAAGCATTTAGAGTTATTATTTCAATCAATGATTCTAGAAATTTCTTAAGGATCATATCATTGGAAGTGGTATTTAATTTTTTCATCCCGCATCCCTGGTTACTCAAAATGAATATCATATTACAAATGGGGAGTAACTGAATCAATTAGTGACATATGAATCATAGATGTACCCCAAGGTCACATATCTTGTTTATTTCACTTGAATTTTTTATCTACCTATTGAAATGAGTGCAAGAGTTTCATGTTGATTATTTCATATAACATTTATTATCGATAGAATGTAATGAAAGTCGAAGAAACTTGAAGAAAATAATATGAGTTCTCATCTCATGAGGTATCAAGATCAGTGGACAATGGGAAACCTTGTTTTCTATATAAAATCATCTTGTTTTCTACACTGAGAATTTCTCAAGTAGTCTTATAGTGAAATGATTGATGGAATATTTCATAAATATAGAAGTATACCCTCTCTACCATGAATATAGTATTTATTTCCAATAAGGGGGTGGGAATGTGAAATTAAATGTTTGAAATTGTGAAAGGAGAAGAGAAAGAAAATCAAAGGGTAGATTGAACTTTTTTATACAAATACATTCATTTGATATAGAACCTTAGATTATTGACAAAAAATATAAAAGGGGGATATTTTTGCGACCACTTTTTGTATGATGATTTAATTTTATTTAAACATTTTTTAATACGAGAAAAAATAAACAAAGGAACCCCAATGTTAATAGAGATCAATGAATTCAGATGATTGACACACTGATCCTATGTTCAAAGAACATGTATCATGTGTGATACAATGTTTACAACAATTAATAGGGTGAGTTAAAGTGTGAACATGAAAATGAAAGGATTCATTTTATTTTCATGAAATAGAAGAGGTTAGATAATGAAGAGAATAAAATGGAGGTGTCCAATCATGATTACTACTATGTGGCCATGAACTTTATACATAGAAAGTACTTTTATGGGCATTACATAATTAAATTGGGCCATCCCTAGAGTTCTCCAGCTGGCCTCACCCTGAGGCACATGAAGGACCACAGGGGTCAACCACAAACTATGGAGGTCGACCAAGACCTTCCTACAAGTGGAAAAGATTGAGCTTAGAGCACACCCATAGAGAGTTTACTGAAGCCTATTCAGAGGGTGGGTGTAGAGTGCACACGTAGTGAACACAGTGTGTAGAGGTATAGTGAGGGGAGAAGGATTAATCTGTCTAGGTGTTGGGATAGGTTGATTGATAACTGCGACAATACTGTGCCTCTAAGTTGATGTGGGACTAGAAAATGAGGATATTGTTCACAATATAAAAATGATAAATCAATCTTTGACGCACATCTTATCCATGATCATAATCTGATATTGGCCTCCCATCCATCTCGTGTCGGGTGAGTTTGAACTGAAGCCATATGATCCTCTCGTGGCATTTGAACTAGTCATTTCATTTTTCTCCACCCCCTCTACTGAAACACCACCACTACTAGTATTTCAATGCTACGAACAAACCACCATGATCAAGCTTATGACCATAATTAATTATCTAATCCACTGCTTTGTGGTCATATGAGAGACCCAAAATAAAGCATGTAATTTCATTTTCATACATAAAACAAAATAATGATGTTGGAATGAGGCTGAAGTAAATGAAGCTGTGAGAACTCATCATGAATGGATAAAGCTTGGGAAGAATGACGTTCTTGTGATCTTCATTTGGAACACGTTATTTGATCCCTGTAAATGAGGAATTCACTTGAAAAGGAAACATGCTGCATGTCTCAGTATATCTCAAACACGGGTCTGAAAATCATTGAATGCTAAATATACTGTGCATTTAAAGGAATATATTCATATAATATCATGTAGAGATTTGAAAAAATAAAGGAAGATGTCATTGTCTATAAAAATAGAACCCCTGAGGCTGAGAGTATGGTATTATTCCCTTATTCATAGATCTCTTGTTTTTCTTGAAATATAGAGAATCTTTGTGAATCTAATTTGAGAAGGGAGAGAAAAGGAAATACGAGCCTTTTGGATCTGTCAATATAAGATCCTAAAAGACTTTGATAGGTGACAAGCACTTTCAAATGGATTTTTGAAGAAGTTCTGTGAATAGAAAAAATAGGTTACCATGAACACGTGATCTTTTTACTCAAACCCTAACTTTCATTTGCGAAGGCCATTCCACTGTGACCCAGTGGATGAGTCTCAACCTCCCACTATGCCTCTCAAAGACTCGCTTACTCTATTCAATGAGGAACAATGAGTCCTCTACCTGAATAAGATGATCTATGGAGCTCTATATTTTCATTAAGGTAATCACCCCACTATCAGTTTATCATTTTCAAATGTTTTTTTAAGAATAAATAACTTCCATGAAAGAGGGGAGTTCATATTTTCATGCACACATGTTCATCCTTTAAGGTAATTAGAGGACTTTGTTTCATTCAAATTCAAATAAAATATTTTTCATGCATGAATTATTTCAACAAAAGTTGTAAATGTGGGTGTGCATATGAAGAAAGAAGAATAATGGAAAATGGAATAGGTAGTGTGTGTGGGTGAAAATACTTATACCCCATTATATTTTCACACAAGAGAGACAAATTAATTTGTTCATGAACTCTCTCATGAACATGCACATGTGAATTTATTTAAATAATGAACCAAAATTGAATGTGCATGTGTGTGAAGAAGGATTGGAGAGAATTTTCATGCTTCCATGAATATGTAAAAAGGGAGAAATTCGGTTAAATATATATTAACTTCATCATGTAGAAGTTGAAGAAAAGAGTTCAACCAAAGTGCAACATGCATGATCCCATGCATAAATGAAAATCAAAATAGAGAATTGATTCAGATGATGTCAAGTGAACTGACCTTCAATTATTGAAATATCACATAGGTGCTTTTGATTCTGGAAAAGAAGAAGAAGATTTTTCAGTTCACTGTGCTGAAGAAAAAGAATATTGAATATTAGTGCATAAATTATAGACCCCAATACATGAAAAGTATCATGCTGAATAGGAGACAAAGACTTTCATGCCAATCTGTTGAAGAGGCCTTCAAGTTTATAAACTGAGAAATACTTCTCCAAAGGTAGTGAGCTAGTGGGAGTAAATGGAAGTGATCATAGGGATACAATGAGGGACGTACACCTCTTGTAGGGAATGGAAAAAATTTATTTCCTAAGTTAAATTTCAGTAATGTGTTTGACCTAGGATGTCTCCCTAAGAGAAGTGCACACAATATAGTTTTTCACTTTAAAATATGGGTAAACATGATGTGTTTTTGAATGGAAATTAGATGTTCAAATGATTGAAAAACTATCATATTAAAAGGGGTGATTAGGTCAAGGTAGGTTTCTTAATTGTAATGGTATCCTTGTTCAATTTAATTCAAACATATTGTTCTTAGTTGATTGAATTGAGTATCCACAATCGTTTCCTCTCACTTCCTTGGTGAAATTATAATGGTGAGGGAAAACCTTACAAAGATCTCGGTTTGGTCCACTCACCTTCTATGTGAAAATTAGTTGTATTGAATGTCATTAGTTGACATTGGAAATACCCAATTGGCTCTTGTTTATCCCAATCAATCAAGAACATTCACCTCCCTTTTTACATGTACTGACGATCGTTGTGCACTTCACCACTAATTCTTGGTATATTCTCTCGTATATAAAACAGAAATTAGTGGATGGAGATAATGATTATTTTACCAAGGAAAAAATCAATAACAGAATTAAAATTCAAGAGTGAAAACACTTGATAATAAAATCCACTATATGAAATTGAAAACAAATTTTATGAAAAAAGAAATTTCATTCAATTACATTCAAGAACTCAATGATTACAACATAGAAAACCAACCCTTCGCCAATCACTCAAACTATTTAACCCACCATGGTAAGGGTAATCGATGTTAATGGGGAAGAATAGGCCATTAAAAAACTATAGAAAATTAAATAAATAAAAGGGAAAGTTGAAAATTTCTTCTCCTTCGTGTCTTAGAAGGAATGGGATGGAATGAGAGATTCTTTGAGAGGGAGTAGCTCTTCTCCTTTTAAAGACCAAATTTGTACCTCGAATGTTGACGGGATGTAGCCCCATTAAATGACATCTTCACTCATTACAACCTTCTTGATTGGTGTTCAAAATTGTTTTGGCAGTTTCTGCTCAAAACCTCACCTGATTTGGAAAAGTATTCTGACAGCTATGCCCATTTTCATCTCACAATTTATTCTGTCCAGTCAGACTCGCCAAATCACAAACCTCAATATTAAGATGCTTTAATGACCATTAAAACATCCAATTAACTTCTCCTTACCTTCATTAATGATATTCCGAAACCACGTTTTTGTCGACCCACCGAATGTTACAACAATTGGGCCGACCAAGAATTAGTTAGGGACCCCAACCCTAAACATGACAGATCTATAAACAGTTTTCATACACCCACGTGTTAGCTTCGTTTGAGCTTCCATATGACCGATTCATATTGTGGTCCAAAAGGATGAAATGGAGACTTATATTTTTAGACTCTGTAAAAGAAGGAATATTTCATTTTTGATTAGTGTAGAATATGTTATGACCAAACTACATAAATAATTTAAAATATTTAAAAATCAGAAATGGGCCATTTTTACTATTAAGCTCAAAATATTACCAATATCATAAAAATGCCACAATTCATATTAAAGAAACATTTTGGTGCCATTTAAAACAATAATATTCAATGTAAATTAATTGAAAATATTTTCTCTATCAATTCTCCCACACTTAGCATTTGGACTCCTAGAAAAGTAAACATCAAAATCAAATCAAATCAAATCCATAACACATAACAACGAGATCTACCAAATCCATACCAAGAAACAAAAAGATATCATACCTCCTCAAAAAAAATTATTTAACATAATCCATTTTAGATTATTTAATATATTTCCACTTCATTTCTTATCCCATGCACACAAAACACCTACCTTATAAGAAGTTCCCCTCATCTCACAATTGTTAATGCTCAATAAGGATTTTCCCATTCAAATTCACACAATAGTCACCACGGGCATGATAAATTACTACTTCTCAACCCAATAAGAGTCAAGGACATGTGTTTCTAATGAGGACTTCTCAGGGATGATCTGTGGGTTCCAGTTGGTAGGATTTAGATGTCAAAAATTTTGAGGCTGAAAAAAGAGGGCTTGGCTCTTTTTGAGGAAAAATTGCAGGATTCTAATTTTCACTCAAACGTGCTCTCCTTCTCTTCCCCTTTATAGAAAATAAGCTCCATCATCATTCAATCTACTCAATATTTTAGCTGAAAAAATTTCAATCTTTTCAAACTTGATTTTTCATGAAATATCTAGATAGGCACAACTTTCTTTTAACATCGTAAGCTCCTGAAAGGCAAAAATTCACATATCATTAATGATCTAGAAAATTCCCACCTTTCAACAAAATAATTTTTCAACAGCACACACATCTCGTCAACAATTGATTTTCCACCCAAATATTCATCAAATTAGGTAGCACAACACATTACTTCTTCCCCCACACTTAAGTTCAAGTAGATCATTCAATTTCACATCAAGATCAGGATGGATAGACAAAATTGGCTTGTAATGTGGCTAACCTATAAGGTTGGTCAAGGCTTATAGGGGCTACAATGACTAATGTATAAGGTAGGCCATAATTAAAAGGATTATTTTGAAAAGGTCGCTTGAAACCAAATAAATATCTCAATCATTTAAAACACATTTACCCAAAACCCTAATGGTTTGAAAGGAATAAATCAAATTCTGGTTAAAGAATGCATGGTTTGGTTCTCTCAAGAAATGAGTAGAATGATAAGAATATGACAATAATGGTTCAGAAGCCTCACAGGAAAGTGATTTCAAATATATAGACAGTTAAATATGACATGGGATTCAAAAATCAGTGTTCATTTCATGAAATTACAAAATATTTGAACTTGAAACAAAGTCATTTTAGCATTCATTTACGCTCGGATTTATGAAATAGATTGTTTCACTCATTTTCATGGGTTTTAAAAATAGAAATTATAATCATTTTAGCTCAAAGGTTTTGAAAACACAATACATTTCAAAAATAAAAACACAAATATCTAAAAAAATTGTCTTTTTTATGAAAATAGTAAACCAAACATAAGATGAAAACCTTAAACTAGAAATTTTCCCTCTACCACACTTAAATGATGTAGTTTCCTTAGTGAATTCAACTAGATTAAACTTGTAGACATATTTGAAAATGAATCCTAGTAATCATGAAAATGTGAAAGAGATGTATGGCCTGACTTATTGGAAATACAATGTAGAGTTATGATCCTAAGTGTTTCTCTTTGAAATCCTAAAAAAGTAAAAAGATAACATAAGCGATTTATTAAAAGAAATGAAAATATAAATTTAATAAGAAAAGAAAGATAAATCTTGGTTCAATCCCCCAAGTGAGCCCTTTGTATTGAATGCCTCTAGAGATGAAATTCTAATCATTTATCCCCAATCTCATGGTGGATGAGGTTTCTCTCTCATAAACCAACAAAAATTCTTCTTTCCAATATGCACCTCTTCTTTTTTGTTGAGGACTCCAAATATATAGCACCAAAAATCCACCTCTATGAGAATGACATAATTCTTGAAAGGTGGGGCTGGGAAAATGAATGAGTCCTCTTCCTTCTTGGTTTCCACTTGAAAAACATCTTTTGAATTCTCCATTAGTAGTTAATGGTATGGTACATCAAATAATAAAATCAAATGGAATGTTAGAATCTAGTTCTATTTAAAATAAATTAATGCATGATGTGTTTATATAAAATTCTTCCGTTTCAAATTCTACATATTGTCTCTCTATTTCCTTAGGCAAAAACACATTGATCTCCTCTTGAACAACCTCCAATAAATTATCAACAAGTTCGGGGAGCTCCAGATGTTCCTCTTTACATCAATCCTCTTTTTCATCATCTTCCTCCCAGGAAATCCATGTAGTGGATGAGTATGAAAAATTAAAACAAAGGGAAGAAATACTGAATTCAGTTTCAACAATATAAAAATAAAATGAGTTTATGAAAAGATTACCTCCCTCTGTTTGTTCATCTTCAATATCTTCTTCAATGGACAACACCGCTTGGAGTTGAGTAGTACTAGGTAGAGGTAGGTAGTAAGTCTCCACTATATCTTGGATCTCCATAGAAGAATCAGGGATGATTACTGGGGGTCATCCTGGACCTTGGAAACATCATAAAATTCCGGAATGTATAGGGAGAACTCAGTTAGCTTTCAGGGCATCGATTGAAAAACTTCTTTGTTCATGTCTTCTCTCAGTCCATCTATGAATTGTTTGAATTTTTTCCCATTATTATTTGTTTTCCAAAATAACCTCAATTTTTTAACAATAGATGAAACACCATCCTACTCAGAAAAGGTTGAGTCAATAATTGGTTCATTTATTAGTGCGTAATTATTCCATGAATTAAAAAAATAATCATTTGAAAACAACATGGAAAGGGTTTTTTTATTTTAAAAAGAGTCATGTATCTAATATTAGGTTGTGGCACTACCTCCCCGGCAAAGGCACTAGGTTTGACGCAAGCCTATCCTATGGCATGGAAAAACATTCATTTCCTAAGTTATAATATACTAATTTTGTTGACCTATAATTTCTTCCTAATAGGAGGGCACACAATATATTTTGTCACTTTAAAATGAGTATAAAAATGTTGTGTTTTTGAAAGGAAATTTGAAGTTCAAATGATTTAAAAACTACGACATTAAATGGGGTGATTAGGTCGGGGTCAATTTCCTAATTTTAATGCTATACTTGTTCAATTTAATTCAAACATCTTCTTCTTATTTTATTGAAGTGAGTTTCCACAATCGTTTCCTGTAACTTCTTTGGTAAAATTATGATGGCGAGAGAAAACCTTACCAAGATATCAGTTTCATCAACTCCCCATCCATGTGCAAATTATTTTTCTTGAATGTCTTCAATTGACATGGGAAATACCGGATTGTCTCTTATTTATCCCAAAAAATCAAGAACATTCGCTACCCCTTTTACACATACTGACGATCGTTGAGTACTTCACCACTAATTCCGGATCTATTCCATCGTATATAAACAAGAAATTTGTGGATGGAGATAATTATTATTTTACTAAGGTAAAAATAAATAACAGAAATAAAATTCAAGAATGACCACACTTGATAATAAAATTTGCTATATGAAATTGAAAAAAACTTTGAATAATAATGAAATTTCATTCAATTATGTTCAAGAACTCAAGGAGTACAACATAGAAAACCAACCCTTCCCCAATCACTCCAAATGTTTTCCCCACCATGGTAAGGGTAATAATGATTAATGGGGAAGAATAAGGCCTTACAAAACTATAGAAAAAAATAAATAAAAAAGAATTTCGAAAAGTTCTTCTCTTTAGTTTCCTAGAAGGACTGGGATGGAATGAGAGATTCTTTGAGAGGGAGGAGCTCTCCCCCTTTTATAACTAGAATTTTATGCCGAATGATTATGCGTTGTTGCCCTATTAAATGAAATATTCACACATGACACTCTTATTAAATGTTGTTCATAACTCTCTTGGTCATTTTCAATCAAAATCACAGTGGATTTGGACCAGTATTCTGAGTGTTAATCCCGTTTTACTCTGGAAATTTATTCGGTCTAGTCAGACTCACCAAATCACAAACCTTTGAATTAGGGTGAATTAATGACCCATAAAACGGCCATTTCTTGTGGTTTTACCTTCATGAAAGATGTTCCAAAGCTCAATTATCGTCCATCCACAAAATATCACATTAATTGGGCCATCCAAGAATTAGGTCAGGTCCCCACACCGAAACATGGCAGATCTGTAAACAGTTTTCATGCTCCCACTTTTATGCTTCGTTTGAGCTTCCATATGACTGATTCAGCTTTTGGTTCAAAAGGTAGAAATGGATCCATCTATGTGTAGAATCATTAAAAGAAATAATTTCTCAATTTGAATTTGTGTATAAGAAATTATGGAATAACTACAAAAATAATTTAAAATATCTGAAAATCAGAAATGATCCATTTTTACTATTATGCTCAAAATATTACCAATATCATAAAAATTCAACAATTCATAATAAAGTAACACTTTGGTGTGATTTAAAACAATAATATTCAACGTAAATTAATTGAAAATATTTTTTTTATCAATTCTGCTATACTTAGCACTTGGACTCCAGGAAAGTAAACATCAAAATCAAATCAAATCAAATCCAAAACACATACCAATGAGATCTACCAAATCCATACCAAAAACAAAATGATATCATGCCTCATTAAAAACCATTATTTCAAATTCTCCATTTTATATTATTTAATATATTTCTACTTCATTTATTATCCAATGAACACAAAACAATTACCACATAAGAAGTTTCTCTCATTTCACAAATGTAAATTCTCAACAAGGCTTTTCTCATCAAAACTCACACAAGAGTCACCACTGGCTTGATAAATTCTTACTTCTCGACCTGAGGTGAGTCATAAAATTTTTTTTCTCAAGAGTAATTTTCAGGGTTGTTCTATGGCTTTAGGTTGGAAGGATTTAGATGTTAAAAATTCTGATGCCAAAAAAGGAGGGGTTGGATCTTTCTGAAGAAAAATTGAAAGACTCTAATTTTTACTCAAACATAGTCTCCTCCTCTTCCTCTTTGTAGAAAATAGGCTCCATCATCATTCAATCATCTTTGGATTTCAGAAGAAAAAAATTCAATCTTTTCAAACATGATTTTCCTTCAAAGATTTAGATACGCACAACATTCTTTTTACATCTAAAGCACCAGAAAGGCACAACTTCTCTTATCATGAAAGCTCCATAAAAGGCACATATTTCAACAGAATAATTTTTCAGCAGCTCACACATATCTTCAACAATTTATTTTCCACCCAAATATTCACCAAATGAGGTAGCACAATAGAAGACATCTTCCCACACACTAAAGTTCATCTAGATCATGAAATTTCACATCAAGAGTTGGTTGGATAGGGAAAGTTGGATTGTAATGTGGAAAACCTAAAAGGTTGTTCACGGCTTCAAGGTGATACAATAATTAATGCATAACCAAGTTAATAATGAAAATGTTTATTTTGAAAAGGGGGATTAAAACTAAATAAATACTCCAATCATTTAAAACCCATGTGCCCCAAAACCTCATGGTTTGAAAGGAATAAATCAAATTTTGGTTAAATAAAGCATGGATTGGTTCTCTAAATAAATGAGGAAAATGAAAATTATATGACAAAAATAGATCAGAAGCCTCATTGGAATGTGATTTCAAATATATAGATAGAGAAATATGACATGGGATTCAAAAATCATTATTCTATTCAAGAAATAACAAAATATTTTAACTTGAAACAAATTGATTTTAGCATTAAATTAATCTTGGTTTTATGAAATAGATTGGTTCACTCATTATCATGGGTTTTAAAAAGAGAAATGATAATCATTTAAGCTCAAAAGTTTTGAAAACACACTACATTTCAAAAAAACACACACATATCTGAAAAAATTCTCTTTTTTATTAATATAGTAATCCAAACATAAATGAAAACCTTAAACTAGAAATTTTATCTCCCCCACACTTAAATTATGTAGTTTCCTCAGAAAATTAAACTGGATTAAACATGTAAGAATATTTGAAAATGAATCACAACAAGCATGAAAATGTAAAGGAGAGGTACGACCTAACATATTGGTAATGAAATGTTGAGATAATCTCCTAAGTGTTACTATTTGAAAACCTAAAAAATTAAAAAAAATTAGAAATATATTAAATGAAATGAAAATAGAAATTTAATAAGAAAAGAAGGATAAATATTGGTTCAATCCCCAAAGTGGGCCATGGGTTTTGACTACCTCCAGAGGGGCAATTCTAATCATTTATCCCCAATACGATGTTGGGTGAGGTTTCTTGCTCATGAACCAATAAAAATGCTTCTTTCCAATATGCACCTCTTCCTTTTTTGAGGTCTCCAAGTATATAGCACAAAAAATCCACCCCTATGATAATTAAATAATACTTGAAAGGTGGGGTAGGATAACGAATGAGTCCTCTTTCTTCTTGGTTTCCACTTGCACAAAAACTTCTTTATGCTTCATTGGTTGTTGAAGGTTTGCTACATCAATATAAAAATCAAAGGGAATTTTATAATGTAATTATATTCAAACAAAACTAAATCATGATGTGTTAATATCAAATTATTACATTTCAATTTCTATGTATAGTGTCTCTATTTCCTCAGGAAAATCCACTTTGATCTCCTCTTGAACAACCTCCAATAAATGTTCAACATGTTTGGGGAGCTTAAGATGTTCCTCTTCTGTTGAATCTTCTTTTACATCATTTTCCTCAAAGGAAATACATGTATTGGATGAGTCTGAAAAATTAAAAAAAAGGAAAATTATACTCAATTCAGTTTCAAAAAAATCAAAACATAATGAGTTCATAAAAATATTATCTCCTTGAGTTTGTTCATCTTCAATCTCTTCTTCAATGGAAAACATCTCTTAGAGTTGAGTAGTACCAGATAGAGGCATCTAGTCATCCTCCACTATATCTTGGATCTCCATATAAAAATCAGGGAAAACTAATGGGGGCCTTCTTAGACCTTGTAAACTTCATAAAATTCTGGAAAGTATTGGGAGAATTCAGTTAGATTTTTTCCCATCACTTCAAAAACATCTTTGTTCATGTCCTCCCTTAGTCCATCAATGTATTGTTTGAATGTTCTCCCCTCATTATATGTTTTCCAAAATAACCACAATTCTATAACAATAGAAGAAACACCATCCTCCTTGGAAATGTTTGAGTCAATAATTGGTTCATTTATTGGTGGATAATTGTTCCATGAATTATAGAAATAATCCTTTGAAAACAACCTGGATAGTGTTTTTTTAATTTGAAAAATAGTAAAGTATTTAATATTAGTTTGTGGTATTGCCTCTCCGGAAACAACGCCATGTTGGACGCATGCCTATCGTAGGTCATGGAAATATAATTATTTCCTAAGTTAAGATTCAGTAATGTCGTTGACCTAGAATTTCTCCTGAAGATGAGTGCACTCAAAATAGTTTGTCACTTTAAAATGAGTGTAAAAATGTGTTTTTAAAAGAAATTTGAAGTTCAAATGATTAAAAAAAATGATCATAAAAGGGGATATAAGGTCAGGGTCAGTTTCCTAATTTTAATTCTATCCATGTTCAATTTTATTCAAACCTATTCTTCTTAGTTGATTAAAGTGAGTTCCCAAATTGTTTCCTCTCACTTCCTTGGTGAAATTATGATGGTGAGAGAAAACCATACCAAGATATCGGTTTGGTAAAATCTCCATCAATATGAAAATTATTTTTATTGAATTTGCTCAATGGACATGGGAAATACCCGGTCGTGTCTTTTTTATCTCAAACAATAATGAACATTCACTTCCCCTTTTACACGTACTGACGATCGTTGAGTACTTCACTACTAATTCCCTATCTATTCCATCGTATCAGAACCTGAAATTAGTGGAGGGAGATAATGATTATTTTACCAAGGAAAAAACCAAAAACAGAATTAAGATTCAAGAATGAATGCACTTGATAATAAAATCTTCTATATGAAATTTAAAACAACTTTGAAGAAGAAAGAAATTTCATTCAATTGCATTCAAGAATTCAAGGATTACAGCATAGAAAACCAACCCATCCTCAATAACTCCAAATGTTTACCCCACCATGGTAAGGGTAATGGAGATGAATGGGGAAGAAGAATGCATTAAAAACTACAGAAAAGAAAACAAATAAATGAGAAATTTGAAAAGTTCTTCTCCTTGGTTTCCCAGAAGGAATGGGGTGGAATGAGAGATTCTTTGAGAGGGAGGATTTCTCCTCCTTTTATAGCCAGAATTTGTACCCCAAATGTTGACGCATAGTATCCCCATTAAATGACATCTTCATGAGTTACACCCTTCTTGAATGTTGTTCATAACTTTCTTGAGCGTTTTCAATCAAAATATCAGTGTATTTGGACAAGAATTCTAATAGGTATGCCTGTTTTACTCTAAAAATTATTCTTCCCACTTAGACTCACCAAATCGAAAACCTCAGGATTAGGATGCATTAATGACCCTTAAAATGTTAAATTCCTGCGGCTATCCCTTCATGAAAGGTGTTCCAAAACTCAATTTTTATATACACACCGAATTTCACAATAATCGGGCCCACCAAGAATTAGTTCTAAACCCCACACCAAAACATAGTAGATCTGTCAATAGTTTTCATACTCCCAATTGTGATCTTTGTTTGAGCTTCCATATGATAGGTTCATCTTTTAGTCCAAAAGGATTAAATGTATCCTTTTATGTGTAGACTCTTCAAAAGAATTCATTTTTCAATTTGAATTAGTCTACAAAATGTTATGGCCAAACTATAGAAATAATTTAAAATAACTAAAAATTAGGAATGGGATGTTTTTACTATTATGCTCAAAATCATAAATATATCATAAAAATGAAAAGAAATCAACTTAAAGTAACACTTTTGTGAGATTTAAAAAAATAATCTTCAACGTAAATTAATTGAAAATATTTGTTCTATCAGTTCCCCCACACTTAGCACTTGGACTCTAGGACATGTAATCATCAAAATGAAATCAAATCAAATCCAAAACACATACCAATGAGATCTACCAAATCCATACCAAGAAACAAAAAGATATCATGCCTCATCAAACACTACTGGAATTTAGCTTTTTCCCAACGGCAGTATACCAACGGTTTATTTAAACCGTTGGGATAGCGAGTCTTTGCCAACGGTTTAAGAAAACCGTTGGCAAAGAGAATTTCAGCAGAACTTTCCCCAACGGTTCACTGGAACCATTGGGAAAAGGAGACCTCTCCCAACAGTTCAATGGAACCGTTGGGAAAAGGATGCTCAAACTCACACATTCCCAACGGTTCCTGTAAACTATTGGGAAATGTGTGCCTTTGCCAACGGTTTATAAAAACCGTTGGCAAAGGTTTCCCCCAAATTGCAGGCCGCGATCTCCTCTCCCCATTCGGACAGAGCCCTAATCAATTCACTCCGCTGGTCTCGCGAACCCCATCTCACTCCACTGCTCTCGCGAATCCGAACACCAGTACCCCCATCCCAACAGGTACACCCCATAAGAATAGGTGAAATTTGATCTCAACCATATTGTTGTAGTTTTTTTAATGAATAGATTTTTTCCAGGTGTTGGTAGTTTAATTGATTATCCAGGTGTTGGTGATTTTTAATGTTTTTGTATTCTATGTTTGGAAGGAGAGTGTTCAAAACATGTAAATCAAACCAATTTGATATTACTCATGAAATAAATTTGATAATGGATTGTGATATTTTTTAATGTTTTTGTATTCTGTTAATGTTTTTTGTATTCTATGTTTGGAAGGAGGTGTTGGTGATTTTTAATTATTTTCCAATGGTCGAGCATCATGTGAGATTTTTTCTATGTTTGGATAATGGATTGTGGGAATTATGGATTGAGTTCAAACCAATTTGATATGTTTTGGATAATCGATTGTGGGGGTAGGGGCTGTCCACGGGGGTGGGTGGGTGTCCACGGGGGTGGGCGGGGGTGTCCACGGGGGTGGGAAAGGCTGTCCACGGGGTGGGCGGTGCTGTCTAGGGGGTGTGGGCTGTCCTGGGGGTCTGGGTGGGGTGTCATGGTGGGGGAGGGGTGTGTGGGGTGTCCACGGGGGTGGTATGTCTAGGTGGTGGTGGTGGGGTTGCAGGGGAGGGGGTGTGGGCTGTTTGGGAGGGTGGGCGGGGCTATCCAGGGGGGTACGGTGGTGGGCGGGCTGTCCACAAGGGTGGACGGGCTGTCCACGGGGGTGGTCGGGCTGTGAAGGAGGCGTGGGCGGGCTGTCCAGGGGGGGTGGGTGGGCTGGAAACAGGGGGTAGGGGTGTCCAGAGGGTGGGCGGGCTATCCAAGGGGGTGGGGGCTGTCCATAGGGAGAAGGGGTGTCGAGGGGGGTGGGTGGGCTGTCCACGGGGGTGGTTGGGCTGTCTAGGGGGTAGGGGGCGTCCACGGGGGTGGGTGGGTTGTCCACGGGGGTGGGCGGGGCTGTCCACGGGGGTGGGAAAGGCTGTCCACGGGGGTGGGCGAGGCTGTCCAGGGGGTGTGGGCTGTCCTGGGGGTCTGAGTGGGGTGTCCTGGTGGGGGATGGGTGTGTGGGGTGTCCAGGGGGGTTGGTATGTCTAGGTGGTGGTGGTGGGGTTGCAGGGGAGGGGGGTGTGGGTTGTTTGGGAGGGTGGGCGGGGCTATCCCGTGGGGGTACGGGGTGTCTAGGGGGGTACGGGGGTGGGTGGGCTGTCCACAAGGGTGGACGGGCTGTCCACGGGGGTGGCCAGGCTGTCAAGGAGGGGTGGGCGGGCTGTCCAGGGGGGGTGGGTGGGCTGGCCACAGGGGGTAGGGGTGTCCAGGGGGGTAGGCGGGCTATCCAAGGGGGTGGGGGGCTGTCCATAGGGAGAAGGGGTGTCGAGGGGGGGTGGGTGGGCTGTCCACGGGGGTGGTTGGGCTGCCAAGGGGGTAGGGGGTGTCCACGGGGGTGGGTTGTCCATGGGGGTGGGCGGGGCTGTCCACGAGGGTGGGAAAGGCTATCCACGGGGGTGGCCGTCTGTGCCTACACGTCACGAATAATAATTAGAATGTTCCACGGTGGTTTCAGCTCCATCTGAGGCTGTCCGCTATGAATTTGACCGTTGGACGCCCGTTCTGGCCGTTTATGACACCAGAACTGCGTTGTCGGTCACCGTGGGCACACGGCACGTCTTATTGACGTGCCGTCTACTCGACCACTTCATAAATCACTCACCCGTATTTGTCGTCTGATTTCAGGCCATTCCGACATCGTTCGGCCCGTTTGGACCCCCCTCACGCGCGTTTACGAAGCGCGTGCATCACTTAAAACACGAATATTGAGCCGTACCGCGCAAACCGCACGTCCGATTGACGTTCCGTCTGTGTCTACACGTCACGAATAATAATTAGAATGTTCCACGGTGGTTTCAGCTCAATCTGAGGCCTTCCGCTATGAATTTGACCGTTTGACGCCCGTTCTGGCCGTTTATGACACCCGAACTGCGTTGTCGGTCACCGCGGGCACAGGGCACATCCGATTGACGTGACGTCTGCTCGACCACTTCAGAAATCAGTCACCCGTATTTGTCGTCCGATTTCAGGTCATTCCGACATCATTCGGCCCGTTTGGACCCCCCTCACGCGCGTTTACGAAGCGCGCGCATCACTTAAAACACGAATATTGAGCCGTACCGCGTAAACCGCACGTCCGATTGACGTGCCGTCTGTGCCTACACCTCACGAATAATAATTAGAATGTTCCACGGTGGTTTCAGCTCAATCTGAGGCCGTCCGCTATGAATTTGACCGTTGGACGCCCGTTCTGGCCGTTTATGACACCAGAACTGCGTTGTTGGTCACCGCGGGCACACGGCACGTCCGATTGACGTGCCGTCTGCTCGACCACTTCAGAAATCAGTCACCCATATTTTTTGTCTGATTTCAGGCCATTCCGACATCGTTCGGCCCATTTGGACCCCCCTCACGCGCGTTTACGAAGTGCACGCATCACTTAAAACACGAATATTGAGCCGTACCGCGCAAACCGCACGTCCGATTGACGTGCGGTCTGCGCGTACACGTTACTAATAATAATTAGAATGTTCCACGGTGGATTCAGCTCCATCTGAGGCCGTCCGCTATGAATTTGACCGTTGGACGCCCGTTCTGGCCGTTTATGACACCAGAACTGCGTTGTCGGTCACCGTGGGCACACATCACGTCCGATTGACGTGCCGTCTACTCGACCACATCAGAAATCACTCACCCGTATTTTTCGTCTGATTTCAGGCCATTCCGACATTGTTCGGCCCGTTTGGACCCCCCCTCACGCGCGTTTACGAAGCGCGCGCATCACTTAAAACACGAATATTGAGCCGTACCGCGCAAACCGCACGTCCGATTGACGTTCCGTCTATACCTACACGTCACGAATAATAATTAGAATGTTACACGGTGGTTTCAGCTCAATCCGAGGACGTCCGCTATGAATTTGACCGTTGGACGCCCGTTCTGGCCGTTTATGACACCAGAACTGCGTTGTCGGTCACCGCGGGCACACGGCACGTCCGATTGACGTGTCGTCTGCTCGACCACTTCAGAAATCACTCACTCGTATTTGTCGTCTGATTTCAGGCCATTCCAACTTCGTTCGGCCCGTTTGGACCCCCCTCACGCGCGTTTACGAAGTGCGCGCATCACTTAAAACACGAATATTGAGTCGTACCGCGCAAACCGCACGTCCGATTGACGTTTTGTCTGTGCCTACACGTCACGAATAATAATTAGAATGTTCCACGGTGGTTTCAGCTCAATCCGAGTCCGTCCTCTATGAATTTGACCGTTTGACGCCCGTTCTGGCCGTTTATGACACCCGAACTGCGTTGTCGGTCACCGCGGGCACAGGGCACGTCCGTTTGACGTGTCGTCTGCTCGACCACTTCAGAAATAACTCACCCGTATTTGTCGTCTTATTTCAGTCCATTCCGACATCGTTCGTCCCGTTTGGACCCCCCTCACGCGCATTTACGAAGCGCACGCATCACTTAAAACACGAATATTGAGCCGTACCGCGCAAACCGCACGTCCGATTGACGTGCCGTCTGTGCCTACACGTCAAGAATAATAATTAGAATGTTCCACGGTGGTTTCAGCTCAATCCGAGGTCGTCCGCTATGAATTTGACCGTTGGACGCCCGTTCTGGCCGTTTATGACACCAGAACTGCGTTGTCTGTCACCGCGGGCACAAGGCACGTCCGATTGACGTGCCGTCTGCTCGACCACTTCAGAAATCACTCACCCGTATTTGTCATCTGATTTCAGGCCATTCCGACATCATTCGGCCCGTTTGGACCCCCCTCACGTGCGTTTACGAAGCGCGCGCATCACTTAAAACACGAATATTGAGCCGTACCGTGCAAACCGCATGTCCGATTGACGTGTCGTCTGTGCCTACACGTCACGAATAATAATTAGAATGTTCCACGGTGGTTTCAGCTCAATCCGAGGCCGTCCGCTATGAATTTGACCGTTGGACGCCCGTTCTGGCCGTTTATGACACCAGAACTGCGTTGTCGGTGACCGCGGGCACACGGCACGTCCGATTGACGTGCCGTCTGCTCGAACACTTCATAAATCAGTCACCCGTATTTTTCGTCTGATTTCAGGCCATTCCGACATCGTTCGGCCCGTTTGGACCCCCCTCACGCGCGTTTACGAAGCGCGCGCATCACTTAAAACACGAATATTGAGCCGTACCGCGCAAACCGCACGTCCGATTGACGTGCCGTCTGTGCCTACACGTCACGAATAATAATTAGAATGTTCCACGGTGGTTTTAGCTCAATCCGAGGCCGTCCGATATGAATTTGACCGTTGGACGTCCGTTCTGGCCGTTTATGACACCAGAACTGCGTTGTCGGTCACCGCGGGCACACGGCACGTCCGATTGACGTGCCGTCTGCTCGACCACTTCAGAAATCACTCACCCGCATTTTTCGTCTGATTTCAGGCCATTCCGACATCGTTCGGCCCGTTTGGACCCCCCTCACGCGCGTTTACGAAGTGCGCACATCACTTAAAACACGAATATTGAGCCGTACCGCGCAAACCGCACGTCCGATTGACGTTCCGTCTGTGCCTACACGTCACGAATAATAATTAGAATGTTCCACGGTGGTTTCATCTCAATCTGAGGCTGTCCGCTATGAATTTGACCGTTGGACACCCGTTCTGGCCGTTTATGACACCAGAACTGCGTTGTCGATCACCGCGGGCACACGGCACGTCCGATTGACGTGCCGTCTGCTCGACCACTTCAGAAATCACTCACCCGTATCTGTCGTCTGATTTCAGGCCATTCCGACATCGTTCGGCCCGTTTGGACCCCCCCCCCCCCCACGCGCGTTTACGAAGTGCGCGCATCACTTAAAACCCGAATATTGAGCCGTACCGCGCAAACCGCACGTCCGATTGATGTGCTGTCTGTGCCTACACGTCACGAATAATAATTAGAATGTTACACGGTGGTTTCAGCTCAATCCGAGTCCGTCCGCTATGAATTTGACCGTTTGACGCCCGTTCTGGCCGTTTATGACACCCGAACTGCGTTGTCGGTCACCGCGGGCACAGGGCACGTCCGTTTGACGTGCCGTCTGCTCGACCACTTCAGAAATAACTCACCCGTATTTTTCGTCTTATTTCAGGCCATTCCGACATCGTTCGGCCCGTTTGGACCCCCCTCACGCGCATTTACGAAGCACGCGCGTCACTTAAAACATGAATATTGAGCCGTACCGCGCAAACCGCACGTCCGATTGACATGCCGTCTGTGCCTACACGTCACGAATAATAATTAGAATGTTCCACGGTGGTTTCAGCTCAATCTGAGGCCGTCCGCTATGAATTTGACCGTTGGACGCCCGTTCTGGCCGTTTGTGACACCATAACTGCGTTGTCTGTCACCGCGGGCACACGGCACGTCCGATTGATGTGCCGTCTGCTCGACCACTTCAGAAATCACTCACCCGTATTTTTCGTCTGATTTCAGGCCATTCCAACATCGTTCGGCTGGTTTGGACCCCCCTCACGCGCGTTTACGAAGCGCGCACATCACTTAAAACACTAATATTGAGCCGTACCGCGCAAACCGCACGTCCGATTGACGTGCCGTCTACGCGTACACGTCAAAAATAATAATTAGAATGTTTCACGGTGGTTTCAGCTCAATCCGAGGTCGTCCGCTATGAATTTGACTGTTTGACGCCCGTTTTGGCCGTTTATGACACCCGAATTGCGTTGTCCGTCACCGCGGGCACACGGCACGTCCGATTGACGTGCCGTCTACTCGACCACTTCAGAAATCAGTCACCCGTATTTGTCGTCTGATTTCAGGCCATTCCGACATCGTTCGGCCCGTTTGGACCCCCCTCACGCGCGTTTACGAAGCGCGCGCATCACTTAAAACACGAATATTGAGTCGTACTGCGCACACCGCACGTCCGATTAACGTGCCGTCTGCGCGTACACGTCACGAATAATAATTAGAATGTTACACGGTGGTTTCAGCTCAATACGAGGCCATCCGCTATGAATTTGACCGTTGGACGCCTGTTCTGGCCGTTTATGACACCAGAACTGCGTTGTCTGTCACCATAGGCACACGGCACGTCCGATTGACGTGCCGTCTGCTCGACCACTTCAGAAATCACTCAACCGTATTTGTCGTCTGATTTCAGGCCATTCCGACCTCGTTCGGCCCATTTGGACCCCCCTCACGCGCGTTTACGAAGCGCGCACATCACTTAAAACACGAATATTGAGCCGTACCGCGCAAACCGCACGTCCTATTGACGTACCGTCTGCGCGTACACGTCAAAAATAATAATTAGAATGTTCCATGGTGGTTTCAGCTCAATCCGAGGTAGTCCGCTATGAATTTGACCGTTGGACGCCCGTTCTGGCCGTTTATGACACCTGAACTGCGTTCTCGGTCACCGCGGGCACAGGGCACGTCCGATTGACGTGCCGTCTACTCGACCACTTCAGAAATCACTCACCCATATTTTTCATCTGATTTCAGGCCATTCCGACATCATTCGGCCCGTTTGGACCCCCCTCACGCGCGTTTACGAAGCGCGCACATCACTTAAAACACGAATATTGAGTCGTACCACGCAAACCGCACATCCGATTGACGTGTCGTCTGCGCGTACACGTCACGAATAATAATTATAATGTTGCACAGTGGTTTCAAGTCAAAAGGACGTCATTTTAAGTGAAAAGCATCAACTGACATACGGAAAACCGACCAAACACATTCTGAATCTGTTGATAATTTATCTCAACAATCCATGGGTCATATGTGACGTGTATGAGCCAACCCGGGATGAATACGAGTCGCGGTGTGGCCGAGATAAGTCTAAATGGCTCTCTTTTGTTTAAAATGGACACCATTTTAAGTACATATGGAAAAACGACCAAACGGATTCGGTTTCCGTTGAAACTTTAGGAGAACGATCCATGGGTCATATGTGACGTGTACGAATCAACCCCGCCACAATCGGAGACGCGGTGTGGCCGACACCACTCAAAGTGTCGGTCTTTTGTTTCAAAAAGACGTCATTTTAAGTGAAAAGCATCAAGTGACATACGAAAAACCGACCAAAAGCATTAGGACTGTGTCGATACTTTATCACAAGGATCCATGGGTCGTATGTGACGTGTACGAGTCAATCCCGCCTCAATCCGAGGAGCGGTGTGGCCGACACCGTTCTAACTGTGTCTCTTTTGTTTAAAATGGACAGGATTATAAGTGAAAAGAACAACTGGCATACGGAAAACTGACCAAACGCATTCCGAATTTGTTGATAATTTATCCCAACGATCCATGGGTCATATGTGACATGTACGAGCTGACCCGGGATGAATCCAAGTCATGGTGTGGCCGAGATCAGTCTAAGTGGCTCTCTTTTGTTTAAAACGGACACCATTTTAAGTACATACGGAAAACCGACGAAACGGATTCGGTTTCCGTTGAAACTTTAGGAGAACGATCCATGGGTCATATGTGACGTGTACGAATCAACCCCGCCTCAATTGGAGACGCGGTGTGGCCGACACCACTCAAAGTGTCTGTCTTTTGTTTCAAAGGGACATCATTTTAAGTGAAAAGCATCAAGTGACATATGGAAAACGGAGCAAATGCATTCGGATTGTGTCCATACTTTAGGAAAAGGATCCACGGGTCGTATGTGACGTGTACGAGTCAATCCTGCCTCAATCTGAGGAGCGGTGTGGCCGACACCGCTCCAACTGTGTCTCTTTTGCTTAAAATGGACAACAATTTAAGTACATACGGAAAACCGACCAAACGCATTCTGTTTCCATTGAAACTTTAGGAGAATGATACATAAGTCATATGTTACGTGTACGAGTCAACACCGCCTCAATCTGAGGCGCGGTGTGGCCAGAACCACTCAAAGTGTCTGCCTTTTGTTTCAAAAGTACGTCATTTTAATTGAAAAACATCAACTAGCATACGGAAAACCGACCAAACGCATTCGGATTGTGTCGATAAATTAACACAACGATCCATGGGTCATATGTGACGTGTATGAGTCAACCCCGCCTCAATCTGAGGCACGTTGTGGATGGTAGCACTCCAGGTGTATGTATTATGTTTAAAACAGACATTACTTTAGGTAAAAATATATGGTATACAAAAAACAGATCAAATTATGAATTGACTTCTAGATTCCACATATAATTGTCATCTACATTTTAAATTGAAATATAAATGAATTATGTATGGTTATAATTACGTTATCAATTCTAATTTAATTATGGATGTGTATAGTTCTACCATTATATGTTAAACGTGTATGAATTTGTTCTCTATATGTAAGTGTTAGTTGGTTACTGCAGGTACAATAATTATATATGTATGTGTTAGTTTATTGCAGGTACAATAATTGGATTGAAAAATGAGAGGGAACCCACAAAACCAGATGTGGTGCTGGTCAAATTGGAGACCTGGTTGGGAGCTGCTGGGCAAATTGGGGAGCTGCTGGGTGATTTGCCCAGCAGAGGCTATGCCAACGGTTCAAAACCGTTGGCATAGAAATTGTAGATTAGTTTTACTAACGGTTCATCAAACCGTTGGTAAAACACTTTTCCCAACGGTTTAGAACCGTTGGGAAAGAGTAGATGTGGGGTTTTTGCCAACGGTTTGAAACCGTTGGCAAACCTTTTTCCCAACCTATCTCCGCCCTATGCCAACGGTTTGTTGTAAACCGTTGGGAAATGTTTTTCCCAACGGCTTACTTACCTACGGTTGGCAGAACCGTTGGTATATGTTATACCAACGGTTTTCCAACCTTTCCCAACATTTCTTAACCGTTGGTAAATATATTATTCCCAGTAGTGAAAAACAATTGTTTCACATTCTCCATTTTAGATTATTTAATATATTTCCACTTCATTTCTTATCCCATGCACACAAAACACCTACCATAGAAGAAGTTTCTCTCTTTTCACAAATGTAATTGCTCAACAAGGATTTTCTCATCCAAACACACAAAATAGTCACCACTATCTTGATAAATTTTTACTTCTCTACCCAATGTGAGTCATGGACATGTGTTTCTCATAAATAATTTTCAGGGTTGTTTTATAGCTTCTGGTTGGTAGGATATAGATGTTAAGAATACTGAGGCTGAAAAAGAAGGGCTTGGATCTTTTTGAATTGAAATTTCATGATTCTAATTTTCACTCAAACATGCTCTCCTTCTCTTCCCATTTGTATAAAATAGGATCCATCATTATTCAATTAGCTTAGGATTTTAGCAGAAAAAACATCAATCTTTTCAAAAAGGATTTTTCTTGAATGCTCCAGATAAGCACACCTTTCTTTTTACATCGTAATCTCTAGAAAGATAAAACTTTTCCTATCATGAAATCTACAAAAAAGAAATAGCTCTCAATAGAATAATTTTTCATTATCACACACATCTCTTAAATAATTGATTTTCCACCCAAATATTCACCAAATGTGGTATCACAACACAAGTCAGCTTCTTGACACTGAAGTTTAACTAGATCATGCAATTTCACATCAAGATCAGGTTGGATGGGGAAATTTGACTTGTAATTTGGCTAACCTAAAAGGTTGTTCATGGATTCTAGGGGCTACAATGATTAATGTATAAGGTATTCCATAATGAAAAGGATTATTTTGAAAAGGGGGCTTAAAACCAAATAAATACCTTAATTATTTAAAACACATTTACCCCATACACTCATGTTTTGAATGGAATAAATCAAATTCTGGTTAAAGAGGGCATTTTTGGGTCCTCTCAATAAATGAGGAGAATGAAAAGTATATGAAAAAAGGGTTCAGAATCATCACAGGAAAGTGATTTCAAATATATAGATAGTGAAATATGACATGGGATTCAAAAATCAATCTTATTTTTATGAAATTAAAAAATATTTGAACTTGAATCAATGTCATTTCACCATTCATTTATGCTCGGTTTTAGAAAATAGATTGGTTCACTCATTGACATCGGTTTCAAAAATAGAAATGATAATCATTTTAGCTCAAAATATTTGAAAAAAAATACATTTCAAAAAAAAAACACACAAATATCTGAAAAAAGTCTTTTTTTTTTAAAATAGAAAACCAAACATAAGATAAAAACAATAACCTCGAAATTCCCCCCCCCCACACACAATTAAATGATGTAGTGTCCTCATTGAATTCAAATTGATTAAACATGTACGAATATTTGAAAATGAATCATGGAATGAAATAAAATGTAAAGGAGATGTACGACCTGACATATTACCAATGCAACGTTGAGTTAAGCTCCTAAGTATTTCTCTTTGAAAACCAAATAAAGCAAAAAATATAACATAAAAAATTTATTAAAGGAAATGAAAATAGAAATTATATAAGAAAAGAAGGATAAATCTTAGTCAATCCCCCATGTGGGCCCTGGGTTTTGACTGCCTATAGAGGGGATGTTCTAATCATTTATCCCCAATCTGATGGTGGGTGAGGTTTCTTCCTCATGAAGCAATAAAAATTATTCTTTCCAATATGCACCTCTTCCTTTGTTATGAGGACTCCAAGTATATAGCACAAAAAATCCACCCCCATGAGAATTATGAAATACTTGAAAGGCGGGGTAGGAAATGAATGAGTTCTCTTCCTTCTTGGTTTCCACTTGCACAACATCTTCTTTATGAACCAGTGGTTGTTGAACGTATGCTAACTCAATTGAAAAATCAAAGATAATGTTAGAATGAAATTCTATTTGAACAAAATTAAAGCATGATGTGTTAATATCAAATTCCTTCCATTAAATTTCTATGTATTGTGTCTCTATTTCCTCAGGAAAATTCACTTTGATCACATCTTGAACAACCTCTAATAAATGTTTAACATGTTCGGGGAGATCCATATGTTCCTCTTCAGATGAATCTTCTTTTTCACCGTCATCCTCCAAGGAAATACATGTATTGTATGAGTCTGAAAAATTAAAACAAAAGGATGTAATACTCAATTCAGTTTCAAAAAAATAAAAATATAATGAGTTCATGAAAAGAATATCTCCCTGAGTTGGTTCATCTTCAATCTCTTCTTCAATGGAAAACACCACATAGAGTTTATTAGTACCAGGTAGAGGCTGCTAGTTAGTCTCCACTATATCTTGGATCTCCATAGAAAAATCAGGTATGACTAATGGGGGTCTTCTTGGAACATGGAAACTTCAAAAAATTCTGGAAAGTATTGGGAGAACTCATTTAGCTTTCGGGCCATTTCTTTGAAAACTTCTTTGATCATTTCCTCCCTTAGTCCATCTATGAATTGTTTGAATGTTTTCCCCTCATTATTTGTTTTCCAAAATAACCTCACTTTTCTAACAATAGAAGAAACACCATCCTACTCAAAAAAGCTATATTTAATAATTGGTTCATTTATTGGTGGGTAATTATTCCATGAATTAAAGAAATAGTAATTTGAAAACAACATGGAAAGTGTTTTTTTAATTTGAAAAGGAGTAAAGTATTTAATATTAGGTTATGGAACTGCCTCTCCAGCAACGACGCCATGTTTGACACACTCCTGTCATAGGGCGTGGATGATCAAATATTCCCTAAGTTAAAATCAACTAATGTGGTTGACCTAGGATGTCTCCCAAAGATGAGTGCACACAAAATAGTTTGTCACTTAAAAATTAGTGTAAAAATGTTATGTTTTTTAAATGAAATTTGAAGTTCAAATGATTGAAAAATATGACAGTAAAAGGGGTGATTAGGTCAGGTTTGGTTTCTGAATTGTAATGTTATCCTTGTTCAATTTAATTCAATCCTCTTCATCAAAGTTGATTAAAGTGAGATTCCACAATCATTTCCTCTCACTTCCTTTGTGAAATTATGATGGTGAGAGAAAACCTTTCCAATATCTCTGTATGGTAAACTCACCTTCCATGTGAAAATTAGTTATATCGAATGTCCTAAATTAATTTTTGAAATACCTGATCGGGTCTTTTTTATCCCAAAAAATCAATAACATTCACTACCCTTTTTACACGTACTGACGATTGTAGAGTACCTCACCGCTAATTCCCGGTCTATTCCATCGTATATAAAATAGAAATTAGTGGAGGGAGATAATGATTATTTTACCAAGGAAAAAATCAATAACAAAATTTAAACTCAAGAACGTTCGTACTTGATAATAAAATTCTCTCTATGAAATTGAAAACAACTTTGAAGAAGAAAGAAATTCCATTCAGTTACATTCAAGAACTCAAGTATTATGACATAGAAAAACAACCCTTCTCCAATCACTCCAAATATTTACCCCACTATGGAAAGGGTAATAGAGATGAATGGGGAAGAATAAGGCATTACAAAACTATAGATAAGAAAATAAATAAATGAGAAAGTCAATTTTTTTCCTTGGTGTCTTAGAATGAATGGTATGGAAATATAGATTCTTTGAGAGGGAGGAGCTCTCCTCCTTTTATACATAGAATTTGTACCCTGAATTTTGATGCATTGTATCCCCATTAAATGAAATATTCATGCATTACACCATTCTTGAATGTTGTTAATAACTATCTTGGTCGTTTCTAATCAAAAGTTCAGCGGATTTGGACAAGTATTCCAAGAGTTATGGCCGTTTTACTCTCACAATTTATTCTATCCCGTAAGACTCACCAAATCGTAAACCTCAAGATTAGGATTTTTTAATGACCCTTAAAACTTCCAATTCCCACAGCCTTACCTTCATGAGAGATGTTCCGAAACCCAATTTACATCCACCCACCGAATTTCACAACAATTGGGAACACCAAGAATTAGTTTGGGACCCCACACCAAAATATGGCAGATCTGTAAACAGTTTTCATGCTCCCAACTGTGTGCTTCATTTGAGCTTCCATATGACCAATTCATCTTTTGGTCCAAAATGATGAAATGGATACCTCTATGTGTAGAATCTGAAAAAGAAATAATTTTTCAATTTGATTAGTTTATAAAATGTTATGGACAAAATACAGAAATAATTTAAAATAGTTAAAAATCAGAAATGGGCCATTTTTACTATTAGGCTCAAAATGTTACCAATATCATAAAAATGCAACAATTAGACTTAAAGTAACACTTTGGTGGGATGTAAAAAAATAATTCTCAATGTAAATTAATTGAAAATATTTTCTCTATCAATTACCCCACAATTAGCACATGGACTCCTGGACAAGTAAACATCAAAATCAAATCATATCAAATCCAAAACACATACCAATGAGATCTATCAAATCCATAACAAGAAACAAAAATATATCATGCCTCATAAAAAACAATTATTTCACATTCTCAATTTTAGATTATTTAATATATTTACACTTCATTTCATATCCCATGCACAAAAAACACCTACCTCAGAAGATGTTTCTCTCATCTCACAAATGTAATTGCTCAACAAGAATTTTCTCATCCAAAATCACACAAGAGTCACCACAGGATTGATAAATTCATACTTCTACACATAATGTGAGTCAGGGACATGTGTCTCTCACGAGTAATTTTCAGGGTTGTTATGTGGCTTCCGGTTGGTAGGGTTTAGATGTTAAAAATTTTGAGGCTGAAAAAGGAAGGCTTGGCTATTTTGAAGCAAAATTGAAAGATTCTAATTTTCAGTCAAACATGGTCTCCTTATCTTCCCCTTTTTAGAGAATAGGCTTCATCGTCATTCAATTGGCTCAAGATTTCAGCAAAAAAAATCCAATCCTTTCAAAAATGATTTTTCATGAAAGCTCCTGATAGGCACAACTTTATTTTTACATGGGATGCTCTAGGATGGTACAAATTATCTTATCATGAATGCTCTAGAAAATCCACATATTTCAACAATATAATTTTTTAACAGCACACACATCCCTTCAACAATTGTTTTTCCAACCAAATATTCACCAAATGAGGTAGCATAACACAAGACAGCTTCCCCCGCACATAAGTTCATCTAGATCTTGTTATTTCACCTCAATAGTAGGTTGTATAGGAAAAATTGGCTTCTAAGGTGGCTAACCTAAAAAGATGTTCATGGTTTCTAGGGGCTAAAATAATCAATTTATAATTTTTTCCATAATTAAAAGGATTATTTTGAAAATTGGGATTAAAAGTAAATAAATACCTAAATCATTTAAAACACATGTACCCCAAACCCTTAAGTTTTGAAATAAATAAATCAAATTCTGGTTAAAGAAAGCATGGTCTGGTTCTCTCTAGAAACGAGGATAATAAAACAAATATGACAAAAAATGGTTCAAAAGCCTCACAGGAAAGTGATTTCAAATATATACACTGTGAAATAAGACATGGGATTCAAAAATAAATGATCGCTTCATGAAATTCCAAAATATGTTAACTTGAAATAAAGTCATTTCAACATTCATTTAAGCTTGGTTTAATGAAATAGATTAGTTCACTCATTGACATGGGTTTGAAAAATATAAATGATAATCATTTTAGCTCTAAATTTTGAAAACACACTAAATTTCATAAATAAACACACAAATATATGAAAAAATTAACTTTTTTTATGAAAATAGTAAACCAAACATAAGATGAAAATATTAAAGAAGAAATTATCCCTCCCCTGCACTTAAATGATGTAGTGTCCTTAGTGAATTAAATGTGATTAAACATGTAAGCATGTTTGAAAATGAATCACAATAAGTAAAAAAATGTAAAGGAGAGGTACGACCAAACTTATTGGCAATGGATAAGTTAGTTGAGCTCCTAAGTTTTTCTCTTTGAAAACCTGAAAAAGTAAAAATATAACATAACAAATTTATTAAAAGAAATGAAAATTGAGATTGAATAAGAAAAAGAAGGATAATCCTTGGTTCAATCCCCCAAGTGGGCCCTCGGTTTTGACTGCCTCCAGAGGGGCAGTTCTAATCGTTTATCCCCAATTTGATGGTGGGTGAGGTTTCTTGCTCATGAACCAGTAAAAATTATTCTTTCTAATATTCACCTCTTCTTTTTTGTTGAGGACTCCAAGTATATAGCACAAAAAATCCACCCCTATGAGAATTACATAATACTTGAAAGGTGGGGGTAGGATAATAAATGAGTCCTCTTCCTTCTTGGTTTCCACATGGACAACACCTTCTTTATGCTCCAGTGGTTATTTAAGGTATGATACATCAATAAAAAATCAATGGGAATGATATAATGTAATTATATTTGAACAAAATTAAAGCATGATGTGTTAATATCAAATTATTCCCATTAAATTTCAACGAATTGTGTCTCTATTTCATTAGGCAAATCCACTTTGATCTCCTCTTGAACAACCTCCAAAAAATGTTCAACAAGTTCGGGGAGCTCCAGATGTTCCTCTTCAGACGAATCTTCTTTTTCATCGTCTTCCTCCTAGGAAAAACATGTATTGGATGAGTCTGAAAAATTAAAACAAAGGGAAGTAATACTCAATTCAGTTTCAACAAAATCAAAACATAATGAGTTCATAAAAAGATTATCTTCCTTAGTTTGTTCATCTTCAATCTCTTCATCAATGGAAAACACCTCTTGGATTGAGTAGTACGAGGTGGAGGTAGGTAGTCAGTCTCCACTATATCTTGGATCTCTATAGAAAAATCAGGGATGACTAATGGGGGGTCTTCTTGGACCAAGGAAACTTCATAAAATTCTGGAAATTATTGGGAGAAATCATTTAGATTTTGGGCCATCACTTCAAAAAATTGATTGTTCATGTCCTCTCTTAGTCCATCTATGAATTTTTTGAATGATTTCCCATCATTATTTGTTTTCCAAAATAACATCACTTGTCTATCAATTTATGAAACCCCATCCTCCTCGGAAAAGGTTGCGTCAGTAATTGGTTCCTTTATTTTTGGGTAATTGTTCCATTAAATAAAGAAATAATCATTTAAAAACAACATGACAAGTGTTTTTTTAATTTGAAAAAGAGTCAAGTATTTAATATTAGTTAGTGGAACTACCTCCCTGGAAAAGGCGCCTAGTTTGACGCACGCCTATCATAGGGCAGGAAAAAAAAATATTTCCTAAGTTAAAATGAAGTAATGTGGTTGACCAGTGATGTATTCCTAATAGGAGTGAACAAAAAATAGTTTTTCACTATAAAATGAGTGTAAAAGTTTTGTGTTTTTTAAATGAACTGTAAAGTTCAAATGATTGAAAAACTATGACCTTAAAAGGGGTGATTAGGTTGGGATCAGTTTCCTAATTGTAATGTTATCCTTATTCAATTTAATTCAAATATCTTCTTCTTAGTTGATTAAAGTGAGTTTGCACAATGGTTTCCTCTCACTTCCTTGGTGAAATTATACTGGTGAGAGAAAACCTTACCAAGATATCGGTTTGGTTAAATCTCCTTCCATGTGAAAATTAGTTGTATTTAATTTCCTCAATTGACATGTGAAATAACTGATCGGGTATTTTTTATCCCAATCAATCAAGAATATTCACTACCCCTTTTACACATACTGACGATCATCAAGTACTTCACCACTAATTATCGATCTATTCCATTGTATATAAACTAGAAATTGGTGGACAGAGATAATGATTATTTTACCAAGGAAAAAATCAATAACAGAATTAAAATTCAATAATTATAGCACTTGATAATAAAATCAACTATATTAAATTGAAAACAACTTTGATGAAGAAATAAATTTCATTCAATTACGTTCTAGAACTCAAGGATTAAAATAAAGAAAACCAACCCTTCCCCAATCACTCCAAATGTTTACCCCACCATGTTAAGGGTAATCGAGATGAATGGGAAAAAATAAGGCATTAAAAACTATGTAAAATAAAAAAAATAAAAGAGAATGTCATAATGTTTTTCTCCTTGGTGTCCTAGAAGGAATGGGATGGAATGATAGATTTTTTGAGAGGGAGGAGCTCTCATCCTTTTATAGCCAGAATTTGTATTCCATATGTTAATGCTTTGTATCCCCATTAAATGACATATTCACAAAATACACCCTTCTTGAATGTTGTTCATAACTCACTTGGGAGTTTCCAATCAAAATATCAGCAGATTAGGAATATTATTCCGAGAGTTATGCCTATTTTTCTCTCGCAATTTATTCTATCCAGTTAGACTTGCCAAATCACAAACCTTTGGATTAGGATGTCGTAATTACCATTAAAATAGACAATTCTTATAGATTCCCTTCATGAAAGATGTTCCAAAACATTGTTTGTGTCCACTCACAGAATTTCACAACAATTGGGCCCATCAAGAATTAGTTCGGGACCCCAGACCAAAACACAGATGATCTGTAAATAGTTTTCATACTCCCACTTGTGATCTTCATTTGAGATTCCATATGACCGATTCAGCTTTTGGTCCAAAAGGATGAAATGGAGCCCTGAATGTTTAGACTCTTCAAAATAAAGAATATTTCAATTTGGATTAGTTTAGAAAATTTTATGGTGAAACAATAAAAATAATTTAAAATAGTTGAGAATCTGAAATGGGCCATTTTTACTATTAATCTCAAAATATTACCAAAATCATAAAATGCACCAATTCATCTTAAAGTAGCACTTTGGTGGGATTTAAAACAACAATATTCAACGTAAATTAATTGATAATATTTTCTCTATCATTGAGCTATCCTTGAAAATTGTATTGGCAGTGTGCCTAGGACAGAGTGACTGTGTTTGAACTTTTGTAACCAACCTCTAGTGAAGATCAGTGGAATTAGGTACAACCGACAACTTGTTAGAATATTCTCATCGGACATAGCCCTTAGTAATGAACTAATTAAAATTAATTTTATGTACTTCTTATTTTGAATGTTTTAATTACTGCTCACATTCATCATATATGTTTAAAAAAGTTCCCTCTAATGTGGGAACAGGTTCCAGCAACGAAGGGAAACACGTTGAACCCTAATTCACCCCCCCCCCACTCTAAGGGTGGTCTAGGGTCCTTTATGTGTGGGTACTGGTTCACTAATCAATCTTATTTTCAGATCTTTGAAATTTTTCTCACATTCATTTTTTCATATGAAATTGTCTCCCTTCTAGTCAAATTGGTTATTGGGTTAGATTTCCATGAAAAATCCCTCAAAATGATTCTTTAGTATCCTTCCAATCCCAATAAAAATATGGATCTTTGTATCCATGGTTGTTATCAACCAGTTGTTAATGACTTGTGTCTATGTAGGATATATTGATATACCCTATTTTTAGAATATATGTCAAAAGAATAAATTTTTTTATATCCATAATTCATACTCATTTAATTTAGAATTAAACTTCACTGTCCTAAATGTATTTAATAAAATACTCAAATGATATCTATGATCTTCCTTTCTCATTAAATATATAACAATATCATATATAAATACTACAAATATTATTTAAATAGTCTCAAAAGATAATATTCTTTATATCCACATAGATAACAGAGGCATTGGTATGTCCAAAATAAATAATTATAAATTCATAATGATTATATCGTATACTAAAGGATGTCTTGGGTATATCCTCCTTCTTTATCCTTAATTTTTTATATATAGAAAAAGAGTCAATATTAGAAACTTATTGATCTTTTTTATGGGATAAAACAATTCATTAATATGAGGTGATAGATTCCTATTCTTGATAGTGATCATGTTAATCTCTCGATAATGAATATTAAGATGAATTAAATCATATTTATTCTTAAAAAACGAATATATTAACCCCATAGTGGGACACTTGGTTATATGAATCCATTTTCAATATTCTCCTCGTGTTATTTCGATAATTCAGAAAACTCAATTGGGCCCATTATAATTGGATTCATTGAAACGGGCTGGGAACCAGGACTGGGTTTAATTAAAAACTAAATATTTTCATTAGAGAGAATAAATGGTATATATTTTGTAAATGCATCATCACTTTCCAAAAAAAATGGGAAATCATCAATTCTGAATTTTTCCAACCATTTTAGATAAATATCCCTCATGAATAGGTATTAAGACCCATATAATGTAAGTAATTTTCTTTGTATGTTCATATTCATACTCAAACCAAAAGACCATCATGGGTTCATTCAAAATATCAAATGTGAAATTCCATCTTCTGTAATTAACATGGGCTCTATATAAATAAAAACACTCCAAGCCCAAAATCACATTAAATTCAACTAGAGGGGTAATAGTTAGATTTTCAGGAATCACATTCTCACAAACATCTATTGAAGAGGATATGTAGAGTTTATATGGGATCATCATACAATTAGTATTCTCACTGTTAAATCAATAACTAATCATTGGGGATAAGGATTAAAATTTATAGATAAATTTCATGATATTTCTGAATTCATATTACTATGACAAAATAAGATACTTCAATATTTAGGTCTACCTATAACCACCTCAACTTCACCATTCTCTCATTAATCCCAAACTAGAATGAAATGGTTTGCATGGCCATCAATAATATTTAATTTTATTGATCAATCAGATAATCCTAAAATGATTCCTAAGATGTCCTATATTATAAAACATTATTTTAAATGAATAAAACATAAATTTCATCTCCTAACTCTATGAATTATCATTTGTTATTATATATTTTATACTCTTGTTCGTTATAGTGGTTCATAAAGGGACTCTGAATTAACCCAATAATATCCAATGGGAATTTCTAAATATGTGTGTAATCTGAGGCCTACAAATTAATAATGAGTGATTATTGATTTAATACCCAATCTACCCCATTCAGTGTTTTTACCTGTAGGTGAATATGTTTCCTAGCAGCATCCACTTTCTTGTATGAAAACAAGGATGTATTTTCTAGGAAAACTAGACTCCATTATTTTCCCTTACATTTGAAATTCTCTTATACATAGGATTTACAAAGGGATATCACTTAATTTCTCAAATCTCAATCTCAAAAAATATCTATATAATTATATTATAAAAACTAGTGTGACACATCAGAAACCTTTATAAATATTATATAATTTTAGATGAGTATTCATTACTTATCATAGTTATACATGACTATGGTCCATAAAGGTTTTTTGTATTTGGATACATGAAATATTATTAAATAATTTATTAAAATATTTTAAATATCTCTAATAATGTTCCTAATACTATTACCCTTTTAGAGATAACATACTTAGTACCTTTAATCAAAACATGATAATGGAAAACATAATAGAGTGGGATCTTAGATTCTTAGTAAGGGTAAACAAGAGAGATATAAATCATAAAAAAAGTATAATATAAGCATAGTGGTATGATAATATAATCATGTGTATGTTCTCTATATAAATTATTCATACCCAAAAAACTTATATTATAGAATCCAAAATTTTTTTATCAAGAATCCGGATTAATTTGGGTGTAGAATTATAAATAATCATTCAAGAGTCATAATAAATGTTGTTGACCTAATAAGAATATGAAATCAAAATATTTTGAACATTTTTATTTACAATCATGTCTATGCACAATCTTGAGGGAATATATTTAATAAATCATACACATATATCAAAATGTGAACATATCTATTCGCAATGATGTGCACATATATTGTTGAGAGAATAGTATGAAGAAATAAAACTCACACATTGAAATTTCAATATATCTATTTTTAAACATTTCCATGTTTTTCATTATCATCTCAAAGACCTTATATGTCACATTACCAAATGCATTTTTGTTATTTAATAGAACCACCGATCACATAATGAAAACCATACATATATATGCCACAAGATCATAAAAAACAATAATAAATTAATCGAATTATAACTCTTGTTATGGAAATGGGTTTCCTAAAATTCCCAAAACTTCATCATAGCATAACCTGTGTAAAAAATGAGTTTCATATATATTTCATCATAAACTAATATATTAATGGGAAGGAAATTGGTTTTATAGAATAATAATTAAATCATATTCATCATAATCTATCTAAATAAATAATGTGGATTGTGTCATAAAATCAAATCCCTAGTAAATAATAAAAATCATTAAATTATGTTGGCATATATTAAAAATACCTTTAAAATATCATTAAAACCATTCATTGAATATAAGAGAAAAATATTCTTTTTCATTTTATAACATTTAAACAAAAAACCCTCATATATTGAGAATAGTATTTTACTTAAAAATATCCATGGAAACTTTTAAAGGATTCTTCAAATGAAATAATTTTTATGATTTTGGGAAAATTCATTCATGTGGTAAACATTAATATTGTGATTCCATTCCCATTTTTTGGATAATTTCATAAATAACAATTTTAGAAAGCATTATACAAATTAAAATTTAATAAATTTTAATTGAAATTAAAATATGGTTAAAATATAATTTATTAAATCTATGGTTCAATGAAAATAACATTCTAGAAACATTTTAATGAATTTGGACATGAAAAAAAATCATTGACCAAAGAAGAAATATTGATAGTTTTTATTAAGTAAATATTCTTTGAAATTATCTATACCAAAGAGTAAAAAATGGAAATATTACACATAAATTATAGAAACAACAAGATTAGAATAATATATATGGGTTTTAAAGTATAATATCCATGTAATTTCCATTAATAGAATATTTAGAAAATGGAATCCTAAAAATAAGTGATATTGTATCAAAAACCACATACTACATTAGAAATAATTAAATCTTAACCACATTAAAAAACTACTCCAAATGAAAATTTAAATACCATTAATATAAAAGGATTCATAATATAAAATTTGAAATGGGTAGAAAATAGACCAAAAAATGAAACAAGTTGTTAATGTGGAATATGTCTCACTTAAATAAAACTGTGATGAGAAACCCTTATCTCAAGTCTCATCTTACATCGCAAAAAATCATAATTTTTATATAATAAATATATATTTATTATAAATTTATTATAGGTCCATATTCATACATAATTTACTATGTACCATTATTTTGTAATTCCTTTTTATCTTTTTTTTAATAACTTCATCAATAAAGAGAATGTTCAGGTGAAAATCAGTACAATTGTCATGCATGTGTTGGTTTGATGGTACAAGTAATTTTACATTGGTCATTATATCATCATATCTAGAATATTATACAAGATGTAATAATTAGATTAAATCATTATATACAACTGTACAACCATTTGAAAAAAAATGATAAAAAATCACGTTGTTGAGACAGTAGTCCATAAGCATGCACGAGTGATGTGTCCACCTTTCAATAGATGAAATAAAATAAAGTAAAATAATAATACACCTTTATAAAATAACTATTATATCATAAATATCATATATATTAACTAAATATATTCTTATTTCTGTCCAGGTAATGTAGAAATGAATAATGAATCATATCGCTTTGTGGAGGCAGTAGTCAACACGTATGCATGAGCGACGTTATTTTCATCCAGAATTTGAGATGGTAAGAAGTTAGATAAGATAAAATAATTAAATAATAATAATAATTTTATAAATATTATATATAAACATTAATTTCATTTTAATAATGTACCATTGAATATGGTTATTTAAAATGAATCGTATAATTATATGGAGTCGGTAATCCACATGTACGCATTAGTTATACATTAATTTACCTTTTGATGGAAAGGAGATAGAAAATGGTTATCACATAATAATAATATAAACTTATTTTATTGATGATATTAGAGTTATTAATTTATTTCTGATAAAATATATTTCAAATAAGTATTAGAAAAAGTAATCTTTCAAAGATTCGGGTAAGATGCTAGCTTCTTCTTTGAGAGACATCATTTGTCTTACATATTATGCCTGCATAGGATTATCATAGGGAAAGAACAATATTTCTGAAATTAATTTAATAAATATAGGATTTTTTTTGGAAATGTATTTACTAATTCAGGATTCTAAAACTATGTGAATAAGATTGGATAATATGTTCCCTCTTATAGGAGAGTGGTGGGACACACATGGAATTACTTAAAAATTTTAAATAATATTAGGTCACTTTGTTATGCAAGTGGAGAAAAATTTACCAAATATCAAAGTTTAGATAATATAAATTTTTATTCTTTTAATCCAATCATATTTATAATATCTTATGTGGAACATTTACACTTATTTATTAGTGTAATCCTCCCTCACCCTAATAAACGTGTTTTAAAACTAAATGTGGTAACATAGTTTTACAGATTTTACTATTCATGATGACAAGAAATTAAGTTAAACCAATAAAACTATATTAATTATTTTGATAGAAAATATATAATATATTTCAAAATATTAATTTTATATAGGTGTAATAAATTCATTTTAAAATTAGTTCACAAAATGAAGTAAAAATTACTTTTAGAAAAAGGAATTTTAACAATAAGTCATTCCTTTCATTAATTTAAAGTCTTGTAATAACTTTTAGATGAATGTTAAAACATATTATTGAATATATTAGCTATATATTTAATTAAAATACTTCATAAATATACATTAATTAAATTTATTAACATAATAACATAGTGTTCACATAAGTAACGTTGTTTAGAAAAACGTATCCTTTTACCTTCAAATGATTACATTTTAATTTTTAACCAATTGAAAACCAAGGAATTATATATATATATATATCTCTGTGTGTGTGTGTGTGTTTGTCTGTGTAAAAATTAATTTTTCATAATTTGGTTAGTCTTATTTGTACCTTCCAATCAAATGGAAACTCGATAACTATCACATTAAAAAATAATATTTCCACTGGGTATTCTGGATTATTTAAACAAAATGGTGCATGTAAAGAAAGATATAAAAGAAATAAAAATTATTTAAAGAAAAATATGTCCTAAAATATTGGGGTTTTCACTCTTGAGTACCCTTGACAAATCACAGAGTCATAAAACCAGCTTGCAATAGTCTATCCCAATCATTACCCCAACAAGACTACACCAGGGGAACTGAGAGAAAACATAAGAATTTTAGACATCAAATGGTGTGTGTAGGGTGTGATAAAAATTATACTATCTATATTTCATCAAAAAATCATTTCCTATCAAAAACCATATTCATAAATGATAACATAAATTATTAATATAAAATATTTCTTTCTTATCACACATAGATAGAACCAAATATCAATCCACAATTACTTATATAAAAATATCCCCCTTATTAGAATAAGAAATAGAGGATCAAAAAATTTAAAATCAAACAACATTTTAATTTATAGAGTATTTTAAATAAAATTTATAAAAAAATTAAAACCCTTTCCTCTTTCCAACATAGTTCCTCGAAAACTATTTTTTGTAAAAACACTTCAGCTTCATTTAAAAATTGAATTTTCCAACCAATTTGTAATTTAATTTTAAAATAAACTGTAAAACAACCCTAAAATAGATAAAAAAAACACATGGAATTATACAATCAATAAAACATTCTATGATATATGAAACATGTAGTATGGTTATGAAATAATTAAAGGGTAGGGGATGCAAAGATGACATATTATCAGGATCTTGAATGTCATTCTAAAAAGCATCTAGAATCAAAGTCACCACACCAAGCTCTGTATAAAATTATTTTGGACTCTGTATCCTTATTAAAAATTATACATGTTCCCTTATTAAAACTAATACAGTTCTCTTAGAACCCCTTAGAGTAACTAGGTATAAAAGAAATATCAAGAAGGATTCAACTCTCTTAGAGAATTTGGTAGTTTGTACACATTTTTATAGTGTAAAACACATCTATATCATCTATTAGATACATAGTTTCCCATTATAAGGAAAATTATTGGTTATTAACAAGAGTACTGAAGAGTTTTCATATGATCAATAATAAATCACAATAAATAAATCTCACATATCACCTCCAACACCCCTGTGTGAAGCATACCATTTTTACATGAATAAAAAACTATAATATTATAAAGGGTAAAAAACATACACTATGGAAACCATAATCCATATCAATGAACTCAAATAAAGTTTCCCAATTTATTGGTTTACAAATTATTGAAAACAATTTAAAATCACTAAAGAGGCTTTCAAAATTTTCATGGATTTCCAAGATACTTCTTGAATATTGATAAACCCATTGAAATGAATTTCTAAATATTCCTATTTAGAAATTCAATACACATAAAAATACATTTGAAAATAAATTTGAGAAACCAACATAATCCATGGCACAAAAGAGTCCAAATAACTTAAAAATAATTTTTCCCTTTTAATAAAAATCTTTTTAAAAATTTCAAGAAACATGTCATTAAAAAATAAATAGAAACAAAAAAAATTCAAGTCCTATATTCTATTGTATATAAACAATATAGAATACAAGAGAATATATTTGGATACATCAGTTTAATGAAAATCAGTTCAAATGTAACCCGCTTTCAAGAGAGGATTTTTAATAATATAAGGAGGGACTATGAGATATCCCTAACAAAAACAATTTGTGATTAAACCACATATTGAAATCTAAAATTGTCTCAAATAGTGATTATTTTCCAAGGGTGAATGGAAAATATAATTTGATATTGAAAGGATATGAGTAGAGGAGGAATAAGGAAAGAAATCTTAACTGACCACATAAAATTGATGGAATATATCCAACAGAAAAGGATGGAGAAAGAGGGAGAGGAAGGACTTCCAAGATAACTCTTGCTACCTGAGAAAGAAATATAATGGGGAATAAAGGGATTAAAACCTATAAAATTTTATTAGGGGAAATGAAAAAACTAAAAAAAACTACGATGACTCATTCATGTGGTGAATAATTTTCCAAAGGATAAATAGTCTCCATGCCAATGAAAATTTAATTGGGTGATCCCTCTTATTATTGGGTGAATGGTCTCCCCAAGAAACTTTTATGTGGTGTACCCTCAGTTCATGAGCTGAGCCACATGTGGTAGAACACTCTAGTCACTATGAGGTAATGTTCAAAGGGGTAGCCTATGGTACCTGATTTGAAATACTATTGGTAAATCCCTACAGCTTTATGGTCCATACAAAACCAACCTAAAAATGACAATAAATCCAAAAAGACACTCCTAAATAACTCAATATTAAATAAAAATACAATACAATTGTAACATAATTTGTTATAATTTATATACGGGTTAGAGAATATTTGAGTGGGACATATGTTAGTGTAAGGTGTTTCTCTTCCAATTGTCTCTATTTTAGGTTCAAATTCATTCTCCTTACCTATTATTCTTATAAGTCATATAATATTCCTTATTTATGTATATAAATAAATTATAGTATCATTTTGGGGAATTATTTCTATTTATTGTCCATTTAAATTGATTATGGAATTTTTTAGGATTCTATTGTCCATATATCACCTAATTTAATTTTATTCTCTCATCTTGATCATTAATTTTTTATATTGTATATATACAACCCCATAGGGGAGTATTATTTTATATTAATATATTTTTGATGATTAATATTTATTCATAATATTATCTAATCTATACATGATATATATTTTTCACTTTTGATTTAAATTTATTCATTACCTTTTGGATATTTTCTAATTCTAAAAATTGATTTATTTCTCCACTTTTAATTATTCATACTTCATCAATTGTGATGCTTTAAAAAGTAAATTTCATTATCAACTTTCTTCAATTGACATTTTTCTTTCATATTCATGTTTTTTCCCTTATATGTACATATATTTATCTTGAATTTTTTTGAAAAGTTCTTTGATTTGTATTATATTTCAATTTATCCATGATTTACAAATACTTTTCTATTAATTCATTGATTTTTTATAACTAATGAAAATATTAATGAGATTTTTTATAAAATTACTTATAATTTTTAATTGTCCGTATCATTATTTATTTTTCTTTGGGATTTTTTCTATTATATATTATAATCATTTTCATCATTAAAACATACTTTGTTATTAAAATATTCTTATTATTATGAATTTTTTAAAAAATAATTTTTCCCTTATTTGTAATAATTTCAATGTTTTTTAAAAACCAAAACACTTATTTATTATTTTTTGTACAATTTCATATATTATTTTGTAATAATTTCCCTTTATTTCAATACCCTTTTATATTACACTATTTTAATATTCATTATGTTATATTATGACTTATTATATCATTTTTATAAGCCCCTAACAAGATGAAGTAATTCATTTATTTGTTATCCAAATAATTATATATATTCGTGGTGTTGTTTAAATGAAATCCTTATTTGGTGACTGATCAATCACACCCTTTTATTACTTTATCATAAACCATTCTTCAAGAAAACTTTTCTTCCAATATAATTTCATTTTTAATAACCTATATTTAATTATTTTGAATGAATTTTATTTTCCATGATATTTATATGATTTTATTGAATAAATACAACCAACTGATATTAACATATATCCATTTATATATTTATTTATATAACATTAAAAGAAAATAATGTCTTATTCATCCGGGTATTGGTATTTTTTTATTATTAAACATTATTATTTGTATTTACTAACCATTTTCTCAATTTATGGAAATCATCAGATAATATATGTGAAAAGTGGAGTAAAAACACTCTTTATGTAATTTGTAGGTGACATTTGACAACTAGAATGGGTATTGTACAAATTCTCACCATTTTATGATTATGATTTTTGGATTTATATATTCATATCAGTCTGTATTGGATTATGTTACGTTATAGGTAGTACTCAATATATCTCCAAAATTTACTCGTTTGATACCAGAGAAAACTAGTTTGGGAATTGGAATATTCCTACACTATTATATATGATTTCTTACTAAAGTGATTGATAGTATATTATGATTCCTAATATTATACATTCTAATTACATAACATATGAATTATATTAATGAAACAAAGCATCAATAAGTACTTGGAGGTCTGAAATAGTGACAATTGGGGGGAATCATCCTCGAAAAGATTAATACACATTGGGGGATGGAATCTGATGTATTAAAAAATCATACGAGGATTATCTATGGAGTTCCTAGATTCCAAAAAGTACACCACTTTATTCCTTTCATGCCAAGTATAGAGTAAGCTCCTTCCATTAAAAATGTAAATCTTATAGCTTCTAATTTGGAATGCATTGGTCTAGGTGATAAATAATTTATCATGAATGATGTTGTGAATAACTAATGAGTCTATTTCAATGATATCATGCAAGATTATGAAGGAAGGGTATACCTAAAAAATATTAATAATGGTGTTGGATTCTATAAGAAGTTAATCACCTCAATCATGTAGGCTGTTGAAGGCCACTACCACCAATCCATTGATGTCACGGACCACTAACCCCCAACCCCCCTCATTAGGCTGAGACTACATGACAGTCCATATTGAGTTTGATTCAACTTCTTAGAGGATTCAGAAAACCCCTTCTTCATGGCCTTGAAAACCACTATTCTGGAGGAAATATTATTTTACCCTCTATGAACATTTTTGAGGAGTAGTTACTCTCACATAATTTCATGAGCGAACACATATCATCCAGAACAATTCTAGCTCAAACATGAATGGCCACATGCTAGAGGGTGTTCCCTTCATGATGTGATCTATTTCTACTATTCCATATACACCAGAAACCCACTTACACTATGATTTCCATATATTTATTGTCACGACCCGTCCCCCGGGGCCCATACCATGAATACCCAAAGCCCGCCTTCCATAGGCCAGTGGCTGGCGACTATCACCAAAGTCATAATTCCATAAGTCTAGGAAGGAATTTCCTTTATAAAAATAAACACACACAACAGAGCACACAGCTGGATACAAAACACTAAGCCAAACTGTATAACAAGAGAGTTCTAAAAAGTAAAGGGGCCAGAAATACAATCCCAATTGTAAAGTACAAGTACAAATAAAAATTTCAAAATAGCTAAAAGATTAAAAACAACTCGACGATCGTCCAACACAGATCCTACATGAAGTTTAGGTACTGATAGCCTCCTCAATACTCCGCGTCCGTTAGTCTCCTCTGGGTAGCGACTCGTCGTGAGGTCTACCTCCGAGCACCGTCCAGTCCTGGTAAACATAGCCTTGATCAGCACTATTCATCATCTGCATCCAACACCACGATGTGCAGGCATATCCCATGAAGGGGTGAGTATAACGATACGCATTAGGGATATAGAGACCCTCAATGTCTCACAAAATCAAACAGGGATAAACCACAAAGTAAGAGATCAACAGATAACCCCACTTAGGTATATGCCCATACATATACCTAAATGATCAAGTAATCCATCTCAATCATGAAGAAAACACAAATTTACTAACTCAACTCACACAGGTATAAAACATATGTATAGAGATAGAAATGATTATATGTATCCACTAAATCATTTATTCTGATGAACCCACACAGTATCTAGGAACAGAAATCAGAACTGTCAAACCCACACAAGATGTAGGGATAGTAAACAGAGCTGCCAAACCCACACAGGATCCAAGAATAGTTGTCAGTGCTATTGAACCCACACAGTATCCAAGAATAGTATTTGGAGATGTTGAACCCACACAAGATCTAGGAACTATCGTCAGTGATGTCGAACACACCCCAGATCTAGGAACAGCCGTTAGAGCGCATCCAGCCACAGGGTTCCGAACAAAGCATGCTTGATTCCTGGAGGGTTCTCTCATCAATCCATGTTTGTATACATAAACTGCCACTAATTCCCTAGTTGATATATCCAAAAGTTCTATCTTGCCAAAAATAACCCAACGTGACAGACGGTGCGTTAATCAGACGCCCGGACTGAGAGTTATTGGCATTTCCATTTTGAGGGCCTTGTTGGATTTACATTCGATCCAACCATGCCATACACCTAATATGTCCAAACCTTGAGTGGGGTATACCAAATGAACCGTCTACTTCCTAGGTTTCCGTCTGCATAGATGGTTCTTCAAACTGATTCACGTAGATCAAGTTACGGGAAAAAGAGTGGAAACAGGTCAAATGGGTCTGGGACCGGTCCAGCCCAGTCAGCCCGACCTGGGTCCGGACTAGGGTCCGACCCGGCCCGCGGGTCTGACCTAGTACATGGTACCGACCTGGTCCGTGGGGGAGGCCTGGCCCACGAGGGCGGCCCGACTCACATTGGGTCCGGCCCGCGTTGGGTCTGGCCCGTGCTATGTCTGACCCACGCGGCTGGTGGCCCGTGCCGATGGTGGACCATGGGGTATACCCTAGCCACATCCATGGGGGAGGCGGCACCCCTAGAAATCACGAACAACTTAGACATTCGGGCTGAAGTCAAATAGGTGCCATGTGGCACCGGTCCGCATCACGCGGGACCTAGCGACGGGTCTCGCTCCTCCCGGGTGGTCGAGCGGCCAGCCGCCTCCCGCGCGGTGTAGTGGCGCCACGCCTTCTCCGGTGACCTGGCAGCTCGGGCCGCCAGTATTCCTCGCGGACTACCTTGCACCGGCCACTACTGCACCGACGCGGGCAGTCGATCGCCGGTTCCTCCTCCGACGGCGCGGTTGCGCCGCCGCTATCCATGCGGTGACAGTTCTTGCTTCATCCATCGGAAAACTTTCTTCGGGTCACCGGACGAGTTCCGATGGCTCGATTCTCATTCAAAAAGTAGCCGTGCATTCCTTGGGACGTCGCCTTTGATCCACAATCATTGTTAACGATAATCGCTCATCTGGTTCTCATGCCACGTTTAGCGTCAAATTCCACAAAGAAGGCGGAGGGGTTGGGACGTGCTTGTTCGGCCCACACCCTCCACGTTAGAGTGATATCATGCGTCTTCGAATTATCATCCCTGATAGAAAATGAAGAACAAGCAACAATTAACAAAGCTTGTACCCCAACCTCTAATCATTGATTGTCGATGTTGGCGTGAGAAAAAGGTTGTTGATTTTTTGATGTTGGTAAAGAATATGAAGAATTTGAGGATGACATCATTGGTGTTCTTCAAGGATGGCACTTCCTCCCTTGTTTTGGTTGAAGATCAAAGAAGAAGATTTTCAATTTTAGCGGATGAAGTCTTCTTCATTCTTTGATGGTCATTCTTCATTGGAGAGAATAAGTTTATCCACGTGCCCTTCCAAGCCCTCTCCCAACGAAAGAATGGCCAATATAAATTAAATTATGTTTTAATAATTTAATTTGATTTGCACTATTAATTCAACACGTGTTGGAATAAAAAATTAAAAAGATGGGTGGCACCATTAAGTGGGGAGCTCAAGAAGATTCTCCCCACTTAATGGGGAGTTCAAGAGGTTTTATCCTCGGGTGGTCCCCACTATAATAAATTTGAATGGGAGGTTAGGTTCAGGTGGGCCCCACAACCGTAACCTCTCATGGGTAGTTATGGTGTGGTGGTCCCCACCTCCAACTCCCACATGGAAGCTTCAACAAACCAAAAATAAAAATAAAGCTACAACATTATTTTTATTTAATTTTATTTATTAAAACCCAAAAACTATCATTCATTCTCAACCAACTATCGTCGAGGTGAAAGTATTCGTAAGTAAATACCAGCATTGCAAGTTCAACGGTGACCAAAGGATTCAATTCCAAGCACCGGTTCAAAAGTCAAAAAAACCCGCTCGTACGTTTACTGAACATACCCGAAAAAAACTTTAGAAATTTATTCCAAGCACACTGGGCCTCAGAATCATGCGCTGTAAATTTTTGTGGACTCATAAAATTCTGACGTATTTAAGAAATAAAATTCCACAGAATTTCTGGGTCATTTAATTCTCCCTAACTCAAGGCTTTACTTCCTCGTAAACTACAACTCAAACTAAGGGAACAAATGGGGTTACTGAGCACACATCCAAACCTCCCGCTCCCATGTGCTCTCCTAGAGGTTCCTGTGCTGCCAATGAACGTGCACCAGAGGTATCGACCGTCCACGAAGGACCTGATCATGTCTATCCTCAATATCCACTGAAACCTCCATTTTAGTCACCCCATCGTCGATGTCCAACTCCCCATGGTCGACGATGTGAGAAGGGTCGTGCAGATATCACCTCAGTTGGGACATGTGGAAGAAGGCATGCATCCAATGCAACTGAGGTGGAAGAGCTAAGTAGTATGCCACCTTGCCAACTCTGCTAAGGACCTGGAAAGGTCTGATGAAACATGGAGATAACTTGCAGCCTCTCCCAAATCTTCGTAAACCTCATCAGGGTGAGACCCATAGAAAGACGTGGTCGCCATCCTTGAACTACAGAGGTCTCTATCTCATGTCATCATACGACTTCTGTCTACTCTGTGCAGTCTTCATCCACTCCAAGATGATCTGCACCTTCTCTATGGTAGCATGTATCATCTCTGGTCTCACTAGTGCTGATTCCCCTGGGTCTGTCCAGCATAGTGGCGATCTGCAAGGTCGACCATACAAGTCCCCAAAAGGTCACATCCCAATGGTGGAGTGATATCTGTTGTTGTATGCAAACTCCACCAAAGGTAAGTGATCCTCCCTACTATGATCGAATTCAAGGACACAAGCATGTTTCATGTCCTCGAGGATCTTAATGGTTCACTCAGTCTGGCCATTTTTCTGAGGATGGAAGGTGGTGCTCAGATGTAGCTGCGTCCCAAAATCCTAATACAACCCCTTCAATAGCCGGGAAGTAAATCGTGCGTCATGATCAGAGACAATAGAAGAACGTACTCCATGTAGTTTCACAATCTTCTATACATAAAGGCATCCCAACAACTCTACTGAACCCTACTCTCTGATTGGTAGGAAGTGGGACGACTTGGTCAGTCGGTCAATGATCACCCAAATCGAGACGTGAACCCTAGATGTACGTGGAAGTCCTATCATGAATTCCATGGATATCTCATCCCACTTCCACTCTGGGACCTCTAAAGGCTGAACCAAGCCTTCTAGTACCTGATGCTCTACCTTCACTTGCTGAAAAATGAGGCACTATGAGATAAACTCGGCCACTTCCTTCTTCATCCCCAACAACCAGCGTTGTCTCTGGAGATCTGGGTACATCTTCACCACTCCAAGATGTACCGCTAGAAGGGATATATGAAACTCCCTCAACACTTCCTCTTGAAGTGACACTGGCACCATAGTACATCATTTGTAGTTGATGACATGCTCTCCACCTTCATAAAATCCATCAGGTGCCTTCCTTGTGGATTTCTGAGCACATCGTGTCTCGTAGTCAGCGTCTCCACGTTGAGCCTCCCAGACTCACTTAATAAGTGGGGGAGTGACTATAAGAGACTGAATGAAGGATGCGTCATCCCTATCCATAAAGGATATCAAAAAAGCGACCAGCTGCTCCGTCGCCTTGCCTACCATCTATATACCAGACCTCCTTCTAGGTGCATCTGCAACAACATTCTCCTTCCCAAGAGTATAGACTATCTCGAAGTTATAGTCCTGGAGGAACTGATCCCAATGTATCTATCTCAGGTTCAGGTCCTTCTGAGAGAAGATATACCAGAGACTCTTGAGGTTAGAGTAGACTGTGAAATGCTCACCCATCAGATAGTTCCACCACATCTTCAAGGCGGAGACCACTACTTATAACTGTAGATCATGGGTGGAGTAGTTCTTCTCTTTTTGTCTCATCTGACGAGAACCATAAGCAATCACTACTCTCTCCTGAATCAAGACACACCTAAGTCCGGTCCCTGATGCATCGTTGTAGACTACATACCCAATGCCCTCCTCTAGAAGCCTCAAGATGGGGGAACTAGTCAGCGTCTGCCTCAGCTTCTGAAAGCTCAGATGGAATATCTATGACCACACAATGTATTTCCCCTTCTTCATCAAGGCTCATAGTGGTACTGCAACTCTGGAAAAGTCTGATACAAACCACCAGTAGTATCCATCCAAACCCAAGAAACTTCGTACCTCCATCACACTCCTGTGTGGCTCTGAAGCAAGTACGTTCTCAATATTTGCAGGATCCATTGCAACTCCAGCCTCCGAGATGACGTGTCCCATGAATTGAACCTCTTGGATCCAAAACTAGAACTTCAAGAGCTTACCATAAAGTCGGCGCTCTCGGAGTGTGTCCAGTACTACCTACAAATGGTAGGCATGCTACTCCTCAGTAGTCGAGTATATCAGAATGTCATCGATGAAGACAACGACCAAGCGATCGAGGTAAGGCTAGAGAATCCTTTTCATGAGTCCCATGAACACTACTAGAGTGTTGGTTATGCCTAAAGGCATAACTAAGAACTCCTAGTGGCCATATCGACATATGAATTTCATCGTCTACACATCCTCATCTCTAACTCTAAGATGTAGATAGCCTGATATGAGGTCTAACTTTGAGAACCACTGATCTCTCTTCTGCTGATGAAAGAGGTCATCAATCCTCAGGAGTGGGTACTTGTTCTTCACGGTCAACTGGATTAGGTGACAACAATCAACATAAGCCTCAAGCTCTCATCCACCTTCTTGGCGAACAGAATTTGGGCTACCTTGGGAGAAACACTAGGCCAGATGAATCTATTCCCCTACAATTCCTCCATTTGTTTCTGCAACTCACGAATATTAGCGGCATACATCCGATATGTTGGAATAGATATCGGTGTCGTCCCAGGGTATAGGTCAATGTAAATGTCCACATTTATATGAGGAGGTAGACCTGGGACATCATCAGGGAAAACATCCACATACTGGTCCACCACATCAAGATAGCTCAGACTCTCCACATCTACTACTATGAGGGTAAGACAGGACAACTAATGAGTGATTACCTACACCCTCCTTCGAGTAAGTCTGTTCTACACTGTAAAGTCTCCCTTCTCACCAGTGAAGGTGAACCTGGTCCCATCTGTGTTGACACACCGCACTTTGCGCCTAATACAATAAATCTGAGCATGGACTGTAGATAACCAGTCCATACCCAAGATGACGTCGTAAGGCCTTGACACTGATACGAGTAGATCCCAGTCGAAGCTCTCGCCTCCAAGAGTAAACTCACACTGTCGACACCAGTGCATGATCATCGAGTCTACTCCTGTAGGAGTCTCTAGTCATAAGGATCGACCCAACGACTCCGTCGGAATCTCCGAGCTCTAAATAAGGCTGGTGGAAATGAATGAGTGACTGGAACCTGTGTCTATAAGAACCATATATATGGTCTAGTAGACACAGATCGTACCTAGAATCATATTAAGAGCACTGTGATCATAAGCCTCAGCTGCCTGGGGATGAGCTCTCGCCTGCCAACCAACTCCATGCGGTCGGGGTGGACCTCCTTGGGGTGGTGGTGGTAACACCTCGAAACGTCTCCCACCACCAGCTGCACGACCAACTCCTCTTCCACGTCCGCCTGTGCCTTGCGGATCGCCTTGATCGAACCTTCGCCTCTACCTGGGAGGTCCCTCAACTTTTTGCTGATCATCTGAATGGAGGGTCAGATAGTCACGAGCCACGTGACCATGCCCACTGCATGTGAAAAACTACTTGTTCCTCAAATGAATAGCTCTGTCTCGTTTTCCTCACCCAACCAAACTCGTGTCCTAAGTTCGTCCACTGGATGGTCTGGTCTGCTTGGACCTCTGTGAAATCTGTCTGTTGCCTGCTGCAGTAGACTCCGCTATGTGATTCCCAGTGGTGGGTCTCCCTGATGGTAACTACTCAGTAAGGAAACTATCTACTGAGAGGGATTTATACAACACCCCCTCTTACATTGGGATGCTGAGGGAGATTATCGAATCCTTGATCTCTCACCTGAGACCCTTCTCGAAGGTCCGGGGCTGGAAGAATGGGTCCCGTACCATATCTGTGGATTAGCGCGAGTGGTCGGTGAACCTCACTAAGTATTATTCCACCATCATGCTACCCTGCTGTAGATGATGTAGCTCCTGTATCTGCACCACACGTAGGGTGTCTAGGATAAACTCTGCGCGAAACATGATCTCAAAGTCTGCCCAGAGTTGTGTCACCTCATCATGAACCTGGAGCATCAGGTTCCACCATCTTCCTACTACTTCCTGACGAAGAATCACAACATGGATCACCATAAGGTCGGCTGGTGTCCCTACTAGTCTGAATACTCTCACCACAACCTCCATCCAATCCTCTACTGCTTGCGGGTCCATCTCGCCCCTGTACCTGGGCAGCCTCTAGCGCTGGAACCTGTGCAACGTGCTCAGCCGACGTGAAATGTCTTCTACTGGGGCTGGTGGCATTGGTGGCTCAAAAGGTAGTGTTACCACAGGTGCCTCTGGTGTAATAGGGCCCTACACCGAGGCCTCGTCGCTCCGTGGGCACCCATCTCGTTCAAAGCCTGGAACTCTAGATGGCTATCTGTGTGGATGCATCCTATAAAGAAAAAGCTTTTCCACAGTCAATAAGTTATACCCAGTGAGATGAATCAAAAAATATCACAAATAAGACTCTTCTAAACACACACGCAATCAGTGTTTTCATGCACTTAGTAAGAAATCAGAAGTCAGGGTCCTGGTGTATGGATACGTCTGCCACCACACCAACACTGGGCTCCCTGAACTAAAAACAACTCTTAGTACCCTTAACACTATTTCTTCACAAAAAATATTAGATTCCTAAGTTTTGCGGTATATCTGACTCCTCTGATACCAATTATCATGACCTGTCCCCCGGGGCCCGTGTCGTGACTACCCCAATGCCGCCTTCCATAGGCCAGGGGCTGGAGACTAGCACCAAATGCATAATTCCCTAAATCTAGGAAGGCATTGAATTTATAATTATAAACACACAAAATAGATCACACATCTCGATACAAAACACTAATATAAAATTTAAAACTAGAGAGTGATAGAATGTAAAGGGGATGAAAAAACAAGCCCAATTGTAAAGTACAAGTACTACTGAAAAGGGAAAAAATATCTGAAAGATAAAAAGCAGCTTATGGATCATCCACCATGGATCCTACCTAAATGGTACATACAGATAGCATCCTCATCACTCCACGTCCATCCGTCTCCTCTGGGTACCAACTTGTTGTGAGGTCCACCTCCGGGCACCGTCTAGTAATGTTACACTCAGCCTCGGAAAGTGCTGTCTGTCACCTACATAAAACACAACGAGGTTTGGGCATAACCTGTCCATGGGTTTGTATAAGGAAACTCAATAGGGACCCTGAGACTCTCTAGGTCTCACAAAATTCAAAAAGGATAAACCACAATGTAAGATATCAACCGATATCCCCACTTATGATATGCCCATACATATACCTAAGTGATCAAGTAATCCATCACAATCATGAGGAAAAGAAAATTTTACTGACTTGGCTCACACAGGTATACAACTTATGTAGTGAGATATAAATGATCATATTTAGCCATTGAATCATCTATTCTGTCGAACCCACATAGGATCCAAGAACAGAAATCAGAACCGTTGAACCGACACATGATCTAGGAATGTTAAATAGAGTTGTCTAACCCACACAAAATCTAGGAATAGTCATAAGTGTTGTTGAATCCACACAGGATCTAAAAATTGTAGTCAGATCTGTCGAACCTGTAATGACCCAAAGTTTCATTAATGGAAATCCCTCTTGATCTAATTAAATGTCTCTTTATGTTTATATAAAATGTCAAATTCTTTGGTTTTATGATAAGATTTTTGACCATTTCTAATATAGTTGTTGAATACTGATCACATGATTAGTATAAATAAAAGACTTTAACAAATCCAATTTACTCAGACAAAAGAAGCGATGGCCTCATCCAGAAGAATTTCCCCATAAGAAGCCCATTTTTTGGAGCTTAGAAAAGAGGTGGAATCCTTGGGCTTCGCTCGTGACCAATCCCAAGCTGAGTTTCACCATGTCAAGCTCTAATGGGATCGTCTATGGGAAATGTAAAAGTTGATAGAGATTACCACTCGAGCGATGTTATCCGAGCCACCCTAAGAGTCTGTCACCATCGCACACCTTACCCTTAGGTCTTATGTGGATATTTTAAGGGGTTATGTAACAAAACAACAGTACTATGTTCATGTACATTATTTTTGTATATAATAATGAATATAATGTCTAGTAATTATTGATACATTGTAAATAGTTTATAAAGTACAAATGGTGTTTTTAGTAATTATTTAATTAAGAATTCTATTTTATTAAATTAAGGGATTTTTGAATTAAATAATATTTTTATAAAATATTACTATTATTATTATATCAATTTTTATTAAATATAAATTATCTTATAATTTTATGAATGCAACTATAATTTTTATTAAGGTTTGAAAGCCATTTTTTGTCAAAACCCATGAATTTTCGATAAATAGAGGTTTTTATTTTAAAAGTGAAAATTAAAATATTTAGAAAATTATTTAGATAAAATAAATGTTATTTCTAGAATTAGGACATCAAAATTATCCAATGGTGAATTTTTATAATTTTCTGAGACAGTCAAATTTTTGGGTAAAAATTAAATATTTTTTAAATATATAATGTGTTTTATGACATCATAATGACCCAATAGTGATGTAATAAAATACAATAATATTTATGTTCGGCCAATATATTTTTTAACATTAAAATAATGTGATTTTGGGTTTGTTTGAATTACTTTTCAAAGCATTAATGGACCCCTCAAGACTTATTAAACACCTTGTCTTTTTAAATTAATTTCCATGGGAGTGTGACTCACCTCCACGTAAGAAACCTTATTATTTTAAGAAGATAGAACTTTGGCCTTATAAAATATTTTTTTCCTCTTACCTTTTCCAAAAACCATGGGCAAAAAAAATGGGATGGTTTGTGGTTTGGATTAATATAATGTAAGGGGGCCCAAACCTAGATAATAAAGAATTCCCTCGGCTTTCCTATATAAACCCACCCAATATCCCCCTTCCTCCTCACTAAAATCCTTTGGAGTTCCTCCAACCTCTTCCCTACTCTCTCTATAATCCTCCCAAGGTTCCCCAATCTCCCAAGAAGCCTCTCATAAGCCTCTCTCTAGCATATGGAAGCACACTTCCAAGTAAGGGTTTTTCCTTCCTTTCTCATTTTTGTCCTATTTTATTTAAGTTGTTTTTCCCTTTTAATTTCAATTATGAATGTTGGGGTATGGTTTCAAACCTCCCCCATACTTCCCTCTTTATGTTTTAATGATGGGATACCCCTTTCTCTCTCATTAAATTCCTCCCATGTACATTCGTTACTATGCCGAAATTCCGAAAGGAACTTCTCTCTCCTATTTTACATTCAAGCAATACTTTTGTATCGTGAATCTAAATTCCATTACAATTGTTTGGACATGTATCTATATGACCCCTTTACTGTCCATTTCTTTTAAATATGATGAGACACCCCTTTCACTCTCATCAACCATTTTTATGAATTCTTATGTCACACCGTTACGCTGCCGAAATTGCACCGATTTTCTAAGCCAATGCCATTGTGTAGTGAATACCGTGCCCATTTCTCCATCAAGATTATTCACCTTTATACACATTTACTTATTGATTAAAATGTTTCATGTATGAATTCCACATTCCTTCATCGTGGAATAAATGGTTATGTTTTATGAATCCATGTTTTATTATCCATGTGGCACACTTATGCATGAAATAAAATGTTTAAGAAGGGTGTGCCCTTATAGCACTCCAATGCATCGGTAAAGTATAGTATCATGATACGTCATGGGAAATGAGTGTTTAATCATGCTAATTCAAGTGCAATGAGGTTTTACTCGTTCAATATGTGCAATGAGGATTTACTCATGCTCCATGTGCAATGAGCCTTGGCTCATGGTAATTCCATGTTAAGTGTTGTTTCCACATTTCCATGTTATGATTATCATGATTTATCATGTATTTATGTTCATGTTTCTCTTGTGATCTATTTTTATGCCTAAATTCCAACATGTATTGTACTCCTCATGTTATTCCATGTGTATTCCCTTACTGGGCTTTATAGCTCACCCTTTTTTTATGCATGTCCTCAGGTTATCCCATGCAATGCTAAGTACGAGGGAATCCAGTGGTCATGTAAAGGAAGTTTTCAATAAATATAATGTATTTTCATGTTTTAAGTGTTTATTTAATGACCCTAATCCCTAAAAACACTAATCCTCTCAATCTACTTATTGTATCAAGTGAAGTATTATGTAATAAATCATGTTTAAGTTTGTAATAAAAGCATGGTTGTCGTAGTAGGTATTAGAGGATATGTTTAGTTATTTTTGGGATTAGGAAACCCTAGTAATGCCTTAGATACAAGACTATGTATAATAAAAACATCCCTAAGTTTTGGTAAATACTGAGTAATTGGATTATCAAAAAAATACATCCCTGTCTGGATACGAGCAGGTAGAGGCGGCTCTGACATAGATGTATCCTAGGGGTAATACCCGAAAACACCACATTGAGCTAGACTCGAACAGGAACTAGTGCACGACAATGGGCCTTACTGCACTCTTGGTTATGACACTCCTGGGGGATATGTTTTGATAAATTCACAAGATTAGTATGAACCATTATTTAGGGAATTAAAAAAATGCCCCTAAGAATATATGTTAGAAAGTAGATCATGAAAAGCTTAGATTGAAGCCTATAGACTCATGAGTTAAGGAAATAAAAGTTTATTTATAAGTCATCAACGTTTTTTCTTTGGATTACCCTTTATGTGTTACCCCTAACTTTCCTTTTATTCCAGCCAATGGCCGGTAATAGGAGGACTCGGGCTAACAACCTTTGTGATTATCATTGCGATGACTGTACTAATGAGAGATCATTGTTATGACTATACTAATTAGATTCCCAATCCAATGGGAGCGGGAATTGCGAACTTTGTCACACTTCTCACTCAGCTAACTCAAGTTTTAAATAGAAACACAGGTCAAGAGGAACGTTCAACCCCCCCTGAGAAAGAAAAAGTCACTATCGAGAGCTTCATGAGACAAAGGCCTCCTACTTTTAGTTGATCATCTGATCCCACGATCGCTGAACAATGGATCAACTCCATTGAAAGGATCTTATCCATCCTTCAATGTTATGAACAAGACAAGGTTATCCTGGCTGCTTATCGTATGGAGGGTGAAGCTGATCAATGATAGAAGTTGATCAAAAATACAAATCCTGAGGAGGAGATCAAGTTGTTGGAATGGAAGGATTTCGAGAAGATGTTTTTCGATAAATATTTTCCACGCACCCTTCATCTTAAGATAGATAGGGAATTCCTTTCCCTCAAGAAAAAAGATGAAGAATCTGTTGGAGCGTATGAGGAAAACATCACAAGGCTTTTACGATACGCTTCTATCTTTGTCGTTACCCCTGAATACATGTTTGACTGCTTCTTTAGTGTGCTAAAGCCCAGCTTCAGGAAAGAATTAGCAATCCGTGACTTCAACATATATGAGAAAATTGTCTGATGTACCCTCAAGGTCGAAATAGAGATCAGATAATTACAAGGGTATCATGGGGACAAGAAGTGTAAGGTGGAATTCAATGCTGGTAGTCCGATGGATAAATCCAACAGCGATAAGAAGATCCAGCACCCCACTTGCCAAAAGTGCGGGAAGAAGCACCCTAGAAATTGCCTTAAGGGGACAAGGATATGCTTCAGGTGTGGAAGAGAAGGGCACCTAGCTGTTAATTGTCGGCAAGAATGACTCGCGGCTGCGATAGAGGAGATGAACGCTCCGCTCTAACCTCAACACGTTGTTTAATGCTAAAAATGCAAAGAACCGAGTCATTTTTCAAATCAGTACCCTAATACAAGTGTTTTTGGAGGAAACCAACAACCTCCAAGGTAGCAAGGAAGATAATTTTCCATCACTTCTACCGAAGTGAACCCTGACAACGAAGTGGTGACAGGTACTCTAGTTATTCATTCAAGAATAGCGAACGTACTTTTTGATTCAGGTTCTACGAATTCTTTTATATCTTGAAAGTTTAGTTGAACAATCCCAGCACCACCACAAATCATGGAAGTGAAGATTTCGGTGAGTACGGAAAATGGGGCAATCATTGCATCCCATGAGTATAAGTCCTCCCCTGTTATAATATGTGGATTGATTTTCTCGGCGAACCTCATCATACTCCCTCTGGTAGAACGTGACGCAATTCTTGGCTTGTATTTGCTTTCCTTATATAGAGACAACATAAATTTTTGAGAGAGAGAAATCACACTCCATATGGAGAATAGACCCCCCGATTCTTTACAAGTGTAAGGAGGAAGATGAATCTCTTTTTTCTCCATCATCTCAAGCATGGATATTACTAAACTATGATCATGGGTATCTAGATCAGATGATTGAGTCCAAAGAAGAAACCATCCTTGAAGAAATTCCTATTGTGAGGGAATTTGTGGAAGTGTTTCCCAAGGAACTGCCTAGTCTTACTCTTAGAAGAGATGTTAAGTTCTCAATTGAACATATACCCGGGGCTTTACCAATTTCCAAGACTCCATATAGAATGTTTGTTGTTGAGCTTGAAGAGCTAAAGAAACCACAATAAGAGAATCTCGATAAAGTTTTTATACACCCAAGTGCTTCACCATGGGGTGCACCAGTCCTCTTCATCAAGAAAAAGGATGGTTCAATGCGGATTTGCATCGATTATCATGGACATAGAAAAATCACAATAAAGAACAAGTATCCTCTGCCACAGACCGATGACTTGTTTGATCAGCTACGTGGAGCATAATACTTCTCGAAGGTGGACTTGCAGTCGGGATATTATCAAGTAAGGGTGAAGAAGGAAGATATCCCCAAGACTGCTTTTCGCACAAGATACAGGCACTATGAATTCATATTAATGCCTTTAGGACTCACTAATGCTCCAGCAATCTTCATGGACTTAATTAATAGAGTCTTTAGAGATTAACTCGACAAATTTGTTGTATTCTTTATAGATGAAATTCTAATATACTCCAAAACCAAGGAGGGTCATGAGGAGCATTTAAAAACTGTACTAGAGACTTTGCGCAAGGATAAGCTCTAGGAAAAGTACAGAAAGTGTAAGTTCTATTCAAAGGAGGTCTCATTCTTGCGCCATATCATCACAAGAAATGGGATATCTGTGGATCCCTCCAATACAGATGCAATTGAGGGATGGTCGAGTCCAACATCGGTAATGGATATCCGTAGCTTCTTGGGGTTTGCTGGATATTATCGATGATTTGTGAGGAATTTCTCACGATTGTCCAACCCTCTTACCAAGCTAACTCGGAAGGGAGAAAAGTATTCTTGGAGTGATGGACGTGAAGAAAGCTTCAAGGATTTGAAAAGGAGGATTATCACTGCGCCCGAGCTCATTTTACCTACAAGTGGGGAACTTCTGTGGTATTCAATGATGCTTCAAAGAAGGTTTTAGGATGTGTTCTGATGCAAAATTATAAATTAATATCCTAAGCCTCAAGGTAGTTGAAAATCCATGAGTGAAACTATCCAATGCCTGATCTGGAGTTCGCGGTTGTGATGTTTTCCTTGAAAATCTGGTGGCATTATCTCTATGGAGAGAAATGTGAGATATATACTGACCACAAGAGTCTTAAAAATATATTCACATAGAAAGAGCTTAATATGCACCAGAGAAGATGGATAGATCTCATCAAGGATTATGACAGTTCAATACATTACCACCCTGGGAAAGTGAACAAGGTGGCAGATGCCCTAAGTAGAAAGGACCCATCAATTCTATCAATGATGAGAATTGAGAAGGATCCAATCATCATAGACTTAATGAATATGGACATGGGAATCATAAAGAAGGGAACATCATCTATCCTTTCACAAATGATTGCTCAACCATCTCTTTTGGAAAGGTTAAAGGATTCTCAAAAGGATGATGTGGGAATTCAAGGAAAAGTGGAAGCAATCAAAAGAGGTAAATACTCAGAGATTAATTTTAATGAAGAAGTAATTGTGCGGTTTGGGAAAATACTATGTGTTCCATAAAGTCTGGAGCTGAAGAAGGAACTTTTGGATGATGCACATAGTTAAAATTTCTCTATTCACCCAGGAAGCACAAAGATGTATCAAGATCTCCAAGAAAACATTTGGTGGGAAAATATGAAGAAGGAGATTTCTGAATATACATCAATGTGATTAGTGTGTCATCATGTGAAGGCAGTGAGGCAGAAGTATAAGGGGATGATGCAACCATTTCCCATACCAGAATGGAAATGGGAGAACATCACCATGGACTTTGTCACCAGACTTCTGAGGACATCCAAAGGCAACAACGCAATCTGGGTTGTTGTGGATCATCTTACAAAGACTGCACACTTCATTTCTATTCAGGAGGATTTCTCATTGGATCAAATGGAACAGATATATATCAGGGAAGTGTTAAGGTTTCATCGAGTACCACTATCTATTGTATCTAACCGAGATCCAAGATTCTCCTCTATGTTTTGGAAGAGTCTTCAACATGATCTTAATAATGAACTGAACTTCAATACGGCCTATCATCCTTAAACTGATGGCCAATCCGAGCGAACTATCCAAACACTTGAGGACATGTTGAGAGCGTGCTCAATGGACATTAAAAGAGGATGGGATCAACATCTTCTTCTGGTTGAGTTCTCTAATAACAATAGTTTCCACTCAAGCATCCAAATGGAACCATATGAAGCCCAATATGGGAAAAGGTGCAGAACATTGGCATGTTGGGATGAGGTCGGTGAACGTAAGCTGCTTGAACCAGAAATGGTTGATGAAATGGTGGAGAATGTAAAAACCATTCAGCAGCATATCAAGTTATCCCAAAGTGTATAGAAGAGTTATGCAGATAATCGTCAACGAGACCTTGAGTTTAAAGTTGGAGACATGGTTTTTCTATGCATATCTCCGTGGAAGAAGGTCATGATGTTTGGAAAGAAAGGGAAGTTAAGTCCAAGGTACATCGATCCCTTTGAGATTCTTGATTGTGTCGGGGTTGTGGCCTATCTACTATCACTTCCACCTACTATGGACAAAGTACATGATTTCTTTCATGTATCCCTCTTAAAAAAGTACATACCGGACCCTTCACATGTACTCTCTTATAAGGTGGTATAATTGGAAGATGATCTTTCTTATGAGGAGAAACCAGTGAAGATCTTAGATAATAGAGAAAAAGTTCTACGAAATAAGACAATTCCCCTCATTAAGGTGTTGTGGAGAAACCCCAAGTTTGAAGAAGCGACATGGTAATTGGAGGAAATGATGAAGTTGAGTTACCAACATCTGTTTTAGTGTGGGAAATGGAAAATTTCGAGCGCGAAATTTCTTAAGATGGAATATTGTAATGACCTAAATATTTATTAAGGGAAATCCCTCTTGATCTAATTAAATGTCTCTTTATGTTTATATAAAATGTAAACTTCATTGGTTTTATGATAAGAATTATGAACATTTCTAATATAGTCGTTTAACAGTGATCACATGATTTGTATAAATATAGGCCTTTAATAAATCCAATTTACTAAGACAAAAGAAGTGATGGCCTCATCCAGTAGAATTGCCCCATACGAAGCCCATTTGTTGGAGCTCAGAAAAGAGTTGGAATCCTTGGGCTTCGCTCTTGACCAATCCCAAGCTAAGCTTCACCATGTCAAGCTCGAACAGGACCATTTACGGGAAAAGTGGAAGTTGATAGAGATTACAACTCGAGCGATGTTATCCGAGCCACCCCAAGAGCCTGTCACAATCGCACACCATACCTTTAGGTCTTATGCAGCTGTTTTAAGGGGTTATGTAACAAATAAATAGTACTATGTTGATGTAAATTATTTTTGAATATAATAATGAATATAATTTCTAGTCATTATTGATACATTGTAAATAGTTTTTAAAGTACAAATAGTGTTTTTAGTTATTATTTAATTAAGAATTATATTTTATTAAATTAAGGTGTTATTGAATTAAATAATATTTTAATAAAATATTATTATTATTATTAAATTATTTTTTATTAAATATAAATAATCTTATAATTTTATGAATGCAATTATAATTTTTATTAAGGTTTGAAAACCGTTTTTGACAAAACTCGTGAATTTTTGATAAATAGAGGTTTTTATTTTAAAAGTGAAAATTAACATATTTATAAAATTATTTAGATAAAATAAATGAAATTTCTAGAATTAGGATGTCGAAATTATCCAATGGTGAATTTTACATAATTTTCGTAGAGAGTCAAATTTTTGGGTAAAAATTAAATATCGTTTAAATATATAATGTGTTTTATGACATCATAATGACCCAATAGTGATGTAATAAAATACTATAATCTTTATTTTCGGCCAATATATGTTTTCCAATTAATATAATGTGATTTTGGGGTTTTTTGACCTACTTTTCAAAGCATTAATGGATTCCTCAAGACTTATTAAACACCTTGTCTTTTTAAATTAATTTCCATGGGAGTGTGACTCACCTCCACATAAGTAACGTTATTATTTTAAGAATTTAGGACTTTGGAATTATAAAATATTGTTTTCCTCTTCCCTTTTCCAAAAAACATGGGCAAAAACCATGGGATTCTTTGTGGTTTGGATTAATTTAATGTAAGGGGACCCAAACCTAAATAATAAAGAATTCTCTCACCTTTCCTATATAAACCCACCCAAGATTCCACTTCCTCATCACTAAAAGCCTTTGGAGTACGTCCAACCTCTTCCCTACTCTCTCTAGAATCCTCCCAAGGTTCCCCAAGCTCCCAAGAAGCCTCTCACAAGCCTTTCTCTAGCCTTTAGAAGCACACTTCCAAGTAAGGTTGTTTCCTTCCTTTATCATTTTTGTCCAATTTTCTTTAAGTGGTTTTGCCCTTTTAATTTCAATTATGAATGTTGGGGTATGGCTTGACACCTCCCCCATATAGGACCCCGGGACACCCTGAGAGGGGTGTGTTGAATTAGGGTGTCAACTTTTTCTGCTTAAATTTGTGGATCTTGTTCCCACGTTGGTAGGAACTACTTAAACCTGTATGATGGACATGATCAGCAATGAAACATTCACATGCACAGAGATAACACAACAATTTTACTTGGTTCACCATAAAAGGCTACGTCCAAGGAGCATACGCTGATAGGTTTTCGGTCGTACCAAAATCCACTATGTGTAACTAGCTGTAGATTACAATCGTTTGGGCACAGTCACTCTGTCCAAGGCACACTGCCTTTACAAAGATTCAGGGATAGGTCACCGCTTCCCTCGGGTCACTCCCATTGACTCCCCCTGGCTCACTTACCTTGGTGAAGTCCCACTTAGTTTATAGACATAAAGGTCTATTCAATAGATGTGCGTTGAAGTTCTTTTTCTCCTATTTAGAAAGAGACTTTGCTTGCATCAGGGTTCAGAGTTGATGCCCTTTTTAGTTCAATCCTTCTTCTTTAGTGCAATGACTGAATGCACTAGATCTTTTTCTTCTCTTCCTTTGATTCTCACTACTAAAACCTGAGTGTATTGATATATTCCCCTCTTTCTGTGCAGATATGAGTTCAGTTGCACTGTCCGTTCTTCTTCTCTTCGCAAAGCACAATGAGGATGTTAAACACCAGTCATGTGTGTGTGGTACCACTTCTCCTCATAAAACCAAATGGTTTACTGTTCTTCCGTCTTCACAAAGAAGATTTGAGAGTGATAAGTACATGTCAAAGGCCTATGGGACCCCAATAATTTCTCACTCCCTTCCCGGTGCCTTGCGAGTAAAATTTAAACCTTGCGCGTAAAAATAACTTTTGGCGCGTAAAAGGCTTTTTGCGCAACTCTTCTTTTTTGCGCAAATCTTCCCCTTTTCACGCAACACCTTCTTTTTCACGCAACCCTTCTTCTTTTCGCGCACCACTCTATACCTTAGTTTTTATTTGCGCATCAGAGCTCGATATTTTTCTAAGTGTCGAGCCTCACCGAATGAGAGGGCTTCACCTCATATTTATAGGTGTTTTTGACCTTGCAAGTAAAACCCCTTCCTGCGTGCAAAACTGTCTCTCAGTTCTTTGAATTACGCACACCTATTTGATTTTCCGCGCACATGGCGCGAGCATCCCCAAATTTTCGCGCACCTCTTTCCTTTGCTAATTTTATGTATTTCTGATTTGATACACTTCTTGCACGAAAAATTAACCCAGTAATTCTGTGCACAACATTTTTCCGCGCACATTCCAATTTGTCCGCGCACTGCTCTTGTTTTTCGCACAGCCCATGCCTTTACCATTTTTCAATCCTCTAATTCTGAAACACTATTTGCGCGAAAAACGTCCCTCCACTAATTTTGCGCACCACGCTGTTTTCCGTGCCCAGCTCAAGAATTTCGCGCACAGCCCTTATTTTCCACACAGCCCATACCTTTGCCATTTTTCAACAATCTGATTTCGAAACACTATTTGCGAGAAAAACTATTTCCTACATCTCGTTGTCTTCCATGCCCAACTTAAGTATTTCGCGCAAGCCTATTATATTTCTTGCACCACTTCCTTTTTATGTGAATTACCTTTTTCAGACAATCCATGTCTTCAATTTCCGATTTTGAGGCCCAAAAATTTGGCAAACACTGAAAAACGGTGCCACCTTGTGTATGCTCATTTTGTACCTCCTCCAGATCATCCATTCCTTTGTCGACATTCTCTGACAAAACATGGATCATTAACCACATTCCTTGAACTTGACATACCACCATGGAATCTCCTTTGTCAAAAATTTTGTATGTCATTTTTTTGTTTTGTCAACAAGCACGATCACCTCAAAAACACTTCTTCTCAGTGATCTGTATCCTTCAGCAACTCTTCTGCTTTCATCACAAACTCGACTATCGTGATATGTATTCCTTGGAGGAAAAACATTAGCATCATCATCTTCTATGATAATGTGACGTGCATGGCCATCGCAGAAGTCAAATGTTCATGGCCGTCACAAAATGCCAATCCCTTGCACATTGTCTTCTTCTTCAACCATCTTCCTCTACTTCATGCAAGACATATGATTCTATTATTCAAGAAGTCTATTGCATGGTTCTCATGCAATAATGCAGATTTGCATGGTCTTCATCAAATCCAATTATTCTTTAATAATCCTCATATGGATTACACATCACATTCATCATTGTTGTAAACAATGTATCACCATTGACACATGTTCATCGAACTTACGATCAGTAAAACAATCGTCTGAATAACCATTACTCTACTTCAGCAGAGTACTTCATGATCTCCTTCATTTTGATCTTCCAATCCTCCATTTCATTGGAGTACTTCTTGATCTCCTTCATTTTGATCTACATTGACAACTATTGAAAACAAATACAAACTTATAAACAAAGTGGTTCCAAAAATCTCCCCCTTTGTATTTTGTTGTCAATACCTGATACATCTTCTGAAATGAATTTGTGAAAATCAAAATGAGAATCTTCTCTTCAATGAACTTTTCTTTTCAAAAATTCATTTCACTGTCTCTCCCCCTTATTGACAAGAAATACAAAACGCATGGTAGGGAGGGTATCAATCCATACTTAAGCAATGTTTCATTAATCATTTCACTCTAAGTCTACTTGAGCAATGCTCGATGTAGAAAACAAGAGGATTTGATTAAGTCAACAAGGCGGTCCATTATTCACTGATCATGATACCAACATGAGATGAGATCTCTTGTATTTTTTCATCAAGGGTTTACCACTTTTATTTCAGGCATAAGAAATAAAATGTGATAGGGAAAGATCAGCCTGAAATTCCTGCACTTACATCATCAAACTGATCAAAACCTTTCATGTGCTATCTGCAAGATAAGTTACCTTGTGGCACATCCATTCCTCTTATGTCACTGATGAATTCAGTTACTTCCCCTTTGTATAATGATCTTTGATTTTAGTAACCAAGGGATAGAGATTGAGAAATGGCATACCTTCTCCATTGACGTGTTCTTCAAGAAATTCACAGAGTAACTGCTTTTGAGTCCAGCTGGAGGTGATATTGATTGACACAGTGATTATGGAAGCTTCTTAATTTTTCTCCCCCTCAAGGGAAACACTCCTCATCATCTTCATCAATAGTGATCCTTCATCATCATAATCTTTGAATATCAATTGAAAAATCTACTAATGATGGAAACTTATTTAGCATGGCCATCAAGAGATGAACGCATTCACTACTTCTCAGGTTCTCTTCCTGAGAGCATGCTTCACCTTCAATTCCCTGCGTTATTAGCACAAATACAATACACAAATGAATAAAGGGAATAAGGTAGTTCCTACTTGCTTCATCAATATGAGATGCAGGGTTGAGGTGTTTTTCTCAACCAAGTTCCTCTTTTCACTCTAATCTTCATGCCTGAACATTTCAACATATGTTCTGATATGTGTTGATGTGGAATGGCTCTATTCACATACTCTTCTTCATTGTGTGAGGAATTTTTCTTCTTAACATCCATCATGAATGATACATTCTTACTCCTCTTAAGGACTTCTTCTTGATTTGGTATTATGGTTAGGCAACCTTTAGCAATGTGACCAGATTTCTTGCATCTATCACACAGAAATTCCTTGACACAAGTGTTTTTTTTGTTTTTAATCTCTCTTTCACTCTGTCTTCCTCACGTGAATGTTTTTCTTTTCCTTTAACACCAGCCTTGGCCTTTTCATCTTCAAGTTTCCTCACTCTTTTCAAATCTTCTGGCTAAATGACCAATATGTCATTTGGAACTGTTGCAGCTGGTTTGGATCTTCCACATGGGTTCATCCGAGTTTCATCCCACTCAGTGTTTCTTTTGGATGAATTACCCTTCAATTTAATGGATATCAAATCCTGGGTCTTCTCAGCTTCCCTACTTGAGATCTTCTTGGGGAAATAAGTGTTCACCATATTCTTCTGATTTCTTCCCAAGGAATATTTTTCCTTCTTAGCTGGATTGTGTGGTATTCTATTCTTATCTGCTCTGGATATCTGTTTACATAGGCATGCACCATTATTGTGACCACTACTGTTGCATACATCACAGATGTTATCAAGAATTCCAAATCTGTTTGCAGTGAACATATGCTTCTGGATCTGCGGATGTTGCTTCTTCTTCACTGGATTCCTTCCCTTTGATATAGGCTTTCCCTATGCTTTTCCATGTAAGGGATTATAAAAACAGTCCAGTGCACAATGTGCAAATCTATTGCAGCACCAACATTGGCCCACAAATCTTTTCTTATTTGTTTCTTCTGTATGTGGTTGTTGGGCCATCTTCTTCCTCTGTTGTGCTCTTTTTGGGGAAACAAATTACTCCTTTTTCTTCTTATCCACCCAAGCCATGGTGGTAGGTTTATTCCACTCAACATTCCTCATCCATACTTGCTTAGAACTTTTCTTCCAACCTGCACTGATTATAGGAACATATTTAGAAACATGATTACAAGATGGTTTGGATGGTACCTTCACTTTCTCAGTTTCTTTTGATAGATCAATGAGTGATGTCATGATCTTCTTATCACATGGATGAGGTCTTTTGACAATAGAATCCTCCAGTGAGCATTGAGTACCAGCAGCAAATGATTCTTGATGTAAATAATCAAGAGTTGTCATAATCTTCTAGTCACATGTTGGAGGTATTTTAGCTTTAGATTCCTCCAAAGAACATTGAGTACAAGCATCACTCATTTCATTCTTTTGTGAAGTCTCAATATTTGTATTATCAATCGTGGTTAACTGGGCTTCCAATTTTTGACCCTCAATATTGTGGATGATCTTCTGATCTTCAATCATGATCATCTTTTCTTCACAAGTCATCTTCAATATTGCAACCTCATCTTCATGCATCTTAAATTTATATTGTAACAATGATTCAAGTTCCCTGAATTTCACAAAATTTTCCTTCAAACAAAAACTCTTGAATTCATTGCTCTTCTTCAGCTCAGCTTCAAGTGCATGGATCCTTTCATTTAGAGTCTTATTGACTTCTTCTTTTTCTTCAAATACTTTCACCTGTTTGGTGAGCTTCATACTTTCCATAAATTTTCTTTCCAACCCCTTTTCAATATCGTCAACTTCCCTTTCTAATCGAGGGATCTCAACTTGCATAGATTGGAATAGGCTACAAATAATAGCAACCCTTTTTTCAGGAATATCATGCAGATATGTTTTGAGTATTTCTTGAAAGCTTGAATTAGGGGTGTCATAATTTCCTCTAGAAGAATCATGAGACCCCTGCTCGATACTTTCCAGGCCTAACGTTTCTTCATTATTGTGATGACATGGAGAACAAGACACAGTATCTTCTTTGTTCATGAGGGACTTCATTATCTGCTTCTTCTCATTCTTTTTCCTATTTGTCATGGTCTTGCGAGATGTAGACTTCTGCTCAGAAATGACTGAATCCTCATCAGGACTGCTCTTCATTGTGGACTTTAGAAAAGAAACACAAATCCTCTTCTATATAGAATTACTGGAGAATATCCAACATATGTGAACCTCCCTCTGATACCACTTTTAGGACCCTGGGACACCCTGAGAGGGGAGGGATGAATCAGGGTGTCAAATTTTTCTTCTTAAAGTTGGGGATCTTGTTCCCATGTTGGTAGGAACTACTTAAACCTGTATGATGGACATGATCAGCAATGAAACATTCACATGCACAGAGATAACACATCAATTTTACTTGGGTCACCACAAAGGGCTACGTCCAAGGACCATACACCGACAGGTTTTCGGTCATACCAAAATCCACTATGCTTCACTAGCTATAGATTACAATCGTTCGGGAACAGTCACTCTGTCCCAGGCATACTGCCTTTACAAATATTCAGGGATAGCTCACCGCTTCCCTCGGGTTACTCCCGTTGACTCCCCCTAGCTCACTGCCCTTGCTGAAGTCTCACTCAGTTTATAGACGTGAAGGTCTCTTCAATATATGTGAATTGAAGTTCTTTGTCTCCTGTTTAGCATGAGACTTTTCTTGCATCAGGGTTTAGAGTTGATGCCATTTTTAGTTCAATCCTTCTACTTTAGTGAAATGAATGAATGCACTAGGTCTTCTTCTTCTCTTCCTTTGATTATCACTATTAACACCTGTGTGTATTGATATATTACCCTCTTTCTGTACAGATATGAGTTTAGTTTCATGGTCCGTTCTTCTTCTCTCTGCAAAGCACAATGAGGATGTTATACACCCGTCATTTGTGTGCGGTACCACTTCTCCTCATAAAACCAAATGGTTTACTGTTCTTCCATCTTCGCAAAGAAGATTTGAGAGTGCTAAGCACATGTCAAAGGCCTGAAGGACCCCAAAATTTTCGCGCTCCCTTCCCAGTGCCCTGCGCGTAAAATTTAAACCTTGCGCGTAAAAATAACTTTTGGCGCGTAAAAGGGTTTTTGTGCAACTCTTGTTTTTCGCGAAAATCTTCCCTTTTTCGCGCAACACCTTTTTTTAGTGCAACCCTTATTCTTTTATCACACCACTCTATACCTTAGTTTTTCTGCACATCAGAGCTCGAGATTTGTCTATGTGTCGAGCCTCACCGAATGATAGGGCTTCACCTCATATTTATAGGCGTTTTTGATCTTGCGTGTAAAACCCCTTCCTGCGCGCAAAACTATCTCTCAGTTCTTTGAATTACACGCACCTGTTTGATTTTCCACGCACATGGCGCGAACATCCCCAAATTTTCATGCACCTCTTTCCTTTGTTGATTTTATGTATTTCTGAATTCATACACTGCTTGCGTGAAAAATTCACCCAGCAATTCTGCACACAACATTTTTCCGCACACATTCCCATTTTTCCGCGCACTGCTCTGGTTTTTCGTGCAGCCCATGCCTTTACCATTTTTCAACGCTCTGATTCTGAAACACTGTTTGTGTGAAAAACTTTGCTCCACTAATTTTGCGCACCACGCTGTTTTCCGCGCCCAGCTCAAGAATTTCGTGCACAACCCTTATTTTCCGCGTAGCCCATGCCTTTTCCATTTTTCACCAATCTGATTTCGAAACACTATTTGCACGAAAAACTATTTCGCACATCCCGCTGTTTTCCATGCCCAACTTATGTATTTAGAGAAAGCCTCTTATATTTCATGCACCACATCCTTTTCATGTGAACCACCTTTTGTAGACAATCCATGTCTTCAATTTCCGATTTTGATGCCCAAAAATTTGGCAAACACTGAAAAACGGCACCACCTTGTGTCTGCTCGTTTTGTACCGCCTCCAGATCATCCATTCCTTTGTCGACGTTCTCTGACCAAACATGGATCATTAACCACATCCCTTGAACTCAACATACCACCATGGAATCTCCTTTGTCAATAAATTTTTATGTCATTTGTTTGTTTTGTCAACAAGCACGATCACCTCAAAAACACTTTTTCTCAGTGATCTGTATCCTTCAGCAACTCTTCTGCATTCATCACAAACTCCACTATCGTGATATGTATTCCTCGAAGGAACATATTTTGCATCATCATCATCTATGACAATGTGACGTGCATGGCCATCACAGAAGTCCAATTTTTATGGCCGTCACAAAATGTGAATCCCTTGCACATTGTCTTCTTATTCAACCATATTCCTCTACTTCATGCAAGACATACGATTCTAGTCTTCAAGAAGTCTCTTGCATGGTTCTCACGGAATCATGAAGAGTTGCATGGTCTTCATTAAATCCAATTCTTCTTTAATCATCCTCAGATGGATTACACATCACATTCTTCATTGTTGTAAACAATGTATCACCTTTGACACATGTTCTTTGAACTTATGATCAGTACAAAAATCGTCTGAATCACCATTCCTCTACTTCAGCGGAGTACTTCATGGTCTCCTTCATTTTGATCTTACAATCCTCCATTTCATTGGAGTTCTTCTTGATCTCCTTCATTTTGATCTACATTGACAACTATTGACAACAAATACAAACATATACACAAAGTGGTTCCACCACCCCATACTGTCCTCTTTTTGTTTGAATGATGGGAGACCCCTTTATCTCTAATTAAATTCCTCACATGTACACCCGCTACTATACCGAAATTCTGAAAGTAACTTCTCTCTCCTCTTTTACATTAAAGCAATAATTTTGTATCAGGAATCTAAATTCCATTACAATTGTATGTACATGTATTTATATGACCACTTTACTGTACATTTCATGTAAATATGATGAGACACCCCTTTCTCTCTCATCAACCATTATTATGAATTCTTATGTCATGTCGTTACGCTACCGAAATTGCACCAATTTTCTAAGACAATGCCATTGTCTAGTGAATACCGTGCCCATTTATCCATCAAGGGTATTCACCTTTATACACATTTACTTATTGATTACAAAGTTTCATGTATGAATTCCACATTCCTTCATAGTGGAATAAATGGTTATGTTTTATGAATCCATGTTTTATTATCCATGTGTCACACTTATGCATGAAATAAAATGTTTAAGAAGGGTGCAACCTTATAGCGCTCCAATGAATTGGGTAATGTATAGTATCATGATACGTCATGTGCAATGACTGTTGACTCATGATAATTCAAGTGCAATGAGGGTTTACTCGTGCTTTATGTGCAATGAGGATTTACTCATGCTATATGTGCAATGATCCTTGGCTGATGCTAATTCCATGTTAAGTGTTGTTGCTACATTTCTGTGTTATGATTATCATGCTTTATCATGTCTTTATGTTCATATTTCTCTTGTGCTCTATTGTTATACCTAAATTCTAACATGTATTGTACCCCTCATGTTATTCCATGTGTATTACCTTACTGGGATTTATAGCTCAGCCTGTTTTTATGCATGTCCTCAGGTTATCCCATGCATTGCTAAGTACGAGGGAATGTAGAGGTCATGTAAAGGAAGTTTTCAATAAAGATGTTGTATTTTCATGTTTTAATTTTTTATGTAGTGATCATAATCCCCAAAGACACTAAACCTCTCCATCTTCTTGTTGTATCAAGTGATGTTTTATGTAATAAATCAAGTTTAAGTTTGTAATAAAATCAGGGTTGTCATAGAACCCACATAGGATCCAGCAATAGTTGTCAGTGCTGTCAAACCCACACAGGATCCCGGAACAGTCATCAGAGTGCAGCCAACCACAGGGTTCCGCACAAAGCATGCTTGATTCTGGGAGGGTCATCCCCTCAAGGAAAGTATCTATAAATCAACATCCATGAAGTCCCATGTTGATGTATCCAAAAGATCTGTCATTCCAAAAGGAACCCAACGTGACAGCCGGTGCGTCAATCAGACGCCCCGGTTTGAGAGTTATTGGCATTTCCGTTCTGAGGGCCTGTTTAGATTTATGTTCAATCCAACTCAGCCGTACCCCAACTATGTCCAAACCTCGAGTGGGGTATACCAAAAGAACAGTATCCTTCCATGTTTTACGTCACCGTGGACGGTTCATCTAATGGATGCCAATAACACATGTTACGGGCAAAAGAGTGGAAACATGTCAAACGGGTCCAGGTCCGGTCCGGCCTAGTCAGACCGACCCGGCTTGACCCAGCCTGACCTGGGTCCAGGCTAGGGTCCCACCCAGTCCATGGGTCCAACCCGGTTCTTCGGTCCAACTCGGTCCGTGAGGGCGGCCCGACCCACGAGGGCAGCCCTTCCCATGAGGGCGGCCCGACCCACATTGGGTCCGGCCCACGCTGTTTCCGGCCCGTGATGGGTTCAGCCCACATGGTTGGCGGCCCCTGGGATCATCCCTAGCCATGTCTAGTGGGGAGGTCATTCCCCTTATAAGTCCTGAACACCTTAGCCATTCGGGTGGAATTCAAACTGGTGCCATGTGGCGCCGGTCTGCGTCACGTGGGACCCATGGACGGGTCCTGCACCTCCTGGCTGGACGAGCGGCCAGCCGCCTCCTGCACGACATAGTTGCAATGTGCCTCCTCCAGAGACCCATCGGCTTAGGCCACCGGTCTTCCTCGTGACCGGCATTGCGCCGGCCCCAGTTGCACCCCCACAGCCAGTTGGCCGCGGCTTACTCCTCTGGCGGTGCAGTTGCGCCGCCACCATCCATACAGTGATGGTTGTCACTCCATCTATCCGCGAACATCCCAAGGGTCACCGAACGAGTTTCGGTGGCCCGATTCCCATTCCAGAAGTAGTCGGGCATTCATCGGGACATCCCCTTCGATCCACATTCAATGTTGATGAGAATCGCTCATCCCAGTCTCATGTCGCATTTAGCATCAATTTCAACAATGAAGGTGGAGGGGTCGGGCCGGGTTTGTTTGGCCGGCACCCTCCACATTAGGGAGATATCCTGGGGCTTCAAATTTTAATCCTCAATGGAAAACAAAGAACAAGCAACAATTAACAAATCTTGTACCCCATCCTTTGATCGTTGATCATCAATGTTGGTGCGAGAAAGCGGAAGTCGATTCTTTGACGTTAGGAAAGAAGATGAAGAATTCGAGGATGACGTCATCGGCGTTCTTCAAGGAGGGCGCTTCCTCCCTTGTTCTGGTTGTAGATCAAAGAAAAAGATGTCCATCGTTGGGAGATGAAGTGTTTTTTGTTCTTTGATGGTCGTTCTTCATTGAAGAGAATTAGTTTCTCCAAGTTCTCTTCCAACCCCTCTAACAAAAATGAATGAACAATATAAATTAAATTATGTATTAGTAATTTAATGTGAATATCACAATTAATTCAAGAGGTGTTGGCATAAAAAATTAAAAATAGGTGTGGCACCATTAAGTGGAGATCTCAAGAGGTTTCTCCCCACTTAATGGGGATTTAAAGAGGTTTTATCCTTGGGTGGTCCCCACAAAAATAAACATGAAGAGGAGGTTAGGATCAAGTGGGCCCCACCACCATAACCTCTCATGGGAGATTAAGGTGTGGTCGTCCCCACCTCCAACTCCCCCATGGAGGCTTTAACAAAACAAAAATAAAAATAATACTACAATGTTATTTGTATTTAATTTTATTCATTAAAACCCAAAAACTAACTTTAATTCTCGACCAACTGCCATTGAGGTCAAAGACTTCTTAAGCGAATACTGGCGCTGTGAGTTCAATGGTTCCCTCAGATTTCAATTCCGAGCATCGGTTCAAATGTTATAAAAACCCTCTTGTACCTTTACTAAACGTACCCGAACAAAACTTCAAAAATTTATTTCGGGCACACCGGGCCTCTGAATCATGCAACGTAAATTTTCACAGACTCGTAAAATTCCCATGTATTTAAGACTAATATTTCCACGGAATTTCCAGGTCTTTATATTTATACTCTTAGTTATCCACACTCATGCCATAGAACCAGGTTTGAAATAAATTGAAACTGGATAACACCTGTGTTTTAAGTATTATGATATTTTTAAATCCACTCCAATGAGTTTCTTCCCACTCCCCTTCAAAGAACATGTGATTGGAGGTTTTATCCTTAGTGTTTTGGTAGTTAATACAATTACACACTATCCTGATTACCGTCCGTTTGATCACATAATCTATAAATATAGTGTTTTATCATATCATAAAGTCAAGAAAATTATATTTATCTATATTATATTTTCACCAAAGGGATATCAAACATTCATTGTCATCATTACATGAATAAAGGATGTTATGGTATTCTTTTTCTGAGAAGGACACTGATGTGGATTCCATAATGATGAATTTTTCTTAATCATGATAGAGTATAATATTATCATAGATATCATGTTTCTATTGGTTAATAATTTCTTGAATGAAAAAATTATGATTACTATATTCAGAGAATATAATACTTGGGGATGGGCATCCCAGGAATTAGAGAGGATCTCCCACCCTATTCTTATACCATAAGTTTATCACCTTGATTCTGATGATTCAAAAATAATTACATTAACGTATATAAATTTGTCCTTATGAAATCTACTATAAGAATTAATTCCTACCATTTTGTGAATCTAGATCCCACCTCCCTCCTATTTTTCTATGTTGGATTTTCACAAAAGGGAAAATCCTTCCATAGCCTCTTAGGACACCTTTAATTAATGATAATACATAGAAACCAATATACATAATCAGTTGATCCTTCTTGATTCCATTGGATTATATATTTTTCTCCATGAAGAATAGTGGAACCTTCACTCTTCATGAGAATACAATAATTTATTCTCATTTTTTCTTTGATGTATAATTATTTTAAATATTTACTCCTACCACATTATTCATTCCCCAACAATGACTCTTTGTTTTTATATCCCATACTATGTGTTAGATTTCAGTCATATCATATATTTATCTACTCCCCTTGTATTTTCTATGCAATGATATATTTTATTGGGATTCATGTGTATTTAATTTTTTGGAAAAAATATTTTTCACTGAGATATATTGTAATTAATCTCCCAAATGCGAAAAAAATTTGATTTTCTATGTGTGTTAATCTTGAGAAATTTTTTATAGACATGTAAAATTATATAATTTCCACGTTATATATCAATTAGGTGAAATTAGTCAAATATATAGATGATATAAGTATATCAAAAATTATTGATTTTTGACACTATGAATATTGAAAAATAGTCACGATCTATTGAACCCCCTCTAAAAATTAGTTTTAGAATATTAATGGTATCATTTCATTAATGTCATGGACAGTTAAAGTTTTCTTGTATAATATCTCATGGATAGTAACTTTTAAATACACATTTGATTTAAAATAATATTCATAGTAGGGTTTTTAATAACCTCTTTGTTTTGTGGTGACAAGGACATAGTAGATTGAACTTATAATGAATGTGGTTTATAGTTTGTTCAAATTACAATGAATGTGAATTATAGATGGTTACATGAAAACAGTAAATTCAAAAAAATCATAAATAAACCTTAATTTTTAAGTGGCCTATTTATTCTCTCATAATCTACACATCATTAAAAAATCAATTAACGTTTCATTAAATGAATTAAGTCACAAATGAATAACACACAAATAAAATTCAAATATAATCGAATTAAAGAAATTATTTCCAATATTCACTATAATATTAAAAAATATTATCAATTCAAATTTTAATATTATGTGGTTATAAAAAATATTTAAAAATATTTATAGGGGAAAATATTTATCTCCATTAAAAACTAACATAATAATGAAGTCCTCAAGAAGAAACATTCTTAATGAAATGTGTATTATTATATATAGTACATATTCTAGTTATTTAATGTCATATAAAACCATTTTAATCAAATAAATAACCCCAATATACTATTTAAAAACATTCCCATGATTCTTACTCAATTAATTTGGGTACATAAAAAACACACTTTGAACGCAAGATCCTTCAATATAAACACTTTCAGAATTTCTTGGGATGTAATTTTACTTAAGTAATTTAACTATTCAATCAAAAGTAAATATTACTTATCACTTATATCACTATGGTTATATAGTTATCAAATAAAAAATCACAATTTACTCAAAAAATTATGTCATCTCTATAATTTACTTTATTAAATTTTGTATTCCATGATATGAATTTTTCCAACCCTAACCTTAAACACATTTTAATGATCTTATTGACCCACATTAACCATAATAATAATATCTATGATTTTACCCATTATATTAGGTTGTATATCATTTTTTAGATTCAATTTAATAATTCATGGGGTTAAAAGAGACGCATGAGGAAACTATTATCATCAAATTAAGTTGATTTTCCATTTTTAACTTACATTATGGGTTCTATATAATCTACTTTCCATAACCAGGATATAAAATGTTTTTAGGGATTAAACAATGTATTTTAGTGGTTATTCAAGGAATTTTCGGTTGTTATACATGGATTACTAACTGTGAACATAATTTTTTATTTCTTACTAGAGCTTATTTAGTTTATCAATCATCACAATGTATGGATATTTAACCATAAAAATAACAATTAATTTTCTAGAAAACAAAAAATGGTATTTAATTATTTTTAACCACAAAATAGTTATAGAAAACTATACATTTATTAAGAAAGTAAATTATCGCCCTATTTTTACAATTTTACGATATAGGTTCTTAAAAATAAACATACTTAATTAAAACTAATTCTAACCAAAAATATGTATTAAAATATTTTTTTAATGATTCACACCACCATACCTTATATCATTATATAATTCAACTCAAACTCTCTCAAAACACATTTTCTATTAAAATCCACTTTAGAGGAAGTGGAAAAGAAAGTAATGAAAACAAAATACATAATAATAAAATAAACCTAATGAGGAATGAAAATAAGTATTTATAATTTTATCATACATTTTGGATTAATGAAAACAAAGGCCTCCCTCTTACATATAATACAATGAATTGGTTCAATCTCACTCTATATTTAATGTTATATCATCCTACTTCTATCTGGACTCCTTAAAATTTTTCTTTTTTCATTTATGCCATATGATTTCAGATTGATCCATACGAATAAAAATTATAATCCACTTTACACAGAGAATTATACAAGTCATGATGCACTAATAAAACCTCTATATTTTAAAAAAACTTTTTCAAAATCATATTCGGGATGCACCGCCAAGATTAAAAGACACAAGAAATATATAACTATTATAACATAACCTTTAAATTAGAAAACAAGAATTGTATTAACTAATTTATGATATATATATATATATATATATATATATTTTCTAATCAATTTAAATTATTTATAAATTCATTTTAAATAATAAATTAATTTTTCGTAATGTAATATTATTCTTCAAAAATATGGTTTCATCATAATTTTTTTATTTTTTTCATTACAGAGTATTATAATTAATTTTTCAAACTTTTAAAAAACATTATTTGATAAAATAATTTTTTTTGGAAAATATTCAAATAAAAATTTTCATTGGGTGCTATGTTGGTGTTTTTTCAAATATATTTATTATTTAGTTTATAGTGAAAATAGCAATTTTTGTAAACCTATCATTCATTTTCATAAAATATTGTATTTTTAAAGTAACATATTTTAAATATTATTTAAAGTAAAATAAGTATTATTTAGTTATATTTATTACACTCAATTATATTATAATCAGATTTTTATTGGATGTTATTATAATTTGTTTCATGGGGATTAAAAACTAAATTTTCTACAAAATGTTTTAATATTCATAATGTTTCACTGTTTTCAATAATTAAAACAACCACTAATGATGAATTTTAAAATGTATATTATATATTATATATATTAATAAATATAAATTTAAATTTATACAATGTTTATTATTATTCATATAGTTAATATAAAATTGTATTTTGATTGAAAAATACACTTCTTGAATCCTCACTTTTTCATGATGTTTATGGGTTTAATTTTATATTAAAATATTAAAATTATTTGAATTTAATTTTATAAAATATGCTTGATAATTTAGATAATGTTAATTTATATTATGAGAAAATCCCAAATTAATTTTTAACTATAATTAATTGTGAAAAAAATAAAAATGTATTATAATAGTTAAGGTAAAAACAAGTTTACCATGGGTAAAACAAAAATGATAAGGGTAAAAATTACAAAAAACATGTATAAAATATATTTTTTGGTAATATTTCTATCTTATAATTAATTTGTATCTATTATTTACCATTATGGTTGCTTTTGGAGTGTCAAAATTATCGGTAAACCATTTCCATTTCCAAAAATAACAAGTGTGTCACTCACCTCACTTAGAAAAGGCAATCCCTTCTCCTCTCCTCTACACAACATAAAAGCCTTTTTTATTCTCCCAATACTAACCTAATTTATTCATAACTTACCTCAATGCATCCATATACCTTATTATTATCATAAATCCATCCTATGAATGATTTTGTTCCTTACCTATCGAGGTTGTCCAAAAAAGAGGTATTGTGCTAAACTATGTTTTTATTTTATATAATCTTTCACCTCATTCAAATATTCAGAAATTTTGATTATATAAAAACACTACTACCTACCATATGATGATATATTATTATTGTAATGTAACATTATGAATCTTTCTACATTTCAATCAAATGGGTTAATAATTATCATTCTTGTTTACAGTTGAATGCCACCTCATGAACAAATGTCATTTAGATTCCATAATCCCCTCTCACAACCATTTATAATGATATATTAAAAGTATATATATATATATATATTATATTTGTGATTTATTTATACTTATGTAGTTATTGAATCGCATATACCTTATTACATTCATTTTTGTACTATATGTGGTAATGACGCTCGTGTATACGGTGGAGTACCGCCTCACGAATCAATGTGATTCATTTTTAACTAACACTTTACATAAAAGGTAACATCGATAAATTTAATTAATATATATGATATAAATAACATAAATATTATATAAATGACATATTTATCATTTTATAAATATAATATACCATTCTCTTTCTTACATTGAAAAATAAAAATGTCATTTCTGTGTATGTGTGGACTATCGCCGGGATGAAAAGATGTAATTTTTTTATCCCAAATACACATAGATGATACAAATATATATATCTTTAAATGTTTAATGAAATAAAAGTGTATTTATGTTATTATTAACATTATTTAAACATATCATATTATATACCTTCCTTCTATAAAGATCATTAAAAAGTGAAAAAATTACTCAACCGTATCTATAACCTACAATCCCCATCATCTTAATGCAGTTCATTTTTCATAACCATATTTTTTGATTGGTTTTAAAATTATAATTAATGGATCCAAATTATAATTAATTCATGATTATTATTCAAGATATGTTGAAACTATGAACTCCTTTACAATTGTCAACACACCGAAGCAAGATTGAAATAATGAACATAACGTCCTCAAAACACTCTATGTGCACATAAATGATTAAGTATTTTATTGTTTCAATAAAAAATAATAAAATAAATTATTTATGTATGAGGTATTAAATCATACAATTTTCTTTGATAAAAAAAAAATTTATGTAATCTTATTATACAAGATTTATGGACATACAATGAAGTCGGGTATGAGGTAAGGGTTTCTCAACTCACTTTTTATTCCATTGACACATATTCAATATTTAATTTTTTTTATTGTGTGATGTATACACTAATAATTTCAATTAAAAAAAGATTAATTCTATATAAATCATAGTATTTAATGTCTCCTTCTATTTAAATGTTTTCATTATATGGGAATGGACTTCAAATTTACCAAGTGGTAAATATTTCCTTAACTCAATTTCATTATTTTGTGTAATATTCCTTGTCTTTAGAGGGAAGAATGTGGATGTTACAAAAAAGTTTTATAATATGAATTTAACTAGTGTCTAGTTTTCTCTGATACAGTTTTAAAAATCATTATAAGGATAATGTTATAAATATACCAAACCATTTTTGTTATGTTTTCTATGGGTTTGTAATGATTCTTTGGAACAAGTTTAAAATCAAATGGCTCTTGATTATTGATATTATAAATAATTATTCAATTTTTTGGTGTTTTATGATATAGTTATTTATGGATTTAAAAATTATTAGGTTATACTCTTACACTTTGGTTATTTCATAATACCCATATGCTCATCATATTCTCACTAACTAAATCTAGTAATTGGTGCTTAGGTTTACCCTAACTTAGAATTTGATCTCACCCTTATTATATTAAATTTTTTCTATGTTATCTAGTATGATGTTAAATAAAATTATTTCATGAAGGGTTTTGTATGGATGATGATGATGACCTGATGGGGAAAATGAAAAGCTAATTATAGTGAGAGGTGAAGTTAATCTTTATGAACCAGTTGTTTATAAATCCACAATGTTAAGAGTTTTACCAATTCTTATAAAACTATAATCATAAATGGTCCTTAATAATTTAATTGATCTAATATTTCCATTTCATGTTGTATGTTTTTTCATGAAAAAATTGTGTTTCCATCATCAATATCAAGACAGGAAATGTAAAATATTACGTTTTTTTACAATGGATACGGGATTTCTTGTTCGGGGTTGTTATGGATGGAATCAAAGGGAGGGTTTAGATAACTTTGGATATTATGTTTTTTTCATGTGAGGTTATATTACATGTTATAAATACCATAATATGTCTATATGATTAAGGATGATCATAATTTCAATGTATTAAACACCCCTTTGACATTTAAAGCGATGAGATCATAAGGTGATTAATGTGATTTTAAGAGACATTTTGTAATGTTGAAGTATATGTAAATATTTGGTTTAATATAAAGTGTGAATTTAAATTTTGTTGTAATAAGATTTAAGTTATTGATAAACATTAGGAATTATATGATCAAAGATATTTAAGACACAAGTTTTATTATATAAATAACAATGTGATTGAAAAGAGATTCGATGAGGAAGTGATTAATTTAATTTTACGTATATTTCAATATTATTTTTTTATTTAAGAAAAAAGGTTTGAGATAACAATAAAGGATAAAAAATATTTATTTTTAAATTTTTAGACGTTATTTCTAATAGATGTTTAATTATTTATGGAATATGTTATAATTAGGATCATAATTATTTTTTAACTTTAGTGATTAATGTAATATTTCAACATATAAAGGTTTATTCATTTTTGAAAACATCATACAATAATAAAACCTTTTTTGTTTTTTTGATGTATAAATATAGGTGGAATATCACGATTATAAATTTTCGGTTATATGGTCTTCAAAAATATTATTTTAGTGCTTGAAAAATGGAAACAAATCCATCTCGATTACTCATTGTTCGAAAACAAAGGTGATATTATTGTGGAAATTGATAAAGGAATGAAATTTTAGTCATAAAGTAATTATATTTCCTTATTTTTATTTTCTTGATGGAAAAATATTTCATAAGAATGAAGATAATGATCTTAAATAAAAAAATTCCCTATTATCATCATATTAGATTATATCAACGACTTTCTTCACACCTCCTTGGTTTATGGTTTTGTGGTTATTTATTTTCTCATGATCATTCACTTTCCCATGATCGATGATATATACCATTCTAAATCAATATCAATAAATTATTCTTTTATTTCATGTCCATATATTCACTTCCCACTAATGTTATCCAATTTGTAAACCTTATATGTGTTATTCCAGATGACCCTCATACATTCTTTTCTCTCCTAATAAGTAGATGTTTTCTTAACCCTTTTTATGATGTTGGTTTCCATCATATGAATTTTTTCAAATGTAAATCCTTTGATTACCATTCTCAATATAAAATTTTTTTGATCCAATTTATCAATGTGGCGAAGGATTTGACACCCTGATATTTTTGAAAAGACAACTATTTTCAATATCGTATTCGACATGTAACATCAAGCTTAAACAACCCATGAAATATATAACCACTATAACATAGGCGTTACATTGGAGAGTATGTGATGTATTGAATAATTTATTTAATATATATATATATATATAATTTCCCTACTCAATATATCATATTGGAATATTCTTAGAAAATAATCAATCGATTTTTAGTATTGTAATTTTATGTTTCAAAATTATGTTTTCTTCAAAATTGATTTCGTTTAATTTTCATGAAAAATTATTATAATTAATTTTTAAAAAAATTAGAAAATTTATTTTATAACACTAAATTCATTTTTAAAATTAATATATAAAACTTTACTTTTCGTGAAATTGTTTCATTTTTCCTAAAAAATTGATTTTTTAGTGAGTGGCGATAAATACCAATTTTTGTACAATTATCAACTTTTATGAATAAATTAATTAATTTAAAAGTACCATTATATTTCGAATATTAATTAAATTAAAAAAAATATTTATTTAAATATAATCCACTTATTTTAATTTGAATCATCTTTATACATCATTTCATTATAATATTATTTTTTGGTTTAACTGTTGAAATATGTCTAAAAACTGTTTTTAAGTCCATAATTTTGATCCATTTTAATTAATTAAAAAACCACTAATGAATAATGTTTTAAATAATATATATATATATTATATATAATTTAATATTATTTTAAGTTCATACAAATATTATTATCAGTTTTAGAGTTAAAATAAAATCTTATTTTTCTAAAATATACATTTCTCGAAAACCCACATTTTTTAGATTCTACGGGATTAATTAAAATTTTAAATTTTCCACATTTGTAAACTAAATTTTTTAAAATGGATTAAATATTTCTAGTCATCATATTTTTTTATCTAAAAATTTAAAACATAAATTTTTACCATAACTAATAGTCAATTTAGTAAACAATAATAACCATTGTTAAGAAAAAAATGTGTTCACTAGGGTTAGTCTAAAAATATAAGAGTCACAATGACCTATAAACCAGTATAAAATCTATTTTCACAAAATTTATACATTATAATATCAAATTTTTTATAATGTACCATTTTGAAGAATTTTTCATGTCAACAATGTTGGTACACATTTTTTTTTCAAAAAGTTACATGTGTTTTTGCACCCCACTTACAAAAGCCCAACCCCTCTCTCCTCCTATTCACACCATTAATGCCTTTTGGATCATCAAATAAATTACCAAATTTTTTCCTAACATCCTTAATGAAATCTTATTTCTATTATTTCTATCATAAATTCATTCTAAAAACGCTTTCAGTGCTTATTAATTATGTTTTCTGAAGAAGCTGTATTATTCTTAATCATGCATTATTATTTTATTTCTTCTTCCACATCCTTCAAATACACTTAAATTATTATTTTATATTGAAGATAGTGTATACCATATACTTTATGATGTTATATTAATATTATAACCTTAATTCATATCATGTTTCATAAAAATGTGACACGAAATCATTATTCTTAAGAACATGTGACTACCCCAAGGTGAACCGATGCCGATGGATTTTCATAATAGCCTCTCACTGACAATTATAATGGATGATTAAAAGTATATATATATATATATATATTATTGGTTTCATATTTATAATTATCGAGTTTTGGTATCACATATTCCTCCATACCTTACATTATGTGGAGGATAAGATAATATCGTGTGTGTCTTTGAGTGGACGGCGGACTACCGCCTCAAAATGTGATGTGATTTTTTCAATGAAGATTTAAATTAAATATAATAATAATAATGTTAACTAATATATTAGTTATAAATGAAATAATTATAATATTAATTACATATTTATAGTTCTGAAAATATAATATATCATTTTATTGATTACAATGAAAATTAATAACACCGTTGGGGTTTACATGTGGACTACTGCCTCCATGAAGCGATGGGATTATATTTTTCATCACCAAAACATAGGTATGATATATAAAAGTATATTTAATTAAACAATATTATATTTATGATAATATTACCATTCATTAAATATAAAATATTACTTACCTTATTTCCATAATAATCATTAATGAATGAGTATATTACTCATGTGCATGTATGACTTACCGTCTCCATGATCGTAGTGTACTTCATTTTTCATTACCATATTTCATGATTGGTTTTAAAAGTAAAATTTATTTATTAAAATGATAATTATGTAATTATAATTAATTTTTATATGTTTAAACTATGATTACTTTGACCATGAACAACACATCAGATCCGTTTTAAAAGAGGAACCAAACATCCACAAAACATCGAGTGTGGACTCGACTAATTAAGTGTTTTAATATATATATATATAAGTAAATGAAATAAAATATTTGAGTAGAAGTTATTAATCCATAAAATGGTTCATAAAAATAAAATTAATTGATTTAATATTATTTTACATTAGTTAATTGACAAACAAGGAAGTCAGACCAGTGATAAGGGTTTCTCATCTCACTTTTTTATTTTTGTGGGACTAATGGAATATTCACTACTTGTTATTATTATGTGATGTATTCAATCCCCATTTAAATGTAATAACATGATTAATTCATAGATCATGGTATTTTATTTTTATTTTTGAATTATTTCATTCAATGGATATTTAAATGAAATTTACTAAGTGGTAATGAATTTCATAACGTAATTTCATTTCATTAGATATTGTTCTATATCATTAGTGCAAATAAGGAGGGAATTACTGGAGAGTTTCTCCAATGGATTTGACATGGGTCTAGTAATCTTTAAAATGGGTTATGAAGAAAATGTTCCAATGATACCAAAATGTTTTCGTTATTCTTACATTAGATTTATAATGACTCTTTTAATCCATATTGAACTCACATGTCTTATTATTATTGATTATTATAAAGAATTATGAAATGTTTTCATTTTTTATTATCTATGTATTGATGGTTATAGATATTTTTATTTTATACTCATTCACATTGGTTATGTAATCATACCTTTTGGTTCATCTTGTTCTCATTGTTGAAATTGAATTTTTAATGCTTATTTTAATCTTACAGGGCATTTGTACTCACCATTCTTATATTTTCTACTTCTTGGGTTATCACGTATGGTTTTGAAAAATTATTTCTAGAATGTTTTATTATGTATGATGATGAATACCAAATGTGGAATATGAAATGATTTGTATAGTGAGAGATTATTTTCATCTTTATGAACTAGTTTCTCATTAATCCATAATTTTATGAGTTTTTTCTAATTAGATAAAACTCTAAACATAAAAGGTAATTGAAAATATAAGTAGTTCGATATTTAATTTTGATGATGTATGTTTTGGATGTAGAAAATTTGGTTACCTTCATTAGTATAAAATAAAAAAAATTGCATTTTAGGTTTTCAACATCCGATCTTGGACTGTCATTTCGTGGCAATTATATCTCCTAATTCATTGGAGGAATGTTGAATATCCCTTCCATAACATTATTTACAATGAAATAATACCCTAGTCACAGACATTGGGTTTATTATACATCATGTAATTATATAAATCTCTTTTATGAACCATATTATATTTATTCCTATCATCACCATGAATGATATTAGTAAATAAATTAAATATTAATTCATTTTAGCCATTATCAAAACCTGTAGAGAGATAATTAAAACTCAAGTAAGTACCTCATCAATAGAATTATATAAAATCGTTTATGTTAAAATCTTATAGTATTAGACCAATTAGTTCACTTTTATTTGACATCCAAGTGACTCTCCCTTGTTTTTTGGTCTTCTTCTTTCAACACATTTGTTTTATAATTCTACTTACCATATTTTATTATTTCATTAAACTAAATTTCCTCTAATATTGTGTAAATTTTAATAAGTACTCATCCACTCCAAAGTTTACTTGAATTATAATGTGAAGATTATGAAGATATAGGTCCATCTCTAATATTAGATCTTCCATGGGCCTATCCTGATTCACATCTATTTAATTTCATTCTAAGTCATGTCTCATTAAATTAAGAATATATATCACAAGAATATCTAGAAGAAAAAAATAAAATACATTTATTACCTAAATAAGAATTTCATCATGATATCTATCCCATGGTGATCTTGAATAAAAAAATATTTAAAACTCCTCTCCTCCTTTATTGGGGAAAAATATGTTACCTCATCCCCTTATATAATAACACTTCAAGTATTTTGTTAAATTAACAATAGAGAGGCATTGTTATGAAAATCCTATCATGGTAAAAATAAACAACATTTAACAAGTGAAGACACTAGCTCATCTATTTCTTACATGAGAACTACATCAACTAATTAGATATGATAATTCATGTCCTCTATTAAATCATATGTCAATATATCATGTCCTAGAATTCGTGAATCATTCCCTTCCATTCTAATAAAAATAATCTTGACACAATGAAGTATTCATATTCATTTTGGAGGATAATTAATATGTCAATAAAAAACCATTAAGAAAAATAATTCATTTCTTTCATGGTCAGATATATACTCCATTTATAGAAATTTGATGATGCCCCTTAAATTTTCATTACACAAAAAAATCAACCCATGATTTATAATAAATATGTCATTTATATTTGTACTCCCCTTAAATTTTGAACTAAAGTTACTCTAGAAGAGGCTTTAACAAATCTATCTTAGGTATACATCAACCCACCATAGGATACATCGATTTTATCATCATCTGATTTGAATAGAGGAATTACCTTATTAGTTATCCACCAAATTCAATATCATTGAGTTGTAAAACAGAATGGGAATGCCAAGTATTTTCACACACTATAGGAAGGAATGGGTTTCTAATGAAACTAGAATTGATATTATTGGTAGTGGAAAAATGAATATTTACAAACCCTTGTGAATTGTTCTTCTCTGTAGAGTAGAAAAAGGAGATGGAATGTGACCTGTGACTAACAAATTTACAGTTTTATAGTCCTCAATATTCATTGACATACTTATAAAAAACACTAATCATGGTTTGATGATTATAAAGGATTTCCTACAAATAAAAATTTACAAAATAAGTCGAATAAATAAAATCCCTAAATGTGTATTGATATAGTAGACCTCCTTTAAAAAACCAAGAACATTTTCAATAATTTCAATCAAATGAAATGACATAAGAGATTCAGGATTTGTGAATAGTGATAAATGAATTAAAACCCAATACATGGATTTAATAACCTTTCCCTGAACCAAAGTTGGAGTAGAGGTCCTAAAAACCTTCATATATTATATAATTATTAATATTAGAAGTTTCATAGCATGGGAAAAATAATCTTTATGAGATTTTCCAATTAAGTCTTTCAATTATTAAATCAAACTCATAAAACCAATAACTACTTCTATAATTAAGAAAAATTTTAAATAAATCATTAATAAATCTACCTTTATAATTTTTTTACATTTAGTCTAATATTTATTAAAAAATATCTTTCATAGGAGTCTCATGAACTAACCAATACCCATACATTAGAACCCATTAAATTAGAAAACTAACCACTAATCCCCTATTATAATCTAGAGACATTTAAATTCCCAAATTTTATTAAATAACTACCTCATTAATTTATTAACTTCCATCAATAAACATTCCACTCATTACATAATTATCCAGATGCTGAAATTATAAGTTAACTCCAATGTCTCAAAAAGTACCTAAAAATGAAAATTTCAATATATAACACATTACAAAAATATTAATAATCTAATAGGATAAAATTCTAAATAAACATCCATAAAACTAAAAATTTCTATATTTGAACTGAAAATACATATTAATTTGGATTATAGTCTATTTAATTGTAACTTCCTGACCCAACTCACCCCTGAACCAGTGGTCGGACCGGTCACCGCATGACCTCAAACGCATCTCCTCTTAGGATAAGGGTTTCCGACTAGTAGTGAGGGTCTAAGAATAGTCAGTGGGGAGACTATACCATCTTTTTAGTGTTCAAAAATAGACAAAGCAGACAAATTGCAGAAATGGTATAATAATTGATAAAGTAGCCAAAATAAGATTTTATAAATCTTGTACAAAACAAATGGCCAATTCCAAATTGTAGAGTAGATGAATGCATGACATGATAATGATAAAAAATAGAAAATAGTGCACATAACAACATGATTTATATCCCAATATAGAAATAAATAATTAATGACTCAAATCCCCAATGGCAGTCTCCTCTAGTATCCTGAGCATCCACTCGGTCCTCTACTCCTATATCCCAAGAAAATGCAAACAGTATAATCCTACAACCAAAAATAATCTACGCAGGTACCCAGTGCAATGGCGGCTTGAGTAGGGTGTGAGATATAATCTCAGAAGGACGGGACCACTGGTGTCTACCCCAATTCCAGACATTTAATAAATAATTTAAAACATGTGAAGGCATGCATAAATAAAGTGAACAGTATAATGTAACTTTACACCCAAGTACCTGCTTCAGCACTCAGCTGGTGTCTAGACCTGTATTATTCATTTTTCATAAATACTCAAAAATCATTACATAATCATTTTTCATTTACCAATTTCTCAAATCTTATTATGAAAGTCTTGAGATTCAGCCTACGCCCAATATCCCCTGTATAATTCACTCCCCACAGATGACTCTAAGGACCATCTAGGTAGTAAAAGTAATGACCGGATCCAAGATTGTGCTTTGGCTTAGAAAACATATCATAAGTTATTCAATTTAATCTTTCATATGCTAAGTCTAAGACCGTCCACTAAAATAGATATTCATTCCTGGGTCCATCCACTAGCAGTTATTCAACCAATTCATTGATAATTCTAAACCCTTTCTCATTATCAAATCACAAAAAATCATTATGTCACAACCGCTTTTATTACCCATCACATTATTTCATACAAGAACAATTGGACCCACAGTCCAATGTTAATTAATGGGTGTAGAACATCATGTCTAGCACCCTCATGTTTATTCGGAGCATCAGTCCATTTCTCACAACCCATTGGTATTTGGAGCACGAGTCCCTAACCCATAAAATAATTTTCGCTTGCAAGCTAGATGTAGAACGCCATGCCTAGCACCCCGTGAGTATTTGGAGCAACAGTTCTTGTCTGACAACCCATTTATCAAACATACATATACATCTATCATTGGGGTCGAATGCCATGTCTAACCCCTCATGAGTATATGGGGCCTCAGTCCTTGTCTTACAACCCATTTTCCAATCATAAATATATATTTATCATTGGTGTAGAATACCATGTCAAAACCAAAAAACTAATCAGTTAATTAATTCAACAAAAAATTACGAACACAAATTGCTCTTTAGATAAGTCAACACTTAATTAACCAAATTCATTAACAAGTCTGAACCCATCCACTCAAACAATGATTCGTCCAAGACTTTAATAATCTACAAGAACCCCATAATAAACACAAAACATGCCGAAAAAAGCCAAGATATTTAGCAACAATCTCAAACAACATATCATATTTTCAAAAAACTACCTCCGAGGAAACTTAAGGCATGGAAGACAAATATACATCAAAAGTACTCCTGGCTAAAAATCATAACAATCAATTAATTCACAATCTAAATTAAATGCATGAATATTTATTAATTCAATAATTAATTAATTAAATCTCATATCTTTAACTAATCATCAATTAGTTGAATATTTCTCATTTAACATGTAATAATTAATCCATCCATTAATTATTACTGGTTTCCAATTTATATACCGAACATTTCAAATATTCAATAATCCCAATAATCAGTAAAAGACCTAATTTCATTACAACTCTTGAATTGATAATTAATTCTAACATTAATTACACTATTACTCATTCATCCCATTCAAATCATTCAACTGTTTAATCATATTACTTTAACTATGTTAGTAACGCATTCTTAAAATCAACACAAGTTCAAGTCCTCATTTATTTCATATGCGATGTATTATTTAATAACATCATAAGTGTCATGCATCACCATATCATAATCAAGGAAACTCGCATTCTCAATTTTTCAAAACGAGCTCAAATTCTCATATAATGTGTTAGAGATTTGGGACCCTACCTCAGGGTTTTGACGAAAACCACAATGAATGGAGAACACTCAAGAGAAACGTGTTGATTCTTCAAGAACCTGCGTTATATCACTTCTCCTAGAAAGACCAAGAACAAAACTCATCATACTTATCTTCCACACACATTGATATACTCATAATGGAAGTAGATCTAAGAAACTTAGAGAAGAGGAGATGTAGATCTAAGTAGATCTAAGAAACCTAACAAGAACGAAGAATAACATCTACCCACCTCAAGAATTCAGCTTTGATTCACCATGAGAAGCCTTCAGATCATCTCCAAAATGATTAAGAGAGGTTCTTATACCTTCAAGGGAGGGTGATCCTTAGTTATGGCTGCTTAGGTGGAAATAAGATCCATCTAGGGGAAAAAACGTGTGAGATCCACTTTTTTAGGATCTCACTAAAGTTCCTACATGGTTTGCTCGCATGGTTAGAAAAAAAGTTCGCTAACCGTGCGTTAGCTACTGCCATGGGAAACACTTCTCACACAATTATGCCGCATGGTAAGAGAAATCGTGCACTAACCGTGTGTTAGCCACTGCCACAAAACTTCAACTACGTATGGTTTGGCCGCACTGTTAAAAAAATTGTGTGCTGCCCGTGCGACTTCCCCATTGCCTCAAAACATCAATCAAAGTTGAAAAAACAACATCATTAGGTGTTCCAACACTCAGAATAAAATTCATGGGCTTGGTTTAAAAATAAATACCCATTGATAAATTGAAAAAAAATGAATTTGAAAAACATTCATGTTTTAACCTCGTTCAAACACACGAGATTTTACATTATACCCACCTTAAAAAACATTCTCTTCTTCGAGAATCCATCAGGTACCACCACTAAAACAACTAACCTACCAAGGAAATTTAATCTTGTTAGAAGTTACGTGTTATGTTCCCAATGCCAAACACACCTTTAAATCTTCACCAACTTGGTGGATAAGTATTTACAACTAGATCCAAAGATTACTCTAAAGCTTAAACATCAAAACAGATCTTTTATCTAAGGTCATTAGAAGGACCATGTCATCATAAAAGGTTGAATATTCATCAACCAACAGAACATGTTTCACATGCTTCCCTTGAATGACGGCACAGAGACAAAAGCCACATTAACCCTTTATCTAACAACGTGTCTAGAAGAGAGATCTAAGAGAAAACCAAGGTTATGAAGAATATCTGTCAAACCGTTACTAGACAACTCTGTTCTAAAAGTTCATAATCACCTGACAACATGTTCATCGAGAACAAAGTCACAATATCCACCTTATGATTTCCCAAGACCTCTCAAGAAAAGATCAGCCGCTCACCAGCACGCTAGATTAACAACAAGATCGGCGTGTCACAATACCCAGGTCTTTCGAAAACCATTCCATGTATTGAAATGAAATTGATTATTTAACACTCAAGTCACTCTACCTGGATTTGACCCAAGACCATACTCAATAGTACAAAAATACTTATTACGGAATCATATTTCCTCATACGACCATTTTCCTGGACGACGCTATAACCAATCATCCATTACTTTGAAGGAAGGGTCAAACGACCAACAAAGCAACCGACCATGCCCGAGGCACTTCTAACCAGCTGACAAAGAGAATTTCTCAATGCTAAAGCCCATAACAAGGTAGAGAAACACATCACCACCCATTCAAACATGGGTTTCATTGGAAACTAGAAGTCCTACTTGGGACAATGGCACACAACAACACCAAAACAGTGAGACAAGCCATAGCGCTAGCAAGAAATTTAAGTTCTGAGGGTGCTACCGACCACGGGTTTTCCCCTTACGAAGAATAAGTTTCGACCCTAAACTGGGTCACCTCAAACAAATCACTAGACTCAAAAGCTGAACATAAAGCCATTGCTAAGAAGAAGAATGCCTATGGAATATACTCACGCTTCTGTTCCAAGGCATCTCAAGAGAATTCTAAACTACCCTTTACATGAAGGTTTTAAATAGTAGACACCACAATAGGTTCCATTTCTAAGCCTCTTATCTTTAATCACTTTTAATCTTTAATCATCAAAGATTTAATCAATACATCAAAGTACCATTTTCAAAATTCCCCATGGGAAAAATAGGCAAGTCTCACAAAACATCATTTTTAAAACATTTATGTTAGTTGACAGCACATCATTTTCTAGGAATTTATCAAAATAAAATCCTTTTAAGAAGATAAGGCGACCTACGATGATCTCATTTTAACCAACATGGGTTCTCTATAAAGCAACACAATAGAAAACGCATAGGTATTAAAATTCCAAACACCCAAATAGGTCATCCATTAAAAACACACCCCAACTGAACTACATGGGTCCAGTTTCATTTTGGAAGCTAGCCATTTGATTACAGATAAACATTAAACATCTTTCACATTCATAAGAATTCCACAAGGCATCAAGTCATCACATTTAATATGATTTGTCATTTCCCAATTCATGAAGCGCCCATACACTCCATGGATTGATAGTTGGATCTCATTAAATGATACTAATTTCAATTTAGAAATTAACATGATCAACCTAATGGTCCAAATTATATGGGTGACCACCTACCGATCGATAAGGCGCCCATACACCTTATCGCTGGATTTTGGCTTCCATTTAACACAATCAACATTTATTTCATATTTTATCTTTAGCACATATTTCACCTATCCAAAACATATCTAACATGGTAACATAAGCAATAACACAACAACATGATACAACACATAAGCATGGAAAAACAAAAAAACATGTGGATAACTGAGGTATTATGGAATATAATCATTCGAGAATGTTAAATCTATCACTGAAACGTGTTATTTAGAGAGGTATGCTAAAGAAGATCAAACATGGCATTGTACCCAAGGAACACAATCCAAATTAGCAGGAATCCTACTAATGCAACTACATGGCATGTTATATGCATGACATGAGAATATCTAAGTTCCTTAGATGATGCATGTATGAAACTTCCTTTCCATATTAGGCCAAGAAAAATTTTCATTTAAATATTCTCAAAATCAATAAACAAGGGAAAATATACCATCTACTCAGGGTGAAATCATATAAACTGTAATCTCCAATAGTACAAACATCAATTCTCATCCCTGGCCACTTGGTCATTTCCCGTACATGAGGTGATCAGTCTCAAGCATGGCTATTAACCCAAGGGCCAACACATTCCTATTATCTTGTCTACCAACCCCAAAATTGTAAGGAAAAGGAAAAGAAAGGAAGCCTAAACCTCGGATACCACTTTTTAATGTTCTGACCCGGCTCACCCCTGAACCAGTGGCTATACCGGTCTCCACATGACCTAAAGCGCATCTCCCCTTATGTCAGAGGCTACCGACTAGCAGCGAGGGTCTAAGGATAGTCAGTGGGGAGACTATACCCTCTTTTTAGTGTTAAAAAAGTGGTAAAGTCAATAAATAGTGGAAACGGTATAATAAATGACAAATCAGTGGAAAGTAGATTTTATAAATCTTGTACAAAACAAATTTCCAACACCAAATTGTACAACAGATAAATGCATGACATGCTAATGATACAAAATAGAAAACAGTGAACATTACAGCATGCTTTACATTCCAATACAGAAATAAATAATTAATGACCGAAATCCCAACGGGCGGTCTCCTCGAGCATCCCGAGCATCTGCTCTATCCTCTACTCCTATCTCCCATACAAATGAAAAAACCATAATCATGCCACCAAAAATAATCTACCCGGGTACATAGTGAAGCAGCGGCCCGAGTAGGGTGTGAGATATAAATATCTATATGCCGGGACCACCAGCATCTACCCCAATTCCAGACATTTAATAAATAATTTTAAACATTTGAAGGCATGCATAAATAATGTGAGCAGTACAATTTATCTTTATACCCAAGTACCTGCTTCAGCCCTCAGCTGGTGTCTGAACCTGTATTATTCATTTATCATGCATACTCAACAGTAATTACATAATCATATTTTTTTATCAATTACTCAAACATTATTATGAAAGTCTTGAGATTATTCCTATGCCCGACATCCCTCATATTAGTCACTACCTATAGTTGTCTCTAAGGACACATCTAAGTACTCAAAGTAATGACCAGATCCAAGATTGTGCTTTGTCTTGGATAATGCATCATAAGTTATTCAATTTAATCTTTCATATACTAAGTCTAATCCCATCCACTAAAAAAGAGATTTGTTTCTGGGTATGTCCACTAATAGTGATTCACCCAATTTATTTATAAGTTTAAACCCTTTATCATAATCAAATCACAAAAAATAATTATGTCACAAATGCTTTTATTACCCATCAGTTAATTTCATACATGATCAATTGGACCCATAGTCCAATGTTAATTAATGGGTATAGAACATCATGTCTAGCACCTTCGTGAGTATTTGGAGCATTTGTCCATGTCTCCCAACCCATGGTTATTTGGAACATCATCCCCTCTCCCATAAAAGAATATTCTCATGCAAGATGGATCTAGAGCACCCCGTGAGTATTTGGAGCCTCAGTACTTTTCTCAAAACCCATTTATCAAACATACATATACATCTATCATTGGGGTCGAACGCCATGTATAACCCCTCGTGAGTATTTAGTGCCTCAATATTTGTATCACAACCCATTTACCAATCATACATATATATTTATCAGTGGTGTATAATACCATGTATAACACCACAAAACAAATCCGTTAATTAATTTGACAACTAATTAACAACACAAATTGGTCTTCAGATAATCCAACACTTAGTTAACCAAATTCCTTAAGAAGTCTGAACCCATCCACTCAAACAGTGATTCTTCTAGAACAATAACTATCTATAAGAACCCCATAATCATCATAAAACATGCTGAACAAAGCCAAGATATTTAGAAACTATCTCACACAACATATCGTATTTTCAAAAAACTCCCTCAAAGGCAATGTAAGGCATGGAACACTAATATGCATCAAAAGTACTCCTGGCTAATAATCGTAACAAACAATCAACTCACAGTCTTAATTTAATTCCTGAAAATTAATTAATTAATTAATTAGTTAGTTAATTAATTAATTAAATATCATCTCTTTAACCAATCATCAATTCATTATGCATTTACCATTTAACATGTAAAAATTAATCCATCCATTAATTATGACTAGTTTCCAATTTAGATACCGAACATGTCAAATATTCAATATTCCCAATAATCAGTAAAAGCCACAATTTACTTCCAACTCATGACTTGATAATTAATAATACCATTAATTACACTATTACACATTCTTCACATTCAAATCATTCAACTATTTAATCATATAACTTTAACTAGGTTAGTAACCCATACTTAAAATCAACACATGTTCAAGTCCTTATTTATCTCATATAGGTGGAATTATTTAATAACATCATAAGTGACATGCATCGACATATCATAATCAAGGAAACTCACATTATCAACATATCTAAAGGAGATCAAATTCTCATATAAAGTGTTGAAGATTGGGGACCCTACCTCAGGTTTTTGACGAAAACCGCAACGAATGAAGAACACTCAAGGGAAACAAGCTGATTCTTCAAGAACCGGCCTTAGATCACTTCTCCTAGCAAGAACAAGACCAAAACTCATCATACATGTCATCCACACACTTAGATATACTCATAACGGGTGTAGATATAAGAAACAGAGAGAAGAAGAGATGTAGATATAAGTAGATATAAGAAACCGAACATAAACAAAGAAGAACATCTACCTACCTCAAGAATTCGACTTCGATTCGCCAAGAGAAGCCTTCAGATTGCCTCCAAAATGCATGGGATAGGTTCTCCTACCTTCAAGGGTGGGTGATCCTCTGTTATGGTTGCTAAGGAGGAAAAAAGAACCATCTAGGGGGGAAACGTGTGAGATCCACTTTTTTGGATCTCACATAAGTTCCTAAACGGTTTTCTCGCACGATTAAACAAATCGTGCACTAACCATGAATTATCTACTTCCTCAGCAAACACTTATCTCACGGTTAGGCCCCACGGTTAGACAAAAAGTGCGCTAACTGTGTGTTAGCCCTTGCCTCAAAACTTTATCTACACATGGTTTGGACGTACGGTTAAACAAATAGTGCGCCGCCCGTGCGACTTCCCCTTTGCTTCAAAAATTCAATCAATGTTTGAAAAATGACATATTTTGGTGTTCCAACATTCGGAATAAATTTCTGGAGCTTGGTTTAAAAATAATGATCTATTGATAAACCAAAAAAAGGAATTTAAAAAACATTCGTGTTTTAACTCGGTTCAAACACACAAGATTTTATATTAATCCAATTAAAATTAACCAATACACTTCTTTATCAAATATAAATTACATAACCACTTTGGAATATTATTTTTGAGTTTATTCTAACCCAAAACAAAAATTAAATACTACATAAACCAATAGTAAAATGAATGCAACCATTTAAACTCAAAACAAATCGTCCTTAATTTATAAAATTCCAAAATAGTATCACATTTCGTATCCATTTTATATTATCATATAAAAACAACAACAAAATAAGTGTAAATCAGAACAATTTTACCCTCTTTCTAAAATATCTTGACAATATAACATGTATTTCCTATACAATCAAATAATCTAACATTTTTAAAGATTTCATGCGAAAAACCCATTATCCTATTTTCCATCAACCCTAAAATTAAATATTAAATATTAAATATATATATATATATATATAATCAAATTAAAGAAACATAAATTCTATTGAATTAAATAAATTTAATTATGAACTCCTTATAAATCATTCTAAATCAATAAAATTAAAATTATTGTTATAAAATCTTGGACTTTTCAAGTCCCTCTGATTCCTATTTTAGAGGAATTAGAGTTGTTTAAGTGTAACTTGGAGGTTTTTTAGGGGTATAAAGATGATTTTTTCTTATTAAGGTAAAAAACATCCATTTTGAATAGGCATATTTTATGGTGGTGGTCATTGTATCGTTTGTGTCATGGAAAGTTAACTATTTTAATAGGATTCAAAATTTTCCATTTGTCATGACTATTTGATGATTCTTTATACTATAGTTCTCATATATTTCATGGTATTAAGTGTTTTGGTAGGTTTGGTATACTGATGGGATATCTATAAGTAACAATTAGGGATAAAATTATTTTTTATGATATCATGATTCTTCAAAACCATTTCTATGTGATTTTTATATTAGGGTTTTGTTTTAGCTGAGGAATGGAGATGAATAGTATAGTCTACTATGTCACAATAGTTCATGGATGAGATTGGTTTTGAGGAAAACACAAATTTTTTCAATGCCTTTATACAATTTTTATACTAAAAATAATGTAATTATAGATAAAAATTTAGGTAGTTATCAGGGGTTGTGCCTATATTAATGGACCCATATTCTAGATCACATTTGATCGGGACTTTTTTATGGGGAAGGACTCAATATTCTATTGAAGAAACTATCATATTTTTAATAACAATTCACCCCTTCTCTTCACTTGGTTTTACCATATTGGATCCTCTCAAGGCCAATGCAGTCTTTTCCTCTATTATGTTTCTCCTTTATCAGTTCACAATAGATCTAAGAATATTGTTTCATGAAATCGTTCCCATATAATCAAATATTACATCTTTCCCCTTTATCTCTATTTTCTACCTATTTTCATCATTCCATTTCTATAATTCATTCTCAAAAGTCTGGGATATTGTAGTTTATATTATTTTATTAGGTAGTGATAAAAGTCAAGATAGTGGATCTATATCTATAGGTTGTATGGGGAGTCCTTATATATTAATAGCATTTTCATTAATGAAACTTATTTATTATTATATAGTGATTATCAAAGATCCATTGTAGGTTTGTGTTTTACGATTATTGTTTTCTTATTATATATATATATATATATATAATTATCATTCCTAAGTTTTAAATTGGTGAATGATTTGGAATTAACAAAATTAATTTAATGGAACTGATTATGGAAAACCAAAAGAGGATATATATAAAAATCATGTATTTATATATATTTTTTGTTATTTATTATGTATTATGATATATTGTTGTGTTATATTTTGATACCCTTATTGTTTTTTTGAATATGATTTATAACAGTCATAATAGGTTATATAACATAATTATAGAAATGAAAAGGGACATATAAAAATATATAATTCAATACTATATTTTTTAAAAATTTTAATATGGATTGAACAGTGAATAGTTGTGGTTATATGATATTTTTTCCTATTATAATCATGTTATTGTTATTTCTTACTATATTGGAGTAGTGTTATAAAGGTTTATTTCTCTGATTATTAAAAGCATGATGGGTTTTTTCATTGTACTAGTGGCTTTGGGTGGATGAAGTCGGAAATGGTTTATATGTTGTAGAATTAAAATTAATATAGTTAGAAAGCTATATTGGGGTTGTTTTTATTTAGATATGGTATTGGTGATGTTTTGGTGGTTAGTTCAGCTGTTGATGCAGTAATGATTATTGGTGATCTTTATGTAGTCATGTATTAGATTATTGGAAATATGGAATATAAATTAATTGATAAAATGTTTAATAGGTAAGTGTTTTTACAATTTAAATACTTTTAGAATGAATGAGTATTTAAATAAATGATTAAATTGAAATCATAATGTAATTTAGTGGAAAAATGAATTGAAAAAATAAATGAAGTGTTAAAGTGAAGAATTTGGTAATTAAGTAATTAATATTTCAACTAAATCACTAACATGAAATTATAATGTCTAAATATATAATTTTCATAATAAATTTAATTTCAATGTAAGTTTTAAATTATTTTATAAATAATTTGGGATTTAATAAACAAATATATTAATAAATAATGAATTATGAAGTTTTTAATGAATGAATAATGTGAATGTGATTATAATATATGTATTGGTATGGTGATTCATTATTTGAAAAAATTCTTTTTGTGATATATTGATTGAATTAGTTCATTTTGTTGTTGTGATATTGATTTTTGGGGGTGTGAGTTATGGTTTAAAGACTTTTATTATGTAGTTGACCATAGGATGGATATGTGTTCTATTATATATTCAATGTTGTTCATTTTATTTTCTAAACATATACACCAATGATAGGTAATAGGATCAAAGCACATATGATATTTTAGGTTCTATATGTTATCTCCAACATACAAGATAGAGGTGATACATATAAGAGGATACCCCCCCTTCCCCACCCTATCTTCCAAATATAGTATATACTATAATGGATAGTGGTTATGTGGTTATCATGTGGTTGTGTAATTGAGTGTAAAAAGAATGATTGGATCATGAGGTTGATATACTTTATTATTTTTTACACCACCTTGTTGTGATATGGGGATTAAGAGGTGATGTTATTGAGGATGTCTGGTTTTGGCTATAGATTATGCAGTTATAGTTATTAAATAATACATGGCTATACTGTTATAAGGATATTAAGGTATGTGATTAATAATATGTATGTCATTGGGGTGTGAGGGTGACTTGTTCAATGGGGAAGTGAAGTTTAAGTATCTTTATATATATATTTTCAAAATAACATGTTACCATAAATGAATATAGATTTTGGTGAATGAACCATGGAGATAATTGCGGAGAATTTGACATGTTATATATAATTTTTTGTTTTCCAGGTTTATTCACTGATAAATTTTTATATTTTTTCTAAATTTCCCTGAATGGTTTTGGAGAGGCTATTACTGGGTATGTTTCTACTCTCACTTCAATATATATATACATATGTGACAATGAGTCCACATGTGTGTTTGTGTCCCACTTATACAGGTATTTATGATTGATTTAGTGATCAATTTTAATATCACTAGCTCAAGGCGTGGAATTAGTTGGTGTTTTTGTAGTTTATGCCATAATATTTATATCATGATATTTATTTTGGAGACTTTATTTTATGTATAATAATAAATTCATTGTGGGATTGGTTTTATTTTTGATCATGTAGAGTTTCTTTTTGGTTTCCATTTCTTTTTAATGAATGATGGTAATGCAAATAATATGTTTGTTTTATACTCTTGATGCCTGATTTCAGCCTATGGTCTCTTAGAGGTAGGCTTTGACGGTTATATATATATATATTCTTTTAGCTCGAGAAAGGTTCATGTGGGTATTGTTTTTGAAAATTGTATTTAATAAATCAACATATTGTAAATCATGTTCTTTAAAAATACACCCAATTTTAAAAAAACAATTATTCAAAATAAAAACCATTTTGATCAAGGCACATCAAAAAAATTTCTATATTATCATATTTTAATTCTTACTCAAATTTTATAAGACAATGTAATATCCAAAAATAGTGGTTATATCCAAATAAATAAATGTTTTAAAATAAAATATCATTCATAAAAATAAAATAAAAATAAAATACAAGAAATAAAACAAATTCCTTAGTTTTTTTCTAAACCAACCAATTTTAAATCATTATCTTTTCCAAAAAAAATACATAAATAGATTTAATCCACCATTACCAAAAGGAATAAATCCATTTTTCTAAATAAATTATAGTAAAATTCTATAACATAATAATAATGATCAAAAAATATTTATAAGAAACTCATAATTGGTTTCCATAATTTAACTAAACATAATAATTTTTTATAAAAGTAATATTTATAATAAAATATAAATAGTTATCTTATCAAAATAAATTCATGAACATTAAACATTCAACAATTTAAATAAAATAGAATTTTTCTTAAAAAAAATTATTTTGATAATCTCACCTAACATTCAAAATATCACACTAACAAGTAAAGTGGAAAAAATACACAAAAAAATAGGTTTCCACATAATAAACCATTTAAACAAAGTCATATTATTCTAATATGACTTCTAAAATTTAATTGAGTCATATACCATTTTATGGAATCCAAATATCTATCATCATGGGAAAATAGTAATAAGACAATTTAAAAAAAATTAATAAATCCTAAAAGAAATCATTTCTCATTTTTCTTATCAATAGAATATTAATTTCAAAAATACGAATGAAAAATACATTTAAAATCAATATTCAAAATTAAAAAACCTTTTTAAACCATTTGAAGTTGTTCAAAAGGAATTTTTTATCACACAAAATTACAAAAAAAACATAATAAATTATAAATTTGACTTCTAACATCATAACAAGATAGTTAAAAAATAATGATGTTTAAAGCAAGTTTTTGGACTTCATTGGTCATCTCACATTGTGTAAAAAAGCATATCATCTCTTTAGGGTCAACTGAAATCCTACATTCCTAAAATACCCCAGTAACTCATCATTATCTATTAAATGGTTAATTATTATTTTATTGACCTATGGTACATGTTCTTACCTCTCTATATCTAGATATACTAGTGACATTCCCAAGTGACATGAGACATCTTCTAAGATTCCATTAATAATGAACTATCCTAAGATAAACTCTACCAAAACATGATCGGACCTAACTGTTGAGTACTCCATAAAATCACCAGTGACTATTGATAAGTGGTGATGATATATATATTCTTTAGGTGGATGATTTCCATTAAATAATCATGTTCTGATTATTTGACATTCTACCTTATATTAAAATGGAAAATATCACTAACTCGGTTTTGTATCTATCATCTATAAATGTTTACATCACATGGAAATAAAGTAATAATAAATTTTATAAGTAAAATACACCAAATAAAGAAATACCATTAATAAGACTTCTATTTTTTAACTGAAAAAAAATATTATTGAAAGGCCTAAATAAACATCTAATAGAAATTGAAGCCTCCATTATACATGTTCAATGACACGCTAAGGGGATAAGAAAATAACAAGAAAAATATTCATCACTAAACCAAAACCTCAATAATAAATGATGCATTAACATAGATAGAACATGTAGGGGTGAGAATAAAACCTTGTAGGATATACCAGTATAACTCCCATAGTCTCTCATCCATGAAAAAAACGAATATACATATGACTTTTACAAAATAATGCTTTCCCTCACCCCATGAAAATTATAAAATAATGAATGAATATATAAAAAAATATAAATAATCATAGGAATACCTAAGATAAATAAAGAAAATGTTTTAATTAAATGAAAAAAATTAATATATAATAATTTAATTTTAATCTTATACCAATGTGTACCAAATCATTCCACCAAATAGATTTATAATAGTATAATTAACTATGATAAATACCAAATGTAAACATGATCTCACTAGGTCACCCCTATATTTTTAGAAGACTAGAAAATATATACATATTATCAGGGGGTCTCAATATACTATGAGAACCTGAATTGAAAATGATAACAAGTCATCGTTTTTAGGCCATCATATTATTTTGACACCAACTTGATCCGTCTATATTAAAATTTAAAAGATTACATAGGAAAACCCCATTTCACTAGACTAGGTATTATCTACCATCCTTTATCATAAAACTATTTTTAAAATCAAATCATCCCTTGGTCCCAAAAAATTAATTTGAACATTTAAAATAAATTATTTTCCAATTTTATAAAAATCTTCCATAAAACACTACATTACATTCCCAAACTACTGATTCATTAGTAAAGAACCACCATTGGTAATAACATAATTTTATTCAAAACCCAATTCATGTCATTTAAAATTTAATTAAAAAATCCATAAGATAACCCAAAAAAAATTTAGAAAATTTAATTAAATTAACAATATAATATAATTTCACAAAACAAGAATGGATTCATCCAACATGATAATGGATATAAGCCACCTATATTTGGTAACATTACTAATAGTATTTGACCCATTGGATTGTAAAATAATTTATTAATACCTATAAAATCAAAGGCACTTAATTTATTAATTTAAATAGTTATATGTAGGGTTCAAATTGGTCTGTTGTTAAACAACACTCAGTAGAAAGACTGCGAGATCTAACAATGGTCGAGGATGATGACCTCCCTGGTCGGTGCTGATGATCGATGAAGACTCCCCCTCCCCCTCCTTCCCAGTGGTATAATGGTGGAGGATGGACAGGATATGCCACCTCCAGATCTGAAGAAACCTTATTTCCTTTTTTTCAACCCTAATCACCTCCTTGACTTCCTGACAATCTCTCTATGTCTGAATGTTTTGGATTTTCATTTTGATGATCCTCAGCGCTCGATTTCTACATCAATTTTCTCTAAAGAATTGATTCTCCTAAAGCTGACCCTTATGGCTCAATTAAATCATCGAATACCTTCGGTGGATGATTTTTTTCAATTTTTCATCAATAATTAGGGATTACATGATAGTGCGGTTGTGGGTCTCTATGATAAATGTCACCAAATGATTCAATTCGTTTCGGAATATGACCTGATTTGTGCATGGTTCAGGGATCCTTAGAGATGTATCGGTTGTAAATTGTTCCTTATATGTAATTATTATGAATTCTATATGAATCGGGATTCATCCCTCGTAGAAACATGGGTATGTTTTCCTCAGCTTCTCTTACCTTTTCAAAACCCTGCGATTATTCGAATGATGAGAAATATGGTGGGTCTCTACCTCTGTTCAAATAGTATAACTTCATCGGTGTCTAACTCGATTAATCTTAGGATCTATGTTGATGTGGATAACTCAAATCTTCCAGTTGAGAGGGTTTGGATCACTGTTGGTGAGGATTTCTGACGTAGGGAAGATGTTGTTTTTGAATCCTGGGTAGATCACTGCTCGGTATGTCATCGGTTTTGTCATGGGGATACTCTTTTTCATCACTCCAAGCATGGTAGGCCCTCTAGATTATATGATAATATCACATATTCTGGTTTTACTCTTAGTTAAATCATGCTTCAAAAACCTATATGCATGCCACCTCCTGAACTGAAGGTCAGTGAAGTGTTTGACAGGCTAAAGTGTGATCTTAAATTGGCTATTCTGGTAGGAGACCCTATTGTGGCTGCATATCATAGTCCATTAAGTGGAAAAGAGAAATTAGGGAATCTTCATGATGCTGCTTTATAGAAAGTAGATGTCCAGGTAGGATATGATAAGTAGTCTTTGGCCGAAGGAGGTATTGGTGTTGGAAAATGGGTAGCAATTCAGACAGGTGGAGGTCATTTGTCTTCTTCATCCTTTTCTGAGGTAGTTAAGGTTGGAAGGAGTATCCAAAGGATTGGTCAACCCTTATAACCTAAATGTTTTGATTCACATGCTGATTTTATTATGATAAAGGTGTCTCAGGTTCCTATTGTGTATGTGCCAGTGTCCCAGGTGGCTAATTTTTACAAGGCTACAAATCCGACTGAGGTGCATAATGGGTTCTCACTATTGGATGAGGCAGGGAAAGAAAATGAGGATCCCAAAGGATGGAATATCATCACTCATAGGTGGAAACAAAAGCAGATCGAGAGTAGACACTAAGAAGATGAGGAATTGAGTGACCAATATGGGGCATCAAGAGACCAAGAGGGGGTCTCTCAAACTAGTGCGGACTATGAACAAGAGGCATTGGTTTGATTCGGTTCAACAAAAGGGAAACAAGGAAACCTCATAACCGAAATGCTTTTAGCTCCCATGGGGGAGAAAGAAGTCAAGACCATGCAAATAATATTCATGCTCTCCAAAGACTATAGTTACTTTATCGACAAGAAAGGCTAAGTGACATGTCACAAAGGCTATTCTGAGGGTTTATTCCATGAAAAAATAAGGGTTCTCAGTTTCTAGTAAGACGCCTATGAAGACTATTTCAGGGGTTAGTAAATCTCCTTTGCATAGAGCTGAGAATAATGAAAGTGGATTGGTGGATCCTTTGATGATCAGGAGGGAAGAGCTTTTGGCGGTAATAGTGGAGGATTACATAGTTGAAGTGACTACAGAAAACTCATGGAACCTCCCCATGTCCTCGGAGGAAGAGATAATGGAGGGGGTTATAATCATTTCGGCCTCAAATGAGAATATAGAAAGGATGAATAGAAGACCATTTCATGTGGGTGTAATAATGGATCAGGCAACTTCAATTGAAAACAATTCTTAATTTTGACCAGAGGATTCAATGAATAGAATATTACAGTGGAGGTGTTCTTACAAGCTTGGTAAAAGTTGGCCTCTCATTTCGAAGTGATGATCAATGACAATCCGGATAAAAAGTTAAATGACATGTCCTAGAAATTCTTCTAGGAAATCGCATCCAATACTTTCATATTGGTCTCATATAGTTCTGTTTTCTAATTTTTTGGTTGATGTGTTGTTGGCTACTGGTTTCTCAATTTATTTCAATAAAATTGGGTCTTAATAAAAATATTCACTTAGAGTTTAGTTAAGAAGCACTCATTGGGAAGTCATAAAATGACGATGAAACTTATAATGATATATTTTTGTCTTATAACAGTATCCTAGAAATCCACCAAGAGAAAATGCTAAATAAATCATGGTTTCCCCATGCCATGGAAAACCCCCAAAATATTGGAATTAAAAAAATAAATCTACTTATGAATGAGTATTGGTGTAAATAATATGGCCATGAAAAAGGATATGATGATATAGAAAGGACAAAAGTTTCCTAGATTTATAATTCCTCTATTATTAAATCAGAAGAATAGGACGAAGAATAAAGGAGATCCCCCTAGACCTCCCTGGTTTTCATGACACACATAATGAAGTTTTTTTTATTTTTTAATTATTTTTAATATTAAATAATATTCAAAATCATTTTAATAATGATAATAATCATATTATAATTAAAGAAATTATAACAATAAAATTAATTTTATAATATTAATAATACTAAGGATTTTAATTAAAAATTAATTACACCTCTTCTTGGGTTTCCTCCTATAACCAGTACGAAATACTATAATCTACTCCTTCCCCTCTCATTGTTTCAGAATATATGGGTTTTTCTTCATTGGTGGTGCATCATAGGATCCTCTTATATGGTTATTGGAGCATCATTATTCAATATTCCCATTCACATTTACATTCAGGACTACTTGTTTTTCATCATCTGGGTTATCCTCCCTTTTTTCTTGTCATATACCTTACCTCATGTCCTCTTATTTATTGTTTATAATGGAAGTAGAGATGTTGGTTTATCACCTTTTATTGATGATTAATGTAGGTCGGTTTGTGTCCTCCTCTTCAGATATGGTTTCATCTATATCTAGAATCCTTCTTCACTTCTTTCATTATTGTGAGATTCGTGGAGGATGATCCTTGGTGGATGATGTCGACTCAAGGTTATAAATGAACCAAGGATTCGATATGTCTTTGGTTTGGTGCGTTTATGATTTATTTGGTTTTAATTCTAATGGTATTGTAGGGGATATTGCTTGGGGATCTAGTTTTGATTTAGTTGACATCAACGATGGAATTCTGAAGACAATTGGGCATCATCAATCTCAGTTGTGAATGTGGAGTAGTATTTATTTTGGACTGTCATCTGGTGTGCTTCATTTATATTTTTCACTTATTTTTTGGTATATTTTTTTTGGAATCTAATTTTATTTATATCATTGTTTCTTTCCTCATTAAATTTGATGTGGTACCAAATTTTTCAAGTTCCACTAGGTGGGAAACCATGAAGGAGGGATGGGTTTCTTGACACCAATCATCATCTATATGTCCTCTTCCTTATGGAAAATGGGTATCCTTACATTAAACTATTTTATGGAGTTATCTGTATGATTTTTTGTTGCATCAGTTTGAAATTTCAGTGTGTACTTTAGAGATTTTACATGTTGGTGGATCGAAGGTGGTATAGGTGTGCTAGAACATGACATCAGATCCTCTTATAATATATTATTTTGGGTTAGAGGGGTGTTCTTTAATGTTATTTTGACCTACATGACACAAATTCTTGGTAAGGATTGAGAAATCATCATTGACTAATTCCACTATTACATTTTCAGAGGGAGACGAGTCCTTTTCTAATTCTTGTCTTGATTTTTTCTTCCCTTCAATCATTTAGGACCATGTTATACCATTGGGACAAATTTCATTATAGAATTTGTGCCTCTATGTCTTGTATGGGTTCCCTATCGACCTATTTCACAAAAGGGGATTATTTTTATGTTCAATAAAGGGGGATTTTCCATTAACCATTAAAAAAATTAAAAATTCTATTGATTAAACAAATCAACCCCAAATCATTTATAATCCTCTAATATTGCATGAAAAAATATTAACATGCTAATATTAATTGTAAACCAATTAGTAACTTGTTTACATTTAAATTGTGTTAAGGATAAACTTATCCCAATTTAAATAGATAAATTAATAATTATATTTGAAAAAAATAAGGGTGTTATATTGGTTTTGAACTAATGAAGACTTTAATGAAAAAGTATTCTTCCTAATCTTGGGGGACTAACAAAATCTATTTATGTGACACACAAAAATGGATTCCAAAATCGTGATACCTATGCTAATATTTTCACAGAACATAAATTATTATCCTTGACCACCAAATGTATAATCTCTATTCCCATTTTTTGGTAAATATATTCTTTTATTTTGACCATTTTTAGTTTTGGTCATATCATGGGTTGTTTTGGGAGATTATTTTGAAACTTTTTAATGTTTTTTGGCTAATTCATGGGAGGCATACAATTCGAGAAAATCGTTTAATTTATCCTAGGAAAATATGCACATACTGTTATACTCCCATATAGTTGTCCATGGATAAATTCATGGTTAGTAATAAACATTCATCTTACCCATAAAACCCTCTAATAAGTAATATTTTTTTATGCCCAATTAGAGAATAGTTTTTTAAACTGTGTGAAAAAACAGTACACCTCTACATGTTTCTCAATAGGGGTTCATGGTTTTGCAAACTATGTGAGCTATATTAATTATTCCGAATTTATATTTTATGACCTGATACTTACCGATTTTTCTACATTCATCTGATTTTAGATTATTATGTCAACAAAGGAGACTCCTATTGGAGATTTCGAGGAATCCTTGCCGCCTGTATATTAATTATGATGGATCTTTGAATTTTAGAACTATATTTTCAAGGTTAAGTGTATGTTTCATATCATTGATCACTGAACATATAGATCAAACATTCTAATATTTAATTGAACTTTATATAAGGGACTTTTATTATAGATATATGGTTTGTGACATGAACAATTAGGATTTCTTATATATCTATATTATAACTGTGATTTTTTTATATATCATTGTTGGTATTTTTTTCAGAAATTGTTGAGGTATGTGTCTTATATCTCATATGTTTTTATAAATATGAGGTATTGGGGAATCTTATTCATCAATTTTTTATTTAATATCCTTTATAATTAAATCTCACCTTACTCAAATTATAAATCCATTGTTTGGTGATTGAAATATTGTAGATTAATGTTGGCGTTTTCATAATAAAATTTCATTTAATTAAAATTTTTATTTCTTTATTTACATGAAATAAATTTACCAATTATATTCCTAGATTTTTTTAGGTCCTGTGAAAAATGATTTTGAAATGGAATGGAATACGTGATGAAACCTATTTTAGGGTGGCTATTAAAAAAAAGTGGTGTACCAAAAAATGATCATATATTGAAACGTAAGATTTGAAGCATATTTTTTAAAAAATATTTTAGAGGAAATTAAAAGAAATATTTTAGGATTTTAAAGGAAATTAATTAACATGATTTGTGTGAGTTTTTATAAAAACCATTTTATGATGGTTTTTCAAATTAAATAGAATGATTTTAAAAGTAAATTTGGGGATAATGTAAAATAATCTATTGAAATGAATGATATCCCCTTGTATGTTTTATTACCTTGATTAAATTGGGAGTATATTTAGTTAAGAAAAGTATATGAATGCTAGGTAAAACATATTATATAATAATGAATTTACATTGACAATGATACTAAGTTACTTTGTGGGTAGCGATTTCTTTATTTGGGGTGTTCCCCTATCTTCACTAGGTATGTGGATCTAATGAATTGTGTGAAATTAAAGAGCTGTATTTCACTAAGATTTTGTGGAACCTTGGGACTCAATTAGACTAATCCCAAAGTCATGTCACTATGGTGTTTGAATTGAAAATTATTATTGCATGAAAATGTTTATGCAATTTATTATTCAAGCCTTCTTGATTAAACAAATGATTATTCAATCTTTTTTTATAAAAAATGTTTTTATGTGACTATTGTGATTCAAATTCAGTTTTTACCTATTATTTCACTATCTATTGAAATGATTTGAAAATAATGTTTTTATATATAATTTTGAAATTATTACAACTCCATGGTTTATTTAAAATTATTAATATTGGTTTATTTGATATATATATCTAATGAAATTTTTGGTGAGATCTTATTGGGATAATATTTCTCATAGAATAGTTTTTCATTTGGAAATTTATAGAATTTCACAATCCTTGTACAAGAAATGGGAATGAAATTCTTAGAGAATATAGGTTTTCAGGATTTGCAGGAGTTGGGTTTTGTTGAAACTAGTTGAACATGTGATCCACTCTTAGAAGAATCTATTGGATTGACGTAATAGATAGTTTTTATGTGTCAACTTTGGTTGATGAACCATTTCTTATGATTTTTATTTGTTACCCTATGGAACTTTTATAATGTATAGTGTTTAGTATAAAAACTATATATTGATTTCAATCACCTATTTTGTATTTAGGACCATTTATTATGGAGAAATCATTCCCTCTTGATTTTATGTGATTCCAAGGTGTTAGTCACATGCCTTTGGGGATCAAGAATTACCTTTGGTTCATGTATGGAAATATTATAGTACATGTTTTGTAGGTTATATGGCTTTGTTAAGGAATAAAAGATAGTAAATAATTTCAATGCATAAACATAATCCATTGCAGAGTGATTTTCTATCAACATTATTATTTAATCCAATTTCATATCATTAAATATTAGTAAACATAGAGGATTCATGAGTAATAAACAATGACCCACTTTAACATATGATTATAGTGTGTCCCAAAAAGAATCATCATCCACCAAAATTATAACATCATGAAACTTCTGACCATTCCATGGATATTCTATCCATGTCAAACCTATAACTTTTAATGATTTACCTAAAAAATATAGAAATTTACACAATATGTTTGACTAATTATGTAAACTAAAATTCATTACACATATCCTAATTTTCATATATTTCCCAATTACATTTTACTCCCAAAAAAAATTTCCCACAAAATAAAAAAATAAAAACCATTATACCAAAAATACATTATTATTAATTGATAAATAATTGAAAATAAATATTTTATAGTACCAAATTTTTTATTTTTCAAAATAAATTCAAAAAAAAAACATTTTAAACCAAATCCAAATATTTTTAAAAAAAATAATTTTTTTAGAAATAATCAATGATATTTTTTATTTTAATAAATATGAAGTAAAATAAAACCAAATTTACAAAAACGATATCTTCTAAGAATTTATCCAAATAAACATTTAAAAAAATTCTTATTATTTTCAAAAAAATCATGTTTTAACTAAATTATATAATATTATTTAACTAAATCCTATTCAAGAATTTGTATCAAAATCAAATTCATTTTCCCTACCCAAAATTCCATGATATTTCAAATCAATATCGATTAGTATATAATTTGATAAATCAAAATGGATATCATTTAAAATAAAATAACATCAACCAACACATCAAAAATCATAAAAATTAAATGAAATCATATAAATTTAATACGTTATATGAGAACACTTAAAATCACAAAAATATGGATATAGTGATTAAGATCCAAATATATTACATGAATTACATTAATATAATGTCTATCAAATATATTATTAAGAGGGTCATATTTTATGATAATGGAAACCCTTAAAATTATTTCTTTATGTACCCTAAACCTATTTCTATAAAAAAATTCTATATTTTTATGATAATTGATTTTCAACATTCACTAGAAACGTCAAAGATGTAATGTCCCGGTTCTGAAAGCCACCAAGAGGCGCACCGTACCTGGTTGGTCACATGGCCTCAAGTGCATTTCCCAAAATGCCAGAGGTTGCCGACTAGCAGTGAGGGCCTTGGGTGTGATAGTGGGGAAAATATGCCTTCATTGGAAGAGTACACAGTGGAAGTAAACAACACATACATAGCGGAAGAAGTAAATATCCAACAACAGTAAACAACGGAAGATTGGAATACTAAAAAACTGGAGCACACACACATATATATGAAATGATGCATGGTACATCTGTTTAGGAAAGCAACTAAACAAGTCACAATTCTAGAATACAAATATTACTAAACCAAAGTACAAAATAAAATATTCAAAGCTCCTCAGTGCCACAAGAATATGCTTGGTCCCATGCTCCCCAGCCCCACAGCAATCAAGTACCTGAAGTAGAATGGAGCTTTCCCTTATCTATACTTGAAACAATATAATCTGTTTGGGCCCAAAAGCATGACCCAAACAAGGTGTGACACTAAATACTAGTAGGAAACCACACGAATATCTGTGCCTAACAGCCAGTGAATATATGGCAGGTAAAAGTCCTGAAAGCAGTAAACAGGAAAGTACTAAGCAGTAAACAATCCACAGTTTCAAATCAAGAAACAGTGAAACAAACAGTTAAACCTCAATAGGTAACCCTCTAGGAAGTACTCACGACCATCCCCTTAGGACCTACATTAAAAGTGCAAGAAACCCTCTGGGTAGCACACTCGTTCTAACCCGTCTGGTTCTGCATATCTATATAATAAGACTCTCTGAGGAAGTGCTCACAGTCTATCCACTTATAGTCAATGTTAAGGAAATAATTTCTAAGAAAGTTCACACAGTCCATTCCCTATATAGTCTAGGGAAGTCAAGGGTTCTCTAAGGAAGCTCCCATGTCAATTCCTGTTATATCCCCAATGTCTAAGACTCTCTGAGGAAGCTTAATCATTTGATTCCCCTAATAGCACAGGTTTTTCAATTCACACAAAGACTCTCTGAGGAAGCTCACATGGTCAATCCACTTATAGTCTAATGAAATCAAGGACTCTCTGAGAAATCGTACTCAGTAAATCCCCCTTATAGCCCCAAGTGGTTCAAGGCACTCTGAGGATGCTCAATCGATCAATCCCCCATGTAGGCTAAAGTGCACAATGACTCTCTAAGGAATCTCACCCAGTCAATTCCCCTTATTATCTACTAAACTAGGTTATCATTTCCATGTGTAGGGAAAAGAACATAGTAGTGTAATATGCACAATGTAAACCTACAGGACTACTTGGCTAACTGCTCTATATTATAATAAGCATCTTAGAAAACAAGGTCTCCATCCTACAAAAACAGGCTTGGAAAAAAGAAAAATAGGTAAGGTAGCCAAAGGCTAAATAGGACCAATCGGTCGTAATAGAACATGAAAGGGAGAAACATCCAAATCATATCAATCAACCCAAATTATGTCCAAACTACCTCTACAAAATCATACAAGATTGGCAGGAAATCAACAGGGGTAAAACGGTAAACACGCAATACCCCATTCAAGGGTATTGGTGGAATTGGCACATAATACACAAAGGCTTTGAACAGAAATGCACAAACCACCTACCTTGGTGTTAAAAGATCATCATACTTAAACCTATAAGCTTGAATCTCCATGGAAGTTCATAGATCTAAGAAAATGTATAAAACATTAAACCCACAAGAACTTGGAAAATAAGAGGAATCATAAGATGATTCTCTAGGAGAAGAGAGAACTCACTAATGTGATTCCAATGCAATCATCTAATTTCAAATCGGAGTACAGACAGAGGATAAGGGGCTCGTCGAAGATCTGAGGCCATATGGGTTCTCTCGAATGAAGAGGACCTAGAAGAAGTGATTTATATCTGTCAGATGCGAACCCGGTGTGTTTAATGAAAAAAACAAAATACATGGCATGTACTTTTGGAGTACATGGCGTGTAATTTTTGTTTCCATACTCTGCATTTGGTGGCCTCCAAATCACTCCCACACAGTCGTGTGTGTGGATACCACACGGCCAGTACACAACCTGTTGTGGAAAAGAAGTATATGGCGTGTACTTATAAAGCACATTATGTGTACTTGAAAAATTTACAAAATTTCCTCTTTTTCCCAAAAATGACCAGAAAAGAAAAAACATACATGAAAAGAAGATCTGAGTTCTTACAATACTTCCCCCTTAAAAAAAATTTCCCTGAATTTCCTTATCATGGGATAGAAGAAGAAACTCTGAACAGTTCTGACCACTATGCACGTACCTCGGCCTCCCTATCCCAAGTCTGATCATGTACCAATCTGTGCTACCACAACACTTGTACTGGAAGAACAAACTAGCCATGGAGAAATTTTTTACTATGATCCACAATCTGGATATGATTCTCTTCAAATGATACATCCACTTCGAGCTCACCATCCACAATTTGAAATACATGAGATGGGTATGAAAAGTAATGTCGAAGCTGAGAAATGTGGAAGACGTCATGCATAGCTCGATACCTATGAGTTAACTACAACTGATATGAAACCGGCCCAACTCTCTCCAACACCTCAAACGACCCGATGTACCTCGGTGAAAGCTTAACTTGTCTCCTAATCCTCTTGTTTCCCAAACTCCATGTGACATGCAGGAAAAATTGATCCCTGACCTCGAACTCTATAGGTCGTCTTCACTGGTCTCCATAAGACTTCTGTCGAGACTGTGTAGTAGCCATCCTCTTCCGAATCAACTCTATCTGATCTGTGGTCTCCTGAAAAAAATGAGGTCCCAGCAAAGCTACCTCTTCTACCTCCATCCAACATAAGGGTGATTGGCAAGGCCTACCATATAATTTCTCATAAGACTCCATCTGAATAGTTTCTTGAAAACTATTGTAGTAGGAAAACTCTAGAAGAGGTATATGTTTCCCCCAAGAACCTACAGAATATAGAATGCATGATCGGATCATGTCCTCAAGCACCTGAATCATATGCTCGTACTAGCCATCTGTCTGGGGATGGTAAGTTGTACTCAAAAGTACATGTGTACCCAAAGCCTTCTGAAGACCCTATCAGACCCACGAAGTAAAACGCGAATCCCTGTCCGAAATAATGGGGTTTGGAAATCCTTGAAGACCTATAATCTCACAGATGTAAAACCATCCCAGCTCATCAACATTGACGTTCTCCTTGATCAGAAAGAAGTGAGAAACCTTGGTGAGTCAATCAATGACAACCCAAACTGCGTCATTCCCTCGAGGTGACCTCGGATAACCGGTCACGAATTCCATCACGACGTCATTCCACTTCCACTCGAAAATGGGTAACTGTTGCCAAATCCCTGCTAGTCACTGATGATCCAACCTCACTTACTGGAAAGTGTAAAAACCCCATGATGAAACCATTAACATCACTCTTTATACCTAGCCCCCAATACTGATGGTGTAGATCACGATACATCATGGTGATGCCAGGATGAACTGCCCAAACTGAGGAATGAAAATCTCTCATCATCTCCTCATGTATGTCTATTGGCACCCATACGTGCCCATGGAAATGAAAGATCTCATCCTCTAATATGGTCCATCGAGGAATAGGGTCCTCTCCTGACACACTCTCTATTTGGACTAGCCCTTCAGAATCTGATAGTTGCCTCATTAGAACTCGATTTAGAAGAGTAGAGGTGATAGCTACAAAAGAAATAAATGTCTGCCCCTGACTATCATGCACCTCCAAATGCATCTTTGTGAACAGATCCATAAGATGCCACTCACTACTGGCCTCCTGAACTGCCTGTATCTGAGTCCTCCTGCTCAACGCATCAGACATTGCATTGCCTTTCCTAGGCATATAGGCAAGATCAAATTCAAAGGACTATAGGTTCTCAACCCACCCACACTGTCTCAAATTCAGATCACGCTGAGTGAAGATGTACTTGAGACTCTTGTGGTCGGTAAAAACCACAAAGTTCTCTCCCAAAAGATAATTTCTCCAACAACGTAAGTCATGAAAAATAGCTTCCAACTCTAGATCATGTGTCGGGTAATTCCTCTCATGTGTCCTCAACTACCGAGACCCATACACAATGACATCATCTCCCTGCATAAGCACATCTCCCATCTCGATACCTGGTGCATCATTGTAAATAGTATAACTCTTGCCTGGGTCTGGCAGGGCTAGTATTGGTGTTGAATTCAACCCCACATTCAGCTCCTGAAAGGATGACTCACAAGAATCTGACCATATGAACTTTGCACCCTTCTTGGTCAGACCTGTCAACGGTGCTGCTAAGCGTAAAAATTCATGTATAAAACGTCTCTAGTATCCAGGCAGCCCTAGAAAGCTCCACACCTCAAAGGCATTCTTTGGCTTCTACCAGGAAACTACAGCTCTCACAATCTCTGGGTCTACAGATACTCCTTCCTCTGAGATAACATGACCCAAGAAGTGAATCTGATCCATCCAAAAGTTGCACTTTGAGAGCTCGTCATATAAATGATTCTCTCTCAGTGTACTCAAAACAATCTCAATATGGTTAGCATGGTCATGTTGAGTGTGGGAGTAAACCAAGATAATGTCAATGAGGACCACCACGAAAGAATCCAAGTATGGATGGAACACTTGTTTTATCAGTTCCATGAAAACTGCAGGCGCGTTCGTGAGACCGAACGACATAACGAAGTACTTGTAAATACCATACCTTCTCCTCAAGGCTATAAGAGGTATATCTGATTGTCTAACGCACAACTGATGATAACCAGACCTCATGTAAATCTTCGAGAACACCCAGTATCCTTGAATATGATCAAAGAGATCATCGATCCTTGGTTGGGGATATTTGTTCTTAACTGTCAACTGTTTTAACTTCCGACAGTCCACAGAATTCCTGAGGGTAACGTCTCCCTTTTCGTAAATAGGACAGGCAAACCCTATGGAGAATTACTAAGTTAGATGAAACCCTTTGCCTGTAGCTCCTTCAACTACTTCTTGAGTTCCTGCAACTCAGGTGTATCCATCATATAAGGAGGAATTGACACTGGTGTCGCTCCTAGAACAAGCTCAATCGAGAAGTCTACCTCGTGCTCCAGAGGAAAACATGAAAAGTCCTCTAGAAAGACATCTCTGAAACGATCCACCACAGGAGGAAAGTCTTACTGTCAAGTCCCCTAGTCATCTAGAAAAAGACTACCAATCTGGATGTAACTCCTCCCAACCCATGATGCTCTGGACCTGCTCTACTCGCCTGGACGTCCCATTCAAATTTATAAAGAAAATATCCACCCCCTGGTGATATAAAACTCACCTTGTGGCGAGAAAAATTGATGTCTACCTAGAATGGAACTAACTGGTCCATCCCGAGAATGACATCTTAGTGTGTCATTTCAAATACATAAGGGTCCTACAGAAAGTGATATCCATCAACCTATAGAGGTTACCCTTTTCACAGACATACACTAGCCGTTCTAGTACCCAACGGAGTGTCTAGCATCAAGATATCAGTAGAAGAAAATATGCAGATCCCAAGGCTCTCCACAATAGCAACAAATATGAAGCTAGGGAAAGCCCCTGTATTAAAGAGAGAACATTCTAAGACTAAGGATACTAAGATTATTCCTCAAATGGTAGAATGTCCAGGATCCTGCTCCACTACAAAGGTCTGGCATGTATCCTGGCCCTGTGACCCTTCCTGACAATTCTGAGCTGGTCCACCCTGATGTTGTAGAAAATTGGGCGACTGGATACAATGACCGTGACCTCCACCTCAGCCCGAACGACCAAAATAACTCCAGTTCCTAGACTGGTGAGAAACTGGTGGAACAGCTCTTGAACAAAGAGTCATAGAAGAACCCTTGTTACCAGCTGATGGTGAGAAGAACTTACAAAAGCGCTGAAGGTGACCCATCTTGCCGCAATATCAGCACTCCACTAGGTCTCTTGGGAAATGTGGCCTCATATGTCTGCTTCTCCCACACTCATAGCACACCACCTGGCTACTAGAAGATACATCATGCCTACTTTGATCTCCTCGTGTAGCATACCTAGGGTGCTTCCTGCTATCAGCTAGTGGAGCACTAACTTTTGATGTCAAACTTCCCAATCTTATAGCTCCAGAATCCCTCAGATTGCACATTGTGATCAGCACCTGGTTGAAAATAGAAGATATCAAAGTCAACCTGAATATGTTCACCTGCAACTAGATGTCATGCCTCAGACCATCCTCAACATTCTGTGCAAGGATCAACTCATCACCTCCTATAATAGGGATGAAATGTTTCAACTCTATGAAGCGAGAGGAATACTCTATAATAGTAAGAGTACCCTACTCTATACTAATGAAAACCCAGGGTCTACTGGCCCTCAATGTCTCTGGATAGAATTAATTATAGAAGATGCGCCGAAACTCATCCCTGGCCATATTCTACTGGCGGCCAGCCTGTAAGATCACATCTCATCACCTCTTGGAGGATTCACGGAGAATGTAGGTAGCGATCGTTACCCTCTTTTCTAGAGATATCTCCAGATGCTCAAAAATTTCCATTGTGTCCTCTAGACAATACTTTGTAGCCTGGGGTCCTCTATTCCCTGAGAAAGTGGGATGATGATGTTACTAGAAGATCTGAGTCAAATTAGCCATCGACGGGGTTGGAGGCAGTGCTCCCTAAAAGTTCTATATCGTCCTTAGAATGTTCTCCCTGAACTGTGCATCATCAACTATGTCAGGTACAACGGATGGTGCCAAGGTGGGCACAATGGGAGGATCTGCAGGTAGTCCCTAATCAGGCATGTCTGGTGTCAGATCACCGCTGGGTATCTGGTGAACAACCAGAGGATGTCTCAGTGGCATGACTCTGCAAGGTCAAGCAGACACCTTAGTTCAAGATTATCAAGGACTAAAAACAAGGATTGTAAGAAGGTAATAGGATAAATAAATCACTCATGTTTTACAAAACATGACTACACGTCGTGTACAATTCCAACACGGTGTGTTCCCTGAATTCATTTACATGGGTGTGTACTCTTGCCTAAACTGGTCGTGTAACACCCCAAACACATGGCGTGTTGTCATACCACACAACGTGTACTTGAATACTCTTTCCCTGCCCAAGTACTTATACATGGTTAATCAACACGGATCTCCTAAAGAAAGACTACACGATGTATACAATACATACACGACATGTACTAGACGGGATACACCTGGCCCATGTTCTTAGTGACATGGCTTGATACAAGGCTCACACTAAACGGCGTGTTCCATATGGACCCGGCATGTATGAGAATGGATAACACCAGCCTGTGTTGTTCGTGACACGACCGGGTACCTAGGTTAGACTACACGGTGTGTTCAAGATAGACACGGTGTGTTCAAGATAGACACGGTGTGTACATGAAAGGGTGACACCAACCCGTGTTGTTCGTGACATGGTCGGGGACCTAGGTAACACTACACGACGTGTTTAGATGGAACACGACATGTATTAGACATGACTCGAAGAACATGTGTTGTTAGTGACACGGCTGGGAATGGGGTCGACACGACACGGCGTGTATGGATGATACACGGTGTGTTTACTCAAGATTTTACCCATATCGTGTCTCTTCCCACACGGCCTATGACACAGTAATAAAATAAATTGTGTGTACATAAAGTACACGATGCATACTTAAGAAAAATGTTTTCTTCCCGAATAGAAGAACACACGACGTGTACCTAACATTACACGGCTTGTATTATGGGTTTTTCGGACAATAAGCCTCATAAACTACTCAGGAACCCAGAAAACACTGAAAGTTCTAAATTCCGATCTGTGAGGGCCCATACTCTCTGCGAATCAAATTTTTTCATCTTATGTAAGTTATAGAAATGAAATAAAGCAATGATCCACTAAATTATGGTCCATTAGGGTTCATAAAAGCCCAAGAACCAAATTTTGGTGTTCATTAAAGAAAATATCTATGCAAACAACACCCTATCAAGAAGAAGGTATTTATATCAAGGAAACTATCACAACAGAATTCATATTTTACACAACATCTACCACATCAACATGCAATCACTAATGCATCCTAGATGGCATAGAACAAATGCATGACATGTGATTTCTAGAAAGTGTCTATATGATGCATGAGATGGAATACCCTCATATCATCGGGTTTCAATACAAACAGAACCTCAACAACATCAACAATAACTACACAAATCATGTGAATCACCTGATGTGAAATCAAATCAACTGTTATAATTGAAAAACCAGAAATTTTTCAATTAAATGTGGTAGATTGGCTTGTCCCTATACATGGGTTAGCTACTCCTGAGCACAGAATAATACCAAGTACTTATTCCGTCGTATCCCTGGCTAAGGCTCCAAACAGCAAGTCAAGAGAAAATAAATCCACTAATACTACTTTGCAACGTCCCGGTTCTGGATGCCACCCATAGGCACCCCGTACCCCGTTGGTCACATGGCCTCAAGCGCATTTCCCCAAACACTAGAGTCTGGAGACTAGCAGTGAGGGACTTGGGTGTGATAGTGGGTAAACTATGCCCTCATTGGAAGAGTACACATTGGAAGTAAACAACATATACACAGTGGAAGCAGTAAATGTCCAACAATAGTAAAACGTGGAAGATTGGAATACTAAAGAACTAGAGCACACACACATATATATATGAAATGATGCATGATACATATGTCTAGGAAAACAGCCAAACAAGTCACAATGCTGGAATACAAATTGCACTAATCCAATGTACAAAATAAAACATAAACAGCTCCTTAGCATCACAAGCATATGCTTGGTCCCATGCTCCACAGCTCCACAAAAATCAAGTACCTGAAGTTGAAGGGTGCTTGCAATTATCTATTCCTACAATAATATAATCTATTTAGGTCCCAAAAGGAATCCCCAAACAAGGTGTGAGACTAAATCCTAGTAGGAAACCACATGAAAATTAGTTCCTAACAGTCAATCAATATATGGAAGGTGAAAGTATAGAAAGAAGTAAACAATCCACAGTTTCAAATCAAGAAATAGTGAAACAAACAACTAAACCTCTATAGGGAACCCTCTAGTAAGTACTCATGGCCATACCCTCTGGTCGTATATTGAAGGTGCACGAAACCCTCTAGGCAGAACACTCGGGCTAACCCCTCTGGTTCTACATATGAATATAATAAAACTCTCTGAGGAAGTGCTCACAGTCTATCCCCTTATAGTCAAAGGTAATGGAGGACTTTCTGAGGAAGATCACGTAGTCCATTGCCCGTATAGTCTAGGGTAGTCAAGGACTCTATGAGGAAGCTCACATATCAATTCCTCTTATAGACCCACGTTCTAGGACTCTCTGAGGAAGATCACTCGTTCAATTCCCCTTATATCCCAGGTTGTTCAATTCACACAAAGACCCTCTGAGGAAGCTCACACAGTCAATCCCCTTATAGTTTGAAGAAATCATGGAATTTATGAGGAAGCTCAATTGTTCAATCCCCCTTATAGCCCCATGTGGTTCAAGGCTCTCTGAGGATTCTCACTCGGTCAAACCCCCTAATAGCCTAAAGTTCTCAAAGAATCTCAGAGGAAGCTCAGCCGGTCAATTCCCCTAATAGTATACTACACTAGGTTCTCACAGACCTGTATAGGTCAATGAGAATAGCAGTGTAGTATGGCTAAATTAAACCTATAGAACTACTTTCCTAACCGGTCTACAGCATAACAAGCAAGTCAAAAAATAAACTCTTTATCTTACAACAACAGGCATGGAAAAAAATAGGTGAGGCAAAAAAAAGCTAAATAGGACCAATCGGTCGTACCAGAACATGCAAGGGAAAAAACATCTAAATCATGGCAATCAACCCAAATTATATTGAAACTAACTCTACACAAGTATACAATAATGAAAAGAAAATCAACAGGGGTAAAACATTAAAAACACAAGACCCCGTTCAAGGGTATAGGTGTAATTTTCACATAATACTCAATGAATTCAAACAGAAAGGCACAAACCACCTACCTCGGGGTTAGAAGATCAATATACTTGAACCTCAAAGCTTGAATCTGCTTGGAATGTTGTAGATCTAATAAAACATATAAAATTTTCAACCCATGATAACTTGGAAAATAAGAGGAATCAAAAGATGATGCTCTAGGATAAGAGAGAACTCACCGATGTAATTTGAACGCAAAAAATTGTGTTCGAATTGGAGGACAAATGGAGGCTCAGGGGCTCGTTGAAGATCTGCATCCATACGGGTTCTCTCGGACCTAGAAGGCCTAGTAGAAGTGAGTTCTGTCCATCAGACGCGACCCCAGTGCATTTAATGAAAAAAAAACAAAATACACGGTGTGTAATTTTTGAGTACACAAAATGTACTTGTTGTTTACATACTCCACATTAGGCGGCCTCCAAGTCACTCCCACACGGCCGTGTGTGTGGCTTCCACACATCCATCACACGGCCTACTATGGCAAAGAAGTACACGGCGTGTACTTGGAAAATTTCCAGAATTTTCTCTTTTTCCCAAAAATCACCAGAAAAGTAAAAACATACCTAAAAAAATGATATGGTTTCTTACAAAAGACATCATAAAGACAATTTCAACAATTAAACAATACTATAAAACTACACTTGCACCTAAAAATTAACATCATTTTATTTATAAATTACTTATCTCAAAACCAAGGTATCGATGACAATAATATCCAACACCATAATCAAAGAGATGAGAACCATGAATAAAACACAAAAGAAACCACAAAAAATAACAATTATTCAGTCACTTTAATCATTTTTTGTTTCCACATGGAAGGAAAGGATTTATCTAAGCTCAAATGTAAAATATTCCTAGACATACCACTTAGGAATAGGGGAGTTGATATAGATATTTCCATCTGAAGGTCACAAACTGGAGTTCGTACATCATTGCAAGAACTTAATTTAAGTGAAGCAGATTCACTTCCCTCGTATCATGTATTAAAGGATCCCATGCCAGATGCCACTAAAGGATAGTCAAACTAAGAGAAAAAATACTCATTTTCCGATGATTCTGATTACAAACCATATGAAGACACAATTACAAATCTTTATTTGACTTCCCCACACTGAAAATTTAATGTGTTCTCACCTATTCTATAATAAACCAATCTTTCCCTCTTTGAAGAGTAATCCTTCTGAACAATTATCATCCTAACTTGGTTGAGAGTAGAAAAATGCCCCTCAACCATCATTATCTTACACTTATTCACTAATGATCAATAGGGATCCATAAAATCTTAATCCTCTGTCACAGTAACACCCCCAGGCATAACACATTCCCAACTGGTTGCTCAAGAAGGTGACAATTTTAAAGACCCTCAATTTTATTGTGTATTCTCCGTAAAAATAATATATTAAATATGGTGGTTCACACACTATTCCAAACTAAAACAAAAAACATGATATAATTTGAATATTAAATATCACCCTTAAAATATAACAGCTAAATTAGATGGAATAAATTGAAGTAACCATATACGGAAATAAATAAAAAATTAAGAATAAATGGAATGTGGAAGTTTAATTCTTCCTTATGAAAGACATTTGTCTTAACATAGAAGGGTGGTATGTTTTATTTATTTTTCCTTGGAACAAGAACAATCTATACTCAGGAAAATTTTTTGAGAAAAAACATATATGAGATATGTTTAAGATCATAGATATTACCATATGATATATGTTTGTTGAACCACTACCCAAAACTATAACCAGATGTTATCAATTTCTTAGGCATTATGAATAGATCAAAAGGGGTTTTAATAGTATAAATTTAAATTATATAAATATATCAATAAATATATATATGTACAGATATATCATGTTTTTATACTTCTCAAAAATGCTTTTTTATATGTTCACTTCATGCTAAAAAAATGTATTTTTCCGAAATTTAATTTCTTTTCAAGAAATATAATTTCTTTTAATTGATTAATAACAATATATATTAACATAAGATTAATTTATAATTTATGGGAATAAGAAATGTTGATTTACAAAAATTTATTTTCCTATAAAAAAATTTCTCATTATATTTTTTATTTTTAATGACCATTTAAATTGATTGAATTTAGGATATCAATTTGACCAAAAAATAACATCAAATTTGGTTTTATCATGAAATTATTATCAAAATTGTATTTTTTTCAGAAAAGATTGATATTTTGGAAAATATTAAATAAAATTATGAATAACATGACTTTTATGAAATTGTCAATATATAATTATGCATTTTAAATGTATAAAACTTTTTTATAATTCTAATTTAAAATTTTTTAAGTCAAATTAAAATTCTGAATAAAATTAATTATAAACCCATAATTAGCATATGTTGTGTTTTACAAATTTTTTTATAAAATCATAAATTTATTATTTAAAATTTATTTTATATCACTTATATAATTTTATAGTATTAAATGGATTTCAAATTTGGAGTCATTTTGTTAAAATTATATGATAAGTACAATTCTGTTTTGTGCATAATGGATCAATTACCAAGGTAAATATTGGTTACCATGGAAAAAATGAGTATTGAAAAATTAGAAACCTAAGAGATTAGGAACCTATCTTGTTAAAAATTATTTTTTAATTTAGAATCTAATATTTGGATCATCCTTATCACCTCCCCACTACTTTATTAATCAATTTTATAATAACAATTTTTAGAGAGACTTTACATAATTGAAATGTTTTTGTTATTTCCAACAATGTCATCTCTTTTCACCTTTAAGAGGGGAACACCTCTTCTCAATTACAATCACACCACAACCCCCCCCCCCCCCCCACACACACACACAATTTTAGACAAACCACTACCCAACTATATTCTAAACTATATTATAGGCCTTAAATATATTTTTTATTCTCAAAATACCATCACATTAAGTAATAACCTTCTTCATAGAGGAGATAATCCATGAATTAAGGTATATATTTCTAACCACTCCTTTCTCATTTTCAGTCCATTATGTGAACTTATTATCCCTAAATTTCCATTATACCATCTCAAAATTATAAAATAAAAATAATTTAAATATTAATATACTTTTATAATGATGTTATAAGAATTAAACTTCTTTCCCTTTTTAATTAACATAGTTGAAACTATCATTTATTCGTTGTGCGGATTACAACCTCCATGAAGAAACTTATTTCGTTTTATATCACCTCTTTACAAGGATGGTCCAAATATGGAATTTATTGTATAATTAATATATTTATGAAATATTTTATACCCTATAATTATAAATCATATTACTTCTTTTTCATTCAATGGAAAATAAAACCATCATACATGTGTACGTGTGGACTACCGCCTCCATATAATGATTGATTTCCATTGATATTTTCATGGCTACCTTACTTGGATTGTAATTACAATCAGAATAATGGATAAATATAACTTTTACCAAATTATTAAGTTTCAAAAAATAGAAAATGGATATCTTATTGAAAATATGTGAAATAAACAACCAGGGTAAATTCAACCATCAAAAAGAGAGTTTTAAAATAAAAATGGATTTATTATTAAAATAAATTAAATTCACAAAAGTTAAATTTTTATAATAATTAATTTAAATTTTCATAAAAACATGCTAACAAACACTAAATTAGGTCATTATGCTTCTATATTAATTATATTATAATTAATCACTTCAAAATCATTTATTAATTGTGGTATGTGTTTATTTTCATTTATTCAACTACATACTTGAAGAATGACATAAATTTATGTCATGGATGATTATAGAATTTTAATTTCCAGTAATATATGATATTAATAAGTAAATAATGTGTTTTTTGTCTATGATATAGTAATATAAAAATTTAACTCATTAATTTACAAAACACCCTTCGTTCAATAAAAATCATTGAAAAATGCCAATCGTTAAATTCATCATTATGGATGATAAAAAATACCATTAGAATGAAATTTTGAAATTATAAATAATTTAGAATATAATTTATAAAACCTTTTATAATATAGTAATAAATAAATTTGATAGAATATTGAATAACAATAATGATAAAATGAAACCAGGTCAAAACTATCAAGATTACTCACACTCAATAGTGAAAATGGATAAGAACTAACTAGTATACATATATGGAAAAAATTTAAATGTATTTAATAAAATGTTATATATATTAATTAGGTTATAAAATATTTTATTAAGATATTTATTTTTGTTATACAATATATTAAAGATCATTCAACTATGATTGGAAATAAGATAAGGTCTTTTTGTCTCATTTTTAACTCCATGGGACATGTTGGATATCATTTTCCATAATTTTATTTATATAGTTTATTAACTGACCAATTTATTGTAAATATGAAAATATATTCCATATAAAGATATTTTAGTTTCTATTTCATTATCTTCCACTGAATATCCTTTGATTCTTATGTTAATGATTTTATAAGTGTTTTATCGAATTAATTATGTATTCATTGGGTCATCGTATTTCAAACATGAATGTAAATTTATTGATTTATTTGATCCTACCATTTCGTTATTTTATAATTTATTTCTAACTTTTCTCTAGTTAAATTATTTCTCATTATTAATAACCACTTCATTGATAAAAAAATTGAATTAAAAGTATCTTGTTGGTAAGAATAACTCTCATTCTTTACAAAGAATAATTTCTTCCATGACCATATATTTTTTAAGTGTACTTTTTCATTAATGAAATAAAAATATTTCATATTCTTTCTATTCCACATAATTAAATATTATCTATTTTAAAAAATTAAATTATCTATATTTTTCTCTGATGTGTGTTTTTATTTTAAAACACCTAAAGGGTTTAATAAAGGTATTTCTTTTCATTATTTAGCTTTTATGATTTGTTTTCTTGATTTTTTAAGGTTCCTTTGTTTGAAATTATTTATAATAAGTTTTTTCAACACCCTTTTTTTCTATCTCAATATATTTTTATATTAATTTTCTATTAATTTTTTATAACATTGTTTAAATAGAATTGTAAAAACTGTAGAATTTTCATTTCTATTTCCTTCAAAAGATTATCTCTCATGAACTTATGTTCCTATCATCTTCTATAGTTTATTTTTATATGATTATTTTTGAAAAATTTAATTTCATATCCTATCATTTCCTATGATCAACTTATGTGAAGTTTCTTAAAAGTTTAAGAGACCAATTTTCCATGGTTTATTTAAGATTTCATTATAGATTATCTTATGTGGCACACATATATATGGGCACTGATGTGTGGGGTCCTATATCTCCATAAAATTAATTGGAGTAATTCAATATCTCATATGTTATTTAGTTATGAGCATAATGAATTTTTACAAATGAGATTGGGAATAATGGGATTGCTCACATTTTCATGTGTGGGCATAATGAGTTTGTTCACATTATTGTGAACATACAATATTTTCTCAAAAATGATTTAATATTATTATTTTTCTACCACATTTATATGTTGTTTATCAAGTTATGCCACATTTACATGTTTTTTTATCAAGTTATATCTCATTTCAAAAATAATTTTTAATTTTATTATTTTCCATACTTTCATGATTACAAATTATTTTTAAAGTATTTTAAGCTTTTATATCATGATAACATGTTTTATAATTATTGATATGTATTTTAATCCATTCAATAACTTTTAGGATTCCATAATAATCTAATTTTGATATTATGTTTCTCTATAATTATTTTAGATTATCATTTATGGTTTTATTAATTTTAATTATGATATTTATAAATTTATCATGTTTTACTTCATGTATATGATTCAGAACATAATAAAATATTTATCCCTTACTAAAAATCTAATTTCACCAGTTTTTTTGTTTCCATACCCTAAGTAACGTTGATCACTATATTATGTGATATTTCCCGAAAATAGTCTATATAAGTAATATTATGAAGAAATATTTCAACGTTTTCTCAAATAATTTGTTCATGTAGCTATTATTTAAGAAATTAATCCACTCACTCCTCGAGTTATGCCACAATTTATTATATGTATTATTTAAATCATGTTATTAATGTGTTACATAAGATATTTTTAGATTGGGTCACCTCAAAGACTAATCTATTTATTGGGGAATGGACCACTAGAGTCCATTTCTAATACCCAAATAGAATCTATGTTATAAGTCCTATGAGAGAAGTATGTAATATGAAACCTTGTGGGTAGCTGATTCCCTCTCTTTAATCCCATTAGTACCCTGGACATCCGGTATGAGCACATCATAATTTAGTGTGAAACCCTATGATCAAAGGGGTGGTATGAGTGAAGTAGAAATATAGGAGTAAAACAGTTCATAATCTTCCATTAGATCATAAAATATATTATCATCTATATTGGGGAAAATTTACACATTTACATCTAATTTTAGAAATTGAACTCATCAATTCTAACTTCCACACTTATGGAATTTAAGTCTCTAATTACCTTAATAAAATATATTATAACAAAATAAAAAATCCACTGGATAGCAGATTTATTTCTAAAATCCAACCTCACCACCCACCACTAACCTATTCAATGTTTTTTAACTCAATTTTTATGAAATATATGATACCCTTTAAAAGTTAGTTAACTAAGCATAAAACCAATATTTTTTTTACAAACATTCCCACCACTAATTTTTAGCTAAAATTAAAAAAAAATAAACGGAATACATACATATCAATTTAAAAGGATTAAAACTTCACAGACCTATATGACCTTCCACCCTTATTATATCATCAAAATCAATCATCTATTGGAAAATCAATCAATTATTGTTTCATTAAAGTCTCTCTCTCCCACATCACTTCTTCAACTTCATCATGCACAAAAACCACACAAAAAAATATAACACTTTGTCTTTCAAATATAATCTCTTTCATAATAATAAAATGAGAAAATTTATTAAAATAAGAAAAATTTGGTCCAAAGTTAACCATTTACATGTTCAATACAAGTGATGAATCGAGTTAATACGTTTATAACTATGAAACTGTAAATAAATCTTGATTCACCTCATATATAAATGGAAATTCAAAATGATATCGAACATTATCAATTCATTATGGGACCTAAATTTATCCCACATAACTAGGAGATAACTTCTCATTATTCCTAAGTCATCAATATTCCAACATTATAGAAACTTCTAAAAAAGTGATCCCTAATAATAAATTCCAAGGGTTCTCTTCGATAATCTATAAATAATTTCTCTCAAAAAAGATACAACATCATTTTTTTCATATAAAATTGAATAAATTTGGTAATCTATTATACAAGACTAGTCCCTAATATATCCTTCTCCGCAATACCATCCTAGCATATTTGTTATAGGTATTTTCTTTCACAAAACTATTTAAATGGTATTATATATTTAATACCTAGTAACAATTATTATATTTGAATTCAACTAAAAGAATGTACTCCTCCAATTATATCAAAAAAATTAAAACACGCACTCTAAGAATATCCCCTTGATTTTTTAGTTTTTTTATTAAACATTCATCAAATAATAATAAGTTTTACATATGTTTATATAAGTACCCATAGTGTATTAATTCCATTTTAGAAACATGAAATAAAACATGGACCCTTATTTAATATTTATATGTCAAGACACCGTGAAACGTACCAACATTACTCACATAAAAATCAACTTAAGAATCAATTAATTTTTTTAACGGCTATTACATTTCTTGACTTAATAATACAGAATAAAACTACCCAAATCACAACATGATTTCAACACAGTCTCTATAGACCAATATATAAATCCATCAAGAATTTTTGTTATTTTCATGGTGAAATTGGAAGCATTTTTAATAACTCTATAAGTAATAAATTATTGACCTTCACCAGTTGATAATTAAAACATACAGAAACAAATATTCTTACCTTATTATTTATTCCTAAACATGGTAATCACCATTTTTATCCCTAATGTATCATGATATCTATATTATGGACTTTACAAATAAAGTTATGAAATTATTGTATAATATTTTTCTTCAATACTACTGGAACCATAAATATGTTCTCGGAATAGAGTGTCAAACCAACTATTTTATATCACCCTTTAATGCCCTCTTAGCTATTTATGGACACATATATCATATTTAATTTTAATAAAAACAATTCTCTTTTTTGTAATTAACAAGAAAAAAATTAACATCAATCTAATGAAATATCATATTATCTCCCTCTTTATCCTTATCCATGTAGAAATACATCAATAATTTAATTATCATCCATTTTTTAACTTACATCACCACTTGAATATAATAATTCTTATTCAAGGAATCCACTATAATATTCTTCTTTTCTAGTTCTGATGATAATTTAAATGTTAATAAATTCTACTCACATTCATTTCCCCATGTTCAAATCTCATTTAGAGAAAATATAATTCAAAATTCTGTGATGTAAATAGACAAGGAATATCTCATCAAAAATATAATTACCCAAGATCATTAAATCTTGACGAGTGATGGAAAATTCCAATTTATACATTGTATAGTTTTTATCATTTAGTTTTAATTATCATGATCCATACGCCACCATAAAGTCCCCTTTTATAATTACATATCTTAAACCTTATCCCAATTTATAATAGTATACCCCAAATATATCACAAAATACATAATAATAATAAAAAAATTGTAGATAAGGTAAGTCTTCTATTCAATTTTTAAAAATCCTCCTAGAACTTCTTATCATACTCTAACATTACATTCTTTTGTATCAATTCCATCATTGTTAGTACCAACATGGCAATATCTAGGAATGTTTTTCAAAATATGTGGGTTACCAGAGATAGTTTATAATATTGAAAATATTATAAGAACTTACCTAAGAAATCATTAAATGAATTTATCAATATTAATAGAGAATCATTATTCCATGAAAACATTCCCAGATAACTTAACCTACTGATCATCTCCAATAATATATTCAAATATTTCAATTACAAGGAACAAAATATCTAATATTTCTATATCATCTATCATAATTGAATAATTTTATAATTTAAATCATTCATCTTCTATTTATCTTAAGGGTGTCTCTTTCATTCTAAAATATGATATTAAATCAACATGAAAACAAAACATACACAATAAAAATTTTAATATTGAAATTCTATAGTTCATGATATGAGGAAAAAAATTACTTCTTATTATTCTACATATAACTCAATAAAATTTTACCACTTATCCTCATTTGAGATTCATCAATATGATTCCAATAATTATCATGAGATATAACCAATAATTTCATCTGACTAGAATACCCAATGTTGTATTCTTATGATAAGAATTTAAAAAACATATTTTAATTACTCTATATTACATACTAGTGACATTATATAGTTTTTTTAAAAAAATATTTGCTTGTATTTACAATACCTTTCTATATATATATCACCTAGTATGTTCTCCTACCTCAGAAGAAAATGAAATAACAATTATCTTATTAGTATTTTTATGCTTTAAATAATTCTACTTCCACTTCTGTTCTCTAAAATAAATCTAATCTTTATACATCAAGGGAAGAAATATTCTAAAACATGTATTCATTATATTATTATATTATTATATATCTTTTTTAATCAATAAATTATTAAATATTTATATAATAATGTGTAATTAATATCAATTGAGTCTCTAGTCTGTGTTTCATCTCAAATCTCTATAACATGAGATTATCATTGGTTACTAGCTATGTTGATAATAAAATCAGATATGAAAATTATCCTCATACTCACGAATCATGTTTTCACTATGTTGTAAATCTAGAGACTCTTAATATTTGTTTTTCATTAATTTCATGTGCTAAAAATACTAACAAAAAAACTTCTAAAACCTATCCTTTGAATGGTTTTCATATTATTTTTCCTCTAACACTATATCTCACCACGTAAATATTAGAACCTCCTGGTTGTAATGTCACATACCACTAATGGTTTTAGGTATTACCATCTACACTTTATTCCCTTCCTATTTTGATCTCAGTGTTTCTCAGAATTTCTTTTAATATGAAAGGATGGAGGTGCTTCTTACAGAGATAGTGAGGTGTCGACATGAAGCAGTAACCAATGAAGTCGTAGGTGGTCAACCAGCTCACTGGTAAAGGGAATATACCATCAAGTATACTATAAAGTGGATACTACATTCCTACAATGCCTTCTGACTAATCAGTGGGCCTCTAGCAACTCTCCAATGGTGTCATTGGGATCTCGAATTAGTAAGGGTATATTTATAATTTTTTCCCGAAACAATGCTTTATTTCATAATCAATTCTACTTATCTTAAAAACGATCCTTATGATTGCAGAATATTTCTTTATATTATTTTTTATCTTCAAACATGAATAAATTTTCTATCAAATTGGAAATAAAATATTTTATCCTCTCTTGATAAGTCTAACATTGTATTGATCAGGGATAATCTTCGTATTTATTTTCCTTTATTCTAATTTCTATTGAATCCATGGATATTATTTGTGTCTAGGTTTACAATTTTAATAATTATAGATATGGTATTAAATTCTGGGTTTTTTCTAGATATCTAATCTTTTTGGGTTACTGTTATATTATTGTTGTTGTGATTGGCTCCATCTATATCCTTTGTTCTAGAATTTCATAATTTTTAGATTATTGATTAAGAAATCATAGTTTAGGATGCTTTCTTTATTCCAATATTCCTTTTTTTTATTTTTTCTGGTTACCTTATGGGGGTTGTTATTCCAAGTGCTTCAAGTTACCAGGATTCATGATTTGTCTTTGTTTTAGAATCCTTTATTACTTGATCCATTAAATTGGTTTCTAAATTTTTTATAGGAATCAATAATGTTTTGAAATAATTTTGTGGTTTTGGTGATGTTTATGAAAATTTATTTTATCCTATTTTAATTATTAACAAATTTTTTTTAAATAATGACTTATATATTTTTAGTGATGAAATCACCTTTAAATGATTCCAATATGGTAATCAAATTTGTGATCATCAACAAAGTGGGGATTTATCCTCTGAGATAAACTCTTATCCCCTAATATTGTTCTGTTAGTGAATTTTGTGCACTAATTATCTTAATTTACAATATGGATCCCCTCTCAGGTTTGAATTCTTACAACTTAAGATTGTTTTAAAAAATAAATGTGCACACGATGTGGCCTACTAATCATAAAAATTATATAAGGATCCTCATTAAGATATGATATTAGTATCCAAATGTATTTTTTCCCTTATTTATAATCTTCAAATGTATGTTTTTAATGTTATAGAAATGATTTGAAAAATGAATTTTTGGGATGTTTTTAAAACTATTAAATATGGTAATCTTACATTGTTTAAAAAAAATATAAAATTATATTTCATTCCTTTTATTTATTTACCTAATCATAATTTAAATATATTATAATGTCTTCTTATGAAACACTTGGTGGTATCTGACTGGGACTATTTTTAGCACACATTATATACATTTTTTGGTATATGTACATCTTGTATTATCTAATACAGTTAATGGAAAGACCTTATTGGGTGGTGGTGGTTCTACTCATTAGCAGAGTGTGGAAGTCTATAAGTGACTATATGTCATTTGAAATAGAAATTTTATATTACCTATGTTTTTTATTCATGTTTTTGATCACCAGTATTCACATTGTATTTCCCTGTTTTTATTGTGGCATTATATTGTCATAATGGAAACTTATTTACTCATGGTATCATGTATTATGTTCGTTTATGTAAATTTAATTCCCTAAGAATTTTCTTGATTCCTAGAACATATCTTAAACCTATGGGGATTTGGATACCCTTTAGGGAATTTTAGGACTATATTAGGATCCATTTAATTGAGTGATCATGGTTCATTAATAAAAAATTAGAATCAATGGAAAAAATGTGTCTTTTTTGGAAATCTATATATACCTTGGGATCTATTAATATAAATGAAATTGTAAACATGGTACTTAAGGGTTATTTTGTGAGTGAGTGTCTATAAAACTCTCATCATTGAAAGCCTTAAGTAATCATAGGTGGTCAGGGAATGTGTATATTGGGTTGTAGAGAATTTTTATCCCAATATCTTTTTTTCCATGTCTATATATAAGTTTTCTCAACTTTTGTTATATTGAGTTGGAATATATTCTTGGACCTCATGTTCTGATGTCTCTTGTTTTTATGATGTGTAGTATCATGTATCCCATAATAAATCCATTAAATTATTAGGAGGCTTCTACCAATGAAACTCAATAAGAAAATTATATAGTTAAAGATAATATCATCAAAAATATTGTGCACATAGTTCGTGCTATGAAACAAGGTGTGGTTCCTTCCACTTTTCAAGTTATAGAGGCAGAACCTTGAAGGTAACTGATAGGAATCGAGCAACATAGTTTATTCATCAAAATCAACCAAGATGGAGGATTGGTAAAAGTAATATTGAAAAACTCTATGAATTTTAGGAGACATCAGATTCTATCAAGGTGGGGTCTGTTTTCTTCATGCTAAATGGCATGGTTATAAGATGGTGGGAATCCGTTTTTTTGGTAAATAAGCATGAGGGTTTGGAGTAGAAATACTTTAATCCCATTTAACTATGTAATTCTACCCAAATTCTACCCAAATTCAATTACTATATAATAATCTATTGATTTATTTACCATTGAGAAGTTGAATCAAACTGTTATGGAATATGCTAATCCCTTTATTGAGATAACCCATTTTTCACCAGAGGTTGTGATAAATGGGAAGATAAATTCTAAAATGTTTCAATTTGGTCTTCATCCTAATATAATTTATCATTCTTTAATGATAAATATTTCTACATATATCAATTTAGTGTATATGGAATTGATAGTAAAGATTGACCTGGCAGGTAAGTCATGGAGGGTTGAAGTTCCTCCCACCTCTTATTGTAGCATTGGTGGAGCTTATAAGGGGAAGAATAATTAGAGAGAGTACTATAGAAGAAAAATTGGTGGTGCTTCTAATTATTCTTATACTATACCATCATCAGTGGTAAATGGACTAAATTTTCACTTGTGGGGCCATACGAGGCACATGAAGAACTTTTTTATGATTCCAAAGACTTCCACTCATGTGGATGTTATGTTCTCATTAAATGATTATTATAGGATTTTTATTTTCAACACACTATCAGGCCTTGTGAGTACCAAGGGAATCTATAGTGTATTCATATTTTTCATGGACAATAGGGTTCCATACATAGACCTCTAAAACAATGTACTTACATGTATTAGAGAAGTATCTAATGGAAGTCAATTTGGGAATTAGATTCATGAGATGTTTCATTTTTATTGCTTCAATTTTAGTGACTTAAAAATTTGATACATTTTCCTCACACTCCTTTTTTATCGTGTATGGTGTACCTTTTAAATATCCAATATAGATCATTCCATTTTTTATAAAATTTGAAATTCCTCTTGGAAAGGAGTGGGGTTTCTGATGCCCCTCATGCCCTTTTAATATATATGATATTAAGATGCACTGGGATTTTATGGGTCTCAGACCGGATAACATTGATGTAATTATCATGGTGTATTGGTTAATTTCTCAAGAAGATTAAATTAATTTTTACTATCAGTGGGTGTCCTTCCCTACATCTTTTTGGAAATATCATATGTTTAAAGGATAACAGGACCCAAGATCTAGTCTGGTGTGGGCCTCATCATCTATATAATTGAAAGTTAAATACTTTTTTTGAATCTCAATTGAGATTAGAATCATTTTGTGGTGATATTCCACATGGAATCTATTGGGAAAAAATACCTCACCACATCCTCTCTGTATTTTTTGGGTGTGGCTATGTTTTTTGACAAATACATATGACTGAAAATGAGAATGTTTGGTGTTTTATGAAGACAATTTTTTAAGGTGGCATAGTTTCCTAGTGTTTTCCAAATTTTGGGGCCTCAAAATCAGAAATTTGTGTGAATAATGGTGAAAAAAATTGGCAAAGGAAGAAGAATGAGGATCCTCAGAAATGGATCACGAACTATTTCATGGAAGGGTATGCAGTCGCAAACCCGGAAGTGGGAATGGTACGCAGATGCAGTTCGTGAAACGAAAAATTCTTCGCATTGGATGGTGGTGCGGTACGTGGAAGGCATGTCAACGGCGGAGGAAATTGATTGCATAAGAGAAAAGGTGGTATGCAAAGCACATAGGAAAATGGTTCATGAAACCAAAAATAGTTCGCGGCTGAGCGGAGGTGCAGTACATGGATGGGTTGAAGTCGGAAGAAGATATCGGTCATTTAAGAAAAAATGTAGTATGCGGACGACAAGGAAAGATGGTTCGTGGGTGGCATGTGGTTTATGGTGTAAAATATTCGGTACGTAGTGGGGACTGTATCGAATCTAGATTTAATAAATCATGATAAAGAAAATTAAATGGGTATGTTTTCCTATATAATAAATGGTATTACTACTGATTACTATGGATATTGAGCATTAATAGAAAGCATATTTCACTCCGGGAATTCAGTAACACCTAAAAGTTTTTCAAGCTGAAGTTTGCGGGGACTCTTAACTTTCAAATGAAGTCTGGTACGAAGAGGAGGAAGTCTAGTATGGAGAAAAGGAAGTCTGTTCTACGAAATGATTTTTCTCTTTACGTAAAGGAGGAATCTTCGGTATGTGAGAGGGAGAATTCCATAAGCGGTACATGGAGGTGGAGCACCGGTATGCAGAAGTGAAGGCAGTCCACGAACAACGAACAGTTCACGAACAGAGAGTGATTTATAGAGGTTGTCTGCAGAATCAGTATGCGGTAGCGGTCTATGATCGCGAAGGTGGAGGCATTCCATGGACAAATGGTGGTTCATGGCAGTGATGGTGGTACACGAATAAGGTGTCCCACATACCGAACCCGGTACCCAGTAGGTGGTAGAGGATACTGATTTTTGATTTGAACAAGGAAGACTGTGAGAGCTTTGAATCAGTTTGAAAAAATATTTCACGGTACCTAGTAGTATCTGGGAAGGTGGACTTCATCTAAAGGTAAAAAAGGAACTTCAATATAGCATCTACTAGTAGTTGAGGATGCAAGAACTCATGAAAATGAAGGGACATACATGTCCATAAACTATTTTTGACCTACAAGTCAATAAACTATGCGTGGATTCATTTCCAAAAGCATTGAGATATGGAAGAGGAAGACGGTGACCCTTTTCACTAGTAATGACCTAGAGAAAGAGGCATAGGGAGTGACCCTTGGGAATGTAGTGAGAAGATCCTAAACATTGTAATGTCAGTGAGCCCTGGCGTAAAAGATCCAGCCCAAACACTTTACTCATTATTTGATGTGAACCTTAGTGAATTTGGTACATTGGCATATTGTCATTATATGCTCCTTGGATGTAGCCCATTGAGGGTGAACCATGTAAAAAACCATTTTGCCATGTGCATGATGCCATATTTGTTCTTATATTGCTACCAGTTGAAGAGATAATTGAGTTTTGTCAAACAACAAAACATGATCCAAATAGGGGAGTGTTTTAATCTATCATACACTAATTCTCCCCCCTCTCGGGGTATTCGACCTACTGGATCTAACATAGCCAACGAATTCCCTAATGTGTTTCTGGATGAATATTTTGGCTTTCCTCTAGGTATGAAAGTAGAGTTCTCAACTGAATCATTGTCAGTAACTCATTCAATAACAATTCCATCCTACCACATGGCTCCAACTAAGTATAAAGATCTTAAAGTCTAGTTGGATGATTTGAGAGACAAGTGCATTATATTCCTAATTATGTCACCATGGGAAGATCATGTTCTCATTTCAAAGAAGGCTAGTGAAAATCTCATATTATAAATTAATTAGTGAAAACTATATCAGTTAATTGTAATGAATAAATATCCCTTACCATGAACTGATGATTTCTTTGATCAGTTGAATAAGGAAATGTTGTTCTCAGATATTTTCATTTAGTTCGGTCACCACCAGTTAAAAATCAAAGATTCATATATTTTTTCGACTTTCCTCAATTGATGGTACAGACATTTTGAGTACCTTATGGTGTTTTTTGGTCAACATGATACTTCGATAATCTTTATGAAATTAATGAACTAGATTTATAACCAGTATATTGACACCTTTTTTCAGGGAGTTTGGATGTAAAATTATAGTATACTAAAAGAATGTGGAATATAATGTGCATTGCTTGACATATATTCTATTAATTCTAATATATTTCCACTTATATAAAAAAATATCCAATTTTCAATTATGGATTCATGATTTTCTGTTCTTGGGATGAATAATATCCAAACACGGATGCTCAGTTGATCCTAAAAGGGTTATGGTTGTCAAGTCATCAGAAGAACCATGGAATTTATTAGATATTTGATGCTTCTTGGGTTTTTAAGGATATTATAATAATATTTTAAAGGATTTATCAAACCATTATTCACCTTTGAATTATCCCACTTCTAAGGGGGTGGATTTCTTGTCTTTTTCTAAGTGTTAGATTTCATTTGAAAACAAATGTAGAATTTAAAAATGGCACCAATCCCCACTCTACTAGAGACCATGTAGGGATATATAGTTTATTTTAATGCTTCATGAAATTTTTTGGGTTTTATCTTTATACATGATGATCATGTGGTGTCTTATGGATCTCTTTATCTTTGACCAGATGAGAAGAATTTCACCACTCATGAATTGGAACACTTAGATATCTTTCATTTCCTTAACAGTTGGTGATAACAGCTATTTAGGGGATTGTTTTATTATTTACACTCTCCATTAATTTATGCGTTATGTATTTTATCAGAAGGATTTGATCCAGTAGTAGAGAAGATGGGTGGACTACTTGATGTCCTTTTACTTTGACATTTCCTACACTCTAAAAAAGGTTAATGTTGTTATTGGTGATCTTAGCAAGAAGATTCCTTCTCAAGTTGTGATGTAAGTTAAGGATTAATTTAACATGATAGAAATATTTAACTTTATGCCCTCAGTAGTTAATTATGATTAGTATATAAATTTTCTAGTAAGAATTCATTAGACATCCAATGTCATTGAGATGATACTATAAGAGCATGAGTAAGATATTGAGTTTTGGGACATCGAGGATTCTTTATTTGGTGGGCATACCATCAGTGAGAGGTCTCTCTCCCATTAAGGTATTCATTGATTCAAAAACTATCTTGTTGTATCTTTAATATGATAAAGGTTGTGATGGGACCATGTCATCATTATTTCAGGTTTATCCACTCTGGAATTAAATAGTTGTATAATGGTGAGAAGTGTCAGATCCAATTACTAGATCTGAATATTACATAACCAACTATATATCTCACTGAACCGCATGCCAAAAAATTATGTTTATGCAAAAAAATCTTTCTGGTATTCTTCATCCTCTCCCCATTCCAATATTGAAATGGATATAGACGTTAATGGATTTGATATTCATCCTACCTCATACACCTTTGGGTAAGAATGAAATTTATGTTTTGATTGACTATATGACCGAGTAAATTCATTTCATACTAATTTATGACATTTCTAAAGTGGTATATTCATAAGAGATGTATGTGAAGGATATTGTAAGGTTTCTTGGGACTACAATGGATATTTTCTTGGACATAAACCATTTCATTACCTATTTGTTTTTAGATATATTATAATTATAGTTTCCAATAATCTATCATCATGGATATGTATAAAACATTATATGGCTAACCGTGTAACTCGCCTCTTTATTAGTGTGCAATTAGTGAAGTGTACCTGATACAACCAAGTATTATTTTTGAAAAAATGAAAAAAAATCACGTCATTTGTTGGAATTTTGTGATGGATAAAATCTGGTACATTTCTTATGTGAATAATCATTATCATCCATTAGTGTTTTTAGTTTGGTAACCATTTATTCTATAAATCCACACATATATTATGCCATAAACATCTTAGAAAATAATATAATTTCACTCCAATGTATGTGGGACCATTTGAAGTCATCAAATGTCTTGGGAAGGGGGATTATCACAAAGATTTACCTCCATAGTTATCTTGGATCAATATCATTTTCCATGTGTCCCAACTCAAGAAGTATCATCTTGACCCATCTCATGTTATAGATTAGGAAGACCTCAACATAGAATGTGATATATCTATTACTCAGCTACCATTTCAAGTTGTTAATTCTCATGTAATAAATTTGTATAGAAAGTCTATACTGATGGTTCAAGTTCTATAGCACCATGGTCCATACTCACATGAGACATGGAAAAATAAGTTTATGATGAGATATCACTGGCCTCATCTTTTAATATACAAAAGATATTCAACATATATTTCAAGCAATAGAAGACTATGGTGGGGATAATTTCCAAATCCCATTGTTGTATTCTAGTACTACCATCTAGTCATTTCATATTTTTTTCCTTTTTTGAACCCATCATATCTCAAGTTTTTTTTTATTTTTAGTGAGATTTTAGAGGTGTTCCTTAAGGATTTGGTATGGTGTGGGCATGAACCTAGAGCCAATGAAGCTGTAATCTGTCCATTGGCTCACTGGTGAGGGCCATTAGACATCTAGTGGGCTTGGTTGTCACTATTATAACAACCCAATTTTTTATGATTTTTTTTTTCAAATAAATTTAATTTCTTTGATATCTTCTACTACATTCAACGCTATGTTATGATTTCACTACACACAACACTAACATAGCTAGTGTTATATACAACATTGAGTTATAATAAAGCCATGATATATTAAAAAAATTGTTTTTTAAATGCATCCATTATAACTTATGCATTAAATATAGTGATATTTATATTAATAATTTATTTTTAAATATTTAGAATAATATTTTCTCATAAATAATACATATTGTTTGTAAAATATATAATTTTTGATAAAGCCTTTAAAATTTCCACAAATACTAGTTTCTAAAAAAAATTTCTTTTGGTAAAAAATAATAAAATTAACATATGAATATTTTTGAAAATTAACTTGATAAAATAAACATCATTTTGGAATTCAAAATTTCAAAATTATCTTAGGCTGACTTTTATTGATTTTTATGAGAAGATTCATTTTTTATGAATAGTGAAAAATATAGATTTTTAATTGAAAATTACATTTTAGTTTAACATATTTATGAAGATAAATTATATGTTAAATTGGATTTATAGTATTATTAGTTTATATATAGGTCTATTAATCCAATTTAGGTCATTTTAATCAATTTCATAATGAAATTGGACGTCAAAACATCGTCAACTTTGGAACTTTTTCACTTTAAAACTCTACTTCTCGTCGCATCTGCATGATTAATTTTAAATTGAATTATTCCACGTATATTACTTTGGTTTTGAAAATTGGGTTCCATATTTATATTCATCATATTTTAAATTATCTAATAAGATAAACTTAATTTTTAGCCATAATGATTAGGGAAAATGATTACAATTAATTCTTGCTAATATGATTAAAGTGGGGTTTTTCATTGTACATTTATTTGTCGTAAAATTAATTTTATGCAAAAATATTAATATTACATAATAATTTAGATTTAATATCTTCAATCATTAGGTATAGATATTATAATAAAACTTATTTTAATTGTATCCTTGATAAAAGTCTAAAATTGAGTAATCTTAATGATAAAGAAATAACATGATAAAAAATATAGTTCGTTTTGTGTTATTGAGGTATTTCATGACGACATCAACCCATTACTACATTATTATTTAATTTTTTTTTTGCACATTAGTTAAGGGGTACATCCCAATAGTGAATACTTTGGGCAAATTAATGACAATACACTCCTTATTTATAAAAGGGAACTCACTCTATTCCATTCTTCACACCTTCAAACCACTTTGGTTCATCCAATACCTACCCAACTAACATCACAAATTCCATCCCATCATTCTTGAAACCGTATTTGGGTATACATACATCCTAGTAATTCATTTATTAAAAAACTGAGGATGCCTGAAAAAGAGGTAGTGTTCATCAGTGACCATTTTTTTTATTTCATCCTCAACCCCCTTCAATTATTATTATAATTGGATTATATAATAATATTAGTGCAATACATATACTAAATTTTTTTCATTTCAATTTCATTATTTTAAATCATATAGACCTCCCTCAAATGGGTTATGAAATCGCCATCCATGTTTGTGACGTATTATCGGCTCATTAATCGATGTCTTTTTTTCCTATTCCCACTTATCAAACCTAGAAATAATGATATATTTATTGTTTATATATGATATATATTATATTTATGATTTTTTATTCTATAATTATTATATCACACATATATTCATACCCTCCATTTTTTGGGAATATGATAATGTTGTTCATGTGTAAGGAAAGCAACCGTTATATGAAGCCATTTGATTCATTCACGCATTACATGAAATGTACTAAGGATGGGTTCAGTAAATATATTTGATATATATTACATAAATTTTTTTTTGGAATGATAGTATATATAACATTTAGATTATTTATTTAAACTCAAAAATAAAATAGAAACATTGTTCATGCCTATGTAAGGCCTACTGTCTCTATGAATAGTGTATTTCATTTTCTATCACTAAACTATATTAATTAATATAAATACATATATATAGACAATATATTATATTTATATCATGGATTTTAATATAAAGATAAAAATTTATTTAATTAATATTACCCAAAAAATAATCAAAGCATACAAGAAAAACAAAGCTGTTATTCCACAAAACATGACTTTTACATGGAATTCTTAATGAACAGGTGACAACAGGTTATAAGAAAATAATATATAGTATGATATATATATTTATTTATTTATTTATATGTATGTATAGTTATGTAATATATTTATAATAAAATTATATATATTATTTATTAAGGTTGATCGTGTGCAAATGAAGACAAGAATTAAGGTAAGGGATTTTTGTCTCACTTTTTTTTCTGTAAAACAGATGCTATATTCACCACTGGTTTATTTTACCTTGTGTCTATATATCCCAAGAATTTATTTTATTATTATTATACAGAGAATTATAGGAATTTATATATCAATTTTATGATCTCTCTTTTTTAGGGTTTATGGTTAAAATGTTACAAAAATAGTAAGGGATTTTTGTCTAAATTTTCCTTCTTTGAGACATATGTTATGTTATGAAAATTTATTTTATAGATAGGTGAATATAAAAACCGTTTTACATGAAAGATACTTATTTTTTTCATACTCATGATATTTTAGGTTTCATTTTAGTTTAACCCATTTTGGGACTTATGGTTAAAATCTACTAAATTGGTTAGATTTTTATGTTGGAATCTCATCATTTATCAATATTTTTTATGATTATATTTAAAATGATTAAAACATATGATATATTTCTCAGGATATGAAAAAAAATTATTCTCCAATTCTTATTTCATGAGAATAAATGTATTTCATTCGTTTTAATCTCTTTATCTAGTTAAGAGTTGAATATATTTTTTTAAGAAAAATATATTTTTCGGTCTAAAACCCTTTTTCTTCCAAAACCATGTATTAGAAAAATGATATTAAAATGTTTGATGTTTTAAAATATTATTTCCAAATATGAAAGTACATTTTCCAAATGAAAATTTAAAAATTATTATTAAATTTTCCATTAAATGTTTTCAGAATTTATTTTCAAGGAAATAGATTATAAAATGATTTGTGATTTGAAAAGTTTTTTTCAAAGAAATGTTTCTCCCACAAGAAACATTCCACATGATTTATCTCTCAATATCATTTTCCTACTAAGATGAAATCCATATATGTTATTTATTCATTACATGTTTTATGATCCAAGGATACCATTATTATTATTTTTCTAATTCTTTTATTTTGATAATATATTCTTGAAACCCATTTTCTTCCACAGGTTATAACAAGATAAAACTCTTGTTTTACCTGTTCATGTTTCAATGTGTTACACTATGATGAAATTATTATGAAACCTATCACTTTTCCATAGGTTTAATATGATGAAATTTCAATGAAACGTGTATTATTACTTGGGCTATAAAATGATGAATTTTTTATGATCTTATGGAACACATATATCGGATATTCATTATATGATTTTGGAAGTGTTATAAACAAGTTTGGTCATTTTGTTATAAACATGGAAGGTTGTTAGGTTAGACCCAAATATGGTTGGGACCTTTATCTAAATCCAATGAATTGGGTAAATATTTATATCTCATTGTATATACAGGACTGGAATGGGGAGTCAACATGATTCCTTTAAACTAGACTAGAATGGATAGTGAACCCATTTTAGTGACACGGGGCTGGAAGAGGGAGTGAAACAAGTTCAGTAAAATAGCACCATAATAGGGAGTGAACCTTGTTAAGTAATACATGGATACAATGAGGAGTTAACCTAGTCCATTATGGGACATTTTCCAGTATGATGTTCTTAGGAGTAATCCTTGATTACAATAATCATTTGGAGAGTGAACTCATTCCACTATGAAGGAGGGGCTACCACTGGGGATGGTGGTGTACCCTACCAAATAGCTGAATCTTCCCATAGAGTTTACTTATATGTTTTGTAAATAATATTTGACTACTAAGCAAATGATTTTCTAGAATTATATGTATTTCAAAAATATATGTCATGTGATAATGTTATGCTCATATGGCTCATGTTCTTTAATCCCCTAATAATTCATGTATTATGAAATACCAATTTTTATTCCATGACTATGGTTTATGATATATGATATCTTGGGTATGATCATTATAAGTTATGTTCACTATCATGTTCCCTTTTTCTTATCTTATGATTTTATAAGATCATAGATTCATATCTCTTATTTTTTATCATTACTAAGCATTAGAACTCAAACATTATTATGTTTCCTTTCCCCAGGTTATGAATAATGGTTTTATATTTTTTATGTCTATAAAGCTTACTAAATTGGGTGATGCTTTTGGGAAACATTTAATATTATTCACCATAATATAATATTGTGTTCCATGATTCCAATGACACTAAACTATTATGTTCCTTTAGCATTTTTTGTGTGATGTAATGAATATTCATCTAAAAAGATATAATATCCATATATGAGAATATTGATTATTTATACATGGTATTGAAGGAAAGATTTAGTTATCCTTTGGGAAATAGGATGAGAAAAAAAGTGATCCATAGGGACATTTATAAGGATATATATATGTATATCTCAAAGGATGAGTCCAATAATGAGTAAAAATATAGGAAAATGCCTATAATTCTTTATAAAGGATAGAGATTGTGTTTTCAAGAAAATACATCCCTATCTAGATACTACAAGTTGATATGTATCTATAGTAGAGGTATCTGGGTGTAATAACTCTAAAAAAGACATGATGAGTTGGACTCGATCATCAACTAGTGCATGAAAACGAGCCTTGATGCACACCTAGGTTCACACTCATAGGTGATATGCATTACAAATTAACAAACTCTATCACACCTTGACCTAGGAATTTTATTTATTTTAACTATTCAATTATTGTTTAGTCATGATTTTGCATTCTGGTAGATGGAAGGTCAGATTTCAAATTTGTGGAAGCATTTGTCTATTCCATGGTTGTCCAACATGGTTAGTAGAAACTATTTGGTCATCATGTGGGTGAATGGGAGGGTCCAAGTTGTGCTGAAAGGCTTCCCCAAATTTTAATAAACTATGAAGAAAGCATGTGGTTTGTCTCTATAATTGGGATATACTATATGGCATGGTTAGATAACTATTTTTTCAACCTTGTGGCTCACTCGGGGGTAACCGTGGAGTGAACATTTCTTTTCTAGTTGGGATAGCACCATCGACACATAGTTTGGTAAACCATGCGAATACCATGTGGAATCCCCAGTTTTTAGAAATTTTGTAGTTTTATTTAAATTTTTCTTATTATTATTATTTATGTCTCTACTTTTACCCCTTCTCATCATCTCTAGCATTGTGTGATGCATCCTCTTCCTTACTCCTATGTCAACCCCCCTGATGAGCTCCCTCTCAAATAAAATTTCAACCATATTTCCTCTATATTTTTTGTGGAATATCCAAGGGAATCCCTTCTCTCCCTCTTCTTCCACACTCCAAATTATTATTATTTACCTTATCACCCTACCAAGATTAACTAATCCATATGGTTTCAGGTAATATGATTTCTTATGTATATCATGTTTCTAGGGTGTGCAATGGGCTCCTTTAGTCATCTTCGAGCATGTTTTGGCATTCTATACCAAAGGTAAAGTGTATTTCATTACATGATAATGTATTCTCCACTAAAGGTTTAATTTCATATATGGAATTATTCATCCCACTTTTTTCTCATTACTTTTATTTTATTTTATGTACCTAGTATTTTACTGTAGTGCATTTTGGTCTTTTTAGGGATGGGATCAATCTGCCTTCATCAAAGTCTCACACATGTATGCATAAGTATTCATGTACCTATATAATTTTTCACTTTACATACATTCACCCATGGTTGGATAAATATATCTAATAGTTATAGGATTACTTATATAGCTATATGAAAATGCATACATGTGTAAGTAAAATGGGGTATATTCAGGTGTAATTATACGTGTAAGGATCCCCTTGTATATATTTGGATATAAAAATATATACATAGGGGATAGGTTTCCTTTAATATAAGAGAAGGTTAATATGAATGCAAGTGATAAAGGGAAATTTTGTACTTATGTTGTCAAATTCATTAAGTGACAAAGTGTTTTAACTTGGTATTCTTCTTCTTGAGATAGATTACCTATTCTGAGACCTTTGATTTGAATTCCATAATTGATTAAGTGTTAATAAAAAGTTTTTTTAATATTAAATAGTATATATATGCAATTAAAAGTGATAGTGATGCGTAATGTTGGACATTACATCATTTTTCATGATCATGTTCAAGTTTTATATGTGTATTCCTCATTAAAATATACTTTCAAGCTTTTTTAGATTTCGCAACTCATTAAATTCCAACAACTGTATTTCAAGGTTGTTTTGGCTATGTGATGGGTAATTACAAACATATTTAGTGTAACTATAATAGTTGTGAAACATGACTTAAATGAAGATGGGTTCATGTGTGATTTTAAAAAGGGGAAATTTAATGATTTTTAAGTATGGAAAGTGCAAGGGTTTTGGTGTAAATTCTAGGATAAATGGAAATTTTAATTTCTTAAATGGATTGCCTCAATTTTAGCATGGATTAAAAAACTTTTAATGTTTGGTGACATAGTTATTTAATTAACCTTTTATATGGTTTTGGAATTAATATTATTTGAAAAATGTGATTTATAAAGTGAAATTGTTCCTTTTAAAATATTAAGGCCCATTTGGCACCTTGAGAATGTTTTATAGAAGTGGAAGCCCTCTCTTGAGTCATTCTCCCTTGTTTTAATAATATGGTGTGTATATTAAATGTTTTATTTTTGAGACTCACCTAGTGAAGAAGATGTGAATTGTTTTTTGGCTTGAAATGGGGGATGTGCTTAAGGAGGGAGATCAGTGGTGAATAGTTAGATGGGTTTTTCCATAATGTTAGTAATGTGTACATATATATTTTCTTGATAAAACCTTACCTACATTTGAAATAGATCACATGGGAAACCCATTTATCTAGGTGGCCGAACAAGAACTAGTACACTATTTTATTTGGAAGAGGATTAGGGCAAGATTCTTCTAGCTAGATTGATGCAACAACACTGTCTAAAAATGTGATATAATCAATGACCAATAGACATTGGGATGGGATCGAATATAGTGTATCATACTTTGGAACGATGTTGGTTTTATCTTATGATATGGAGACCACTAGACCTTGAGGTGTGTTCCCTTCTAATGGTTCATTCATGAGGAAAATGTTGGTAGTTCATTTGGAGAATTTTGACCACTAAGGTATGAGGTTCATAAGGTACCACATGGGATAGATACCTATAGGTATTTCCTATGATTTTATTTTATGATATGGTTGTTTATAATGTGATTCCTACATTTGGTATGCAGTAGACCTTGTGTGCATGAAAATTTTAAAGTAAGTATCATTTGAGAATGACATCCCTTAAATGTGTTTTCCTGATGAAAAAAATCCATTAAATTTTTTATTTCAAAATGTTTGTAAGATTCTTAGGGATTTCCAGTGGTCCTCGTTATGTGAGTTCCATTTTAGTTTCATTATTGTTTTCCCTTTTAGGAAATTCATTTTTTAATCTAAAGAGTTTGCCTCTCATTTTGGAATTTTTATGCATTCTTGAAAACTATTTTGGAAATTTATAGAAGGAAAATGTTTTTTCGTGAAAATGGAAACTTGTTACTTTAATTTCAAAAGAAATAAAAACCACACTTTTATATGGTTGTATTTTTAAACTGGAATGACTTGGAATTACTTTTTTAACGTAAGGAATATAGAATAGTTTATCTAGGTACAACTTCTGAGTTTTAATAATCATGCCTATATTTTCATTTTTTAGCTTCTGGTACTATTTCTAGCTTGGATTTGATCTCCATGGGGTGACATTGGTTTAGTGGTTGGTTGTGACCCATAGGTTAACCTAAAGTTGTGTGTAGTTTTATTTATTTTCCCTTCTAATATATACATTTATTTTTTTAGTTGATATTATTTTATTTTTCATTTCTTATGTAAAATATCATTCCCAATTTCATTATTTTGATTTATAGCACTATTTTATAGCCTGAGAGGATCAAGAATGCCTCTCATGCCTTTTTGTGGGATGACATGGCTAACCAGTTACGGTTAAACCTGGTTTGGTTCATGAAAAAATGGAATCCTTGGAGGACTTTATTATTTTGGATGTCAGGTAGATCATAGAATGGATTGTTGGGGCTTAGTTGGTAGATCATGGGTCGATGATAGGTAATAACCACTCTTAATGATACCTGTGTTACTAGGGGTAGTTGGATTTCGGATCATTATTTTTTGTTTGAATTATGTTGTTGGTTATTATTAATTTTTTGTGCTTGTTTATATTGGGGGATGATAGTGGAAGAGAGTTAGTGTTACATGGTGAGCTTATATAGAAAAGATAACTATGTGGGGCTCATGTTCACATTTTCATATGCTTCTAGTGTTTTATGCATGCTTAGTTCATGGTTTAATAATCTATCTGGCTAGGGTATTCACATCTACTAGTTCCCTTTCCCATTTATTTTGGCATTGGTGATTCTTTAATCTGATTTTAGTTCACATGAGTGGGTTTACAAAGGAATGTGGTCTTCGGAGAAGAAAATGGTTTTTGAAATGATAATTACTTCTAAAAATAGTTTCCAAATTACCAAAAATAGGTTTTAAAATATAAAGTTATTTGTAATTTTAAAAAGTTTGGGAATATGTGGATGAAATTTTAATTAAGAATTTGTAAAATTCTTGGTGTTGATGATAAAATGGTATGTGTTACCCCAGGAATTCCATATGGGTTTTCACATAGGTGTGGGTGTGTAAGGAAAGTTCAATTTTGTATGTGTGTGTGGATGACATAAATAGAATTTTGGATGAATTCATATGTTTTATTTATAGGATACTATTAGTGAGTATTTAAAATCAAAGGTTTGACAAGTTTTTTTTTGAAAATTGCTTTTTGAAACGAAAGATGGTTTCTTTGAAAAAGTGGATTTTGTTCAAATAAAATTTTTCCTTAGGAAAAAGAGAGGCGGTTCTTTGAATTTTAAAATGGATGTGACAAAATTATTTTGTAAATGGAAAATTGTTTGGATTTCCCAGGAGGTAAACTAAATTTGAAAGTGTGTGAAAATAGAAAATAGGGATTTTCAAAGAAGCATTATTGGTTAGTTTATGAAGTTGTTATGGTTTTTTTAATTTTAGATTTGACCTTTTGTTTTTGTTTTGTCAAATTTTGGTTTATGAGAATTGAATTTTGTTTAAAGTGGTAGTTATTTGAGTTAGGGTTTGATGTTGATCTATTTTTTCCCTGGTTTTGATGAAATAATGCTACCTAGAAAGACCCAGAACATTTCTAAGGATCATCATCTAGTTTTTAGCCCCACCTAAACTCTTAGTGGACTGTGGATCTGATCCCTTCTCAATTGGTACATGTTTTTTATAGTCATCAGAGTCCATTATATTATTTTCAGTGACTTGTAAAAAGTTGAGTTTTTTTGGGTTTTGGAAACTCTAGATGTTGTAAGAGTGTTATTTTCCTTTTTTATTTTTGAAGGACCATGACATGACCAGTAGAAGGTGGCTGTTCCATTCTCATTTTGAGTTGAGATTTCTGGCTAAGTCCTTAAGACAACTTTCATTAAGAGCTTTATTTTAGAGAATGTGAAGGAGAGAAAAGTTCTAGAAATCATGTATGTATAACAAGGTCAACTAGAGGTCAAGGGGAATGTTTAACATTTCCATTAGCTACTTTTTGTTTCTTTATAGATAGTGTCGAGTGATTAGTTATAATATCTCATTTTCAAGTGGGGTGTATATACAGGGTTCAAGGACTTGTTTGTTTTGGTTCTCATTTAGGTTCCCCATATCTTGAGGAGTGTGAATTGTAGGAAACTATTCTAGATAAGTCTCCTAGTTTTCTATGGTTTTCATTCTTCTTAACACTCTGATGGTTTCTTTTAGTGTGGTAATTTTAGTCACATTAAGATTCCTTACAATAATCCATTGATGCATTGTTGATGGTGTGGTCGTAAAAAGTCATGTAAATTGTGTTTCTAGAATCTGAAGTCTTCACCCGAGGATGTCATCTTCTGAATGAGAGGTTTTGGATGCTTCAGTCATCAGGGATCCAGTAATAGACCACATACTGAATCTTCTGTTCATTCAAGAATCATTGGGTGTGTTTGGGGGAACCTTGGTCCATCTTTTTTCTTCAATTCTAGAGTGACAATGTTTTGACTTTCTCTATGATTTTAACAGTCTTAGTGTCCTTGTATCTTTTTAAACCTCTATAGTTATGATTATATTATTTGAATTTGTATTATTATAAAGTCTATCCTTCTTGTGAGTCAGGTTTGGGATTATTTTCTCTCATTTTAGGATGCATGATTCTTATTGAAATGATGAATCTTAGTTTGGTTTGCCACTTGTTGTTAATTTTCTTCTATCGGGCCCCCCTCATGGTTGTGGTTGGTCTGTGTGGGGAGTTCCTAGGTTTTTCATTTGTGTGGATTTCTTTGGTTGGTCCTTGTTGGGTTTCTTGTGGAATTTCATATTGGTTGGGAGACCTACTGCATATTGGGTTTTGGTTTCTTCTAGAGTCGGTCAGTGCTAGCAGTTTTTCAATGGTGGGGAGACATTTATCTTCTATATGTGGTTATACTTGTTGTGGGTTTCTCTAGAGTCATTCAGGTGTGGAATCTAGAGTTAAAAGGCCACATCATATTTTGTCATTCTAATTGGTCTTGGTTTGTTTTGAATCATGATTTTTTTCCACTTTTGATAGATGACTTTCAATGGAATAAAGTTTTAATGGTGAGTATAATTGTCACACCTATACATTGAAATTTGAATTCTTTTAATTATTAATTTACTTTTCTTCCTCTTTTATGAGTTATAATAGTTGGATTTTCATATTTTAAATTTTGGGATCTTTATTTTTGTTTCACAGTTATCATGCATGGTAAGGAGAAACTTTGCAGTGCCCACATGGGTGCTTATATGGGTCTAAGTTGTGGTACATAACTTTTTCATGGTTTAATACACCACACGATAAGTATGTGATTTGGCTTTATAAGTGGTCAATGCCATTTGTTATGGTTGAAAATCCATTTTTCCCAACCGTGTGGCTCACTCTAGGGTAATCATGTGGCATTTTGTGTTTGTCTGATAAGGATGGCATGGTTGGTGAACTGTTTGGTAAACCATGCACAGAACATAAAGAACATAATTGTTTTATAAATTATCCATTTGTTTATTATTTTTACTTTATTATTATTTATTTATTTCCATTTCCCCCTTCTAATCCTCCATTTATTTACGTAACACCCCCTCCTCCTTCCTCCCATAACCCCCCCCCCCACCCATAGAGCTACCTCTATGTCGGTGTTTCCACCAGGTTTCCTCTCGTTTATTAATATAATATTTAAGGAAATCCCTCCTCTAACACTTATTTTTATTTTCAGAGGATTTTCTATACCCTTTCCTCTTACCTAGCTCAATCAAACCCTAGGGTTTCAGCTAAGTATATTATTGAGGTTTCTCTTTATTCTAGAGTATGCAAAGTTTGCTCGAGTTGTCTACAGGCGTGTTTTGGCAATCAACTCTGAATGCAATGTATAATAGATTATTTTGGTATTTCATCACCACATGAGGATGGATATCTTAAACTAACTTGTTTAAACTAATTTTTATTTGGGTAATTTGAGTGATTTCATGTTCCTGGTATTTTTCTATAGTTCATTTTGGTTTATGTTCAGATGGTTTTTAGATGCCCTTATTTGAGGATCATATGTGTTTGTATAGGTAGGAATGTATGTTTATAAGTTCTAAATTTTTATATATCTTCTCATGGGATGATGAATATATATAATGGGGGTAGGTGTGATTATAAAGGTATATGAAAATTTTTACTTGTGTAAGTAAAAAAGGGGTATATTTCCATATAAGCATACATGTAAGGATATCCATGTACATTTATGGTCATTAAAATATGTACATAGGGACTATGTTTCCATTAATATAAGATAATTTGCATATTCATGCAAGCAGTAAAGGGAAATTTCGATTTTCTGTTATCAAAGCCATCGAGTTTCGAGACGTTTCATCTCGACCTTCTTCTTTGTGTGGTAGGTTCCCTAGGTCGAGGTATTCAATTTTAATTTTGTAATTTCTTAAGTCTTGTTAGATATTCTTTTTAATATTAAAAAGTATGTATATACTTTGAAAAGTGATTTTGATTCTGGATGTTCGGCTTTACATTTCTTTTCCACATTTATCTTCATGATTGATATGTGTATTCCTCATTAAAATATTCTTTTTTACATTGTTCAGAACGCATGAAATTTCAAATGCAAAAAAGTAGTTTATAAAATAGTTTTGGGTGTGGGATGGATATTTAAAAGGATTTTTAGTGTTTTTATAGTAGTTTTTAATGTTATCATGATTGAATATGGGTTCTTGTGTGATTTTTAAAATGGGAAATATCCTGTTTTTTTATGTTTGGAAAGTAAATGGGTTTTTTGGCTGAATTTTAGGATAAATGTTTATTTTACTTTCTTAAATAGAATAAATTGATTTAAGAATGTTTTAAAAAGTAGTTATCTTTTTGTTTATTGGTTTTTTAATTGTCCTTTATATGGGTTTGGAATTAAATTTTTGGGAAATTGTTCTTTATAATGTGAAATTATTCCTTTAAAAATAGTAAACCCTATTTAGCACCTTGAGAATGTTTTATAGAAGTGGAAACCCCATCTTGACTCATTCTGCCTTGTTTTAGAAATATTATTTTTATGTTAAAGGTTTGATTTGTGATATATACCTAGTGAATAGTTTTTGCATTATTGTGTTACTTCAAAGGGTGGATATCCTTAAGGATGGAGATCAGTGGTAAGTAGTTGGATGGGTTTTGAGTAAAGTAAATTATTTGTACATACATGTCTCCATGATAAAAAAATACCATAATTTGAAATAGATAACATGGGAAACATGCGTATCATGGTGGGATAACTATAACTAACACTCTAATTGATTTAGAAGAGGATAAGGATCAGATTATTATTGCAAGATTGATTCTACAACACTAAATAATCATGTTATATGATTGGAGACAACTAGACCTTGGGATGATATCTCCTCTAGAGAATTGTGCATCGGAAGACTATTAGTTTTGGATTATGATATGGAGACCACTATACCTTGGGATTAATTCCACTATAGTGGATTGTTCACAATGACATTTTTGGTAGTTGAGTTTTCTGATTTTGATCACTAAGGTATGAGGTTCATATGCTCCCACGTGTTCTAGTTACATATATGAATTTCCCATTGTTCTCAGTTGTGACATGTCCCTTTATGAGGTTGTTCCCACCGTCAGTATATGTTGGAACTTGTGTATAAGTTAATTTAAAAGTATGTTTACTTTGACAAGGTATTCCCTTAATAAAATTCCCTAAACATGTTTTAAATATAATTTTTTGTTAAAAGTATTTCCTTAATACATAGGTATTTATCATGGTGCTTGTGATGTGAATTCCATTTTAGTTACTTCAAGTTTGTTTTCCATTTTATGTAATCCAAGTTTTAATATAAAATGGATCCTCTAGTTTTTAAATTTATATGAATTCTTAGAAACTATTTTTGAAATTTGATTCAAAGAAAATGGTTTTCAATAAAATGGAATCTTGTTACTTGAATTTGGAAAGAATAGAAAAAACATACATTTATATGGTTAGGTTTTCATTCTGCTTTGACTTCGTATTTTTTTAAAGGTAATTCATAGGGAATTGTTTATCTAGGTATGCTTGTTGAATTTTAATTATCATGCCTATAGTTTCATTTTTTGAGCTTTTGGTGCTACTTCTAGCATAGATTTGATTGTTGTGGGGTGACTTTTGTTTAGTGGTCAGAGGTGATCTGTGGGGTCACATGGAGGTACATACAGTTATATTTTTTTCTCCTTATCTTTTTTGTTTTATTTTTTAGTTTATACATATTTATTTTTCATTTTTTAAGGGAAAAATCATTCCAAATTAATTTATTTAGATTCCTAACACTATTGTCTAGATTAGAATGTTCATGAATTCCTCTCAGGATATGATGTGGGCTAGCATCAGTGACAGGTTCAAGGTCAACCCGATTTGGTTCATGAAAAAAAATTTAAAGACCATCATAAAGGATTTAAATAGAAGATGAATATGAATGGCTTATGATAAACCTAAACATTCATATATGTAAAAGAATGTCTCATTATTGGATAAAGCAATGATTTTTATACTTTAGAAACAATATATTAAGAGATCTAAAATGAAAAATATTGTTTCTTTTTTCACTCAAATTTCTATATATATGAATCATATTGGACGTCCAAATAAGAAAATGGGGGAAAACGTTCTGTTAAGTTCTTCATGAAGAAATGTCAACCTTTTTCCTATGGGTATTATAATCCACTAATTGATAAGAATTGGATCCGTACCACCAAAAATATATGTTCAATCATCAAGTATTAAGATCATGAGAAATTCATTTTGTCTATCTATTTTTTAGAAGGTGAATTAGATCAATGGTGGACCCTTATCTTGAACACGAGGATTCGGGATGAGAATGAATCCACGTATTTGGATGAGTTCAAGTACTATTTTTTATCAAGTACATTCCTCTTATTATTTTATATATATAAATAAGTAGTTTCATGAGTTAAATAAAAATGATTATTAATCTAAAGGTACCTATGAGTAAAATTATACAATACATGTGACATACTGTTCTAGTTTTATCATAAAAACCAAAAATATGTTAGATCGATAATTTAGTGACATTAAACCAAGTCCCTGAAGGGTGTACTACAAAATAAACGTTAGTTGGTATAAAGAAATTTTTTATTGTGCTATCAAGGTGGAAATGGAGGCTTGGATTAGGTATCAATATTTTGGTTTCGACAAGAAAAGGAAGATGGAGTTCCACATAAAATTTAAAAAATATGGAGAGTAGAAGATGATATATCCATTATGCTCAAAGTGTGGAAAGAAATATGGAGGTAATGATCTTAAGGGGACTAGTTAATTTTTTATATGTTTAAGATAATTTCATTTAAAAATTGATTCTCTAAGTGATGAGAATAAGTTAACTAATGATAACAATAGAGAGAAATTGGTATGCAATTCACTACCCACACTCAAGTTTTTTAAATTCCCAGAATATCAGAATTGTGAGAATCAGTTCCCTAATCTAAGGGGTAATATGGATGATGAGCCAGAAAAAACTATGGTGAAATGAAAAAGGGGAAGATTATACATTCATAGTGTATTAAGAGAATCATAATAATTAAGGGAACACATATCCACCATCCAGGGTTGGGAATTTCATCTTTCACTTTGTACGAATAGTCCCTATAAAAATATTATTGTGAAATTTCATGTGATTATCTTCTTCAAAATGGATTCTAGAATAATGAAATCACATTTGATATTTTATCAGTATAATGATGACCCCAAGATTCGAAATAACTTTTTTAACATAATATAATAACTTATATATGAAATAAAAGTTTAATTAAAATATAAAATTTTACATGTCTCCATTAAATAAAAAGTTGTGGATACCATCCTGGGTTTATGAGATTATGGTCTATCACAAGTTCAATGCTATTTACACCTCTTTTTTAGGTTCCATGTGATTGGATTTTAACAAGATTAATGTTATTTTAATTTACATTAATGGAAATGAAAACCTTTTGTTTTGTATATAGTTGAAAATTTATTTGAGGACGAATTAATTTACACTTTTTGTAAATATGATTAATGGTACTAGTAACATTTAAGGATTATCTTATCATTTATGTTGATATAATTATGTGTTTTATTTGATTTCCTTACAAAGTTGGAACACTTCTTTTCCATGAGAGAAGATTTATCAATGGATCTTCTTTCTAGAATATATATTTAAGAAGTTATAATGTTATATGGACTAAAAATTTCAATTTTATTTTATGGGAATCTAGATTTTAAATAAATTTTTTTAAAAAATTTATCCTCATGGTCATGATTTAGAGTTACGTTACAGTACTATGTATCTTCCTCAGATAGATGTTTCGTTTGAGAGAATAATTAAAAACATTGAGGATATTTTGAGATCTTGTTTTACGGATTTCAAAGGTGTTTGGGATCAACTCTTTTAACATCATCAATTTTCTTACAACCTTATTTACCACTCAATCATTGAGATAGATCCTTATAATGAACTTTATTTAATGAAGTGTAGAACTCCAACATACTAGATTGAAGTTACTAAAGTAAAGATATTGGAACCTAGGAAATCATATGATATGTAATATATTGTCATATCAGTTCAAATAAATGTAAGGATAACAAAATTTTTATAAAAATGTTATGATAATAATCATCATCTTGGTCTAAAATTTGAATTTTGTGGGAATGTCTTTCAATAAATTTATCTATGGAATAAAGATGGGAAACATAATATTTACGTATATATATCTATTTAAATTACACGATCATGTTGGTAAAATATCTTATCACTACCATTTATCCTCTCTCAGGTTCACAATTTGTTCAATGTATCACTCTTTAGTAAGAACATATCTTATCCATCACACGTACTGAACTTAGAGGTCTTACCACTAGAGTATGGTATTTTTTATGATGAATGGCCGGTAGAGATTTTAGATCAAATAAAGATTGTTCTAAGAAACAAGACCACTCACCTATTCAATATTTTGTAGTGAACCCAAATTCTTTATAAAGATACAAGGGAATTTGAGGACATGATAATGTAAAAGTTTCCTCATTTATTTGTTTCATATTGACAAATTTTGTGGGAGAAATTCATTTTGTGGTTGTAAAAGTTAACTCCCTGAGTATTTATGAATTATATATTTCAAATAAATTAAGTTTCCTTTATATATCTCACAGTATTCAATACCATATTATGCTTGGTCTACACACAAAACTAGCTTAGCTTGCGTTTTATGCAACACAGTGTTTTAACAATACCATAATATATTATTAATATTGTTATTCAAACACAACTATTTTATCCTTAATGTTAAACATAGGGATGATAATATTAATAAAAATAATTAAATATTATTTATTATATTCATATATATTTAATACATATTGATGTTAAAATACAATATTTTCTGTAATTTCCTTATATGTTTAAAAAATACTATTTTCTCAAAAACAATGTTCTTATCTCCATTTAAAATTAATGATAAAATTAAATTTTCCCATTTTATAAAATTAATATGAAAAAATAAACTTCATATTTTAATTCAGTATGTCAAATTTATCTTACGGTAAATTTATGGGATTTTTCAAAAAAAATTAATTTTTTTGAGGAAGAGTGAAACCTGCTGAATTTTGATTGAAAACTGCCTTTTGAATAATAGTTTTATAAATTAAAATTATATTATAGTTTTTTATTTATAATTAGTTAAATTACACATATATTAATGTAATTTAGATCATTGAAATGAATTTCATGTTTTAATTGATGTAAAAACTCGGTAAACGTTTGATCATTTCCACATTGAAAACCCACTTTCTCATTACATCTATGGGATTAATTTGAAATTTAATTCTACCAAATTTAAGATTAGAATTTATAAAAATGGATTAAATGTGTGAAATAAGAAAAATATTTTCTATATAATAATTTCAATTTTTTTTTACAATAATTATTAGGGAAAATAATTAAAATTAAGTACCATGAATAATGTTAAAATAGGGTTTTGTGTATAACATGTGTTTGACATAAAATTAATTTTACCCAAAAATTTTATATTCAATTAATTTATTTTATTTTATATATAGAATATTTATTTGTAAATTATCAAATAAATCTCATTTTAATTATTTTCTTAAATGATAGATTACATAGGTAAATAAAAAGGTAAAACTTACCTAGGTAAAAACTAAATGGGTAAAATTGAGTAAACATTAATAATATGAAATAAAAAGATAATTTGTTTTATTATTTGTGTTTGATGTTTTCTTCAGCCAAATAAACCCTAAAAAAATTATTATTCAGTTTTTAGGCACAATAGGTAAGGGGGACCTCCAAAAGTTAATACTTTTAGGTATTTACAAAAAAACTCACTACTCCTAAAATATAAAAGGGAACTCACTCTCCTCCCATCTTCACACCTTAAACCTACCTTGGTTTTCCCAATACCTTTAAAATATATTCAATCATCAATTAAATCATCCTATAACCATTATTTTTATAATTAATCCATCCTAAGAAGATTTTATTTCAATCCTAACGATGATACATGAAAATGAGGTAATGATCATCAACGAGCGTTTTTTGTTTTATTTCATCTTCAACACCCTAAAATTTACAATAAACCATGATAATATAATATAATAATTATATTAAATATAAATATATTTTTTATGTTAATTTCATGATGTACTACCATCTCCACTTCTATCAAATGTGTTAAAAATCATCATTCATTTGTACAGTGTACTAATGTCTCACGAACTGATGTATTTCATTTTTCTATTACCACCTATCAAGGATAGTGATAATGATGGATTTTTTTTCTATATGATATTTATTATATTTATTATTTTATTTTTATTTAATATATATTATATCCTGCATACATTTATACTCTTAATTTTTTTTGGAATGCGATATTGACGTTTGTGAGTACAGAGGACTACCACCTCGTGAAACTATGTGATTCATTCAGATGTTAGATGGAATGTATTAAGGATGAGTTTAAAAAAAATATTTTATATATATTAAATAAAAATTATTCTTTAATAATATATATATATATAATTTAGATCATTTCTTTAAATTTTATAATAAAATGGAAATAGTGTTCATGCGTACATACGGTCTACCATTACAATGAATGGTGTATTTAATTTTATATCACCAAATTATATATATTAATTTATAATATATTAATATAATTTTTTAAATTCTTGAGATTTTGAAATCAATATTAATGTAAGATTACCAAAAATAACTAATCAAAGCATACATTAAAAACAAATCACTTATTTCCCGAAACATGACTTTATCATGGAATTTTTAACAAACATGTAATAAAAGGTAATAAAAAATAATATATGGTATGATATATATATATATGTGGTTATTTAATAGATGTATAATTAACTAATATTTATTATATAGGTGGATTTAAAATGTATAAAGGAAGTGCGGACTTAAGGTATAGGATTTCTATCTCACTTTTTACTTTTGTGGGACACATGCCATATCAACGACTAACTTTTTTTATGTTGTGTATATATAGGCCATGAATATATTTTATTGTTTTTATACTTTGAGTAATTTTCATTTAAATTTTTATTTTTGGATCACTCCTAAATTGGTTTTACAGTAAAAATATTACCACCACAGTAATGGATTTTTGTCTCAATGAGCCTTTTTGAAATGTAATTTATGTTATGATATCATATTCTTTTACAAGGTTTATATATTGCCCCTTTGACATGTAATTTCATGAATTTATTCAACCATAAGATATTTTATGTTTAATATTATTTTATTACTTCATTGTTCTTATGGTTCAATGTTACCAAATTTTTATGAGTTTCATACTACAATCTCATCATTTACCAGGATTGATTATCATTATGATTCCAATGATGAAATATTATTATTTATCACCCAATAAATTCATGAATTTTATTCTCCTATAATTATATAATCATAATATATTCTTTACATTAATTTTCCTCTCTTTATATACTCTATATTTCAATATAACAATCAAAAAATTCATTTTCAGTCAAAAACCCTTTTTCTTCCAAAACCATGTTTTATAAAAACAATAAATATTTTTTATGTTTTTAAG